>BMAU01004657.1:0-640000 GCA_019973935.1 Trichonephila clavipes
TATTATTTATGTACTGTATAAATATTATTCGAATATATTAATTAGAATTTTCATCATACAAGCCTTACCGTTACTACTATTTTTACTAAAATTTCACACAAAATTCCCAATATATCCAAAATTATTTTTAACTTTGTCGAAATTGTGCGTGAATTCCTAGTTTTACCTTTCAAATAAAAAAGTGTTTATTTAGTTGAAATCTTTATATATTTCAAAAAAAAAAAGTGCTCCTGAATGTAGTCACCAAACTTAACAACTGAATGCTCAGAATCATATCAAAGTAAAAGTCACAAATTGCACCATTTTTTTGCAAAATGAAAGTAGAGCAAAGCAGCACTAGGTTCACGCTAAAAATTTTATTTAACTGTAATCTTGGGAAATACTTATACTTCATGTTGTTTATTTTTATTTTTAATAAATATGTTTAAAGAACAACATATGTACAATTTCGAGGTTTTTTTTTAATTTTTTGTTGAAGAAATAGTTATATTTTATGCTGTTTTATTTTCATGTTAAGAAATATTTTTAATTGATTCAAAATTAATGTGTGATAAAGCTGTAAATCTCTATATAATTGAACTCTGTTCTCTAACTCTGCATACATTATCGCGGAACAGAATTGTATCAAAAAACCTTTTAATGACCTTATTTCATACTTTGCATAAACAGCTTTAGTCATTCTATAGAATGCCTAGGCATTCTATACAATGCCCTAGGTATTCCATAGAAGGCCGGCATATCATACTTTTCCGGTAACATATTTTAAAGAAATCGCATACAAATTCCTAAGGGAAATGAATTATTCTTGTGTTAACTCTAGATACAAAATGGATATTTGTATATAGATGACCTCCCCTTCACTCAATACCATTCAACTTGTGACATCGTCGATGGTTGTGAATTCCCATCTTTCGATTCACAATAGGTTTTACGGTTTCACCAGCTGTTCCAGGACAAGTACGACACCTATCGATTGTCCGCGAATTTTTACGATCAACCCGCTGTGGAATGACCAGTGCACGTGGCCATGGGGCCATTGTTTATTGTCTGAACTCGGGCACTGAGACAGCCAGACGGGTCGCCATAATAAACTTAAGAGTTCGGCGCCCATTGACAATAGGCGAAGCCTATCTTAAAAAAATCATGTCGTCTTTTCTAGTGTTGTGTGAAGGGGATACTAAGAACAGGTGGCGTGATGGACAAGTGTGTCCAGATGTTCGATTGCTGAACTATGGCGCCTTGGGCCAGACGGCTCGGGTGTGTTTTGGCGTGTTATGCATAAATAGGACGAGGGAGGTCAAGAGAGACTTTTGTGACCTGCCAATGAGAAGGAACGAGGGGGCGCGTTGTGAACACACCCCCTGGTGTTTAAAAGGGTTTTTTTCAGGGGAGAAGAGAAAAGGTCGGAAGAGGAGGACGAAAAGAGTCGGGAGAACAGACGGAAGGAGAAGGGAGAGGGAGACGGCAAAGGAGAAGGAAAAGAGAGTCTGGGGAGAGAGAGTGGAGCCCGCCTTGTATGGAGAAGAGAGCTGAGTCCGGGATTGGAGTGGAAAGACGGTGAACGCCGGTGGCGTTGAGAATGGAATATGAACTGACTACACCAGCTTGACATATAATCTGAATTTATATTACTTTATTAAGAATTGTTTATCAAATAAACAATATTTTTTTTATATTATATTAGGGCTGTACAAAAAAAAATTTATTGATGGATAGCTACACACGACGTTACAATATATATATATATATGTATATATATATGTATATATATATAATAATATATATATATATATATATATATATATATATATATATATATATATATATATATATATATATATATATGAAATTGGTGGCAGAGGTGTTGATCCGGCATTTAAGTAAATAGATGCCCGAATCCTTAGTTTTAAGTGAAGGGAAGAAAAAAAAATGTCAGCTGGGTGCGATTGTGATGAAGCGAGTTTAATGTCGCCTAATTCCTGGAGTCCCCAGCTGTGAGAAGTGCTGGATGCAAGTGTCTCCCGTTCCTGCTAGTGATGAAGTGTGCCCCCCTGTATTTTGCAAGTGCCAGAATTCCTGAGCGTTACTGTGTGTCTTCATAAATTTGAAGGTGAGTCTTTTCATTGAGATTATTTTCGGGGCAGCAACTGAGTATTGATTTTGTATGTAAAATGTTTTAAATAAGGAATATAAAGACTAGGTAAAGTTGGTAAACAATAAGAAACTAGAAGGATTTTAAGTTTTGTATGAAGTGTATAAATGTGCAATATTATTGTTGTGGTTTTAGATTTGTAAAATTTAGTATACAGTAGTTATACTTGTTTTGTTGGCACAGTATTGTGTAGAGTATTGTTGTGGTTTTAGATGTGAAATTTAGTATACAGTAGTTATACTTGTTTTGTTGGCACATTATTGTGTAGAGTATTGTTGTGGTTTTAGATTTGTAAAATTTAGTATACAGTAGTTATACTTGTTTTTGTTGGCACAGTATTGTGAAGGGTATTATTGTGGTTATAGATTTGTGAAACTCTCTCTCTCTCTCTTAGTATACAGTAGTTATACTTGTTTTGTTGGCACAGTATTGAGAAAGGTATTGTGGTTATAGATTTGAGAACTTTAGTATACAGTAGTTATACTTGTTGAATTGAGAACACTGATGTGTAGCTTATTGTGTTGTTTAGATGTGCGCATATGGGTAAAAATATAGTTAAGTCTAGGTCTAGTGTATTGTTAGGTTACCTTGAGTCTTTTAAGAAATTTTTGTAACGATTAAGTTAGATTTGGGTTTGTGTGCATTAGTGCATCATGGCGTTTCTGTTAAGAGAAAGAAAAAGACGTATTGTTAGAGGTTGCGAAGGAATTAAGGGTAGAAATTGATATTACTTTACCCAAGAGATAGAATTTAAGAAGAGAATCTGTCAAAGTAAATACTATGACGAAGAGTCAGTTAAATGTTTTGTTGGAGGGTATCTTGGCGGAAAAAGGTGGAAACCAGGGAAAGCGAGAGAGAGGGAGACAAGAGAATATGAAGAACGTAAATTAATTAGGGAATTTGAGTTACAAAGACTGAGAGCTCAACTCAGTAATAAGTTAAATGAAAAAAAAAAATTGAAGGCAGGGAATATGATTAACGATCTCGCAAATGTTTGTATTTTGTCAGGAAAACGTACCGCAGAAGTTAGTGAACCGGTTAATAAGTGTAGGCCTTTAATTAACCGGGTGGTTAATAAAAGTGTGAAGAGCGCTACGTCTTGTGATTTTGAAAATGAGAATTGTGACCCCCCCAGTGAGATGGACGAACGTTTCCGCCCCGTCTGAAGTAAGAGGAATAGAAAAGAATAATCTATTTAAGATTGTGGAGGGGAAAGAATTCAACGTGTATAGAAATAGTGATTGTGAAGTGAAAGTGAAGGAAGGGTCAAAGCTGTGGCGAAGGGTGCACAGCGGGTAATAAATCCAGATAACATTGGTGTGGCTCTTTTGAATTGAAAGGAGATAAGGGAGTGGCGAACCCTGAAGGATTGATTCGTGAGAATATTTGTGAGGAGAAATATACCATTGGGACGTTAATGGGTTGTGAAAAGCAGTTAACAATAAATCGGGAAAGTTTTCGAAATCATACAATAGCTAAGATAGCAGGGCAGTTAAAAGGGGGGAATGAAAACATGTGTAAAGCAGATGTGTGGAAAGGCTTGGAAGACGGGTTAGCAATGCGAATGTCTCTCTCAGAACCCAGGGAGATTTATAAGGATAAGTTAGAGACGGACAATAGGTCTAACGTTGGTTCGGAATTTAATTTCGAGATAGATTTACCCGGAAAAAGAGATCGCAGTACAATTTATCGTCTTAATTTAATAAAATTGTACCGTAGAAAGCCAGCATTGGCAAATTTGGTTATGGAAAGGTTTCTACCAGATCCTGGGACGATTGTTTTAAGGCAGAAGGATATTAATTTGGTTACGGGAAAGTCATTTAGAATAAAAACTTGTTGTTTATCCCAGATGTTAATTAATTCACTACGAGAGGATACAGAGCATCTTTTAGATTTAGGTGTAAGCAGGATGGGGCAGTCAAACCGTACTCTGCCCGTTGTTTGGTTAGGGAGAGTGAACCGATACCCGTACCCGCGTATCAAATGTATAAAGTATAGGAATTTGAACCAGGTGACGCGAGCCGAGATTTATTTTTTTTTAAAAAAAGGAAAAGTTTGGTAGAAAAGATCAACGCGGCATCGTGGGTGACTGTACTGGATTTGTGGAAGTGGTATTTTCGTCGTGCTCTAATGATGAATTATCCGAAGCACACCACATGCGTTATGACAGTTGGCATGTACATTATTAAAAAATCGAGGTTTAAGTTTCTTTATGCTTATGATGGATGTAATTTAACGATTCTGATTTTGAGGTTGTTAGAGCAGATTGACGTATCGCGAATGGTCGACACAGACATTCTGATACAAATTAGGAAAAACCGTGTAAAGAAAATAGACTTTAGTGTTAAAATGGTTGAGTAGGGTTGGGTCGGAAGTCGGACTGACCAAAGGTAAATTAGAGACATGGGCAAGTTTGTTCTGTGTAGACATAATGTAGATTTAGAAAATTCATTGCATGAGCTACTGAGGTTTGTTAATTATATTCCCAATTAAAGTGTTTCCTCAATAACTAACGTAATGGAAGACAATTCCATGAATTGTGAATAACCTGTTATGATGGTTGGGATAATGCTTGCTGATAGCCATAATTTAATTAAATTTAAAAAGTTAGTTTAAACTTCTTAATTTAAAAATTTGGTTTTTAATATTTTGCAAAGCTTGGAATTTATAAATGTTTATTTTGTTTATTTAATATCGTTGGAAACACCGTTGGAATAAGTAGATGGGAATGAGTAATTCTTAGGACTGTGTACGCTTACAGATGTTTAACACAATTGAATGAGCGATTGATGTGTTAGAATTATAGAAATATTATAATTTGAGTTAATTTCTTTAAAACCCTAAATTTTGAAGTGTGATGTAACTGTATGAAATGGAAAAAATGGTCCAAGTTTCGGAATTTAAGTTTTTTTTTGTAAAGTGTAAGTTTTAAAGAAGTTTGGGTTTATTTGTTTATTTTACTTGTGATTGTATATGTATCTTGGATTGCTGTCCTGATCGGTCTCATTGATAAGACAACCCTTTGGTGTGAAATGTTACGAACTGAACCAAACTGAGGCCAGAGCAGTCCAGTGAAATAGACCTTTTCAGGGGAAGGAGTTGTGACAATGGTCGATGGTTGTGAATTCACATCTTTCGATTCACAATAAGTTTTTTGGTTTCACCAGCTGTTCAAGGACAAGTACGACACCCATCGATTGTCCCTGATTTTTTACGATCAACCCGCTGTGGAATGACCAGTGCACGTGGCCATGGGGCCATTGTTTATTGTCAGAACTCGGGCAGTGGAGACAGCCAGACGGGTCGCCATAATGGATTTAAGAGTTCGGCGCCCCATTGACAATAGGCGAAGCCTATCTTAAAATAATCATGTCGTCTTTTCTAGTGTTGTGTGAAGGGGATACTAAGAACAGGTGGCGTGATGGACAAGTGTGTCCAGATGTTCGACAAGGAACTATGGCGCCTTGGGCCAGACGGCTCGGGTGTGTTATGCGCAAATAGGACGAGGGAGGTCAAGAGAGACTTTTGTGACCTTCCAATGAGAAGGAACGAGAGGCGTGTTGTGAACACACCCCTGGTGTTTAAAAGGGTTCTTTTTCAGGGGAGAAGAGAAAAGGTCGGAAGAGGAGGACGAAAAGAGTCGGGAGAGAACGGACGGAAGGAGAAGGGAGAGGAGACGGCAAAGGAGAAGGAAAGAGAGTCGGGGAGAGAGAGAGTGGAGCCCGCCTTGTATGGAGAAGATAGCTGAGTCCGGGATTGGAGTGGAAAGACGGTGAACGCCGGTGGCGTTGAGAATGGAATATGAACTGACTACACCGGCTTGGCATATAATCTGAATTTATATTACTTCATTAAGAATTGTTTATCAAATAAACAATATTTTTTATATTATATTAGGCTGTACAAAAAAATTTATTGATGGATAGCTACACACGACGTCACAATATATATATATATATATATATATATATATATATATATATATATATATATATTGTGTAAAATTGTGTGTTTTTGTGCTATCCACATCGATGCAGCTTCTCACCAGGTAGTGCTACAGCATATCAAATTCTACACTGTTCAATCGATTGCCAAGTTGCCAACAGGATCGCCAAAAATTAAGCCAACTTGGCTTTATCGCCAACGTTTCGCTATGTTTCTATTGAATTGCCATTATAATGTAAGGAACAGATTTACTTGAGAATATTACAATTTTAACATGAAATAAATACAACAGAAAGTAGTATCAAAGTATTACATATCCAGATATAAAACGTTTACACTACTTTACGCGTTCATTGCACAAAATGTGTAACAATGTGTTACTTTTTCCGAGCAGAGATCAGCTTAGTAAGGTGTTTTCAAAAGTAGACCCACGAGGGAGTTACGGGGGCTTTATAAATAAAAAAAAGTCATTTTTATCAGCCTTTAGATCTACAGACATATAATTTAAGAAGTATGTTTCTTGGTTCAGCTGAGATATGCTGAAACATTTTTTTATGTTTTTGTTTAATTGGCAATTTACGTAAAGTTAACTCATTAAAAACTTCATACTTCAATCTGTGTTGTCTAATTTTTCAATTCACCCGTACGAAGAGCGAGTATACCAGCTAGTATGATATATATATATATATATATATATATATATATATATATATACATAATAAGTTTTAAAAATATTTTCAATTTAGATTGTTCTCCCTCAGCTTGTTAGTTTACGCAAGAAATGAAATTTTTCTTTTCATAAAAATTGAATATGACTTAAAGCATGCTTCTCAAATTTTCAATATTTGTGACTCAATTTTCATTCATAATTTTCACCGCGACACCCTAAAAAAACAACTATGTATTAAAAGTAATAAAAATATACTTCAAAGCTCAAGTCACGATGTGTTTTTAATTATAAACTGCACAAATTGGGGGTCCACAAGTGCTTGCCACACGATCCTTCGATCCTCTCTCCTCGTGGTCTTCCTGGTGGCTCCAGACCCGGTTTTCCGCGCATGGGTACCTTCTCGTGTCCACTGCTCCGAACAATTTCTAACGGCATACTCCGAATGATCCACCTGGCCAGCAACGCGGCGCGTCGGCCAGCTGGCAGTTTTCATCTCGATGATCAGGCCTCTCTCAAACTCGCTGAACTGTGAGAAATGTCTTCTAGCACGTTTACCTGGCATGTTTCGCTTACCAAAGTCTTCCTACAATCGGCAGGTAATCGTCACGTTTATGAATCTTCGAATTTGCGCTGGCTTATATAGCCCCTCTTCCTGATTGTAGCTCCACTCGGCGTGTATGAGCATGCGTATTGGCACAAAACTTGGATCATTTGCATATCACATTACGCTGTACTTATTTGCAAAGTTTCGCGATTGTACTTAGCTTCCTTCTTGAGTCGCTATTTTCAATGTTCCTGAGTGTATGTAGTACGGTCCAACAGCCGGGAACTGTGGTCATTGCTAACTACGAACGCAAGTGCCTAAAGTTAAACTAGTTAAAATGGATTATGCCAACCCACCCCTACCTGGCCAGGTTGGGGTTTTTCCATGTCATGTGACCGAAGCGTAAGTGCAGCTGTTATCGTCCGAAGCTAGTTAGCTTTGTTCCTCGATCTAACTAAGATGCCTTTTCTTGAACAGCGTTGAACATTACATTCTGTGAATGCTTAGATAAAACTCCAATGAAGACTTTGGAAATGCCAAGTAAGGTATATGAAGAATCTACCATGGTGATATCCAAGGTTTACGAATCCCATCAGCGTTTTAAAGAGGACCGATTCATCGTAGACGATGAACATGGTGGGCGGCCTACTTCACGGAACTCAGAAAATGTTAGGTTGGTGTCTGAATATGTTCGAAAAGATCGTCGTCAAACACTTGCATAAATCGATGAGGCTACACACTTCATGAAGGCGTGGTTTACGGGAATCCATTCGTCGTAAATGACCTCGGTTCTAGCAGAGTGACGACTGGTACATCACACCAGGGCATCAATCCCAATTGGTAAAAGAGTTCCTCACCAAGACTTGCTCTAACGTGCTTCCATATCCCCCCTATTCACCAGACTTAGCCATGCGTGACATTTGCCTGTTCCCATCAATGAAAAAACATTTACAGGGACGTCGTTTTGTGTCATGAGATGAAGTGAAAGTAACATCGCAGGTGGTCTTACAGGAGGTTGCGAAAAATAGCTTCCCAGAAGTTATAAGATCGCTTTCAGAAGTGTATCGTCGCCCAATGTGACTACTTTGAAGGTGGAAGTGCTTCGGTGCTGTGAACTATTCAGGGTAAGGTTTTCTACGTCTTGTCCCCAAACTTTTGGATCGTACTACGTGAGAAAAAAAAAGAGGAAAACAGAACAACAATAGAGTTAAAAAAAGGACACCCAGACTGAATTGCATAGATAACTTTATTTTAAAATGTTTTCAAACAGTGAAAAATGTTTTCACCTAAACAACAGGAAAGTAGAGCTCACGTGATCCCAAAGGATTCGCAAAATACGCGAAACATTCAGAAAGTGTGGACATAAAAAATTTGCTATCTCTTGGAAGCATCCATGAGAAAAGAGTTGTGAAACTTACACGGGGGAATGTGCAACTTCCTAATGCATGGCAAGATGGCATTTTCAAGGACACACATAATTCATTTCACTCCTAAAGAGCTCAAAACTCCGTCTTAAAACAAGTTTCGCATAAAAATAGATATCTTTCAAATATTGCCTAGTTATTATTTTTAACATATTGTAACACTATCTCTTTAATAGCAAAAAAAAAAACAAACAGATATAATATTTTTGTTGTTTTAATACTCGTAAGATAATAATTAGTTTAAAAATTAAATTTAAATAGTATCAATTTATAATGACGAAAACTAAAAAAACACACGAGTTAAACCATGTAAATTAGTGAGACTCAACCTGCAGCCCGCGGGCAGTTTGTGGCCCGCCAGTCTTTTCTGAGTGGCCCGGTCATTGCGTCAATTATTTAAAAATAATGTACTAAAAATTTAGTGGGAAAATTCTGTCAATGTAGCAATAAAATGTATCAATTTTGCTATAAATGCCTTTTTTATAGTAGAATATACACAAGAGACTTGGTTATGAATGAAAGAAAATCGAATCTACCCCAAACTCGTAAAAAATGAATAAAAATAAATATTTTTTGTGAGTTTGATAAAAAAGAGCAAAAAAAAAAAAAAAAAAAAATGATTTTTAATATGTTAATTAATTTTGCTTTGTCTAACGTTGCTCTGATCTGATAGTGTTTTTCTTTCAATATCCTTATGTCGCGACCCGTGTGAAATATTTATCATATGTATGTGGCCGGGCGGGAAAAGGTTGAGTAACACTGATGTAGATAAACGTATTATTTTGACATCGGTTAACCCATCAAGGACCTAAATTTCAATTTTTTTCCCTTCAAAACATGAAAATAAAATCCTTTAATCTATGTGTTTTAATTTAACTGAAAAATAACCAGAGAAATGAAAATATTTCGTTTTAATTTAAAAAAATATATTAACTACCTATTAAAATTAAGTTTTTTTACCGACAGTATTAAATATTTGATTCGAAATCAGTCTTTTTCTATTGTTAAAAACAACAAAATATTAGTGTTTCGTTAATATATTTTCAGCATGAAATAACATATTTGACTTTTAAGATAAAAAACAGTATACTTTTGTATATTTCTGAAACAGTTTGAAGTAATGGGGAAACTGTTCGTCTTATAAAATAAAATTATTATAAGTTTAAAAATCAATCGAAAAAATCAATGCGTTACAATTATGAAAAATTATGATATATAAAGTTAAGATTATATTTTAACTATTTCGTGAAATTGTTTTTAAATGAAGCCAGGTTTAAAAAATAAAATCTATAATTTAATTTATTATTATACTATATTTTGAAAGAAAGCTGTAATTCCAGTTATAACTTGTAATGATTATAATATAGTGATTGTTGGCGCATGCGCGCCAACGTCATGCGCACAAATGCAAATATTCTTCCTTGCTGCGCTGTGCCGGCAGTTGAGAACTTTCTGTGGAACGAGATAGACGAGAAAATTTCTCTTTAATACTTAGACGTGAGCATTAATATAGGACTCTAATACTCGAAGCTCACAATAAAAATTATTTAAAATTTGCTGCGCTTGTAAATAGCATATATATGTTGTGTGATATATGTTGTGTGGTTAAATAAAAAGTAAAAAAAGAAATAAGCGTGGCTGGTCCGTCGATGAAACAAAAACAAACTAAAAATAAACAGTGATACGAATTGTTATTAATATTCCATTTTACATTGCCAAAAAGGTAAAATCTATACACTTGATTTTGTCAATTTGATTTCTTCTGGTTCTGTTGCATTATTATAATAGTTATTATTTTAAAATGCAGTTTTTAATCCGAATAAAGTATAACCCAAAGAATCCTTTGAAGAAATTATAAAATTAAAATGCCGTATGTGTAAGCCAAGGGGGCATTGTTTCTTCAACAATTTACTCAAAAATCGAAACCCGTATACAAGTCGAATTGAAAAAAAATAATAATTTTAATAATTTATTATAATATTTAGACATGTCTCTATGAAGGCGAAAATACTGTCATTGTTATAAAGAAAAAGGTCAAACATCATTGAGGGTAGTTTTATTTCTGTGTTAGTGCTTTCCAAAGCAAACTTACTTTTTCTGCTCAATTGTTATATTGCCTATGCTATCACTACTATCCTTTTTGTGGAAAATAAGCGGAAAACAAAATTCATATACGACAAGTGGTCGGGACCTATGTTTCTTGTCCTGGAGGAAAAAATTCCCTGCATGATGGACATTTTAATATATTCAGGCATCAAGTGAAGGTAAAATTTAAGGACTATTCGGGAACTCTAATTCTAACTCTCACACACACATTTTGAAGGATTTATGTGAATTTTCCTTCAAAATAAAAGTTTCACCCGAAGCATTCAAATATTTAAAAAAAAAAGTTTGCGCATGGCTAACTGAAAAGATTTAAAAATAATAATTTTTTAAACAGCGTTTTTTTTCCCACGAAATTAGCTGATCAGTATAGCAAACTGTAAACGAATTCCAATAAATTTCGGCTTACACATGAAAATATACGGTACTTAAAATTGCTACCGTATTGGTATCGGGTGATGACTTCACTGCCATTTGTGCATCTAGTACATACACATCTAATAACCCAAGTGTCGAGTGCTTCAAGACTGATATTGTGTAAATGTATATGGGACTTGCATGATAATGTCTATTATGCAGGCTCCATTGTCTACATCTTGTGACTTCATGATGCTCATCATAATGGAACCTAGTATTATAATTTCTGTGAACCATTATGCAGCGTCCTTGAAATATCGGGTTGCGCTTCTGATTTGTGAACAGTGCCTCAATACACTTAGACTGCAAAGGATTAATTGTAGATTTACTTGGGCCACACAACACAACAGCTTTTGTATTGGTTTGATTGTTTAAAGCTAGTGAGCTAAAAACCTTCCAAATGCTCTATAAACTTTAAATTACAAATCAGCACAACTAATTTTTAGTTTCGGAAAAATTCAGGAAAAAATAGCACTAATCTTAGTAAATACTGTATAGATAAAAAGTACCAAGTAAAAGAAATGTTACTAGGTATCTGTACAAAGAAATCCTAAATTGTATAATTTAAACTATTATTTGTAAACTAACAATGAGCTATTTTTAAAGAATATATAGTATAAACATTCACACATATTTTCAATTATTATCTGCATTTAATTGATTACATATCAATTCGTTGATGGCGTAACAATAGTTTATAAAATAATAAATTCCAATAATTTTTAATTTTTAACCTCAGTGTTTTAGTGTAGTCAAATGCAAAAATAATATTTGCATTGCTCCTATAATTTTAGTATTTAATTTAATTTACTGAAATTGTAATGATTTTAGTAAACATGATTTTATCATTGATATGCTATAATTTGATCAGTAATATTATAACTTTGAATCTGTTTTTGATATTTGAATATAACAGTAATTCGCTGATAGTTTATTGATTGATTCATCGTGACCTAAGCATTTTCGAATGAACCCTTAGATGAGTTACATTTTTCTTATAATGTGCTTCGAACTTTATCCACTACTTTCAATAGGATTTTACTCAGTACTATAAACAGGACGGGGGAAGGTTGACTAGCCACAAAGCTTAAACTCTACTTTTACATAAGTTTAAAAGATGTCCGCAGTCAGCATTATTTATAAAACTGCTGCAACTATTTTTTAGTTTTCAATATAGTATTTATAATATATAATGTTCTTCGATGTTCATTTCTAATATATTTAGGATATATTATCTTTAATATTCGCATTAACTTTATCTCTGTCTAATGTAGATTTTTAAAATACAATTGTGTATAGTAGGGGTGGCCAACTCGCGGCACGTGTGCCACAGTGTGGCATAGTGGAGTTGTAACAGTGGCACACGAAGGCTTACTGAAAAATTCAAAAAATTTTTAAAATATAATAAATAACCATTTCTTACAATTTTATTAAAGTGTGGTTGTCTCAAACACAAAACCTCAAAATTTGGATCAAAATTGTTTTCTGCTATCAAGATAATAAATAAATATCACTCAAAACTAGCTGATGTGCACCTATTATAATCTAATTTTGTAGACATCTGTAAGAGCCAATTCTAAGATAAAAGACTCGGTAAAAAAAGTAGTTATTCAAAAGTCACATTATAAGTAAGTACTGAGCGTTTAATAATTATTTTGAATTAATGATTCAAGTTACTCATTTTAATTTTATACCTAACCTAATTGATTGAACTTGTAAAAATTTTATTAAAATAAAAAACCCAAGTTTGTACTTTCATTTTATTTATTATATTATTTTTAAATTTTGACTTACATTAAAAGATGTGGTATTTGCGTAAGAATCCTATAATAAGAGCTTGTAGGTAACATTTTTTCAACTTACCACATTTGTTTGTTGGAAAAGTTGCAAGTGGCACATTTAATTATTTTTCATCAAACAATGGCACTCTTCCGAAAAGGGATATGAGTTTTATTTCGCTCCATCCTGCTTCAACTTTAAGTTTTTTTTATCTAAAACATTTTGCATACTAATCTCCATAGAAGAATGGAAATGAATGCTTATGAAAGAGAAAATAAAGAAATAAACGAAGAATAACATCATTTATTTATATACGTAGACTGAAATTAGGTTTCTCGAGCGCCAACGCTAGAGCGCTTATATGCCCACTTGTGCACGTTACTAGCAATTACTAATATCTAAATTATTATGTCTTACAATTATGTAAAATTATTCATTACATTTTACGATTGCTTGTCTATTTGACATTTGAAAGGATTTAAATATTTTTATAACAATTGCATGCATTATTTGGAAAGATTAACATTGTTTTAGGATGAATATTTAGAAAACCAGTTACATAAGTCTTTCAAACTGTTTTAAGACATATCTCAACAAATAAAGAGAAACACATATATCTGTGATTAAACAGCTACATTTTAGTGTAGTTTTAAGTATAAGAGTACATTTTCTGCATTATTTCTTTGTGAGTGTTCGTGGGTGTGTGGGTGTGAGAGAAAATATAAGACTCAAAGATACATTAAGATCAGTTTAAACATAAATAATTGAAATCCACTATTTTATCACTCGAAAAATAAGTCAGATTCCTTTTAAATAATAATCAAAAGATCTCTCTCTCTCTCTCTCTTTTGTATTTTTTACATATCCAAATTTAGTGCTACAGAGTTAAAAAAATAATTCGGGAAAAGAAAAGAAAATTTTAAAAAAATCTCTTTCGTGTTATGAGAAGCATAGATTTTAGTAAGTAAAAACTATGATTACTACATCTTAGCTGCCTAGGAAATATCAAAGTTTGGTACGTAACAGATTTATGAAACACTGAATAAAATGACAAATTATCAACAAAACCATCAAATCATATATTAGAATTTACTTGGAGAAAATTAAATCTGCATTATTTGAAGAAATTTTCAAAATAATTGAAATTTTCGAATTATAAACGAAATAAAATAAAAGCAGGAAAAAAGAAATCCTGAATTGTTTATAAATTTTAACTTTCTAAAGTAAGCATATTTTTGTTTTGAATGAGGAAGGTTTTGTTAAAAGTGATTCATTAATTGTGGGCTTTGGTGA
This sequence comes from Trichonephila clavipes, assembly GCA_019973935.1. NCBI lineage: Eukaryota > Metazoa > Arthropoda > Arachnida > Araneae > Nephilidae > Trichonephila > Trichonephila clavipes. Next base: position 14,328 of record BMAU01004657.1, read on the forward strand.
TATAAAAAGGAAGCTCTATCGGAGATAAACATAGTGTTATTATTAATACGTAATAGTACTGTACTGTAAGGAATTTTCATAAAAACCGTCAATCTATACAATTATTCTAAGAAAAATACTCACGAATTTTCGTACCGAAATATAAAAATTACAATTGTGCATAAAATATTGTACAGGTACCTGAAAAAAATATTTTCAAGCACATGAATTATGCAGTTTCACATATGATAATTTACCCAGATACATATCATTGGGGACAACTTAAGTGTTCAATGAAAACAGTGGCGCACACAAGGGGGAGGGAGTCCAGAGCCCCTTTATTAGAGTTTTCGATTGATTATAATCCCATGTACATAGTATGTAGAATAATTCCAAACCATGGTAAAAATGCAAAATATTTAATCAATAAGTCATAATTCAAGATTAATTAAAGCTAATTATTTATTCAATGAATTATTTTTACTGTTTTTTGTTAACGACAATCGATGAAATAAATTCAGAAAATTTTTTCGTGGCGTGCCGGGGTGTAATACGAGAATGGTTTTCGACCCTCAAACCCTTGAAAAATTCTTGTATGCGCCACTGCTTGAGAATATTGAAAAACAAAAGATCTTGAAATGATTTTCTAAGATTTATACGCTATCACCCTCCATTGGAGTGTCAAAACAATATTCTTAACTGTTTTCAGTTATGTATTGTACATTTCTGAAATTTCCATGCCGAAATGAAAAAAAAAATCTTGCCTGCATTCTTTGTTGATGCCATCTTGCCACAGACCTACTCATCTACCAACAGTTGCAACAGTTAAGGATACAGTTAAACGTTTCACAACTATTTTTCTCCCATGTTCTTTCACCTCTTTAATTAATATTTATATTTTCCATATGTACATGAGTAAAGTCACTTTATTAAAAAACAGTTCATTTGTGCACGAAAATAGCACGGAAGTACACTAACAGTCATCACACAGTCTCTTTCTTCTGAGCATTGTTTCATTTGCAAGGCAGGATTTGGCGTCAAGTCACTCACCACTGTCCGGCAGGAGGCCACAATTTAGCATTCGTCCTTTGGCAACATTACATTGATTTGATTGTTTTCCTATTTTAAATTCTTTAAAATAGAATCATTTACAGTAAGACAGTGTTTACTAATCACAACAATAACATCACATGAATAAAAAAGGTTGAGGGGGAAAAAAATCATTCTAAAATTACAGAAACATTTTGTAACTATTGAAGTTGTATTTTCCAATAAATTAATGTAAATATGCCATTAGTATTTTTTTCTTTAAACCTTTTAGAAATGAAAACTTATTTTTTTAAAAAAAAACAGCTTCTAAATTCAATTTTAGTTTTTTTTTTAATTTGTTTTTGCTACGCAAATTTAATAATTATGCTACGCAATTTAATAAAATTTGTGTTCATGCTAAAATCTGTTAAATTAATTTGATGTATATTGTATGCACAAAATATATTATAAATACATATTTTTTATAATTCCTAACCTAAAAATAACAATTATTTTTGTTGAGAATGTGTGATACGCAGTTTGATATATTTTGCTGTTTTTTATTACACTCTCCGAAAGGAAAAACTAAAGCTTTTTCGTAATTCTAAATGCTACATTTCCTTAGATTACTTAAAATGCTTTTAAAATTAAATTTAAAAAATATTTTTAAAACTCTCAAGATAAAAATTTGTGATAGTTTCGTATCAGTCGTGTCGAGTCACAATAAATTTAGTGCATATTCTAATAGATAGATGGCGCTCTATGTTTGGTTTGCGCGAATGCTGGAACAATTTAAAGGAGTAAAGGTATATATTTTCCCATCAAGTTTTAAAAGTATTTCAATAAAATAAGCGAAAACTATGTTTACCAATTTAATTCTAACAAAAAAGGAAAGATCGAAATATACTATAAAAAGTAATAAAAAATTTATTCTATAATAGAATCAGAGAGCTATATCGTTCTGTTTTGAGAAATAATTCGTCTGACAACAAAATAAAAAAATAAAATTATTTCAATAAAACTACTACATTAAAATATTTATATCGTTAATGGCTTGATTTTTTTTACATGAGAGAAAGGTCATTTTAAATAGAGAAAATGAAAATTCATAAGATTATTATGATGCAAAAATAGAAAAGACATACATGTAAATCAAATAACAAAAGACTACACTTAATGTAACTATGTTAAATTATGTTAAATTTATATAATACGCATTAATACAATGATTCCCAAAGCAGTCTCTATTGACCAATAGGTGTGTACGTTGGTTGTAAAAAAAAATTGGGGTCAATGAGGTGTAAATGGGGGTCTATGATTGTGACTCTATTTTAACCAGCTCGTAACTTTAATTTTAATTTTCAATGGAGGGAATAAATATGTTTACTTGTAAACGTATCTATCTCAGAGGAATTATGGAATATTGTGAGAAAAATTTTAATTGCTTTTCCTTGTGAAAAGAAATTTCAGCACTGTTGCCAATCTTCATAACAAAAAGAAAAAAAGACCAGAAGCTACTAACTGTGTGTAGATGTAGGATCCAACCCAATAAAATTGATGCCACATGTTGAAAATTTGTTAAAAAGCATCTGATTCATTCCTTTCATTAAAACAATTTGTTAATTGTGATCAGATATTTTATTCAACAGGTACTAAATTTTAATTTAATTAATACATGTTTAAAATTAAGATGTGTTCGTTTTCTAAAGTTTTTCTCACAGTACATTTCACTACAGTTAAAAATTTAAATATTTCAAAGCAAGTAGCTCTATACCAGCTATCAAAAATACATTTAAGTTGATGATTTTGCAAAAATTCAATATCAAGTAAGCAGGAGTCTACCCCCCAAACTGGAGAACATGGCAAGGGCCATATGAGACAAAAAAGTTTGGGAAACTCTGCATTAATACATAAAAAATAAGAAAACAAAATGCGCGTGTGTCTCAGCCCATTATAAAATTGTAAATAACTTTAACTCGGTAAATAATCATTCTAAATTTTTTTTCAAAAATAAGTCCCGATATGCCTTCAATATAATTTGTTACTTTCATAAATGCATTTATTTTACCTTTAAAACTGTAGGATTAAAAATCAATGCACAACTATTTGCTCTTCCGATACGTGTTTCAAATAAAAAAAAAAAAAGAGTTCCTCCTCCTTCCACCAGATGGCGCTATATATAATCTCTTTATTGAGTTCTTATAAAAATATTCTAAAGAGACAGCTACAAACAAATTCTATTCTTTCAGGCGCCCAACTTTCAACTTTTCACTCGCTTCCTAACCCCCAAACATTCTTTTGAGAGCACAAAGTAACTGGAATGTAATTTTATCGAAGCAACTTTCGGAATATTCCAGAACATAAAAAAGATCGATACGTGCTGCAACCAGCTCGATAATTGAAAGAGTAGAGGCGTGCTACTTTTATTATTCAACTCCACCGACAGAATCTACTTTAGCAAGGTAAATGAGGGGACTCGTTCGACTTTTGACGTCACTTCCGGTGGATCGAAACGTTGCCAAATGTTAAGAATAAAAAAGAAAAGAATGCATATACATATTTTTTTATCCTCTTTTGATTAAGGTATACGACTACGTTCGCAATCGTGATTTTGCAAATGCGCACAAACGAATATTTTTTTTAATATTTAATGTCACTTAGATTAGAATACACGTATAAAATTGATTTAAGAATATTATTACAATAAAAAAAATATTTAAATGCAATATTTTGGCAAAAAATGAACTTAGAAATACTTTTTTTTTCAAAACATTATATTTGATGAAAAAGGCTTCTCTAACAGTAATATTTTGCAGATATATAGCTAAGACTTCTCCAGAGAGTCTGAACTACGACTTTTGAAAATTTCGCATTATTTTCAAAGTTACTACCAATTGTTACTATCGCTTCAGTGTTTTTCGGTTAAAATTTCTCCACTCTGATGTATTAAAATATTGATAAATCCACTTCTAAATTACATATTTCAAAAATCCTAAATCAGGATCTGTACAAAGGTCTGAGCTATAAATAGGCAAAATATTATTACAGAAGCATTTTCCATAAAAGAAGAATGTTTGGAAAATAAATAATTCTAATTATTTTTTGCCAAAATTTGCAGTTTTAGTTGTAATAATATTCCTAAATCAATTTTATACGTGTATTCTAATCTGTGTGACCCTAAATATTAAAAAAAAACATATTGGTTTGTACATATTTGAAAAATCACGATTCTGAACGTAGTCGGATACATCAAACTTTCACATTAATCAGCTGTTTTATTGTTTGAAAGATTACAAGAAAATAAATTTAAGTCGTGTTTTTAATGAAGTTTGATGGAGAAAAGTATATCTATGGTAATTTTTAAAAGCTTTAACTTAATTTATTGCATTTTTATAAATTAAGTTGAAAAAAAAATAAAACTCCTGATGAAAATTTATCTGAGATAACTTTGAATACAAATTAAAGTAATTTCAAAAAAGTATAGATTTTAATCTAAAATTAATATATCGCTAATTTGCTTGAATTGCTTTATTTTAATACAATTGAGTTAAAACGTGTTATATAATATACATCATTTACATTTAAGCATTAAAATTCTCTTGTATTTTAATATGTTTGTATTATTTAAGTTTATTTTTATCAGAATAATCTGAAAAACAAACATAACTTAATTTCAAAAATTCTAAATAAAAATGTCTAGAATGCGAAAATACAGTATACTTAAGAAAAATCATTTAGAAACATTAATTTTTAATAAAAAAATAGGGGGAAATGATAAAATTTCGGAGAAAAAAAGAATATAATAATATTAACAACTTCAAAAACTCTATTCACTTGGAATTAATATTTAATCTCTTATAAGTAAAAATAATTATTATGTATTTCATAGATGTTGGTTTTGGGGACTATAATTTAAATTAAATCTTAAATATGAAGAAGAGAACTTTGTTTAAAATAATAACGGGCAAATGCGCTAAAATGATATAATATTTGATATCAATAAATATACAGTTTTTTCTTCCACGTTTCCTCGCACAACCGGAAGGTATTTTTCAAACCATATCTCAATTTGCTCAGAACAAAAATAATTTGTTTCTTGAGAAGCACCAATGTACGAAACTCTCATGCATTCGATTCGAAATCCTGCTCGTGGCGCCATCCTGCGAGAGAGTGGCGAGTTACTCCTTTGGACTCGCAGCACGAGTGTGTCTCCGTCTCTCCGGTCAGCAGGGTGTGGTCATTCCGGTCACGATGTGGACGCGTTCGGGTTCCAATCCGGACTGCACGTCAGTAAACCATCGGTTGTCTAAGGAAGAGAGGTCATTTTGCGCTGGTCACTTGAATGCAGTCAGCTGTAAAAATCAAAATGCATGCTTACCTGCAGAACTCCAATCAATACTTTTACCTTTGTTTTTATTTCGGAGAGGGGCTACTATTTATAGATGTGTTAATAATTATAAATTCATTTGTTGACAATAAAATACAACAAACAAAAAAATGTGATTTACTTTAAACAGCAATACGAGGGGTGATCAGAAAAAAAGGTTATAAGCCACAGCATGTGAAAACACTACATATTGTGGAGAAATTTGGTTTCCTCATAGTGGAGACAAATGGTACTACTTGTCATATAACTGGTGCGCGGGTAGGTAGCAAAAATTCTCAGATGGTTCAGGACGATTGAAATAGCAAAAAACTTAGGAAATTTTGGTCTCGTATGGAAGTGTGAACCGTAATTCCATTTTTATTGGCAAAGGATGAGTCCGCATCTGCCATTCACAGTCAAATCGTGGAATTTTACGGTGAAGAAGCAATGAGCGGACAACACGTAGCGAAATGGTATCACTCTTTTCAACCAGGCAGAAAGAATGTCGAAAACCGCAGTATGACAGGCAGTGATCTGCTAAGTTCTTCAACGATAGCAATCAACACCGCAGGAATTGAAGAAATGTTTCAAAACGATCGACGGGTAATTCTAGGTGAAATATCGTCAGATCTGAGTATCGTTTCTGATGTGCTGCGATATTCCAAGACAGTGTTTTGAAAACATCCGCCAAGAAATGGCTCAATGGACAATGACCTGATTTCTACCAAGACGGGTTAAACAAGTTGGTTCTGCGTTCTGATAAATGCCTAAATAAACGTGGTGATTATGTCTAAACGTCATAGATACGGATGCCTCTTAATTCTCTTTTGTATTTTCTGTCTATTGTTAATAAATATTGCTTTATTCGACTTGTAACCTTTTTCTGATAACCCCTCGCATTAATTCGGTAAATCAAAACAGGAAAACACTAGCGAATGTGTAACTAATTCTGATTCAATAATACGTTATAAAAAAAACTTGCACTATTTTCGTAAGCTTGTGGTGGCAGTGATTTTATACTTTTAAAGTACAGGTTGGCCCGGAATACATGGTACAAACTTAAAGGGTAGGTACAGGACATTGTAACTATAATTTATTGTATAGAAATGAATGGGCTCAAGAAAGGCAGAGAGGCATAGACAAAATATAAGATACGAAAGGAAAGACAACCTGTTTACTGAAAGTAAGTGTAATCCTTAGAATAACTATCCATAACTTTTCAGCACATGAGCTATGAAATTCAACTGCAGCCCACTTTGCTGTACCATCCACTGGCAATCAGAGAAGATAGTGTGCCGGATTAAAAGTTTGTAGTCGCTAAAAACTAAAGAGGTGTAACACTCTACAAACGGTCTGACGACTCACACTTACGTGATCCGCAACAGTTCTTGCACATGACTCTAGTCTATCAGCCACAACGTTCAAGATGCTTTCTTCTACGCGTGGACTGCGTACAGCTTTTCGTCAACCAGCATCCCGTCTGGTGACGTGGAAAGAACGTGTTTCACCAAGTTGACAATGTAACCGCTGAAAATTTCTGTGATCTGGCATTTGCCGATCTGGAAACTGCGCATGACACATTTGTAGCGCAGCTCTGCCTTTACCATTTGCACAATGTCTGCATTTTTGGCCTACGTTAAGTCTCCCATCGTAGACGTCAGAACAATTGCGGATGGCACTTTTCCCTACTGAGATGCATCATGGTGAATGGTGGCAAGACATCTACTGCCTCCTACCGGCAACGCAACCAACCGATAACTCCAATTCTCTTTTCTTTTATTTTCCCTGTTTGCGCCTCATCGTGTCTGACTTGCACCCATACATTCCTGTACAATAAGTGGTTGTTACACAATGTCCTATATCTGCCCTTAAAGTCTGTACCATGAATTCGAGACCACCTTGTATTTTTATACCAGGAGTTAAACACAAATAATTAATTAACTATCTACAAAAATATTTTTTATTGTTCTTTGTTTTTTAAATGGATTTTAATTGTAAGTAATGGATTACTCTTCCTGATAGTCAGCGAATAAAATATATTGATTAATGAAAAATGATAAAACACAGAAGACATCGCTCAGTCTTTTTATTTGCATCAAACATTGAAGAAACAAGAAAACTATTATAAATAAATATCATTATCTAGAATTACGATTATACAATATCGATAATTGAACTAGTGACTCACTCTTCAATTTTCGTAAAATAGTAATCAATAATTTTCTTTAATTACATTTTTAATGGGCTTCATTTTGACAGTTTAGACCAGGGGTCGGTAAATTCTCAGTGGCACTCAACACTACACACACATCTGTCAATTTTTGAGTGGATGCAAGTTGATAAATTTGTAATGAACCTTCTTGATAAACGTCTTCAGAATTATGGACATTTATGAAATTATAAAAATAATCTGAAAGATAATTCTTAATAAAAATTTACAGCTATATTGTAAATTATTGAATATCGTTGTCGGAGCTATTTAATGGTTTGAAGAGAGAAAATGGCATGTACTCTACTTTTCGCATTTGGGTCTACATATATAAGTAAACATTTTTCCTCGTGTGAGAAATATTTCGAGTCCGCAAAGAAATTGTTTGACAAATAATTGCTCAGAAACTTGTCAAACTGAAAGTCACAAATTATGCACCTGATTTTGCAATATGAAAGTAGAGAGGTGCAAGCATTAAGTTTGCATTAAAATTTTTCTTTTTCTTTTTATTTAATTACTTATATTTCATGTTGTCTATTTTTTATTTTAATAAATATGTTTACAAACTCACAATATATGTACAATTTTAATTTTTAAAAAATGTTTGTTAAAGAAGTAGAGTAATATTTTATTCCGCTCATTCTTATGTGGAGAAATATCTTTAAATAATCCAAAATTAATATATAATAGAACCCTAACTATCTATATTATTGACCTCTATTTTCTAACTCTGTATGCATTATCGCGGGAATCGAATTGTGTCAAAAATGACATACTGTGTCGGACACTGAATCACATAGGTAGATAAGTTTGGCACGCCAGAGCTTGCCTCTAGTTTAGACTTTGAAGATAAGGCAAGTCCCCCCGTGTGAAGGCCAATTCAAAGAAGGCATCATCTAGTCGCGAGGGGTTCCCACTACCAAATTATTGACGCTTGAGTTCATTTAATTCAAGCTCTCATTGGATGTTAAATATTGCCTTGATTTAATTTTGCAGAAACAGATAAATGCCACATAATCATATGACATGCCAACCTACGATTTGCAATCCAGAAAATCTATTGATGCCAGCTGGGATCAAACCCGCATATATAGGCTTACGAGACAGGCACGCTACCTCTAAGCCCCAGTGCTAACCAACCTTTCAAATTGTTACAGACCGGATAGTTTAACAGCGGCTTGCTGGGGTATGATTGGGACGCTAATTGTATATATTTTAGATTGTTTGGATTCAATTATTTTAATTTAAATGTGTATAAATATGCTTTCAGAATAAAATACAGTTGCAGCAAAAAATTAATATAAAGTGATTAAACATGTAATATAAAGTGATTTCCATGGAAAGTCCCGAAAATCCGAGAGAAATACACTCTGTGAATAAAATAGAAATAATTTAACGTTCCTTGAGCGGTCCAGCATCATTTGATCCACGAACCTGTCCCAGTCGGTGGCCTAGAAGTTGGGGCTCACTGCTCTAAGCCACTGAGCCGACAGTTATTAAAATACATCAGCACCATTAAATAAATGTACATATAGTTCAGATATTTTAATATAGTATAAAACAATTACTAGTTGTTTTTATAGTTCTCGAATAAATTGATATAAAATACAACAATGAATATTCCTAAAAGCCATTGCAGTCATAAATCGAGTTAAATTTAATGCATTTGAATGTTTTTCTGCTTAAATAAACTGTAAAAGTAACTCTTTTCTTTGAGTGCGCATAATTAACGTATTATAAATTTACTGTTTCGCAGCCCTCCAAAAATGTTTCCATCTGACTTTCAATCTAATAGCATTTCATTCCGCTGGTTTATTTCGTAAATGGACGAAACTATTTGTCTCTTAATTGCTTAAATGCAACCTTAGAAAGGGCTCATTAAAAATCTTAAAAGATAATTTGGACGCGTGCATAAATTCAAGAAACATGTTAATACAAACAGTTTCTAAATAGTTGAGGCATTTTCTGTGTCTTGATAGTGTCGTAACATTTGGAACAGACTGTTGATGATGTTTAAATATTCAACAGCGGCTTAAGGTGGATTTTGGAAACACAATTCCATTTATGATTGACTTATATCAGTTAGTACGTACAGAATGCAAAATATCTAAAACAAAACATATTGTGATTAAAAATAATCTCAGCATGGATTATTCGGTAGGTAAACCGTCCAAAATTAGGTGTATGTTTAAAGCTTAAAGAAATATATAGGATGATTCAGAACTCATGAACTAAGGCAAGAGTCGTCAACCTTGTAGTTGTGAGGTTTCAAACCAATCTACAAATACAGTTCGGGGGGCTATAATGTAAGGAAAATTTGAAACATTTCGATTCTTGCGATAATGTAGGCAGAGTTAGGGAAGAGAAGTCAAGAATATACAGATTAAGCGCTTTATTATATATTTTAATTTGATATCATTTAAAGATATTTATTAAAATAAAATAACATATAAATATGTGATACAGTGATTCCTTCAGCATAAATAAAGAAAAAATTGTGTATGTATTATGCTTATTTAAATATGAAGGATGAATTTATCTGAGTACCTTCCGTGCTGAACGCAAGTACTTTATCAACTAGGCCAAAATGATCGTTTTCGCGTGATGTTTGGTACTAGCTTATATAGTTATCACACTGCCACATACCCCCTGCCAGGGATTCGGTGAATAGGCGAACGAACGATACCATATTCGTGACAAACATGTGAGCAGTTGCTTCATTTTGTGGGCTGCGTCATTCGTGCGTGACGGCTTGAGAATTGCGTCATTTGTGTGAGACGGCTTTGAGTGATGGCTTTATTGCATCGTTTGTGTCTAATGCCTTATTGCTTTTGCGGTGGATAGATGGTGCCACGACTGCAGTGCGTGAAGCGCGTGGTTCACTTCGCACAAATGAAGGAATACTCGATCCGAGTACCTTCTGTTCCGTACGAAAGTACTTTATCGACCACACTAAAACGATCGCCTTTGCGTAATGTTAGGTACTAGTTTATATAGATATCACACCGCCACAAATGTTTATTAGCACAAGAAATAAACAACATAAAAAGCATTCCTCTTCACTATAGTTAAATAAAATAAATATTTCCATGCAAACCTTGTAACTGCCTAGCTCTACTTTATATCGCATAATCAAGAGTTAAACTGATTCTCAGCATTCAGTTAAAATAATTTCTTTGTGGATTCAAAATATATTTCAAATGATTTTTTTTTTCATATAGATATTTAGACCCAAATGCGGAAAGCAGATGGCATGCAATTTTCATCAAACTAATAAATCTTGCAACAATGACATCAAAAGACGTAAAATAGTTGTAGTTATCTTTGAGGTTTGTTCGTAATTTCGAAAATATTGCTTTCTACAATTCTGAAGGTGTTAGTCCAATAATCTCTATTTAAAATTTATCAAATTCCATCCACTCATTTTTGACAAAATATTGTAAAGCAGTAGTCCCTAACCCCCGTGGGTCATATAGTACCGGAAGAGACATAAAGGACAAGGAATATACAGTAAATTATTCCCATTTTATTTACTGTGGTGCATTTCTCTCGTGTTTATGCGAGTTCTTATGGAAATCCATTTATATATATATTCGATGTTAAATCTCACTTTATATTCATTTTTTGGTGGAACTGAATTTTATTCTGAATGCATGTTTAAATACAACTAAATAAAAATTATTAAGTCAAAACAATCTAAAATATTGTTTCGTAGATCCAGGGTTCGAGGATTTTATGTAGATCAGTCGCAAAGAACAAGACAGTTCTTTAAGAGCGATGCGAATTTATCATCGAAAATTCAATCCTTGAAATACATGATTTCAGCAGCAATATTCGCAGAATGAATCTCAGCAGGTCTTTACACCTTCAACAGTACTCGGACACAATTATCGGTGCCTAAAAAGACGTATATAAAAAATTATTCATAAGCAATTGCTCTTTCAACAGCCGAAGTAATCGCTATTCGCCTCAACAATCAGAGTAGTACTAACCGATCGCTAGTCAAAACCAGAATAACTGACTTTCGGCGAGCTCTTTCTCTATTTACATCCCTCGCGGATAATTCGAGAAAAACACGCTTGCGTCTTGGTCTTGAAATTAGTGCATTTCTCTACTAATTTCTAAAAGAATCCAGTGGGTTGCGAACTCGCCAACATGATCGCCAAGATTTTTCACCAGATTCCCATTGAATCCCCATTATAACGGAAGGGACGGCGTTTGCCTGTGAATATTACAATTTTGACGTAAATCTAATGTAGAGTAAGATAAGGGCATTGCACATCCAAATACAACTTATTTACACTATTTTACACAAAATTCGTAACAATGTAAACAATCCCCACCCTTCATATCAGTGGCCGCGGTAAAGTTATCAAACATTAATCGGTTCACAGTGATAAAAAGTTAGGCAATAACTGATGTAGAGTGCCATTGAGAATTATACAGTATGACAAATGTGACACGCGTGCCATAGTTGGTCGACTCCTGCTCTACGGTGTAGTTCAGCTTTCTACAAGAGACAATTCTAGTACAGCAAGGAATAGAAAACAATTTGATAGCCTTCGGCATCGATGATAAGTGTTTATTTACAAGGGTGTATTTTCAATGGATCCGGGAGCCAAATGGTCATGACTGTGAACTCATGCCCGGTACTGTTTCCATCGAGTCATGGCTTCGTATGTCGTTGCCAACAGAGAGACACACTTTATAAAAAAGATTAATACAGTATTATATCGGTTGGCCTCTGGGCATACTCCATAGTGTATCTGTGTAATCTATATACCTCAAATTTTATGTTCGTAAGTTTTCCATAAATTTGGGGAAAAATTTAAGCAAAATCCTCATCACTTTGAAGGAACAAAATTAAAGATATCAATTAAATTTTAGGGAAACCGTAGTAAGGTCGATATTTCTGAATATATTTCTGGGTGGCGGAAGTAAGAAACTAAGGGAGATTGACTACACATACGGGGGTCATCTGCAATCATGGTTTCCATTGACTGATGTTGGCTGATGGAAGTGGGTAGAGAAACGCCACCTTTCTTGTCGAAGGTCTGAAGTTCGTCGCCGCCCCGATCAGAGTCTACATTCCTCTTCCGCCGTGTCAGAGAATGCTGCAGTCGAACCTGAAAGACAACATAGAAATAGTTATAATACGCTGTATAAAATTATGTTCCTTGCTATATGGATGGTGCCGTTGCTCTTAAACGAAGAAACGCACCGACCCCTAGATCATTTGAGTTTCTTTAAAATAAAACCTGGTTTAGAGTAGTCTAGTTTCGAAGAATGCCAAAGTACAGTAATACCTCGACTTACGCGAGACCGGACGTACTCGATTTTAAAATCTCCTCTATTCGTTTCTTCTTGGAAAATATCATGTTATTTTTGTTTTCTGTCACTGAACCTCAGATAGAATTAGTACCAGAGCCTGATGAAATTTGCAATGCGATTAAGGAAATGGTCACACTCACCAGGCAAATAAATTTAGAAGTGGATACTGATGAAGTTCAAGAACTGCTGGATTCCCACAATCAGGAACTCCCAATTAAGGCTCATGAGTAATAACAAGTCATTGACGAACTTCAGCCTTTTTACACACTTCAATCAAAAGATTAAATGAGGTTTGGGAATTTGACAGAAGGCCTCAGTTTAATTGAAAATGGGTTACACATTTTAGGATGTACTATATTTGCAATATTAAGGAAATAATTTTATATAACAATTAACGAATTTTGAAGACATTTTTTAATTTAAAGCATGCAAGTATTATTAAACATACACTATTTTATAACTAGAACACGGGGACACGGGACAACTCCATTGAGGGTGAAAAGGGATATCGAAGATGTTTCTAGTGAACTGGGCAATGGGGGTTAAGGGTTGCACTTCTTGAATGAAACGTCCAGAACTAACTCTATTGTTCTCGGTGAGTTAGGATCTAACAAAACCAGATCATGTATTATGACCCCCATAAAATATGTTGGAGAGAATAACTTGAAATGTGAAGAAATACTTTAAAAATAGGGAGAAAAAAAATTGAATCACACAAGAAAAAGTTCGTTACATAGAAAATGCACTTCGCTATAGAGAGGTTATTTGACGAAGAAAATCGTGAAATGTTCAAGGTTCCAGTGAACAGTTCGCAATATAGAGGTTCATTATACAGAGGTACGATTGCATAAACTCCAATGAAAAGCGCATTTTCTTAGCAAAATAAGAAATAAAAAAAATTAGCATCCAATGAGGGATTTTTTTTGCGGAAAAATCTTTGAGCCGGCAGACTACCTTCTTAGGTTTCACGTAACCTTCTACATCAAAATAGAATTTATTTATGTTATATCTATAAGAATTTAAAAAAGTATTTGTTTTCTTATTTTCTTTCACCTCCGATTCCATTTAAAAATATTAATACTTTTCACATCTAAAAATTTAAAAAAATTTATATGCGAAATCATACCCCGACTTAAGCGGTTATCACTCAGTCGACCGCGGTAACCTAGTGTTCAAGGTATCGGATTGTGGCTGGCATGTCACGAGTTCGAGCCCAGTACCACTAAAGACCCGCCTTGTAGGGGAGCGATGTACGTTAAATCTGTTGAAAGCTCAAACGTCCTCCCGTTGCTGTGGTCTGGTAGTTAGGAGAGGGGGATGCCAGCTCAGTTGTCGTCCTCGTCACTTGACCGTGGTTCAAAACGACGAGGTCCTTCGTCAAAAGCCTTCGTGTAGTTCAACAGTGTGACGTTAATATTTACTCGCTCAGTTATATTTACGATACTTAATTTCTTTTAACAGAAAACCAAGTTCTGTATTTAGAGGGAGATTTACAGAATGTACTTAGATTTAAAAATGCAGAATTTGTATAAAAGCGCCAATCTGACATTTGTGATAGTTGATTTCTTTTAATACGGATAAATTTCATCTGGGTTTATATATGTATCAGATTGAAGAGAAAAAAAATTATTGATTTTTTAATGACAATTTAATGCTAATGAAATCAATCTTTTTTGTTTTTATCTAGACAATAGACAATCAAGTGTTTCCTTGTAATTACAATTACCTAGTAAATGTTTGAAAATATTCTGTTCGTTTTAGTTATTTATATCTTATGTTTTCAGATCTTTATGTAAGAAAACTATTTAAAAATATTTTAATGCAATTGCACGAAAGTTTTCAATTATTTGTGCACTTTCAAACGCATTTCAATAAAAACTCCAGGTTAGGTATCTCATGGAATTCATTCGATTTTCATGAATTTTAAGTGCGTGCAGAGCATTAAATGCAAACGACGCTACGAATTTCACTACTCTTGTAAATCGTTACGTGTAGCTTTTTTTCTCCATTTCTGAATATATTTAAAAGTAACATGTGTGCAAACATAAAACATTTTTACTAGGCATGAATTGAAGTTAAGTGTGTAAATAACTATTAAAACGAAAAAAACCCGTTTGGTTAAAAATGATTACATTCTTTTCAAATTAGTAATTTTTTTGGTATTGAAATAAAAATATTTTTAATTAATGATATTCATTTTGTGTTGCTTACCAGTACATTGTCTCTTCTGCGAATGGGTTCCTCTTTGTCGTAATCGCTCAAGTACGGAGAAGGGGGTTTCGTGTCCCTGGGGCAGTACAGGTCGTCGATGTAAGGGTTCGTCATGGTGATCACCTCTGAAAGAAACATTACAATTAACACGAAAAGGTCTCGAGGATGCTACTTAAAGCAACAATGTGTTAAACTGTCATTCACAGTTAATACATTTAAAATCAAAATACCTATAACTACATGTAATTTGTTAAAAGGAGTTTGCTACAAAGCAATTTTGCTTTCTTATTGAAAATCAAACCCATGTTTTTTTTTTCTATATTTCCTGTGACTTTAAGACTTTTCGGCTATTCTATCTATTAAGAGTTCTTATAATATATTGTAACGGGTATATTGACATGCCTGTTATTAATTCTCTTGGAGGAGGGAACTTTCTTTAACTATTATTCTATTGAAAAATTTCTCCCGAAGAAAAAGACGCGAATTATGCAAATCAAGGCTTATATTTAAAGATTAACTTTCAGGTTCGAGAAGAGGTTAGAAGCTAAAGGATAGCAATTAGTGATTTACGTAAAGTTAGTCGAGAGTGATTCGTAGATTATTTGCTTAACACTTAAGGTTGACGATTTGCTCAACCAGCCGTTTAAATTGGAATAGTGTCGGATTGAAGTAGATTAACTTAAAACACACGTTGCTTCGATTATTTAGAAGGTGTATTGCCAGGACGCGCCAAGAGTGCGTGATTCGATTTAAATTAAATCTTCACTTATCTCGTCTACCTCGTTTTTGTTCCAATATTTATCCAAAGGTACATTTCCTAACCTGGGTTGTTGACATTTGTTAGGTTGTTGAGATTTTTTATAAATTGTGATTATTTTGACTTTATCTAGTCTTCCTTCCAACTCTCGTACACTAATGGATAGGACATCCCTTCCATTACAATAGTTGTAGATGTTGTATGTGATGAAATAGATATGAGCAAGTTTCAAATATAATTGCCTGTGAGTTAAGCCCTAAAACACAAATTTCTGCTAAGTTAAAGAAGGCAATACATATTTTAAATCTTTTGTCAGCTTTATAAATTTCTTTAGCAATATAGATTTATTTTGGTATCTTTATAGCATTCCTGTTTCTGTTGTTTCTAATGCCACTCAATCGACTCCCATGACATTCATCGTGGCAACAGTTTAGTTTTAAATCTACCATTAGCCGAAACTCGGAGCAACATGCGGGTGACTGTACGTTTTGTCTCCACTCCACCCCAATTTTAGAAGTACATTTTTGGGAGGACAACGGGCCTCCAACGTTTCTTCCCCTTTCACCAACCACTCGAGAAGACATTGGGCTCGACAAATGCTTAGAGTTTGTCCATGCGGCACATGCACTACACATTTAAAATATCCATGCCTTCCCCGGGATTCGGCACAACAGCCAGAGCCACTAACCACTATACAGGTTTGGGATTTCTCCTTTCGGAGACCAATCGTGTGAATTGAACTAAACAGTAAAAGAATAATTCTTAAAGTAAGAATAAAATGATTAACGAGAAAATTAATGCAATTGGGATAAAAGCGTGGGTTGCTCTATAATAATTGTTGTAATTTCTTACTAGTTTTATTCCGAAATGCTGAGATAGTGTAGAAATTTACTACAAAGCACACCTTACGCTTTTACTACAATGTGACAGTCATTTTCTTATGTATTCATTCTTATACATTCTTATATTTCTTATACATTCATTTATTTATTTTATTCTTATATTAAGAATTTTTTTTTTACTTTTTAGATCGATTCACTATAAAAAGCGTGTTTTTAGTTAATTTTAACTATAATTTCTTTTTCATTTTTTAGTTCGATCTACAATAAAAGCCTGTTTTTTTTAATTTTTAAAACTCTCATTTATTCGTTGTTGAATTTATGATTGAATTTGATATTTAGAGCCGGAATTAAGTGGCTGCTGGAATTAGTCTTGGTCTTCATTGGATATTAAATTCCGTCTCTATAGATACAGGTCTAACTAATAAAAGTGTGTTAAGAAGAAATATTAAATGTCAATCGTATTATCACCTTTTAAACATATTGCTATAATGTTAATTCGTATTATCACCTTTTAAACATATTGCTATAATGTTAATTCGTATCATCACTTCTAAACGTATTGCTTTATCAAAATAAAAAAATAATTAGCAGTTAGAACATACATTTATCACTTTTTAAACGTATTGCTATTATGGTAATTCGTATAATCTAAACTTCTAAACCTATAAACATTTTTATAAAAATATAAAAAAAATATATTTAGCAGTAAGAACATAAATTATTTTTATTCACCTGCACGAGTATCTTTTTTTATTTCCATTTTCAGAAAAAACACTCTCCCACCCTACCCTATTTTAGCATAAAGATCACTTTTTGTTTTATTTGTATTAACCACAAGCATATTTGCGGTTTTAGGGTTGCTCCTTAATCTTTTAGTCACCAAATCTAAAAATGGTTTATTCAATTAGTCGCCAAATATAGTAACGATATAATGGATTAGTCGCCAAATCTCGAAATCCTTAAAATCCTTATTCCTGTAGATAATAATCAAAACAATGGAACAAAATTATGAAATTATTGTACTGTCATCGGCCCTTGACAAGTGTGAAAAATTTCGAATTAATCTGATTTTTTAAAGTGGGCAAAAATCGAATTCAAAGATTCCATTACATGCAAGTGAAACTTATAAAAGCGTGTATCCCATGAAAGCTAATTGATAAAAATTACTGCTGTTTGTTTTCTTCTCTTCCCTGTAAATTTGATTATAAGAAGATATGGTTATGATAGCTGTGCTCTGTTGTAAAAATAATTAGAATTTGTTATTTTGTTGTTTATGTTTCATTTAGATTATAATTAAAATTATTTCTATTTGTTGCTCTGTAGGGATTTAAACGCCCTAAATTAATTTCAGTTGAATATTTTTTTTCCTTCATTTTCTGCGTTGAGTTATTAAAAATAGTCATAAATACAGAAATCGTTTGCTTAAAGCAGTGATTCTTAACCTTTTTACGTTGCGGTACACTTTTAACAATTTCAAAATTTGGTGGCACATTAACAATAAAATAAGTTTAAAATAGTTTTACTCATCTATAATACACTATATAAGATAACGTATGATACTAATTTTCAATATTAAGTAAAAGAATGCATACGCGACAAATACAAAAAAATGTTTATTGAGTCATCAATTACAAATTAATTGTAAGAATACATTTAATGCAAAATTTGAGCTTGATAATTTTGATAAATTCGTTTGCACTGAGTCATGAAAATGATAATTGCGCTCTTATTTCGTGATCTATATTTAAAAATTACAACTTTTTTAAAATTTTTATATTTGTTAATGTTGAAGATCCGAATTCACACACACACACAAATAAGATGTAGAGAACTGTAACAATATTTTTAAAGATTTTTTTTTTGCTATTATGGGATAATCGCCTCTAATTTTAAAAACAAAATGAATTCATTAACTCTTCCGAATGTTTTGAAATTAAATCTAGATTATTACAGAGCGAAAAATCCTATCAATTTTTTTGTATCTATAAATTTGGGAAGTAGTGAACAACTCTCTCTCCTCTAGTGTTCTCAAAAGATCAATAACAATTTTATGACTAGTTTACTTCTATAAAACAGCCAAATGATTTGATTTCGGATTTTTTTTTGTTATTTTTCTCCGAGTATAGATCCTTTCTTCCTTAGTGGCTTGACAGCCCAGGGTGGGCCTTGGCCTTCTCAA
This sequence comes from Trichonephila clavipes, assembly GCA_019973935.1. Taxonomy (NCBI): domain Eukaryota; kingdom Metazoa; phylum Arthropoda; class Arachnida; order Araneae; family Nephilidae; genus Trichonephila; species Trichonephila clavipes. Next base: position 33,231 of record BMAU01004657.1, read on the forward strand.
GAAGCCTTTTCCACCTGCAGTATTCTCCAATTCTTAGTTCTCAAAACTAGAAGATCTTTTTCTAGGTCATCAATCCATCTAAGAATTGGCTTGTCCTTTCTTCGTTTGCCAATTGGTTGAGCATTGAAGACTTCTTTAGTGGTGCGATCTTCGTACATTCTGACAACTCGACCTGCCCATTTATATCGTTGTATTTTGAAGAAGTTAGCAATGTCGGATTCTTTATATGATTTATGAAGCTCAAAATTTGATCTTCTTCGACACGTTCCATTTTCCTGAATTCTTCCAAAAATAATTCCTGACTATAATCTTCCTTTCGTAGATACTTATGTTCTCATCAGCTCAAGACATGGGCCAAATTTCCCATGCATAAGTTAATACTCATCTTAAAAGATTTTTATACAATAGAACCTTTATTGTGTGTGTGTTCTTATTTTGACTAAACTCGATTTCATATATTTCGTATTTCATTAAGACATCTATTAGCCACAGTAATTCTGTTTTGGATTTAAGAAGTACAATCGTTTCTATTGTTAATTTCCGAACCTAAATAAATGAAATATTGTCAACAAAACTTCCAAATTATACTCTTAAATTTTTAAGTGGAAATTGTTAAAACATGTTTTAGTGCAAGGCGAGTATTTGGTCTTATTCTTATTGATTTTCAGTCTCGTCTTAAGGGCCTCTTTCTCTAAAGACAAGAAGGCTTGTCTTAATGCGGTGGGTGTTCACAGAATAGTTAGTGATTTTAAAAGTAATTCGGTGGCACGCTTCAAGAATTGGGTGACGCAGTGGTTTCGAATCAGTGGCTTAAAAGCAAAATTCCAAATACAAACAATTACTTAAACATATCTTTAGACTATATATTTTATTGAATGCCTCATTTACAAAATATTGCTCCTGGTATATTTTAAATTGTAACAAAGATGTTTCGTCAACCCTTTCAAATCTGTTGATTTAAGGTTATAAAATAATTATGTGTTGCTGTTAAACTTCAGCGTAATTGCGTAACAGTTTGAGAAATATTTTCAGAATTCCGTTCGAGTATCCAAATCCTATAAATTAAAACTTGGCACGTACTGGAGTAAGTAGGAAGAAAGTAAGGCTCATTTTGAACATCCCATCCTATTTCGTATTCCACAGGCGTTGGGGCAGAGGTAGTTTGGCCTGATAGTTGCTTTTTACTAATTTATAACACCAGCCTAAACTAACTACAAATAGGATTGGATAACGTATATGGAGTTAAGTGGCTGATTATAAGTAGATAAAATGTGATTACTCCGAATTAAGACAAAATTTTTAGAAACCGTAAAGATGTTATTTTAATTTATGAATATTGAAATGAAACTTAGTGTTATATGTCAGTAGCTTATTTCAACTATCATTAATTCAAAATTTTGAGTTTCAAAAAAATCACAATAATGAAGTATAAGTATCAAGAATATTTCTTGATTATATTTACCGTAAATCCGGCGTATTTTAAGCTGTATTTTTTTAATTTTAAGGTGTATTCGCCGTATAACGCCCCCTTTATGAAGAAACCTTAAATGTACATATGCAATGCTCTTATGGTTTGAAATAACTAATTCGAGGTATTATCATAGACTTTTGAAAAAATTGTATACATCAAGATATTTTATTTCTTGTAAATAAACTGTATTTCGACATAAGTAGAAATCTAACTTTTTTTTTAATGCCCCTCTCTTTTTGTTTTTAAAGTTGTCATTTTTTTCTCGGCGTATAACGCGTACACTTAAATTTTGATCTTATTTTTTGTGTTTCAAGTACGCATTTCACGCTGGATTTTACGGTATGTATATTTTTAAAACTGGCAAATTTTTTACAAAGGATCTTGTGTTCGACACCTTTTTCAGTCAAAGATTTTGTGAAGGAGATGAAGAAAATTTCAAAATGTTAATTGTGAATGTACTGGTACATAAATATGGATTTAATATACATTTATTAATTAATATCAAAATCGAAGGAAAGTGGGCTATTTGACGATTCTGATTCCCGATCCAAGTATCATGGATGATTCTAGAGCAGAATTTTCCTTCCCATTACTTTCAGAATTTTCATAAATTTCTGAGAATGCTGTTGTTCTTGATTCGGGTTAAAACAAAACTCTTGTATGTGCGGATACGCTTAATATTTATTACGAAATGAAGCAATTCCTGTATTTTTTTGCGATTTTTCGCAAATAATTTCAAGCTTGAGAATGTTATTTTCATTCTATCAAAAATATCTTAACTGCAGCAACTTAGTTTTTCCTTCTAATAGTTACGATAAAGAGACTTTGAAATTCACAGGCTATTACGAAATCGAAAAATTACAAGACTTCAGATGGTTTCCGAAAATGATTAATCAAGAAATCGGAAATGAACAAAAAATATACTTAGCAATTGATTTCGAAACAGAAGTCAAAATTGCTGCCACAATTCAAAATTTCATTAAATGTATATGACATTTTCAAAAAACACATATGTAGCAAAAATATCTCACAAAGCAAAGAGATTATTTATAAATAAATATATAGTAAATGACAAAAATATAAAAATGTTGAATAGTCAAACACCTCGATGGTTCTTAAACTTTTGCCCCCACCCCTTTATGTGCCAGCCTGATATGGTGAACCCCTAAGACTTTGAACACTCCTCTCGGACCCCTAACACAATGCAGAGTGATTTAACAGTTCCTCAATTAGCCTTATAGACTCCCCTGATACTCAAATAATTTTTTAAACAGTTCTATGTTTTTATGATATTCTTAAAATATATTACATTCCAGTAATGGCTATATAGTTGCAAATAAAAAAAATTGAATAAATACGCTGATTAAAATACATTTTCTTGTAGAGGTTTTCTATAAGGGACAATTTAGAGATCTAGTCTAGGGTGGCATATCTTTTTTTTTCTACCAGGGCTTTTAGATTCGCTTAGTCTTAACATTATCTAAGAGACCTTCGTGGATCCCTAAAAAAGCGCTGGGACCCCGGGGTTCAAGGACCACAGTTTAAGAACCGCTGAAATAGTTAAAGGTGTTGGAAAGTAACATTTGATTTTTTTTTTGACAATTTGAAATTTTTACATTTTCAATTTGTATAGATTTTAACCTTTCTAAAAATAATTTTCTTTAACCTCTATGGTAATTAGAAGCCCTTAAAACCTATTTTTAAATATTAGTTGAAACTGGGCCACGCCTATTTGAATGGCGAAAAATGTAAACAAAGTACTTCATTTTTGCTTAAAAGTGAAACGTCTGATATAGACCAAAACATGTATATTTTATTGTAAATTGAACCTTTTATTTTTTTATTTCCTGGCCGATTAGAAGTCTCACTGTATACATGAAAATCAATTTATCTCAAAACGTAAATTTTGATGTTCGATGTACCTTTTCTGAGAAATTACTGTTCATAGGTACATAAATTTTTTATGATATATTTATAATGATGGCTAATATATACTAATATGAGCTTTTTGTAAAAAACTCAAAAATTTTATTTTTTACAAGTTTTTTATGTGAAAAATGAGTCAAATTTCGCAAAGTTTTATAAAATATTTAATAAATTATTAAAAAATTCAAAATTAGCTAAAAACTCATTTTAGTATAATGAAAAAGGTGTATTTTAACTGTATGAAAAATTTCAAACATGTACATATAACATATTTTGAGAAACCGCACATTGAAAACAACCAATTGTCGGTAGAGAGAGACAGAAAGGTTTCCAACTCTTAACCATCCAAGAACGGTAGGTAACGAAATTTTTAACATGCTCTATTGTGCTTTTAAAAAAATGTTTCTTACCCGGAGGATTCTGGTATGCGATTTCTGGAGGTTTCTCGTCTTCGTCAGGGACGATGATGCACATATCGGGGTTCCCTTCTTTGCCATTTTTCAGAAGGGCCTCCGACCTATTTAGGAGGAAATGAAAGATTAATTAACTTCGAACATTTTTCAACCCTTAAATTATCCAATACCAACATCCAAGAAACAGAACCCTGGAATCATTTAATATAATAAAAGCACTTTGTTGCATATTATATTGTTGTATTGTAACTCATTTCTATGAGATCGCTTATGCCCAAAGAGTAACATTCACATTTACAAGATTCCTACTATTAGTTACCTCTCTCCCTTTACACACACACATACACACACACACACACATATATATATATATATATATATATATATCTTTATATATAAAAATCTTCTGTGCGTGTGTTTGTCACTAAACTCCTCCTAAATGGCTGGACCGATTTCGAAGAAATTTTTTGTGTGGGTTCAAGTAAATTCAGGAATGCTTTAGATTCACAATTCGGTCCGATATCGCAATTAGTTTAAAAGATATTAATTAAAAACATTCAAAAAATACAACTCAGCATTCACCTGCATTGTTGCAACAACGCTACGGTTATAAACAAGTATTATAAAAAATTTTAATCAATTCCTACTTAGATCAACCAAGAAAAAAATTATTTTAGCTACTTTTTATTAAACAGTTGCAATTAATAGAAATATGTATATACATGTGACAGAATCACAACATTAAGTGGTAATTAATTTTTATTAATTATCATTAAAGTATCGCATTGTCATTCAAAACAATCGTGTATATAAAATTTCCTTTCAATTGAATACACGTGAGAAAAAAAACCTTTTCGAATTTTGACATAATTCGCCAACGTGGCTGTAGTTGTAATTTTTTTTAAATCATTAGTTTTAATCAACTAATTTTTATTAATAATAATTAAATTACCGTATTGTTATCCAAAATAATCATGCACATTACATTTCAATTCAACATTTCAATTGAGTGCTTTAAAATGTATTTTATTAACGATTGAAAATTCCACCAAGATAAATAAATAAATAAACAAACAAATAAAATACGTATAGAGATCGCGAGCTAATAGTAGGACATGAAAAAGACTTAAGTTGGCGTCGAAAATTGATTTTCAGTCCAACTGGCCAAACTCGGTCTTTATTGTTACGAAAATGCAGACGATTCACGCTTTTTAGCGTTTTTAATTAATATCTTTTCAAATAATCTTTATATATGTAATTCTTCTGTGCGTGTGTATGTAACTGAACTCTTTCTAATTGGCTGGACCGATTTTGATGAAAGTTTTTGTCTGTTCCAGTGGACTCGAGAATGATTTAGGTTTATAAATCGGTTTAGAAATGTTTGTTTAATTAATTTTTTATTTATAAATTGTTGATCTTGGAAAGTTTTACATTGGATCCGGCAGACTGCAGTACGATAGCAGTATCAAATATTCAAAAATCTTTTATTACAATTCAAGTTGGTCCCGACAGTTGGTGCTGTGATCATTTCAGGAAAATATTTTGTCACTTCGTGTTATTATTTTGTTGAAATAAATCGTGTGTTAATTAAATTATTACATTCAGATGTAATTAGTGTTTGAAATTTTACTCAATTTTACTCAAAACGGTCCAGATTGTTAAAGCTCATTCATAAAAAATTGGAATTTTTGAATTTAAGATGTGTGTACAGCACAACGTCTGTCGGGTCCTCTAGTATATATATATATATATAAAACAGCCGTTACCCACCCGCTTCACTGGGTATTTCACGATGTTGTATATATGTATACTGTTTACATATATATTTATTATTGATATCTAGCATTAAGAATTCGATTGTATTGAAAAATATATTTATAGCTGTTACACTCTCGCCCTTGATATAAAAAGAACATAAATTATAATATCTAATTTCTATTTATATCTAAAATAGAAGTACAAAGATTTTTTTCGCTCACTTAACCTAATAATCAAGTGGATTTCCACCAAAGCAACTTTCAGTGGATCTCTACTCCATAAAATAAACATGCGTGCTAAATTTCAAGTCTTAAAATAACAGAGCCAAAATTGAATTTTTATCATCAATACCTCGTTGACAGCATTCTTAGTTGATTCCAATTAAACAAAAGAAGCATGCAAACCAAATTTTATTATTATAATCTTAGCAGTTCAAAAACAGGAATTTTGTCTATCAATACGCCCCAATAACTCTCCCCGCTTCCCCCTGGAGTTGATTTCCGTAAAATCCATGCTTAGTCGAACTCTATTCAACTAAAGAAAAAAGGGCTCAACAAATTTCAAGTAAATGAGTTAAATTCAAAAACAGGAATTTTTCTATAACACGCCTTAATCTCTCGCAACCCCACTCCTTTGGGATCCCTTTTCGCAAAAATCTTTGTAAAAGGAACTTTATTCCATGAACCGAACATAGCTTCTAATTTTCAAGCAGGTGGTTCTATTAGTTGAAAAGCGGAAATATTTATCTATTACGCCCCTTAATTCCCCTCAGTGACCCTTGAGGATCAATTTTCCCCCAAACTATTTTGTAGTGGATCTCTGCACCATGAAAGGAAATCGCTTACCAAATTTTAAGACTGTACGTCTAATAGTTTAAAAATGGAAATAATTATCTATAACGCCCCTGAAGCCCCCACAATGCCACTTAGGAAACGATTTTCACAAAACCCATCTTATGGCAGATCTCTACTCAGTGAATGGAATCTGCTTACTCAATTTCGATATTTTACGTCTAATAGTTTAAAAAAGGAGTTAATTGCCTATATATAACGCCTCTTAATTCTCCACAACGACACTTGGGGTCAATTTTCACAAAACCCATTCTGTAGGGGATCTGTACTCTATGAAAGGAATCCGCTTATCAAATTTTAAGACTGTGCGTCTAATAGTTTAAAAATGGAAATAATTATGTATAACGCCCCTTAAGCGCCCTCAACGCCGCTTAGGAAACGATTTTCCCAAAACCCATCTTATAGCGGATCTCTACTTAATGAATGGAATCAGCTTACTAAATTTCGAGATTTTACGTCTAATAGTTTAAAAAAGGAGTTAATTGCCTATAACGCCACTTAATATTCTACAACGCTACTTGGGAGTCGATTTTCACGAAACCCATTCTGTAGGGGATCTGTTCTCTATGAAAGGGATCCGCTTACCAAATTTCAAGACTGTACGTCTAATAGTTTAAAAATGGAAATAATTATGTATAACGCCCCTTAAGCGCCCTCAACGCCGCTTAGGAAACGATTTTCCCAAAACCCATCTTATAGCGGATCTCTACTTAATGAATGGAATCAGCTTACTAAATTTCGAGATTTTACGTCTAATAGTTTAAAAAAGGAGTTAATTGCCTATAACGCCACTTAATATTCTACAACGCTACTTGGGAGTCGATTTTCACGAAACCCATTCTGTAGGGGATCTGTTCTCTATGAAAGGGATCCGCTTACCAAATTTTAAGACTGTGCGTCTAATAGTTTAAAAATGGAAATAATTATGTATAACGCCCCTTAAGCGCCCTCAACGCCGCTTAGGAAACGATTTTCCCAAAACCCATCTTATAGCGGATCTCTACTTAATGAATGGAATCAGCTTACTAAATTTCGAGATTTTACGTCTAATATTTTAAAAAAGGAGTTAATTGCCTATAACGCCACTTAATATTCTACAACGCTACTTGGGAGTCGATTTTCACGAAACCCATTCTGTAGGGGATCTGTTCTCTATGAAAGGGATCCGCTTACCAAATTTCAAGACTGTACGTCTAATAGGTTAAAAATGGAAATAATTATGTATAACGCCCCTTAAGCGCCCTCAACGCCCCTTGGAGGTCGATTTTAGTAAAAATCATTATGTAGGGAATCTCTACTTTATGAAAGAAATATGTGTACCAAGTTTTTCTCGACTGTAATCTAATAGTTTAGTAATGGAAATAATTATCTATAACGCCCCTTAAACCCCCGTAACGCCCCTTGGAGGTCGATTTTAGTAAAAGTCATTATGTAGGGAATCTCTACTTTATGAAAGAAATATGTGTACCAAGTTTCTCGACTGTACATCTAATAGTTTAGTAATGGAAATAATTATCTATAACGCTCCTTAAACCCCCGTAACGCCCCTTGGGGTTCGAACTTTGCAAAATCTGTTCTTAGCTGACGTCTACTCCATGAAGGGAACCTACGTACCAAATTTTAAGTCTGTAGGTTTAATAGTTCCAGAGATATCGTGATTAGTCAGTGAGTGTGAGTCGCTTTTCTCCTTTATATACATATAGATATGTGTGTATCTAGTTCAAATGTTCAATTGTTAATAAAATGGTTTCTATTAATCTATCAAAGTTCAAATACATTTTTTTAAAACTTGTAGTGGAGGACACTTGATGTGTTAATACAGGTTTTTTTTTCAAATATTAATTCATTAATTAAATTAAAATTGAATAAACAAACAAAAATAATAGTCCAACAGCATAAATAGAAAAGAAATTCGTTCGATGTGTCCCTAAAACGCAATGGAAAGCGCGTTGGATTTCTAATCCAAAGATCGTGGGTTCGAATACAATCTGATATAGCCTATTTCCTGAGAATGTGATTTCATTTTTTTACTATACTATTTTCTTACACTAAGTAAATTTAATTAATGAATAAATAGTAACAAACAAAAAAAATAGTTCCAAACCCTATAAAGAAAAGAAAATGGAAAATGACGATGAAAACCGCTTTTTATTTTTTTTATTGTCATTCTGTCCTATGTAGATAATTATTTATATCAATTGCAATAATTTAATTTAAAATAGGTAAAATAAAAAAAAATTGTTGACTTAATAGGAATTGACTTAATTTTTTTTTATATCCCTTCTTTTATTATCATTCTCTTAAGCTGTATTTAAATTTTAAAAAAATATTTTATATTTATCTGCATTAATCAATTTTTAATGTTAAATTTTAATTTCAGAGATACTTTCTTAAATCGGTTCTTAAGTACTATCACAATCCCGTTAACTTTTAAGATAACTTACCAAATTGACAGCCCCGATTTTACTCGTGTCGTAAGCGCTGAATTGTTAACCATGTGCATCCCTTCCTATTTCTCTACTAAGCCTATCCGTTAGTTGATATGGCAAATTTGAATACTAAAATCTGAATCTAAGACTAACCGAATGCTCAATTATAATTTTTTTTATTTCTAATGCAGGGTATTAACAATCATTAACATAGTTCATCAATCTACATTCACCGAAAGCAAGTGAGTGTGACGCCATATTGGAGGATACCAATCGCCGCAGGCAATTTCAACACCCAGTTTCGATGAGAACCTGTACTAGGATTTAATTTTGCCTAGAGCACCCCCAGGGCTCTTTTACATGCCGTATAATCATACGACATGGCAGCCGTCGATTTTGTGCATCATGAAAATCCATTGATTTGTGCTGGGGTCGAACCCACAACCTTGGGTACAGAGGGCTAGCAACAAACCAGCCATGCCACCCAGCCGACAAAATTTAAAAATGGAATTAACAATAATATAGTTATATATAGTTATTATTATTTTAAAATTTATTTATAGCGAAATAACAATATTATAGAAAATAAATAATAATAAAATAAATAAATTAAATAATAATTATACAAATAAATTATTTTTTTCTTTTATTGAATATTTATAAATACTTATTATTTTTCTCATAGTGTTTATTCGATTACGCGTTCCATATTCGTTCTTGTATGGAAGAGGGGGGTGGGGAGGGCGATGAAAGTTTCAGAAGCACTGGCCTTCAGTATATCTAATTATAATAGTTTGAGCAAAATAAATATTTATAATCAGGGCAATATATAATAAATAAGAAAGAAAGCAAAGAATATTTAACTAGATCTAAATCAAACTAGTAAAAGAAAAAAAGACCACTCTCTTCTATTGCAGTGTTATTGTAAGCATATAATCAAGTAAAACCTAATAAATTTGCAAAATTTCAAGTCGGAATAAATTGCACTAGTTATCATTTTAGTAGAATTTGAACAAGTTTTGAATGGTACTTTTGCAGCCTATGTCGGAAAATCAACCACTTTAACCCTTTAGCTACTGACTATACTTATAAGTACCATTCACTTTAAAATTACATAGAATAACCATTTTTACGAATACTCTGACGATACTTAGCAGTAATATTCCTTTAAATCCCGTCTTCCAAGATATATGGTACCTCAATTTCAATGATGAGTATTTTAGCGGGGAAGGCGAATAGTTTTATAGCATAAATTGCGCTTTCAGTTGACGGCTTTTTCAGTGGATGGCGAAGATTGTCATTTTTCTTCCAAAAAAATAGTTAATATGTAAAGGTAAGTGTCTCATTTTTCCTTGAATGTTAATGAAGACCTTAGAAAACGATTTGACTATTTATTTTAAGTGGACAGTGTATAAAATTAATTTTACAGTTTTATATCTTTAATTAATTAATTAGCTTTAACGGATTAAATTTCTCAAAGTTGAGTAGTTTGTCTATGTATATCTCTTAATTTTCAATGTAGTGATTCAAAAAAAATATTGCATAAAAAAATCTGAAGTAAATCATAATGCCGTAGATAAAGAGTTAAAATAGAATTTGAGGCATGAGGCCTTTTAAACACGCTTTTGCGTTCGTAACAGTAATAAAAAACATATATTTGTCTCTATTTTGCTTTAGCTTTGCTGGAAATTGTATCGTATTGTGCAACGTTTTATCATTCCATTTAAAAGCTAAAAGCCACCTTATAAAATAGATTTTATCTCTATTTCCTTCTAAAAGTTCGAAATAAAGTGTCAACTTAAGCGTTTCGTAAAACTTTTTCATCCTTACTTTTTAACTTTCAATTTAAAATAATAACCTCCAGTGACCCCTAATCTCTTGTCCGCTTTCCCTCAAATCTCTTTGCAAGAATAAAGTTGAGCGCGGAGGGAGGGAAAAAACTAAAAAAGTCAATTCAAAAATACTTCTTTTCCTTCCGTCTTCAAAATGATCCCTTGTGCCATAGAAACATTTCCTCCAATCTGCAGCTAGAGACCTCTCAACTCTCCTGAACTGCCTCGGAACTCGACAAAAACCAATACTTGCCCACCTTCAGCGCCCCCTGCCGGCAGACTGCCAATTTATTCCGAAAGGATTAGCAAGGGGTCAGCGGAAAATCCCACGAGATTTTCTGGGGCTATTTCTTCACACGAACGAATGTCGGTCAAGAATTCTGCCCATTGACCAACCACCTCGGGATTAGCCGGGAACCAGAATTTTCGAACGTCTCGAGGAAAAGTCGTCTGCTTTAGTATGCCGTTGGGGTAGACGAGGGTTATTATTAGGTTTTGGCAACGGGGGCTTAAGAAGCGAGAAAGTCGTCTGCCGCTTTGATTAATACAGAGGTAATATAAAGGAAATGTGATGATGAATGTTCTTTTTTTTTGTTGGGGGGGGGAGGGGTTGTGATTAAGAGACAGACGATTATTCTTCCGCCGATGGAATAATGATTTTCATTCTTCACCGTATCGCCTGAAGATTTATTTCCCTCGGGTCACTTGATAGAGGGGTTGTGTGTGTGTGTGATGCATTTTGAAAACTATTTTTTTTCTAAGTAGGGTACGATTCTTGAAGAATCCTTCAACACTCTTGAATACTAATGATTCTTGTGACGTTACAAACTTCAGCAACATGATATATCTATCGAGGATATTGACTTTGACTTCAACATCACTCTTTCTTGACTTTTCTCATACATTATCTATTCTGCAAATTAGTCTAAGGAACTGCACATCATTTAAAATGTATAATGTTCCTTAATTATTGGTTTTAAGCATAAATTAAACTGTCCATACGATTCTATTAATTTTTAAATCTTTCCATTGCCTTTCTTTAAATGACATAGTTTCAATTCTGCATTTTTGAAAAACCGCTAGTGATAAGAAAATAGTGAAAAGGGATATGAAAGAAATGTGTTCGTAAAAGCTTCTAGGAATAAATTCTGTATTAAAACGTTGCGAATATTTCAGATAATTTTTAGTACTTCTTATACATATGTAGACATACTTTCAAAATTCAAAATAAAATTTAACAAGTAATGTAAAAAAATTAAGTCAATTCCTTCTTAGATCAACAAGGAAAAATTTTATTTGAGTTACTTTTTACTAAATAGTTACAATTAATATAACTATGCTTATACATGTGGGAGTCCGAATAAAATCTTCGAATAAAAATCAGACTCTTCAGAAGGCGGGATTTTAGATTGGCGAGGTGGTTGTCTAGGGGTAAGTATTCAAGGGTGAGTGATGAATTAATTGAATCAAAGTGTCATTTAAACGCAGATACTTCATTTAAGTAAAAAATAATTTATTTAAATTTAAAGGGAAACATTTACAAAAGGGAATATTTACAAAGAGAAAGACATGCAGGAATTAGGTTAATTGAAAGTTGAGTTATACCTTTAGAAGACGGGGAAATTAATTACCTTTCTCATGCTTGAACGTTAGGACTGAGATCGCGCTGGGCGCGAAATGCGCTAAAAACGTGACGTGTTGAACCGGCGGTGGTTAGTAGGCTTCTGCCGAAAAATTATGAAAACCGGAGCTACGAAAGCTCACTAGACGGTGCTGCTTCGGAATGCAAAAATAAACAAAATTGAGATTAATGGTCTTCTGAAAAGGATATGACTCAACCTTTTAACAAAATATTTCAAAGGGAAAATCCTACATACATATGACAGAATCCCACTATTAAGTGACAAAATAGGAAGCGATTTTCCTTGCAATTTTCTATTTTCCTTTCTATATATAGTGTTGGACTATTATTTTTGTTTTTTACTAATTATTAAATCATTAAATTTAATTATTGTAATAAATTAGTAAAGTTAAAAAAGAGATCACGTTCTCAGAAATTACGCCATCCCAGGTGGGATTCGAACCCACGACCTTTGCACTACAAGTCCAGCATACTATTCATTTGGCTAAAGGGACACAACGAACTATTCTCCTTGCTATATAGAATAATTAAATCAGATTAAAAATTAAATTCCCCATCTAGCACTTAACTCATATTTTTCATTTCATCTTCAAGTATCAAACTAATCACCCATTTATTTCTTCCGAACATATGGCCTATCCGGATAAACTTGTCTAATTCCAGATCGTTAGATTTAATAGCTCTGTATGTCAGCATTAAATTTCAAGTACAATCATAAAATCCGCGATACTTACCGCATCTGTTTTTCAAGTGTTATCCACTAAACAAACACCGTGGCGAGCTTTTTTCTCCCTGCTCTTAGCGTCAGAAGAAATGTACTAATTCTAGAATAAAGACCTTCTTAAAACTAAGTCTGATTCTGGCTCAAAACGTGTCAGAATTAAAGCCGGTAGGATTCTATCTGCGAATAAATTTCGAACCTTAACGTAAAACAAATATTTTTTGTATTAATATAATAGCGAGCGCCAACGACCGTAATAACTGATATGGAGAATTTGATGGAACATCAATGGTGCCCTACATATCTTTGCTGAAGGCGTCGGGTTGCCAGAATTAAAAGGAATGCTCTATGGTAAGGAAAAAGAAGAAAAGCGATTTTAACCCCGAGAAGAAACGGGTTTTACCACCGAATGATATTTCTGTCTTTGCTTTAGAGACCAGATTATCGCGAATGAAAGAAACAACGTTCTAATGGCGAAGGAAAAAAAAGAAGAGAAGCGTGAATCCCCCGTGAAGAAAGACGTAACTCCTTCCACCAGAGAAAAAAATCTTCGCCGGAAAGTCTGTACAATAATACCGTGAATTTGACGGCCATCGCGTGAATTCAATAGTGAAGGGAAAACATCAAATGCAAAATCGAAAGACCAACATCGAAAAAAGTTACTAAATCAAAACATTGAACAACAATATGTGGATTACCGTTCACCTAATATTTCTGCCACTACGAAGTAAAGGTCAGTTAAATTATTAGTTTTCATTTTAGTAACATTGAAGTGACTGAGTTTTGCTGAACAGACCTTTTAGAAGAAGAATACATGATGTATGATATTTAATTTTTATAATATAGTTGTGTTAAGGGTTCATGGGACTCTTAAATTGCATATTTTTCAATTTTTTAAAAAATATATATGTATCTATATTTCTAAGTATTTTGGTACCAAAATTGTGTTGATACTATGAAAACATCCGAAGTTATTGAGAAATTAGTAGTGAAACATAAACAAAAACCCTATCTCTTTCCTATCTTCATTTTTCGCAAAACAAAAAAAAATTAGCTTCCGCGCACGATTTCTCAGAAACTATTTATGGTATCAATTTGAAATTTTATACGCGTGTTCAAAATAAGGCTCTTGATAACTTATACTTCAATTTTTTTTAAAAAAAATTAATAGAATCTTTTTTATTTGATTTTTAATTAATTTATTTCTTAAAATTTTAAAATTTTCGTTATAATTGTATTTTAAAAATTTTTTTTCTCTAAATTTTTTAAAAGGGAGTATAACTTCAAAAGTGAACATTTTCATACCAAGTAAAATTGATTTTGTACATTTTGATCAATTTTTTACTTCAGAAATCCTGCGCGATGTAAAATACTAATTTTCATATTTTTGAAAAATCGTCCAATTTTTATTATACTTTATAACATTTTAAATTTCTTCTCAAATTCTCTGAATTTTTTAAAAATATATATATATATATATATATATATATATATATATATATATATATATATATATATATATATATATATATATGATTATCTTGTGGTAAAAATTGTAAATTATTGTTTCGTTTTATTGCTAAGTTACATTGGTTTGAAGAAGGATGTCTTTTTCAAGTGCACGGATATCTGTTAAAGAGTCATGTGAGCCCTTAAATGAGATATTCTTTATATTTTTATTGAGAAAACAAAGTGTATAGGTTTTGTCATACAAAATTTTGAGAAATTTTAATATACTTCTCATAATTTTATCTTCAGATGTCGAATGAGTTAACATTTATGATAGAAATTGGTGTTTTAAAGTTGAAAGATATAAATTAAGTTTTCAGAAAAATGACTAATGTACTAATGCTATTGATTTTGATTTGCTAATGATATTGATTTTTATTAGAAACAAAAGTAAAATCACGTTGCATTCTTTTTTGTCCACTGAATTTTATTGTATTGTTAATTATTTTATTCAGCAGTAACCTTATTGCATGTCATTTAATTTTTCTTTTCATTTTGAAATTGTGCGTCTTGATATACCGGCCATATATCAAGAATCACTATTTCTCGAAATTTTCCTTATCTAAATTTAAAATTTATTTAATAACTTGAATTTTATTTTTGGATATTATACAGTGGATAAGGGAGATAACTATCGTTATAATTATGTGTGTGTATTGAAACATTAAGAAGACAAATGTGTTTAGTTTGGTATGTACACCTTTTATTGTTTTCTTATTAGCATTCCTGAATATCTGTGATTTGATCACGCAGATTTCTCAGAGATGTGTTCAAAAATAAATAGTGTGATACAGTTTATATTGGTGAATGTGTGATGTAAGAGAAAGTCAAGAATTTGTCTATAAAACGAATACTTAGAAGGTTACGGAGAGATTCAAAATATTGCATGCGATATTGTTAAGTTACACTGAATATTGTGAACATTTACATAAATTCTAAAGGTAATGAGATAGAACAGAGTCCACATTTCCGACTCACAATTATTTAAAGAGCTCTTTTATTCTTATAACTCTTATATTCTTTTATTCCCATATTCTTATGATTTTTATATTCTTATATTTTATAACGCATATGAAATGAAATATTGTTTATTGTATTGAATAGTGAGTATAAGTTGTTGTGTGTGTACACCGTTTTCATATTATTAATAAATTTATTTTATTAGGCTCTATGTTTTTTTTATCTTTTAAAAAATGTATTTCATACATGCAAAATTTTATGTAACACTGAAATGTATTACTACGATGGCGCCAGAGTAGATTTTTAGACAAAATTAGTATTTTAATATTTGTATGATACCATGTATTTTTATATCTATTATCTTATTGTTTGATATGATATTATTTTCCAAACATTATCTGCTAGCTATAATACGAATCTATTATTATGAAGGAATCAGAGGAAACACGAGCTCTTATTCTGGAAGTCGAATAGATATGAACAAGCTAATCCTCAGTTATATGTACGGAAATTCATTTTTATCAATTAATATTTTGGAAGTGTCATTACTGTGTTTGTTGTTATAGTTTGGTTTATTTTAGAGCATTTTGATTTTTGTATTCCTATTACTTATATATTTCTACTATGTGTAATATGCGTTTCCAAATGATGGTATGTATTGTTTTGTTTTTGTTGAAAATTGATTAAGTTTGTAAAGAGAAAAAAACCACGCCATGACTTCCTTTTAAAATTGGGGGTGGGTGGGCAAATGTAAGGATAATTAAATTAGATTAAAAATTAAAAATTCCCTATCTTGCCCTTAACTCATATTTTTCATTTCATCTTCAAGTATCAAACTAATCACCCAGTTATTTCTTCCGAACATATGGTCTAGCCTTTAAACATGTATAATTTCAGATCGTTAGATTTAATAGCTTTATATGTCAGCATTAATTTTTCAAGTACAATCATAAAATCCGCGATACTTACTCCATCGGTGTTTTAAGTGATAACCCTCACTTAAAACACACAGTGGCATGTTTTTTCCTCCCTGCTCTTAGCGTCAGAAGAAGTGTACTGATTCTAAAATAAAGACCTTTTTAAAACTAAGTCTTATTCTGGCTCAAAATATGTCATATATATATATATATATATATATTGTAGTTAAAAATATTTTTTACTGACTGTGTGGCAATTAGATAAGCTTTATGGCACATCTTGGATTTGCTTGGTGATACATTGTTATGGTATGCAAATTATCGATAGAAAATTATTATAATTTTAGTGTTAGATATTCTTTGGATATCAGTTCTTGTATTGGATAGATTTCTTGATTTCGATGCTCTTTCATGTTTTAGGTATAGCTTAGTTTTGATATACAGTATCAGTTCTATACATTGGAATATTTTTGTTCCATTCGATTTGAGACATATTGATTTTGAGTATGGAATTACAATGAATCACGAGATTGGTGATTCAAGTTATACAGTAGTTAATACTAGTTGGGAAAAAGCAAACTCCTACAGAACTAGAACTTTCTGGAATACAGATTTTATTAGGCATAGCAATTTATTTAATTGTAATTATGATACCAATAACTTTCAGAATAAACATAATCATAAATATATTCCAACTCGATTAAACTTACATAATCAAATTAATTTTCACACAAAAAAAAATTACTATTCTGATACTATGCAATATCAATACATTAAATGCAATAATAGTAGATGTAAAACATGTCCAATGTAAAAAGTAGAGCAATATAATAATACATCCAAATTTTTCTTATGTAAAACCTTCAATTGCATTTGTATGTTGAATTGTAAGAACTTTCATTAATATTTCATTTACATTAATATTACATGGCTATTCACCGAACTTTATTGTCAGGGGTTGTATTTGCGTGATAAATATATAATAATGAAATTAAACAAGAAAAGAGGATAAGAAAACTCTTACAAATGATTCAGTTTTTATACATTTTTAATAAATATAATTTAATGTGTCTTCAAAAAAAAGGATGTAAAAATGAAAGTAAATTGAATGCATTAAGCAGGAATTAGTATACTTAAGTATAGCAAAAATAAGAAGATGAGAAAGAAAAACGTTTAACAGATAGCTATAGTTATTAAAAGTAATGGAACAACTAAAGGAAAAGTATCAGTAAAATCTTTACTGATACTTATCAGTTTTTTTCAAAAAATTATACTCACGTTTTGCAGTTTCTTTTCATATGTCCTGAAAAGAAAAAGGAATAGTTCATTATAAAAACTATACAAATATAAATAATGCATATCATATTAAAAAACAATGAAGAAAATAAAGGTGAATAATCATGTAGTAATAAAATAAAAGTTACTTCCGCTTTGTTAATGCTTCCGGAATGTGATTTTAATACAGCGTTTCTAAAACTGTAGGGCGTGACCTTAGAGGGGGGCTAGAGAATATTGAAAAGTCGGAAATAAAAGATTATTTTTTAAAAAAATTAATTTACTGAAGGTAAACAAACAAAATACATTCTGATGTAATAAAAAATGAAACACACATTTACACTGACATAATACTGTTATAAATGTATTAATACTGCGCAATGTGTGTGTGTGTGTGTGTACTTTATAGTTCATTTACCAGTACTAAATTAAGAACAAATTTGATAATTACCAATGAACCCATGGGTTTTTCACTTATAAAATTATGTACAAAAATTAACACTTATTTTGATAATTTATACGGTTTATAATTATTCTTTTAAATGCTGAATGAAATCTACGTGATTCGCTTCCCACGTAGGCAAGCGTATGGGATGCATTGGTGGGGGGAAGGGAAAAAAATAAAAATACGCAAATTCTCTGAAATAAGTTCATTCTTCGCAAACTCTGTAAGCAGTGCTTCTCAAACTTTCAATACTGGCGCCCCCCTTATCAATCACAATTTTTATCGCGCCCCCCTTATATATTAATAATGTACTGAATGCAATAATAATGCACTTTTTTTTACGCTAAAGCAATAATCTTAATTATATACCGTACAAATTCATGACATAAGTATTAAATTTTGTATATGTTGCTTTTAAGCAATATATATATATATATATATTAAGTAATAGAATAATTATTATGTTATTTTTCCTTTCTCTAATTTTTAAATTGGAACATATTGCAAAATGCGGTGGCTGCTTAGAAGACAAAATATAGATATCAGCTTTTATTTTAGAAAGAACTCAGTGGGTCAATTTCTAATCATATAAGCATTCCTTTGAAAAATTTGCTCTGTAAGACAAGCCCATGGAAGTCGCTAATACTTATTAAACTTGTTCTTAATTTAGCATTAATTAATTAGTTATAAAATACCCTGTGCAGCACTGGTACATTAAAAGTATACCGGCTGAAGTACCCGCTATTTGCACGAGTTCATTTATAAGAAAATAAAACTTTATTGATATAATCGATGAATTTTAAGGAGAGTGTGTGTGTGTGTGTAAAGCCAAGTGCGCAATAATGTTTACAAAAATGTAAAATGATTTTTTTAAATCATTGCTCAAATTATAATTAGTTTTAAGCGAACTGTAATTTTAAGCCTCACAGAATTAGCATTTAGAATTGATGTTGAATAATGAACAATAATATAAAATTCCGATGAGAAATAATTGTATTACTTTTAATACTTAAAGTGAAAAGACTTCAACATGTTTTAAACCTGGAGCAGGCACGCACTCGATACTAATGGTCGAGTGGGGTTATTGAGCCACCCCAATCTTTTTAATAATTATTTTATAGTACTCAATAAAAATCGTAATTCTAGTGAATAATTTAATTAAGAGAAAATATACTCACCCCTACTTTCAAGAACACAGAAAATATTTCGGAAAAAAAGTTATCAAACCGGGAACTCAATCAAAACAAGTACCTCAAGATTGTAAAAAAACGTGTCACTCCCAAAAAAGAGGGAGATATATGACAAATATATTTTAGTTCACACGTTAAGACTGTCAAACAGGAGGATAGTGTCAGAGCCATTGGTAACAATTAAACCGTTTTGCCAGAATTACCGATTTCGTGCACTTTGTGCTCGGCGTGACAGCTCCAGAATAAAAGTGTATTTATTACAATATGGATGTTCAAAAAAAATTATGTAAAACGTTTTTCATTATGCTTTTTTTTATATGTTTGGGAATAACTCATAGAAATAAATCTTGGCCAAGTAATCCTTCAAAGAGCTAGCTCTCTGTGCTTTTCCATAAATCATAAAAATATTTTACAAGAAAAAATTGCAGCAGAAATAGTTTATTTTAACTTCCTAAATGAAAAAACAAATACATAAGAGCAGGGACGTAACTAACCGTACAAATAAGTTCGAAGGTCAAACCGCAGCAACTACATTCTGCTGCCTACAGCTAATGACAATAATATAACAGTAATAAATTTTTTATCTTCCTAAAAATTTTTTCGATTATGGGTCTGGGTTTTGTTTTTTCTCATTTTGGTTTGTAAATAAACCGTAATAGAAGTAGAAGCTTTAATTTTTTATGACGTAATATCGCAGATATATAAATTATATCGGTGTAAATGTGTATTTTTTTTTCGTCAGAAAGTATTTTGTTTTACTTCATTCCAGTAAATAAATTTTTTTAAATCTTTTATTTTCGATATGCTCGCGCCCCCCTTGTACGTTTATCGCGCCCCCAGGGGGCGCGCCCCACAGTTTGAGAAACACTGCTGTAAAGGTCAATATACGCATATATACATCCGGGGCAATTAACGTTCATGCCGAGTGAGACGTTTATATACTCCGGTGGCAATTAATAGGTAAAATTGTATTGTAGCTTTAGTGTCAAAGAGAATTCTTGAAATAAATACATTGTTATTGTATGGAGGGGGCAGGTGCGATGAAAATTATGATTGAATACTGGGTCGCAAATATTGAAACTTTGAGAAGCACTGGGTTAATTATACATTTTATATAGGAACGTATTAAGCCTTTTACTTGGAATTTAATCTGTGCTCAGATCTTTAAATTTATCTCTTCACATAAAAGATTTAATTTTTAAAAAAGAAAAACACAAAATTGCTGCGCATATATTAATGAAATGAAACAAGACCGCCTTTATTTTGAGAAAAAATACTCTTAATCGTGTTATACGATGAATGAAATTTTTATTTTAAAATTTTCAGTTAACTTAATACAAGAAATTCCTCTCAAAAATGCAATATTTATTACGGTTGATCTGTTAGCGACACGTATGGAGAAAACTAAGGTACAGTTTTTTTAGGTTGTAATTTATAATGCACGGTCCTTTGTTTCTCATTCGAGAAACATGCCAAGCTACTTTTCATTTATGCTCATAACTGTTCCGTTATTTTTAATCAGTTGACAATATATGTCATTATTAAACTTAATAATATTTTCAAAAAATAAAGCAACTAGATAAATAAAAAATTACCAACTTTGAATACTGCTCGTTTTTTGTGTGCTTATACATTTACGCTGTTTTTATTTAGACAATTTTTAAAATGCCATATACTTTATTTTTAGATATTCCTTCTTGTCCTGGTTGCTTTTTAAATTTCAAACTGAATTTTCTATTTATTGTGCAAGATTGTCATATATTCTGGCAAATATCAACTTATATTTGCAACTCTTTGCACACACGTTTTATATTTTCAGTTGATATAACACCAGCGGACGTTTTAGGTATATTTAGATGTAAAATCTCTCCTAATTAACCTATAACCACAAAACCTTTTCAATGTAATCACCGTGGAAAATGATTAAAAGTCACGAAATACTTTCAAACTCCCTGCAAAAATACAGAAAATAGAATAAATTGAATAGGCTCCAGTGTCCCCAATCGACACCGACGAACGTTCTTTTTGGTCAAAAATTTATTCCAAAATCGATATTAGGGCTTGAAAATGACGAATTCTTAAATGTTCTTTTATAATTAAGCCCTCTGATTTATTTAAAAAAAACATGTCATCAACTGTATAAACGTGCAAAATTTATACATTATCTATTTCCTGACTCACCATTTACTATTAGAGGACTGTCAAGACATAATTACTAATGGCGTCTGTTCAGATTTATTAAAATATATAATCACTTATTTTTCCTCGTGCGTAGTCTTCGATAATTTGAAAACTTATTTAGAATATTAATTTTTGACAGTCGATATCTCTTGGAATTACTTACTTCAAACCTCTAAAATTAAAATTTGTTTTTGATAAACTCTCTTAAGGGAAATATTGCCCTTAATTATCCTCTAGTGTCATATTTTGCAACCTATTAAGCAAATTTAAACTATAAACGCCGAGTTTGATATCATTATATTATAGGGAATTAAAGGCTCTATATTAAATATGATTTTCTAGCATTATAAAGATTAACTTGGCAAACTAAATCCCTTCTTCAAACTGACATAAATAACTATCAGGGAAAAACATTTTAAATAAATCCCTAATTCTGAGTAATGCCTCTTACTAGGGAAAATACTAAGTCCTCTTGAGATTCTAAAGCTAATTATCTATACTAAAGCGACAAACAAACGCAATATTTTGGGATTAAAACTTTCCCTCATAATTAGAATAAAGGAAAAGGGAAAAAGTTCTCATTAAAATCAAGGATTTCAATTTATGTCCTCTATTCTGTAAGAGCCCGAATTTAATTCGCGAATTTAAACTAATGAATTCTTGAACTCGTTGGAGATAATTTTAAGCGGGAAAAATTCATTAGCACGTCGTGAATGGGGAAAACTCTTAATTTAATTATCCCCACTACAATGTCATCTACGGAAGGAGTGAAGTGCTGTGGAGAAAAGGGGAAAAAAGAGGGGAAAAAATCCTACAAATAGTTTTTCTGAAACGCTCCATGTTTCAATAAAGTGGGGCTGTTCAGTTAATAGGTTTAGAAAAGCGATTTATTTTAAATGGCAGTACATGAGAAAACTTGGAATAGATTGTCATAGGTTTAAAATGCTGAAATTAAGAGAGTTAATTTCTATTCCAGGGCTCTTATCTACGTCTCTTCCCAATTCTTCGATTAGTCTTTTAATGCTTTTTCTCCAGACGGAACTTAAAATCAACAAACCATTTGAATCACTCTTTAGTGAACTTAAATGAAAAATACGAAGATGCATTCAGTTAAACAAAATGAATATATATATATATATATATATATACACTGCTGGACAATTGCTAAGGACGGATCACAAATTGCTATGTAGCATAACATTAAGCGAGACATGAGGCCTAGAAGGATAAAATATAGTTGCCACACTGTTCAGACATTAGAATAAAGAATATTTATTGTTCTGGAAAGTACAAAAGCTGTGAAACATCTGAAAGAAAAAAAAATGTTCATTTGATCTGCGTACGGAGAAATGGAACAATGTATCTAAAAGTCAGCAGGCACCTTAAAGAAATGTATCAGTACGGGATATGTCCACCGTGGAGTGTGATGCAACATTCCACACGTCGTACCATACTTTGCACAACATTATCCAGCAGCTGTTGAGGCAATTTATGTCATTCCTCTGTGAGTGCACGGATGAGGGTGTTCTTGTTTGTCGGAGGATAGTTTCGACCAGCAACTTGCCTCCCCAAAGCATCCCACACATTTTCAATGGGGTTTAGATCTGGAGAACGCGCTGGCCATACGAGACGTTGAAAATCCTCGCTGTCCAGACAATCCTGAACAGCGAGTGTTCGATGACATGTTGCGTTGTCGTCCATAAAAACAAATTTATCACCGACAGCACCACGGAAAAGACGAACAAGAGGAAGTAGAACTTCATCAATATATCGTTGGCCCGTCATAGTCCCATTCGCAACCACATGTAGGCGCGTGCGGCCATTGATCATGATGCCGGCCCACACCATGATACTGCATGTCGGATATCGGTCCTTTTCCTGGTTATTTTCTGGACGATAAGCAGTACCACTCTCGCGCCAGATCAGTTGGCGTCTACAATCCGATGACAGACTGAACCTACTCTCATCTGAGAATAGTACGCATGCCCAGTCCTGTTCAGTCCAATTGTGATGCTCACGACACCATTGCAAACGGGCAGTACGGTGCTGTCTGGTCAATGGGACACACACAACAGGTCTGCGTGCGTATAGTCCTCCTCCCCTCAAACGTCTGGCAACAGTTTTTCGGGAGATCTGCTTTCCTGAGACAGCAAAAAACTGATTTGCCTCCTGCTGAGTTGTGGTGCGCCTGTTCCTTTTCGCTGATAGGACGATATATCTGTCTTCTGAAGCCGTCGTACTTCTAACACGACCTCCCCCGTGCCGTCTACTACACATTCCAGTAGTTTTAAATGACTTCCACAGCCGTGAAACAATGCTGTGAGCGATGTCGAACTCCCTGGCAACATCTGTTATTTTTCGTCCTTCTTCGATCTTTCCAATAATTCGGCCACGCATAAAATCATCTTTGTGATGTTGGGAAGACATGCCAAAAACTTTAAGTTCGTCTATTAAATCTTTCCTGTAAAACTTTGACTTGAAACAACAACTGTCCACACGCGTCAAAACCTTTAAAGCTCTTATGAACGCTATCACGTGATGAACAGACGTGGAAAAAAATTTGCATACTCATACTTCTTCTTACTAATATCCCGCACTTATTCTAATTTTCCACATTTTGCTTCCTTTCATTTTGTGGTTGCTATGGATGATAGTGTTATCCGTCCTTAGCAATTGTCCAGCAGTGTATATTTATATATAAATATATATAAAGAGTGTTTTTTTCCAGGTATAGAAGTTTAAGTTGGCATTACTTTCCAATATGGCGACCGATTTAACAGCTGTCAAGTGATTTATTCTCAGTTTGGTTTGGCAATTCATCAAAACGATCATCAAGCAAGGCGTAGATTCTTCGAATGGGCCAAAAACGAGATTGCCGTCGTTCCCGATTTTCATAAGCGAATTTTGTTTAGCGATGAAGCGCACTTCTGGTTGAATGGCTACATCAACAAGCAAAACTGCCGCATTTGGAGTGAAGCTAATCCACAAGTGTATGTCGAAACACCATTACATCCAGAAAAACTGACTGTTTGGTGCACTTTGTGGGCTGATGGAATCCTTCTTCAAAAACGATGAAGGTCACAACGTTACAGTCAATGGTGATCGGTATAGAGCCATGATTACTAACTTTTCATTCCTGAATTGAACAATCATGATGTCCAGGAGCTTTGGTTCCAACAAGACGGCGCAACATGTCACACAGCTCGTGCCACAATCGATTTATTGAAAGACACGTTTGGTGACCGCCTAACTTCACGTTTTGGACCTGTGAATCGGCCTCCAAGATCTTGTGATTTAACACCGCTAGACTATTTTCTGTGGGGCTATGTAAAGTCATTGGTCTATGCGGATAAGCCACAAACACTTGACCATTTGGAAGGCAACATTCGCCGTGTTATTGCCGATATACGGCCACAAAGGTTGGAAAAAGTCAACGAAAATTGGACGTCCAGATTGGACTACATCCGAGCCAGCCGTGGCAGTCCTATGCCAGAAATCATATTCAAAATGTAATGCCACAAGATTATCTTTCGAATAAAAAAAATTCATGTCAATCGAATAATACATCGTTGTTTTATTGCAATTTAAAGTTCTATACCTCTCAAAAAACACCCTTTATATATATTAATGACGTACTGTTAAATCTTTATATGTTTAATATTCGTAATTTTGTACGAATATTTTTTACATGTACAGTGAAAATTGTTTAACCCTTTATCTACTGATGGTACTTATAAGAACCGCTTTTACTTTAAAATTACATAGAATAACCACTTGTACGAATACTCTGACGATACTTAGTAGGAATATTCTTTTAAATCCGAGCTTCCAAAATATATGGCAGCACGGGTTCTATGATGAGTATTTTAGCGGAGAAGTTGAATAGTTTTATATCAGAAATTACATTTTCAGCTGACATTTTGATCGGATGGCGAAGATTGTCATTTTTGTTTCGAAAAAGTAGTTAGTTTCAAAAGGTATCTTGTTTTTTTGTTATAAATTAATGAAGACCTTAGCAAACGATTTAACTCTTTATTTTAAAGGAACAGCGTATCTAATTAATTTTACAGTTGAATATCTTTAAATAATTAATTAGCTTTAACGGATTAAATTTCCCAAAGTTGAGTATTTTACTTATGTATATCCCTTAATTTTCAATGTAGTGATTAAAAAAAATTGAATAAAAAAATGCAGTAAATCATAATGTGGTAGATAAAGGGTTAAAACGAAACTGATGGGGGACTGAGATATTTTTTCGTGTTAAAAGAATTTCCTATTAATGAGAAAAATAACATAAATTCGACAAAAATTTTATTAGAGCATATTTCATTTACATAGATGTGTATTGAATAAAAATCAATGAAACAAAAATATTCAAAATAACGTAATGAAATTTAACGCTAAATTTTAAACTTATTTGAAAAAAAAATATTTATTGTGTTTTTCGAAAATAATCTGTTATTTTTCTTTGCATTGTCTTTTTCAGCATAAAATTGTCAACATATTGTTTAATGCTCATTTTACTATGTTTTTATTAACTCGCTTTCTTGTATGTCTGTTGTCCGGGTGGAATTTTGTAATTGATTTTAAACTAACTTCCGGATATAAGCTAGAGACTTGAAATTTGGAACATAGCACAGAAGTAGTTGCCAATGCATGAAGATGTTATAAAACATGGTCATTAAAAATTATTAATTAAACTATTGATATTCATTCCACCATTAGAATGTGCTTCTAAATAACTGCGCATACTTTTCGAGAGGGTCCTCATTTCGAATGCCGTGGAAACTGGAGCTTCATTATTAATCTCCTTGTCGTCGTCAGGATCTGCTTCAATGATTATTTTTTGAGCTTTGAACAGTCTTCAAAATATCTTTATGTGCCATAATTGGTGTTGTACACACATTTTTCCCATGATACAATAGGACAATGCTATAATAAGAAACTTTCTCAAACCATGCATTAATTAAAGGGAAATCTTTTCCTATTAAGCGATTTTCGTTTCACGTTAAGTGAAAAGAAAATGCATGAAAATACATACTAGTTTGCGTCGGGACCGTTGTGTTATTTCGTGTTAACCGATATATTTCTTTTAAAAGTTTTTGAGTTAAACATTTTTCTCTGTAGAATATTTTTGGACAGGAAATATAAAATTCTTAAGAAATTAATTGAGGAACTGCGTAGTGTCTAGATGGATAAGATGCTCATGAATTCGTGACCGATATTATTTCTTCTGAGTACAAGTTCAAACCCACCATGAAGAAAGAGTGACAAACATTTAATGTGAACTACCCTTCCAGTATAGTGGTTAGTGAAGCTGGCTGTTTTGCCTTTGAGCCTCGGTTCGAACCTCGTTTGATTAATTGATTGAATATTAACGTCTCTACTCTAGAGTTTTTTTCGACGGACCTCATAATTTCCAACTGTGGTTAAGTGACGAGGACAACACCTGAGCTGACACCCCTCTCTCCTAACTACCACACCACCGGGAGGACATTTGAGCTCTCGACAGATTTATCGTGCATCGATTCCCTACACGGCTTCTTGTCCCGGATAAGGCATGTTTGTAAATGTATAGCGCCCTCGCGGCAGGAGGTAATCTAAATAGCCGTCGCGCGAGCAACAAGTCCTACAGTGAGGTTGGTGGAAGGGGAAGAGGAATGGGGAAGGCCCTAGTCCACCTCCAGGGTGTTCTGCCTCAAAATAGGGGTGAAATCATACAAGATCTCACTGACCTACGTGGGACTCAAAGCTACGGCTGACGGCAGGCGTAAATGTAACTCATGGCCCCGATGAATTTCGTGTTCCCTGATCTGTTGTTACTGTCGATCAGGTGGCATAAATGACAACAACACATTTAACGTATCGATATTCAAAATCTTCGCTTATGCCGTCTAAATCTGTCGAGGCTCAAATGTCCCCCCTTGATGTGGTGAGGTAGTTAGGAGAATTGGTGCTAATCTCTTCTTACTTTGTAGTGCGCCGTTAATATGACTTCCTCTCACACTCTTTTGCCGTTGTGTGGATATTTAGTGCGTAGGGTTCCAGCTCCTCTTCACTGGACGATGGATTTAACTTTCGTGGTCAGTTGACTAGTAGCACAATAGCTGCTTCTAAAAATGAAGCGTTCATAACTAAGCAACCGTTATCAAAAGGCAGGTATTTTTGGTTTCGTAATACTAAACAATGTTGGGGTAGAAGGACTAAAGAATTTTAATATATCTGAGATTAAAGACCGTACTATATATGGTTTGATGGATTCCTTGTTTTGTTATTAACGTTGTATTTCAAAGTAAAACGAGTACTATTGACGGTAGACCACCTAATTTTGACCCATGGTCAAATGATAACGACGAAACATGAAATGACAACCTTCTCTTCAAGTTTCCACACCACTCCAACGTTAAAGGAATAATGCTGTCTCAGATCATGTGCCGTAATCAACACTGGATTCCGATTCATAATTAAAATTATGTAACCAGTAGCCTCCAATCATAGTAAATCTAGCTTTTTTTATATAACGTTTACATGAAACTAGTTCCATGGTAATATTAAAAACAAAATTCTGAAAAATTTGCGATTTTATTACGTTCCACGCCATTTTTTGTACCTCGGTAAGGTACGACACCTAAACTAAAATCCTACTTTCCTGACCTCCC
Source organism: Trichonephila clavipes (assembly GCA_019973935.1). NCBI lineage: Eukaryota > Metazoa > Arthropoda > Arachnida > Araneae > Nephilidae > Trichonephila > Trichonephila clavipes. Next base: position 61,410 of record BMAU01004657.1, read on the forward strand.
CATCACGCCAAGAACAATCTCAACAAAACTCCACGCGAATATTTTACCTAGATAGAATGCATGAGAAATAAAACGTCCAAATTTATTTTATATTTAAGAGGCTGCATACTTTTCTAGTAATTCTGTGATGAATATAAACTTAAGTTAACAAAAATAATACTTTATTTTCTTTATAAATTCTGTTCAAAAAATATTTATTTTTGGAATCATTTCCATTTAATTTTTCCAAAGAGCTAACTTTCATTAACAGGACAATTTAATGAATGAACCAAAGTTACATTATGGATTCGTTTAGTTATACTTCATAAATAGTTATTTTAATACACTGAGATTAAAGCAGGTCTGCCGAAATGTTTGTACAGTTAAGAAAATTAAAGGGATAAAGTGAATAGAAAATTTAGCGCTAATTTAAATTTTTCAAATCTGAAAATGCCTCTCTATTTGGCCCCTTAAATTGTTTACCCGTATGAAGTACGGGCACTGGTACTTTCTTCTTTCTCTCTTTGATTTGCACGTATTTTTAATTTCTTAGAGAGATTATTAGTGCTAATATTTTTAAGAGAATAAGTTCGTCTACGGTACTGAAATACTTCTCATTCGAGACATTTTTTGTGGTGAAGGTGGGAGTTAGAGGGTTCAATAAAGAATTGGTATTGACATGGCAATGCACAGTTTGTTGTTTCAGAAGAAATGAAAATAAAAATAAAATCCTAAAAAGTAGATATCATCTCTGCTCCCCATTACAATTTAAGGCATTGCATTGTACCACGCTTCAAATTGTGTGCATATATATATATGCACACAAAATTTGCACACACACGCGAACACATACACAAAATTATCAGCCGTTTGAAAATAGGTAATGCCATGAAATTGTTTTGTATAAGTTTGAGAGAATTTTAAGATAAATCAAACATTCTTCATAGCATGAACTTCTAAAAAGCAAACATTTAGGGGTTTTGTGTTCCACAATTATAAAATAAAAAACAATGCGAAAACTTAAAATTTAAATTAAAATATTAAATTTAAATATGGAGAAATTTAAAGTTTATAACCATTCCAAATTCCATAAGCTCTAAATTCTCATCAGACTAGTGTGATCACCGGATTCAGAAGGGGGGAAACGCAATCTCACAATGATACTGTGTTAACTGAACTGATTGCATTTGTATATGTTGTCATGGTTCTGGTTTTAAGGGGTTAAAATACGTTTTTGCAGGCTATAAAACTGCAAATGAAAATATACAAACATACACATTTCTGATAGCTGAAGAGTTATTTTATAAACGGTGACCTGGGATAACTCGTATTATATAATGTATACATGAAAACACACACACATACGGGTTGTATGTTTTGTAAGAGCAGTAAGCTTTTAGTCTGTGAAGGCAAATCAATACGCGTTTAGCTTACAATGACCCTGGTGCTCTATACATATTTAAATTTAACTATTAATAATTCTTAGTGGGCTATTGGATATATATTACTGAAGTCATACATTACATTTTGAATACATTTTACGTAATATATGAAGAGCTATAAAGGTTGATGAATGTTTTAGGCAGTATAGATTGAATGGACACAGGACGCCCCTTCGAATAATGGTTACTATTGAAATGGAACGTTTTGTAACATCTGCTGCAGTTAAGTAGCCGCCTTTCCCGGCAGTGAAAGAGTTTTATGCAATAATTGGATGAATTTATCAAATAATTGAGTTTCGGAATATTGTTAGGAAATCCATTAACAGCCCTACCGTGCGATTTGTAGCGAGTTCTAATGTTGCACAAATGTATTATTCACTGCAGTATTGTAAGCTTTTAAATTTAACTTAGTTTTAGAGTGAGAGAGGGAAAAATAATAAATTTAATATTTTTCTATTTTTAAGGAATATTTTTTATTATTTTTTAAATTCACATTTTAATTTATGAATTTTGAGTTTATAACCGGATCCGTGATAAAACTGTTTATCAAACTGTTTACGTATTTTCTGAGAGCAATCCTAATATTTGCATTATTTATGTGTATTTATTTATTTTGTTTACTACTATATCGCCAACTATATCACCAAATTGAAATACAAATGTATATTCATGCTGCAAAAACTAATGCTTATTCTTAATGCGATTATTCATTTAGATTATCTACCGACGGTATTTATACTACTCACTTTAAAATTAAATAGAATAACCATTTTTACGAATATTCTGTCGGTACTTAGTAGGAATATTATTTGAAATCTACTATTTCAAGATATATTGCAGCTCGGGTTCTATAATGACTATTTTAGCGGGGAAGACGAACAGATTTATAGCAGAAATTGCGTTTTCAGCTTACGGCTTTTGTAGCGTATTCCAAAGATTACCATGTATGTCTCGAAAAATAGTTAATATCAAAATTTAAGTGTCTTATTTTGTTTGTATGTTAATGAAGACCTTAGAAAACGATTTGACTATTTGTACTAAGTGAACAGTATATATAATTAATGTTACAGTTGAATATCTTTTAATTAATTAATTAGCTCTAACGGATTAAATTTACAAAAGTTGAAAATTATGTTTGAGTATATCCCTTCATTTTCAATGTAGTGATCCCAAAAAAAAATATTGCATGAAAAAAAAATGCTCTAAATCATGATGCGGTAGATAAAGGGTTAAATCGTTGATAAAAAAAATCTGGTGCTTTCCTTTTACAAAAATTCTGCATATTTTTCTATTGGCTATTACAAGGAGAGTGCAAGGTCTTGGGTTCACGGATTTGGTTCGAATGTTGTAGGAGGGTAGATTTAATTTCCCTGTTAATGAAGATATAAGATTATAGGAGCTTCTACTGGATAGTTTTTTAGATATTTTCAAATGAAGATGCACTCTTCACACGAAATACAAAGCAACAGATGCCTATGCAGCAGCACTGCACTAATTCGATGCGTGAGATACTTTTCGAAATTATGTTTCATTTGCTTTTATAAGTTTCGGCATTGTAAAGACTCAAAGTAAAAGGAGTAAAAGCTAATCATACTTTTATACTAATTCCATTAAACTGATAAATGTTTTATTTGTTGTTTAATTTCACAATTTGTTGTTTTCAGGCACGATTAACTAGAAGTTAAAGGGTCTTTCTCCTACTCTTCTTGGAAATCATTTTAATATCATGTTAGAAATATTATTCTGTATTTATTGTACGAATGATTATGACAAATAAAACTCTTATAATGTCTCTAGTCATTTAAGACATATCATTTCCAATTTATTTAAACTCATTATGTATCCTTATATGTAAAAATAGACATATTTTTTTTTTAAAAAAAAGAAGTTTTTCACCCTCCACGGACTGGAACTAGGCTTCTAACGACGAGGATGAGTGAGTGAATATTAACGTCGCACTGTTCAACTACACGAGGGCTTTTGGCGACGGACCACGTCATTTTGAACCATGGTCAAGTGACGTGGACGACACCTGAGCTGGCACCCTCCTCTCCTAACTACCACACAACACCAATGGTAGGACGTTTGAGTTCTCGACAGATTTAACGTCCACCGCTCCCCTAAACGGCGGGTATTTAGTGGTACTGGGCTCGAACTCGTGACAAGGCCAACCACAATCCAATACCTATACCACTCGGCGACCATTGCCCCCTTAACAACGAGGAACACCGATCCGTTGCTGCTACGCTTAACTCATTACATGTAATTGTTTGCTACAGATCTGAATTTAGCTAGTGAATTGCATCTTCGATAGAAAATATCTAAGGAATTTTATTGAGTAGTAGCCCCTATATAACTATATATCTTCATCAATAGGGAAACTACATTTACCTTCCGACAAAGTTTAACAAAATCCGCGACTCCAAGACCTCTCCTTTTTAGATATTCGTTGTTTTTTAATTATCAATTGAGTAACCGATTAATTAGTCTTCAAGCACCCCACGAACTTGCTCTTCCTAAGTGATAGGGCTGTGGTAGCTCAGTGGTCAAGGTACCGGATCATGGCAGACATGTCATGAGTTCGAGCCCAGTACCACTAAAGATCCGCCGTGTGGGGGAGTGATACACGTTAAATCTGTCGAGAGCTCAAACGTCCTCCCGTTGGTGTGGTGTGGTAGTTATGAAAGGGAAAGGACTCGCCAAAAGCCCTCGTGTAGCTGAACGGTGTGACGTTAATATTCACTCCCTCAGTCGCCTTCGCTCAAAATTTCCTGATGACACCCTATATGAGGGAGAAAGAGAACCCGAAACATCAAGTGTTTGTCCCACCATTTCTTTCTCATGTTGATGAACTTAAGACACATCTATAGCAAGCCTGCCAAAATGAATACTAGGATGTGCTGGGATGAGTTTTCATATCGACATGATAACGCTCGTGTTTTCGAAGCTGTTCAGCTAGAACACTTATAACCGAGTTGATTTTCAGTTATCAATTGCTATTTTTTTTATTCTACATGAACAAAAAGTTTGCCTCACTTTTTTTTTAAATTTCCCGTCAATGCTGGGATATTCGTTAATGTGCACCCTGTATATATCCATAATTGCTTTTTATAACAACATATTTTAAAATTTTATCATATCTTGAGTTAAAAAAAACTAATATTGCGGATAGCTACGTTATCTAAAAACGGTCTCTTGTTCCTAGGGCAGTCATATCACATTGCATATGCAATTTATGAATACTTACCAAGAATCCAGCTATGAGTTTTATTTGTTTATTTTCACCATGTTTCTTATAGAAATGTTAAGGTTCAGAAATACATCTAATTACATCGTCTTCAAGTACAAACACAAATCTGTATGCTGAATTGCCTATGCATGTTGTAAGTTCTAAGATCTGTCAATTCCAAATATATATAATACAAATGAAACAGCCATATTGACAAATTATATAATTCATTTTCTTGTACAACTGTTTAAAAATTTACTATGCATCATATTAGTACTTTCAAAAAAATCTTATACAGCTCTTTGGCAAATAAACGTTTTTGTTAAATTGAAATACCTTTGAATAATCCTATGGAAACTTAGAAAGAAGAATCATATAGTTATTTCATAACGATTATATAGTGGCATTAATTATTGGAAATTTATTTAGTTCGGATTAGCTAGTCATTGACATGTCGTGGGAATTAAAAGAATATGACATATTTTAAAAAACCGAATAGAATGAACTGAATATAGCTTATGACTGTGGTTAGAATCAAAATATTTACCATGATAAAAAAAAGTTTTGCTAGTACAAATAAAAAAAATTGAATTTCTTTTCTACAGATGGAGTAGCCTGACCTTGTATTTAATTGATAAATATACTTCGTTTGAGAGAATTATCTTCGATATTATGATTCCTCAATGACAATTGTTGCCGTAAATGCCAATTATGCAGAATGTTGATGAAGAGGGGGGGGGGGCACCTGGCCCTCTGTGGCCTTTATCTCATGTTTGAGTATGATTGAGATAATATTAAATGATTTTTACTTGCTCATTTTATAAAAATAATTTAAATTTAAAAATTGCATTAAAAATTAATTTAAAAACATCTAAGGTAGCAAAAGTAAAAAAAAAAAACTTTTACTGGGATTAAAAATATCAAAAGAAAAATATAATTTCAGAAATGAAAACTGGTAAGTGGTGCATGAACCAATAGCAATGGAACAGAAAATTAACTTCGTTTCTCTCGGCTAATGGGGATCGGAGGATGATTTAGTGTCTGGCCAATGGGGTTACAGCTATTCGGGAGTGAGATTGACTGATAAAAAGCGTAAAGGTCTTATCACACGTACGCGTTTCAGGCAATTTTCCAACCAATTTACAACAATTTCTAACTAGTTACCATATCAACGACCTTAACAACTTTTTCTCAGTGAGCTGAAAAAGTTGTTCCAAATAAAAGTTGCTTGAAATTCCAGCCAATGGGATTCTTCTGTTTTAGCAAACACATCAGATATGGCGTATAACATTATAATTGTGTAAAATATTTTAACGGCGGATAATATTTTAAACAAAATGGTGCTCCATTTCTGTTCATTCCCATCAACAAAAGCGCGACAGAAATAAAAAAGTTATAGTGGATGCTCGTTTTCCGAAGCAAAAACATAGGCGAGTAATTTTTAATGTGGTGAAAGAACGCGGCTGACGTCACAGCATGTCATTTTGCTTACAGCAACCCTTCACCTCAGATTGGGCGAAAAATTAGGTGAAAAAGTTGCACCAAAAATGTACGTGTGATACGACCTTAAGTCGAGAGTTCCATTTATTTCACCTTGTTGCGAGAGAGAGCTCTCGCATTGGTTGTTGAGCTAAGATAGTGACTTAGGCTAGAGAGTTGCTCCAACGATTGTACAGTCGAAACGAAATCCATCATTACGGTGCAAGCCTACAATCTAAGCAATCGGTTGAGAGTACATCACGAACATTACATATTTCCAGTACGACGATAGGTCCAGTTCTGCATGAAATGATGCATGAATTTACTAATTGAAGCAACTATAAGGATTAGGATTTGATTCAAAAACCAACTCTTTTAAAAGTTTGATGTCGAGATGCTTAAAAGTACAGCTTGAACTTCCTTGACACTTTTAATAAGTTTTAATGATGTTCGTTACTAATATCGCATTATTTAAATAGAGGGACTGTTCGAGGATAGTATTGTCTCTTTTTTTAGATAATATGCCACTCTACAAATTTATATTTATTCGTACTTTAAACCAGTGTTTCTCAAACAATGGGGCGCGCCCCCTAAGGGGTCGTGAGAAGTCTACAAGGGGGCGCGAGCATATTGAAAGTTCGAAAACAAAAGATTATTTAAAAAAATTATTACGTCACTGAAAGTAAACAAAGAAAATACATTCTGACTTAATAAAATATAAAACACACTTTTACACTAATTCAATACATTGTTATTTTATGGAAGGGGGCGCGAAGAAAATAAAAATTGAATATTGGGTAGCAAATATTGAAACTTTGAGAAGCACTGCTTTAAGCTCAGATTTGCACAAGTTACTGATATGAACTAATCTATAAGTGTGCGCTGTTCTATTGTTATGAGCACTGCATATGTAGACTAGAACTAGCTGCATGACCCGGCGTTGCACGGGCTTTCTCTACTTCTATAAATTTTCTCTTCCCTTCACAAAACCACCGCTTCCTTTATTCTTTTTTCGAAATTACTTTGACTTTTTGATTCTCCCCCCACCTTAAGCCAGCGTTGCACGGGATTGTACCGAGTGTGTAACTTAATCCCCATGTTAATTTCATCTTTTCTTTATGACGTCAGTACTTCTCTGTAGGTGTGCACAAGTACGATGTGAGCGATTGCTATAACGATGTCCTTAAAATTCACTTTTTCAAAATTTGTTCACTTCTTTTCAATGTCCGACAGGTTTTTTTCCCCTCGATTTACCCCCGGTATTGCACGAACTGTATGGAATGCATAACATATTGTCATGAAAATTCCTCTTACACTGTCAGCACTTCCTGGTGCGTGAGTGATTTATATAATAACGCCATTACAATTCCCTTTTTCGATCGAACTTTTTAATTTCGTCTGTACACATATATTGTTGCATGAGTTAAGTTTTAAATCAACAACAGGTTTTTTTAATTAATGAATGCTTACTTTCACAAAACAATAAAAAGTAATTTTTCGATATACTTTTTTTAACCCTTTGTTCATACAATATATGATTTTTTTTCTCTCTTGACCAAAAGTGAATTCCTAAACCTTTTTAGTTCACTTGAACTAATTAGATATAACATCGAGTAAAACAATGTTTTCGAAAAATATATTTCTTTATTAAAATGAAACTTTAAGATTAAAATTTACAAGCATTACTATAGATTTTTTTCTCCTGATAGAAAAACAATAGAAATTTAATATTATATTTCAGATGTATCTCCCAATATTAGCTTACTTTCAATTTTATATTTATCAACTACAAAAAAGGGATTTTTGATTATAAACATCTTATTTATTTTCATGTTTTTTAAATAATTTTTTTCACGACCTTCAGATTATATGAATAACAAATATTTGTTTCTCAACTCCATGAAACTTCTCTACCACCAGGTGTCGCCCCAGGATGTTGACTTCATTATTCCTTCGAAATCATTAAACTTTTCGATTATCTCTCTTGCTTTTGCCGCAGAGGAAAGAAACAGAATCGCTTACGAAGAACCCAGTAATCAATTTTTAGTTGCTTACAGAGGATATTTGGTTTCATTTTTCCCAAAGACATTCGGTTGTGATAGCAGGGGATAATTAAGTTTTCAAGAGAAGATTGTGTTTGAATAACAAAGCATACATTCGTTTTCAATTTCATTTTCATTCCCCAAATGTAAATTTTGTACAAAGAGGCATTTTATTTAGAGAGCCTTGTTTTATAGATTTTATTTTTTCTGTTGTTTGAAAAAAGGAAATGCTTAGCCGTTTTGTTTCTTTTATGAAATTAAAGTTTAGAAGTTATTGCGCAGCGCATCTTGTTTGGAAGTTGAAGTTTGTTATCTAAATGTAAATGTATATAGCGTTTTAAATTTCAAGCTTGAGCATTTATCGATTCATTTTTTTCTTTGTTTTGTTATAGAAATGCTGCAATACTGTTCGAACTAAATGGGACAAGTATTCTTTCCTTGTCTGAGTTGGTATGTGGTTATCAGTGATGCCTCGAGTCCCCTTCATATCTGTTATATTCGCCTAGAGGTAATGTGATTGATAGACCTTGAATAAAGTTCACTTGTTTGATTCGTTTTGATGTATTAATTGCCGTGTTGTGAGACTTTCGATGTGGCAGTTGGTGATTATAATTTTGCGTTCCTTGTGACACGCATTACTTTTATTTGTTACAAGATGGATATTACTCTAAGGAATCATTCTAAAATAATCACTCTTAATGAACACACTCCTATGACTGTGAGAGATATAGCTATGGTAGTTAATGTGGGTAACTCAAGTGTTTCAAGAATTTTAAGAACATTTCACAAGATTCCGTTCCTCAAAAAAAAAAAAAAAAAAAAAAAAAAACGGAAAATGTAGGCTCAAACGGAAAACTGCTCTAAGAACTGTTAAAATTCTAATAAAAAATAGCAAAATAAGGACAAGAATGATAAGCAAAAACCTTCGAAGTGTTTATTGGATTATGGTGTTGAAGTGAGCCCCTCTTCTATACGAAAAAGGCTTCTGGAAGTTAGCCGTAAGGCAAAAAGGCCGAGGAAAAAGCAATTTTCAGTATAAAAAAAGGTGAAAAATGTTTAGAAAGGGGTCAAAAAATGCCGATTCTGGACCGTTAACAACTAGAAGAAGGTTGTTTTTAATGATGAAACACATTTATTTGTGCAGAAAGGTAAATGAAGTGAGGTGTAGTTAGACGAAGTGAAGATTAACCCAACACTGTATCAGTCAGATCATACCCAACACACTGTAAAACACCCTTCTAAACAAATGTTGGGGATTTTTTCTCAACAAATGGCACTAGAAGCTTAGTTTCTCTTAAAACCAGGATGTGAATTCTGGGAAATGCATATAAATATCACGCAGTAGATTTATTGCATTCATGTAAACATTTGACGGAACCTTTCAACATGACTTAGCTTCTTGTCACAATTCAAAATTGGTCCAGACTATTATGCGGGAAAATAAAAAAAAATTGCTTAATTGGCCTGGTAATTGATCAGATCTAAATCCTATTGAGAGTTTATGGCATATTCTCAAGAATCGCTTAGATAAGATGAGTTACACGACAAAAGAACAAATGATAAAAAGAGCTATACAAGTGTAGTTCAGCGATTATGAAGTTAAAAACACGTGAGCTACTCTAATAAAGTCAATACCAAGATAAGTTGAAGAGGTCATTTTTCTGTTACACGAGATCTTTTCCGGACTAATATTTTCTGTCAACTTTTAAGGTATGTAATGATTAAAAGCTAAGGTTTTAGAAAAAATTGTTTTTTCACCGTTTGCCCCAATTAATTTGAACAGTATAGTAATTTCTTAGAGCAGCTTTTTCAATCCATTGTTCTTGCATATTGGTATTATTCAAATGAGACATTTATTAACTCTTCAATTATTAGCTTCAAAAAGACTATAATTTTAGCTGCTCATGAATTTTACCTGTACGCTTTGTCACGACCTCTCTTCCGCGAAATTGTGAGAGTTTACCAAAGGTTGAGGTACTTTCTTCAAATATGCACTTTATTACGAAACTATCAGATCAATATCTAAATTTAATCTAAGCTATGGTAATTTTGAGGTAAATTATTAATTTAAATATTTAGAATATAAATTTAGTATTTATTGTGAGAATAATAGATCCTCAAAAATAATAAGCGTCCTAGAATGGCCCGTCGGATCCTTACAGCTTGAACCACGGCAATTTTCACAACAAATTTCTCTAACTTTAAAGTCTCTACATGATAACAGTTATCTTCTAAATACTCTTTTTATTATACTTTGAATAGCAATCTCCTTAATAAATCGCGATTTCTTCGCATAAAGGGGTTTTATAATCATATAACGCCATAAAAATATTTACCCTAGATATGGTATTTACCCTAGTCCCGCCGTGTATGGGAGCGATGCATGTTAAAATTGTCGGTACCTCAAACGTCTTTCCGTCCATGGCTCAAAATGACGAGGTCCGTCACCAAAAGCCCGTAAGTAGCTGAACAGTGCGATGCGAATATTCACTCACTCATCAATTTATCTTATAATTAGTATTGGATTAAAACAAATCTTATACAAGAATTAAATAGTATGTTATCTTTCCATTGATATATGATATTTGCTTATAAATAATCTGGCCCCTTTTCAAAATTAAAACTAAATTGATCAATCTATTCAAAAACGTCGGTTGTGATGTGGTCAAGTTTTCCTCGTCAACTGATCCTCCGTAATTTGTCTTTCTTCTTGGCATAATTTTAAGTAAACATTGCTTCCACTAGTCTGGAAACTGGGCGTCAAAATTACCTGCGTCGATTGGTATACATCTATATGGTGTCACACTAAAAATAGATACCAGCTTCCGGGGGATATATAGTTGATGTGGTGGGGTAGTTAGGAGACGGGGTGCCAGCTCAGGTGTCGTCCTTGTCCCTTGCGCCAAAAGGCCTTCGTGTAGCTGAACAGTGCGACGTTAATATTCATTCACTCACTCACCCGGGGGACGTACTAGGTCTGCAATTGTAAAACACCAATCCGCAGCTCATTAGAAATTTTAAAAAAATGTTTCCACTGAAACTTTTTGCATGAGACAGTATACTTGGCGAAAAATATTTGCTGAAGTCGCCAATACTCTACAAGACTTAGTAAACGGAAATGCGAAAAAATTTAGTAATGAGAAGTTCAATCATAAAATGGTTCACCAAATGAATCAGAGGGAATAATTATCCAAGTGTTAACTAATTTGACATATGAATTTTACTGTTAATTAAAATTTTAATTTTCTTACCTAAAATCTATCGCACGAGTTTAATTTTTAGAATCTATGCACGTGTATGCGCTTCTTTGCTTGTATTCATCTATAATTGTATCTGAATCAATCCCTTTGTAGTTAAAACTGTTCTTTACAAAACTTTGCGTAAAGCACATTTGTATTGTTTTTGTTTACTGGGCTTAATTATTTGAATGTTAATAATTTGCGCTAATTAAATTGTAGAAACACCGCATGGTTCTTATTGCCAAATTGGCTTACTAATTAAAATTCGGTTTTTTCTTTCTTCAAAAGCAGCTTTTTAAATTAATTTATTTTAATTTCCGCTAATTGGATACGAACTTTAAACTTTGAGAAATAAATGATTTCCTCTAATTCTTGGTCTCAGATTCCACTTTACTTTTGTGTTCCAATGAGAAATTTAGTTTTTCTTCTTTTGAGATTTCTTTTGACTAATTTGATTTAAAGATATTTCCACTCTGCTTCTATTTATTGTGTATGTTTCTCTAATTTGCACTGCTCTTATTAAGTGCATTTTATCTTCAAACTTTGTCTCGGAGGATTCTACGTATATCTTTATATATATATATAGCATTGCTTTTTAATTCAATCTGGCTGATCTCATTTATGAAGAAATAAAATGTGTTGCATATCTAATTAATTGCAAAAAAAGTATCCGAAGAAATTAAAAAATAAGGACAATTTTTTAAAAGTTAACTTATATATATTTTTTAGATTCTGTAAAAGCTTTACATAATTGTAATTAAATTATATTGAAATTACCATTGAAATTAAATCTAATAGGAGACAAAGGAGATATTTTATTATAAATTGTTTGAAATGCATTTCGCGTAGCATAAACAAATGAAATATCCAGATTTCAAATGATTGAACTGATATTTCAATGTCAAAAAAACAAAACCCTTGAATAATTATATAAATAAACTTCATGTTTACTGGCACTAAAATTTAATTAGATATAGCGACCAACAAAAAAAAATAAACTTTTTTCCTGTATTGAATGTTAATGTATTGAAATTTTATTTAATGTATTAAATTTGAATTTTCCTATGATGGTGAGTTGGAAAGTAAGTTTCTCCTGCCTACTGTGGTCAGAGTTGTGTATGAAAGTCAAAACATAGAATTTGTCTATATAGATAAGGTATAACTTTATTTTTCCACGTAAGTACCAAGTACATTGGGCATTTGTCATACCGTTTGATAAGCTTCAAAAATCCCTCCAAGAAAAATTCAGAGTTTTGCTTCTTTTGAGATCGCTCGTGTCTGATTCCAAGTTCTTCCGCTGCTCCATCAATGGTGATACGCAGGTTTGCTTTGATCATGTCATCCACCTTCCTCAAAAAATCATCAACGACAATCTTGGATACAGGAAAATTTCAGCATGATAGGTGCCTTGACAACTGACCCCGATACACATGGAACAACCCATGGCGGTCAGCCTGGAGCATTTCGTGCGTTACCATGAGGATGGTAATGGCTTTCTGTTAGGGATTGTGACGAAGGATGAATTGTGGGTCCACCATTTCACTCCCGAAGATCTGGCGCTTTGATGTTGGATGACAATGCGAGACCAGCTACGGCAACGCAAAATCCTGTTGCAACGGATGGGAGCGCCTACACAAGGGGTACTCAACCTTTTTTTCTGATGGGCCGCATGCATGAGTCGGCTGGTCCACGCGGGCCGCATACATATGTTAGTTATTTTACGCGGTCGCAACAGGAGGATAAAAAGGGGAAGGGGGAGAGAAATGCTTTAAGACCAATATAACATAGAAAATTTAAAATGTGGAAAATTGATCAAAATATAATAACTCCTAATTTGCTTTTCTTAATTATTATCTTTTATATTTTTTATTTTTGTCACTAACACTAAATTAGAAGTATTTAAGAAACACTTCTTTACAATTTTTGCATCAATAAACGAGTTCATATGATTACCAATATTATAACAAACTTTATAGGATATCTTCGTTACCGCTGTGATATTACCACTGACAAAACATTCTGTTGCTGTTGCAAAGATTATTCATGAAAGCCTATTTATCACCTCTTGGAAGAGGTTTTCGTAGAAAAGGGACATTGAATAATTCCTGTTTTTATTGGTATTTTTTAAATAATGCACTTTCGTGACAAATCCAACAGTTACTGATCCATGTTTGTTTTTCCCTACAAAATAGTCTACCTCCCAATCGTCTTGAAACTTTTTATTTTTTCGAATATTTTTCGTTTGCAAGATTAGAAAGATAATTAAAAGTTAGTTCCACCCATAAAATTATCGCTATTCTACTGTTGTCTGTTATCACTAACCGTAACCGTTCCAAACAGAAGAAGAATATCAATTCGTACCCGTACGACACCGACAGCAAAAAGCAAAATTGTGATATATTTGATTTCTTGACAAAGAATTGCCCAACAAAAGTTTAATAAAATGTTCTTAAATAAGTAAATTTCTCAGAGCAATGGGCCCTGACCGGGCCACTTAAAAAGGCTCGATGGGCAGGAGGTTGAGTATCGCTGGCCTACACCCCCCGCCAAAAAGTTCTGATCTTGCACCAAGTGACGTTCATTAGTATCCGGCTTTGAAGAAGAATTTCGTCGGAAGGCGCTTTGGAAGCAATGCTAAAGTCAAAAAACATTTAAACGCTTCTTTCCTTTGCAAAGCCCTGATTTTTTCTTGGATGACTTTTAGAAGCTTATCAAGCGTTATGACAAATGTCTCTCAATTTACTTGGTACTTATGTGGGAAAAATAAAGTTATGTTTTACCTTTAATGTCTCATTCTATCTTTTGACTTTCATATACAACTCTGACCATAATGGACAGGAGAAACTGACTTTCCGACTCATCCTCGTACATTAAATTTATTATATGCAAGGGACGACTACCATTAAATCGATATGCAAGAAAACTTAAGGATTGTTTCATAAAAATGTTGGCTGCAGTATGCATGAAATAGTACATTTTCTCAACTTCTTTGAAAACTTCTAAGCAGAGAAACTGAAAATTGCGGAGGATTTCAAGTCATAAATTTCAATTTAGCTAAATTATGAGAAACAAAGGAAACTTGTAGGGAGAAAAAGAATTCATTTGCAAAATAATTTTTTTTTAAATTGATGATTAGCCTAATGTTAACTTCCCAAATTTCTCGTACGTTTTTATTGGCATATTTTATTCCTTACAGATTTCAGAGAGGCTTGAATGTTTTCAAATACGTATATTGTTGGGAACTTTACTTTCAGCTGTGTAATGGATAAGTGTTATTTTTCTGACGTGGTGAAATGTATGTCTACAATGTTGAATACTTACTCTTTTGGTCGTGCATTCTTCTCCTCGTCTTTCGTATGAGAATGACGGCGATGCCTGTGAGGAGAATGACGAGCACCACTGCGGAGAGAATGACTATCATAACCTGCGACGTCACTTGCCATCGACTGCCTCTAGGAAAGAGATGGAAATCAGAAAACTCACTGACGCATCTGATAACGTATAAGTGGGACGTACAAATCATGTCAATTGGCATGCATTTACATTATACATAAAAATATTATCTACAAAACTCTCAAATTTACAAATATACGAAAATAACTGAATAACCTTATAATGGATTTGGCATCAATATATTTTAACTCCACTCTGTTACAGAAAGAAGCAAATTTTATTACCGTAATTTCCGGCATATAGAGCGCAATAAGATCAAATAAAAACAAAATAAAAAATAAGATCGAAATTTATGGGTGTGCGTCTTACGCCAGATATAAAAAATGATAACTTTAAAAATAAAGAGAAGATGATCATATAAACTAGACTTCTTACTAACTTTAACTTAAAAAAATATAGACTTCTTTCTAGATGTATCAAAATATGTTTTTAAAAGAAATGGCATTCCTTTTGAACTTAAAGAGTTGCAGCTTTAAAAGTATACTTATGTTTTCTAATATTTGGAGTAATACTTCGAATAAATGACTTCAAAACATAAGCGCATTGCGCACGTTCATTTCATGTTTCCTCGTAAAACAGAGGGTGTGTGTAATATGACGAATATACCATAAATTAAAAATTGCACCTTGAAAATACAGGTACGCACTATACTGTGGTGAACATTATGCGCCGAATTCTATGGTATTTTTTTCTTGAGAAGAATATGCTTTATTTTCAATACAGTATGTTCTACTGGAAAAAAAAATATTCTAAAAAAGAAGATAATCGACGATATTAAGTTCTCATACTATATAACCTAGTATTACTTATCATTGGCCCTATAATTTAAGTAATAATTTACAAAGCTATGATACGTCTTATGAGAGTTATAAAGGATGTCATTATTTAGTTTCCTTCCATTGAATGATTTTACCATAAATGTGTGACATTTTCAGCTGTTACTACGATATTAGGAAATGATTCACCCATCAACAATGATTTCTTTTGTCTGTTAATTCATCAGCCCTATGGTGTTACTTTAATATCTGTCTTATTGTAAAATGGCATTTTGATTTTTGCGTTTACGTAACTCAATTTTCCGTATCTTCTCAACTCATATCATGCATTTTATTTAATCATCAGATTTCAAGAAAACCCTGTGAATTTGTGCCTTAACGAAAATGTATTCTGAATGAACTTGATTATTTCATACACTGAAAAACACAACGCTTCTCATCGTGAAATAAATACATAAATTTTAAAGCGTATAAATGAATTATTTTCCTGATTGTTTGTTATTTTATCAGTGGATGTTGTATTATTCAAATAAAAACATTTGATTCAAGAGTTTTTATGTATCTTTCTGCTTGTAATCTAAATTTATGTAAAGTTTAAAATGGGAATTTTACTTACAGTACAGCAAAAAGCAAGCACTTTATTTTCAAAATTTAAAAAATTCATGAAAAGGTTTTAAAATGCAACTCACCTTACAATAATTAGCATACATATATGAACTTTGGTTCAAGAATATTACAATCAAATTTTGTATGGATTTTGAGATAACATGATTGAAATTTTAAAAATATATAGTTTTTCAATTATTTCCTATGAAAAATTCCTGAAAAATTTATAAATTCTAAATTCTACCATTTCTTTAAAATTAATTATTTTCCAAAAAATACATACAGGATAAAAAACTTGGCATTTTGTTTTGTTTTGTGATAATACATTTTTTAATTTTTATTTGCTTTAGGAATTTAAATAAAAACGAACATTAAAGTTATCATTAATTTGAATTATTAAAGCATTTACCGCTGAAAATTCACGAAAAATAGAAAATCATAAAAATAATAGTTGAGATTTAAAAAATATATTCGAATACTGATCATTTTTTGTCAAATTAGCCTTAAAATCTAAACAAGTTGGTTAAAATGCATAATAGATTATTGTTTTCATAATTTATCTAGTTATTTCCAGAAATAAATGAATATTCTCTAAACAAATTTCAAATTGAAAAATAAAGAAACTGATACACATAAAAAATTATTTTTTATCTTTTTAAATTAACCGATTTTAAATAGTATAAAACTCTTAAAAAGTACATTTTATAGATTACCTTATTAATAATAAAAAAAAAACAATAGAGTAACATTTAGAATAAATAACAAAAAAAATAACAGAATATTGTGTAGAAAAATGCAAAGCAGTAGTTCCATTTAAATTCTTACAACTTATAACTATACAAACATTAGGACAACTCAATCCAACTCGCAAAAAAAAAGAAAGAAGCCCACTTGGGGTGTTTAAAAAAATGTTGCAAAATTTTATCAAAATATCTAAATATAACTGTGAGCTTACAACACAAATAATAATACTGATCATTTTGAACATTATTATACACATATTAAAAATAATAATTTTAAATCATATACATTTAAAATTGTTTAAACATTAAACCAAAAAATAAACGTTTTAAAAACTGACTAAATTGAGCTATAATGGCTCATTCTCTGTACTTTAAAAGCATATAAATTATATAAAATATATATAATAACAGAGCAAATGTCATCTGTATGCATTTTAATTCAATAATTAATACTGAAACTCTGCTACAAAATCTTATTTTAAGCCATTGCAGTTTTCTAATATACATCATACTGTATTAAAATGATTTTAACAAATGAATATTTTAAATTTAATTTGGATATAGTTTAAATGGTATATCAATATTAGCCTTTGTAAATATGCGTATATATCAGCCGAAAAAGAAAAAAATAATATTTATAAAACGAAAAAATAAAAAAAGTGAAATAACAAATGATATTCTAAGAGAATATATGCTTCGTAACTTCTTTTTCAAAAAATAAAAATAGATTCACATTTCTTGGACAAATATCCAAACTGTAAAAAGACTCAAAATTATCAATAATAAATCAAAGATATTTATTTAAAAATTTAAACCCCAAAATAAGCGAAAATCAAAACGTACTTATAAATATTTATTCTCACATCGAAAGTTATGTGATCATATATTCTAACTACCATCTTACTTTCTATTTTAAATGAAGGAAATAATGAGTCATATCAGCTTTAAGAACCTTAATGTTGCAGGTCATCCCTTTTTTTAGAATGCAAAGCAAAGTTCCAAGAGAAATTTCTGGAATTCCTGTGTCAGAAGTCAAAATGTCTTTATTAAAGATGCAGCAAGGGAACACAAATACTTTCAAACGCCATCCGAGAGAAAAATTCTACCGTTTCCATGACAACGTTTGATTTAAAATGCTGTTCGAGGTAAAAATTCCAGAATTAAGAGGATTTTCATTTTCACAAAATCAAATTACCCCTCGATTCCTACACACCGTCGCAAAATTTTTAAATATGTTGTTTTCTTTTGTACAGCGCGATCGTTAAGAATGTCTTTGCCGACAATGTCTTTGTGGAGACTGTTGAACAAAATAAAATCAGTTCTGAATTACTAAACAGACATCATTATTGAAGCTATTGATCCGGCCCTCGCGGAATAAAGAACGCAGCCTTGTCCGGCACATTGTCTGTAACCGTCATTTTCCAGTACTGACAAGCCTTGGCGCGAAATTTCGCAACAAAGGAAACGGAACAAAGCGCGTCATATCGTTTGGATGAAAGACCTTAACTGTGACTGCAGCCCTCTTTGCGAAATGGATATGTCATCAGCAGTTCTCGTGTTGAGTTGTTTTGTATTCTTACAAACGATATTGGCGCAACAAAAGTTTTCTCCGTTAAATTTTGGCTTTTAGTAAATGACGCCCGCGTGAATTGGAAAGCGGAGTTGAGTTGAGTTGAATTAATAGAATAGCTTTTAGCCGGTAAAAAAATAACAAAATAACCCTAACCGCGAAACATATTCCTAAAATAATTAAATATGGATAAAGTGGCTTCATAACCTCTTAATGCATATAGACTACAGCACTGAAGAGCACTTCGTATACTCATTAACTATTCCAGCACACTACGCAGCTGTTTATTTTGATTTTTCCAGTGAACTAATGTTGATGCCGCCTCATTAACTGTATCATTAATCCCAAAAACTAATATAGAAAGTTTCATATATGAAACAGCAGACTCTATAGCTCTGGTATTGAGCTGTTGGAAATAATGCTGAAGAAATAAAGTTACTGCATATAATAAAAGTGCTTATTATTATAAGTCAGGTACTTTTATGGAGGAGACATTCAGACAAATTAAATTCTGAAAACTAATTTAGGGATTTTTCAGTTATATTTCTCTATCTATATTTCCATGTCTAGAAGCAGATAAGCTATTTAAAAGGTTACAAAAATGAAATATATGGTGCCTCATAAACTGTATGTGAAATAACAATATCTATTTTTTACCCAAATATATAATGCAGATCATGCTGTAATGTATATATTTCTCAGTGAATTAGGCTTATCCTTCACAAGTTATGTTAATACGAAAATAATGCATAATTCTCTCTCTCTCTCACTAATGCTTAAATTATTTTTTATTTATTGTGTCTAGACCTAGACTGTGTGGATTATTTTGAAGGAAGAAATAGGAAAGAATTAATGCGAATAGATATAATTGAATTATTTTGCAAACGGTATCTATTTACTGATTTTAAAGGTATTCTTCAGTATTAACGATATTCATTTATTCAATCTCTTTAGCATTACTATTTAGCAAAGCTTTTAATTTGAATTTCGATAGCTTCGAATAATTAAAGCTAAAGAAGTTGTAAGTCTGGTAAATACTGGTTACTTAAATGAATGAAATTATTTAATAAAATCTGAGTATTCTCATATTAGATAATTATTTTTCTTTATATCTCAGATTCAGTGCTTTTTATTATTATCAGGTTAAAACAGCGTTTCTCAAACTGTGAGCCGCGCCCCAATAAGAGGGGGTGATAATTCCACGAGGAGGGGCGCGAGCATATTGAAAATCGAAAACACACACAAAAGATTATTTTTTAAAAAAAATTATTAACTTACTGAAAGCAAACAAACAAAATACATTCTGACATAATGAAAAATAAAATTAACATTTGCACTTATATAACTGTGCAATGCACTTTAAAATTAATTTAACAATATTTTCAGAACAACTTTAATAATTACCAGTGACGCCATGGGCTTTGCATGTATTAATTATTTTAAAAGTAACACTTACCTTGATAATGTGTGTACGGTTTATAACTAATTCCTTAACTGCCGACTAAAAGTTACGCAATTCCCTTCACAATGCCGCCGCTTTTCACGTAGATGAGCGTGTATAATGTATTGGGGGGAGGAATAAATAAGGAAATCCTCTAATATAAGTAAATCCTTCACAATCACTGTGAAGGTCCATTTATTAAATCTCTAAAGCTTTTGGAATAATTTATGGATAGTAGTGCACGGAAAAGATCGTACTTCGGAAAGACGTATTTATACGTCCAGGCACGTGTTGGCTGAGCTAGACGTTTATATACGCCGTTGGTGCGTAGTAAAAAGTCGTAATTGCTGCTTTAGCGTCAAAGTATTGTGTTATTGAATTCAATACATTATTAAAGTATGGAGGGAGGCGATGCGATGAAAATTATGGTTGGATATATATATATCGCAAATATTGAAAGTATGAGAAACACTGGTTTAGAATGCTTATTTGTTTTAAATATAGCTTCAATATTTTGTCTCATTTGGAAATTCATGTATGACGTATTTCTACAATTGAAGTATAAGCACACCGAGATGTGTCTATTCCTCATATAATTTGCATAAAATTTCTCTTTTTTTTTCCCCTACGGCATCGGATTCATAAAGGTGTAATGTCTACTTGTCAAAAAGACATTAATATGACTGTAAAGACGGCGTTATCATGATTCAAGCGGTATGTAGTTTTAGAACGGACTTTTTTATTACAGTATTCTTGTATTTAATCTTCAATTAAAGTTTAGTTTTAAGAATTAAACTTTTTTTTTTGTTTGCATATAAATAAATTTAATGTCTTAAGTTTAAAGTTTGAATTTTTTAGCGTTTAGTAATGATTTTTGAGTACCTGCAAAGATGATCGCTGATTTTTATTTATAGTTCCCATAATTATTTAATTTTTTTAGGGAAGGGGGGGCTTACAGATTTGTTATTTAACGAAACCAACATAAGTTTAGGGAATTTGTGTACAAAATAGTACACTTTAGCAAATACTGCAATTTTGCATGCTTATACTAAATATTTTCACATTATTGTCAGTCACTTATAGATCTTCAACAAAGGGATTAAAATAATGAAAGAAAAATCAATGTTAAAGAAAACAACAAAAAAAGTTAAAAACGTCTGCACTAAAAATATATTTATTCAACGTATTTTATTCGTTTCGTCAATTGCTGTACAATATTTTGTAATTAAATTCCCGAACTACGTATGCCCTAGCCCAGTGATCCGCAACCCCCGGTCCACGGATCAAATGGTGCCGGGTCGCCTAAAGAACATTAAACTATTGTCATTTATTTAAAGTGGTGCATTTTTCTCGGATTTGCGCAACTTTTCACGGAAATCACTTTATATTCTACGTTAAATTACTTTTATTCATTTTTGGTGTAACTATATTTTATTCTGAAGACATGTTTAAATGTAACTAAATTTAAATTGTTAAACCAAAACAATCTAAAATGTCCCACCCTCGGCGGGCCACGGTAAAATTATCAAACGTTAACCAGTTCGCTGCGATAAAAAGGTTGCGGAGCACTGCCCTAGCCGGTAGGCTTGGTGTGAAGCAGTGGGAATGGAATATAGTTGACCTGGATCCTTCTCTCTTCCGCGATGCTGATGGAGCCTTATTCCATCCCTCTATCTATATAGTTGAGTTTGTTTTTCCCCCTCGTTTAAGAAAGACGTTGTTGTGTCGAAGAGCCGCGAACAGGATAAATGTAACACTCAATCTGCGCATTAATTTGAAATTCCTCGTAAGAAATTCCAACTGAATGTTTAAAATTGCCAAAGTTGTGTTTGGAGATAAGTGCACGTCATATAGCAAAGTTTTGAATGGCACAGATGATTTTCGAAAGATCGGGAGATTGCTGAAAATGATGAACGTTCTTGTCGAACAGGTGATGCTCATCATTTTTGTTCGATATTAATGGCATCATCATGATTGAATGGGTTTCTAGAAGCCAAACGATAAAACAGCAGTTTTACATTGAGGTACTGAGAAAGTTAAAGAGTCAGGGGAAAAAAGGGCAAGATCTGCATAGCAACAACAAGTGAATTTTGTACCTAGAGAACACCTCGGTGCACATTGTGCTCTCTGTAAAACAGTTCTTGGCCAAAAAACGCATTACTATGCTCGAGTATCCACCGTACTCACCAGATCTTGCATCTTAGGACTTCTGCAGGTTTCATAAAGTGAAAAATGCATCGATGGGAATATATTTTCTGTCTGTAGAATAGATGAAGGTTAAAACGGCCCATTTACTGAAGCTGACATCTAATGAGCCGCAGCCCTGCTTTGATAGGTGGAAAGCTCTCGTGCAGCTATACATTTGTTGGGAAGGGGAATATGTTGAAGGGGATTGAAAAGTATTTGTACATTGTTTTTAATAAAGCTCATTTTTAAGACTAGTCCGGTTATTTAATTGTCACAGTAGTATATGCAAAACAATAATATCTTGGAAAAAAAACTGATTTTTTATAACCTAAATATATATACTCGTAATAAATTATTGATTAATTGTTGATTAGCATTTCATTTTGGTGCAATATGAGAGCTACTGTTTACAAAATTAATAATTGTGAACAACTGCCAAGTAAAGAAAACAGCACCTGAGCTGGCATCTCTTGTTCTACAAGAGGTGGTCAAATGAAATGATACAAAACATCCCAACAGCGTAACCGGTAACCTTTACCACTATGTAAGAGGGTAGTGGGATGTCTAGGGATGCGAACGGAGTAGGTGGGGAGGGGAGATCAGAGAATGCGCAGGAGAGAACAGATATTCTTGCAAAGAGCATGAAGGGTTCGCAATGCAAAATTCGATGACTGAGTAGCAGCGAGACGTTATCTGGCATAGGAAGGTGCTCAACCGATCACTATTCATCAGCGCGAAGGGTGTGGTTTTGCTCCATGATAGCACCCGTCCACACGTCTCCAGAGTCATGCACGCGGAGCTGGGCAAGTTCAATTAGGGGCAGCTTGACCATCCACCCTACAGCCCGTACATCTCACCCTGCAATTTCCATTTGCTTGGAACTCAGAAAAACGTCTAAACGGAAAGCGCTTCGACAAACTCAAGGACGCTGTGACGGAATTCTGGTGCAAAAAGGAATGCTTCGGCTCTCTAATCAATGGAATCGTTTTGTTCAGACCTATAATGCCTACTTTGAATTAAGTCTTCATATGTACTTACAGTCTCGTTTCGTACCTTATCATTTCAACATCCTTTGTATTTGTTATTAAGAAATAATAACACAACTGTTAATGTATTCGCATATATCATTGCATATTATAGAAGATAATTCTTTTGGTATGTTTTCATTTGTTTTATATTCCTTGGTTATATATTTTAACATTAAAAATTTACAAGATACAGTCTTTTCTTTTATACATGTATATTAGACAGATTTTTTCACACAGCGATATTTTTTATTACTTTCTAGTACTTTAGAAATGTGCTATTTAACATATTAAAGCTTTTCAAAAACTGATACGCCAAATCGTGCCAAAAGGTAAGAATTATTAAAATGTGTATAAACACAATGGAGTTGTTGAGATATTGGAATAAAGCTCACATATTGCTTTGCTCGAAACATTTTGCAGATAATCAAACTCTCATTTGTCATACAATTAACTAGTAAAGATATTTTTCGTATAGAAAAATACAGTAGCAATTGAATATAATAATAAGAAATTGTATTTAATAACTATATTAAATCAACATTTACATATTTTGAATTAGTTTTATATTATTAATTATGTAGAGTGCTTATTTATAAGCTTTCTTCAGTAAAATAAAATTAATATCCGCAAATACGAAGTAAGCTGTTCTTTTAATATGAAAGATGCAATCTTAAGCAAATATAGCTTAAAATACTTGTTTCATACAAGTATTAATACACTTAACACGATTATCACAATTTTGAACTTTACATTAATTAAACTATTTAAATAATTAAATAAATAATTTATATAATGTAAAATATAAACATTTAAACTTAATCATAAACTTAAATAAATGGATGCATATACGCTGATTTTACACATATATTTGACATTTATTCCTTAATTAATAAGTTAAAACATATATTAACTTAACTCAACAGGCGCGAGAGCCCATGAGGGTCAAGGCGTACTGTGTCCAACTCAGTATACGTGACCTTTGACCCTGAGGTGCATTAGCAGATGTTCCTGTCAGATGGTCAGTCTGAAGCGAAACCCCCAATGTTAAGCTCCAAAGTAAGCTTAGTATTCATTTATCAACACACGGAAGAGATGAAAGGCTGAGTCGGCCTTGCTCAGCCCGGGACTTGAACCTCGGACCTGTGGTGTGGAAGCGTGATGCACTAACTACTCAGCTACAAGGCTTCTTATATGATTAGCAAAGTAATATATATATATAAATCAGTAGCATCTAGTGTTTCAAAACAATACGAAAATATCTGCTATTTGTATAAAAAGGTTTAAAAATGAGCGCTTTTATTTTTTTCAAACTGCGTGTACGTAATTAATAATTGTTTTGAATTATTCTGCCGTAAAATGTTATTTTATACTGTTATTTTTTTATAATTCTAGCAAAAAAAGATAAATAAATATAAGTTATTTAAGATATTAAATTATATAAAGTTTCCTTTTAAAGTTCCTAGTAAAATTTTTAATGTAAAAACTGATTAAACGTCGCTATATCTTCTTTAAAATGCTTTCGAAGTTATTTTTTATGGTTAATATTTACTCCAAATTCTTTCAACTTGTTTATTATTAAATACGTAAAAATAATTAATAGGTAATTCCACCCAAAAAAAAAGCAACAAAAAGATTTTCTTAAAAAAAGCTCTCCTTCATTTATAACACTCACATTAAATTCTTTCTCATTAGAAAACATTACTTTTAATAACTAATGTAGCAAATAACAGCAACAATGTACACACACATCCATGAAGAAAAAATGTTCTAAATTTTCCTTCTATAAAAAGAAACAAAATTTTTCAATTCACGTTCCGTTTTCGCAAAAGTAGAAAACTTTCTGATGCACCCCTGATAAAGTTCGCGAAGAGGAGCTTTAGTTTGCATTTGCAAGGCATAATGAAAACTAATTAATTAATTTATCAAGTTCAGGGGTATGTAATTAAAACGCTCCGAGAACAAAACAGTTGCACTTCAAAGAAAAGAATAAAACTACTTTAAAACTTGGCTTTGTAAAGAACGAACGAGGGGGAGAGCGAAAATCAACTTCTAAAAAGCGAACTCCTTGCTGTGATATACTGTACTTATCACATTTATTAATATTAGCAGCGTAATTTGTCTTGCAAAATAAAAGCAGAACACTTTTTTGAGTTTAGAACTGTTTTAATTAATGGGAAATTTTTTGTCGGCTTCTTTACTTCGCAAACGTGAAATGTGTGGGTAATTATTTTCAAGCCTTACGTAAAAGTTTATGCAACTCTACTCTTTGGAGGAGAAAGAGAAAAAAAAAAAAGCGAGTTTCGTCTTCAAATTTATTTAAATCGCAATAATAATTTTTACCTTTTTAGCCTTTTTAAGAAGACGCGAGGTGCGTTTATAATATGAATATTTAACCACTTCTACCATTTCCTGAGCTTCGCTTACTTCTGGTCCAATTAAGAATTTAGAAGTGAAAGTTAAAGTTGCATCAAAGGAATTGCTTCCTAATGATATTGGGAAAAGTTTTCCTGAGAGATGAAAAGTTACTTTAAAGTAAAATATATTTTAAAGCTATAGAATACGTTATTCATTCCACCATTGCACTTTAAACCTTAATTTTAGTTTTTATTTCAAGAATTTTGCGGATGATATGTTTTATTAGTATTTTTCTGTTAATTTCTTTTTTTAAGGGGGATGAATGAATGAAAACACTCTTAAATATTATTATTATTATTAATTTATTTTGAAAATAGTAAAAAGTATATTTTGCCTCGTTATGCTGATTTGTTAGCTTTAAATGCATTTTATGCAAAATATAGGAATCATTTTTAACATTAATAATTTTAAAATAAGCAGGAAAACAACGTTCCAACTGATAAATGTAAGTAAAATACATTTTTTTAAACTTATTTCATTAAAAACAAAGAATCGTATCTAAAATATAAACTGAAAATTAAATTCTTGTGTTGAATAGCAAAAGTAAATATTCAAAAAGTTTAATTTAAATGACTTTAAGTATTTTCTCTCTTACCGTGATAGAAGAAATAAAACTTGTATCAACATGAAAGTGATATGTTAGGATTCCTTTAATATTTTAAAATAAGACTGGCTCTTATGTAAAAATAGCTTAACCATAATGAAATTTATATATATGTACGTATTTCTTTTTTAAAAACTTTTATGTCTAATTAATGAAAAAAATTTGTTTTTCATATCATAGAAAATTTAAAAGATTTCATAAACAACTATTTAATCTATTTTGCAACATTTATTGTTTTTAAACAGTATCTTATTATTTTGTAATTGCTTTTTTTCAATTAAGTTGACGACTGTGTGTAATAATTAATAGCGAAAGGATGTAATTCAAAGTGAAAAAAAGAAAGAAAAGTTATAGATAAAAGAAAAATTCCACGAATCAAAATATGAATGTTAGGAAGTTTTATTTTTTTAAAATTCAAATCATTGTAGTTGACACTTTTTTTAAAAAAAGATATTGGACAGATAGTTTAGGAGTATCGTAGGATGTAGCTAAAGTAAATTTTATTGTTCAACACAATAATGACACTAATAACAGTCATAACATTTCTGTGTCAAAATAATTATTACATTGACTAATAGATATTATATTTGTTAAATAATTCATCTTACCGTAGTGAAGTTGCAGATTTTAAATAAAAGAGAGAATAAGTCATAATTTCTTTAAATTTTATTTAATATAGGAATATGATGCTTAAGATTCCAAAGTAGCAAAACACTATTAGTTATTTTATTTTCAACACATGCCAATTACATTTAGATTTTACTTTGATTTTTGTTTAGTTACAGAATAATTTTAAACGAAAATTTGTTTTAAAATAATTTGATTTATGTTTAATAAAGATAAATCTTCCATTGGTTTATAATTTACTGCAGCTATGAATTTTTTTTTCAAGAATAATTCCGAACGGAATTTTAAAAAAGCGTATTCAAGAATATAAATTTAGATATTTAGTATCAGTTGAGCTAGAATATATATTAATAAATCTCTTTTAAGAATATTATTATAAGAAAAATTATTTAAAATGAATTTTTTCACAAAAAAATATTAAAAATGATATATTTTCAAAATGAAAATACTAATTCAGAAGTAATTTTTGTCCATATATATATATATATATTTGTATATATAGGACTTCAAAGCAGAGCCTGAAATAGGATTTTTGAAAAATTCTCATTAATTTAATTTACGATCCATTGAAATAATAAAAACATAATTTTTTTTTAAATTTATTTACTCTGATGTATTAAAATATGTTTAAATCCACTTCTAAATTATATATTTCAAAAAATTAGTTCAGGGTTTCTGCAAAACTTTTAACTATATACATATGGGCAAAATTTTATTATGGAGGCATTTTTCATAGAAAGAGCTTTCTTAGGATGCTTTTCTTTATTTTTTGCCAAACAAGCGCATTTAAAGAATTTTTTTATTGTAATAACACTCTTAAAAATATTTATACTAATATTATAATTCAAGTGATACTAAAATATATTAAAAAATATTTATATTTATTTGTAAAATCATAATTCCGAATGCAGTGAATCTCTTTAACAGTTTGAAATAAACAGCACTTTTTTGCATACGAAAGGTAAACAAAATCATCTTGTAAAAAAATAAGATTTTTAAATGAAAAAATCGTTAAACATACACTCTAAATAATCAGAAATTTAAATTTTTACTCCATCAATACTTTTTCGTACTTGGAGTAAAAGAACCACAAAAACACATTTCTTTTAATCTAAATCTTATATCATGAATTATTCCAGTGTATAAATAATTTTGCGGTTTTCTTTCGAATGAAAGGTTCATAAAAATAATTTAGAATAATTTTTTTCTGGTTTATCTCTGTCAATATCGATTAAAACCATGCTATAATGAAAATGTTATTTACTATGTTCAAGGCATTTTTGCTTATTTTGGTTCTATATTCCTTTTGGATAATTCAGGGTCGCAGATGTTCTCAGATTTCGCCAGACTGGCGCATTCTGTAATTCTTCGCCAAACACACAAATTTGATCTACATTTTAAAAGCTATTTCTCTGCCACCTCGGTCATTTTTATATACTGCAATTCCACAAATGTTGTTCGAAATTTTGTTGAGGGCAATTATTCACAGAAAGCGCACGCGCTCCGGTTCTACTCGTGTTCTATATCAGTCTTACGTCTCGTGGTGGAAATCCAAAAATTATTCTCGGCGTGCCCCCCATCAAAAATGTTCCCCAAAAGCAAAGGGAGTGATAGTACCAACTGTGTTAATTAACACAGACACTGGAACAGTGCAAAAGGACACGTTAATTTCTGACACTAATTCACACACCGCACTTAAATGCTTCATGTAACTAAATTATTATTCATCCTTGCGGTGGCAGCAGTCTCGTGTAATTAAAATGACTGAGCACGCCTCGTTGGTAATTCATTTCCACTGGCAACAATTAGAGTCTTTGGGTTGGCAACAGTGACGCGCGGAATTTTATAAAGAATGGGAAATGCTGGCTTTGAGACTGAGGGGTATGATTAATGTCACAGGATCAAAACGCCTCCAGGACTGGGGGAAATGGGCCCGGGAGAGAAGAAGGAATGTGGGGAAACGAATGAAAGGAGGATCTTTGATGTAATAAGCGGTAAAAGGATATGGATTAGGTTGGAATTATTGGTTTTATGGCTTTCCCACAATTTGGGTGGAATTTGTTTCAGCGTGCCGATAAATGTTTCGGGTTGAAAGTCACCCAAAGAAAATATTTTTGTTCTTCTTTGGGATCAGCTGAGCCTTCAGAGCTCCGAGCGGGGTGGAGAATCTTTAAATCCATTAAATTTACTTTTTCAAAAGAATCGAAGCTCTTCCAGACATAATATTTTATCCGCTTCCAATTTTTGAATATATTGAATATTTTTTTTTGTTACTGTCTAAAATCTTTCATTTTTATCGTTTACTATAAAAAAAAAATTTTATGGAATATTCAGTTTACTGTAGCTTACATTTAACATTTCTTTGGCTATTTATTACTTTAAATGAATTTTCTGTAATAAAATTAAACTCACTTTGAATTTCATCTCATAACAAGTAATATAAAAGAAAATTAAGTCAATTCCTACTTAGATGAACAAATAAAAAATATATTTTAGCTACTTTTTACTAAATAGTTACAATTAATATAAATGCGTATATACATATGACAGAATCACAATATCAAGCGCTAATTAATTTTTATTCATTATCATTAAAGTATCGTATTGTAATCCAAAACAATCGTGTATATAAAATTTCAGTTCAACTGAATGCTTTTAAACGTGAGAAAAAAAATATTTTAAAGTTTTGACCCAAGATGCTAAAAATGAAACTAACGTGGCTGTATCTGTAATTATTTAAATAATAGTTTTATTCAATTAATTTTAATTAATTATAATTAAAATATCGTATTTTTACCCAAAACAATAGTGTATAGAAAATTGCAGCTCAAATGAGTGCTTTAAAATGTGACAAAAAAAAATCAATTTTCATGTTTTACACAAGTCGCAAAAAGGGTCACCAAAAATGATGCCAACGTGGCTGTTTTTGTAATTCTTTGAATAATTAGTTTTAATAAATTAATTTTTATTAATTATAATTAAATTACTGTGTTGCTATCTAGAATAATCATGTATATAATATTTCAGCTCAACTGAACGCTTTACAATGTATTTTATTAACGCGATTGAAAATTCCACTAAGATAAGTAAATAAATATATAGAGAGCGAGCTAATAGTAGGAATTAAAAAACAAACTAATGTTTTAATTTGATAAATGACCATAAGATTTTCTTTATACTTAAATACCAATAAAAAATATTTTATGCTTTCTGGGTTTTAATGATAAGAAATATCTAGAAGAAACAAATGCTGTCTAATTTCTTTTTAAATAAATCAAAAAATGTTTCCTTATAAAAACGTTTGTGTAATTTTATTACTACTAGTAAAAGTTGACGAGAATATTCTTATAAGTTTCTTCCAGTCTGCTATGCATACAAGTTTACTTGTGTTTGATTTGGAACATATAAATATGTGGACGTCAATGTTACAATTTAAACCTCATTTTAAATTATTACTACTTGTTATTTTTTTAAAAACTATTCCCATTTACTAATTTTTTTTAAGAAATCCAGAAAATTTTGGAAATAAGAAACGCTTGTAGAACTGTAAAGAAGATAGTTTCTTTATTGTTAAATATCAGTTAATTAAATTATTTAAAAACATGACTTTTTTTAATTAATAGTTTAAACTAAGTGTAATGTATAAAATAATGATATTAAGATATTATAAATAACAGCGATAAAATATAAATATAGAGGACTAAATAAACACACTGCATAGAAGTATATATGCCATACAAAATTTTAAAAAATATAAGGTCAAATGCAGAAAGTATACAAAAGAAAACATCATAGATTTAAAAAAGCACACTCATGAAAATTCTAATAGATATTACTTTCTTTATAATTTTTAACTAATTTTTGACTATATAGGTATTTTTACGTAGATTGGGATTCGGGTATTTTCTGCAATAAGTCGCTAAGAGCAAGGTAGTTTTGTAAGAGCCATGGGAATTTATTGCCGAAAAACAATCTTTGAAATGCAGGATACACAGGAAAATTCACTGAATAAATTTCAGATCTTTGCACTTTCAACAGCTCTCAGACTAACCAAAACAATACAAACCCAGTTTCGGCGAGTGACTACCTATTTATATGCCTCAAGGATCTTTCGAGAAAGATCCGCTTTCATCATACACCGTGACATTAGTTAATTTCTCCACTAATTTCCAGAAGAATCCATAAAGTCATGAACTCGCCAAAAATGATGCCAACTTGGCTCTATCACCAAGATTTCGCCAAGTTTCTATTGAATCGCCGTTATAATGAAAGGAACGATGCTGCTCGCGAATATTACAATTTTTAACATAAAAAAAGTACAACGAAGAGTAATACCTATAAACACATTATACATCCAGATATAAATTATTTGCACTTTTTTAAGTATTCTTTACACAAAATTCGTTATAGTAGGGTTAAAAATCCACTTCCCGATGATTACCGTCTGCTTTTTTAATTCAGTATGTATGTAATTTATGAAACTCTAATTTTTATGATTACTCAATTTATTTTGTGTTATCGAATCGTCTCTTGCTAAAATTATGCTGCTTCAATTGGTATTTTTTGTATTATTCTAAATACCTTAAAATCCGGAGTATAACACGAACCTATAATTTCGAGCTCCATTTTTTATTTTGTGTGTATATTTGCCTAATAACGCACACCCGCTTTTTTGCGAAGAAACCTGAAAAGTATATATGTAATGCTCTTGTGTTTTTAAGTCCTTTATTGAAGGTATTATCCCCGGCTTTTGAAAAATAGTATGCTTCTAGAATTACAACTCTTTAAGTTCATAAAGTAAGTCATATCTTTAAAATAAACAGTATTTCAATCTACGTAAAAGTCTTATTTATTTATGCTCATTTCCTTTTTCATTTTTTAAGCTATCATTTTTATACCCGGGGTATAACGCGCCTCCGTAAATTCCTACCTTATTTTTTATGTTAAAAGTGCGTGTTTTATGCCGGATTTTACAGTAAGTTTTTTCTAAGTCGGAGAAAAGAATTAATTTCTGGTTAAACTTAATATATGGAATCCCTTTTTGTGCATTTTCGTGATATTATCATTCATTTGTCGATCTTTTTGATCATTTTAGTTACAAAAAAAATGCGTTTATAGAATTAATTTTGGTTATTATTAGTCACAAAGGCTGTACAAAATAAAGAAAATATAATATCAAAGATAGAAAGGATACACAAAGAAGACATCACAAATAAAAATAAAAGGAAATCCATATCATACCTCAATTTATACAAGATATAGTCTAATTAATAAATTAAGTTATAACCTTTCTCCTTGCGATATGATAGCGATCTTTCTAAAAAAATACAGTTCCAGATTATTATATATGTGTCAAGAATTTCATCTGCTTAATAAATCTATTAATATAGAAGTGTAGCTCAGTAAATCCAGTTTTGTGGACGGAAACTCCGTGAGGATACCTCATAGTTAAAGTGAATTTACTGAGATTTTAGTACATTTTTGCCACTCTCATGAATATGAATAAGAAAAATTTGCTCGGCATTCTACTAATGCTTTAAGCATGACGCACTACACTTTAATGGAGCACAAAGGAAAATGACTAAAAAGATTTCATACAGTTGGATACTTTGAAAATGTTTGTAGGCTTCGGAGAGTTTTAAATAATTTATGTATTAATGAAATGCTATCATACAAATAGGTTAGGTGTCAAGACAATGCAATTCACTTACATTTATTATTGCATTTAAAATTACCAAATAAGAGTAGAAAAGTCTTAAAATTTAATTTTTTTAAAATCAAATTTGATTAAGTTAAACATACGGTGTGTGGAAATGCAGCAGTATTATGTTGACTAGAAATTGATAAATACTTCTCTTTTTCGTGTCGCATGCATAGCATTTCGGTGATTAATTGATACAAGCACATGGATGTAAAGGTATTCCAATGTAATTTCCATAATATTCTTGATAATAAACAAAAATAAAACTTAATGAAAATGGAAATTTTTACGTATTTATCGAAACACAATTTTAGGCAATTAATGATAATACAGAGTGTTTTTTTTTCAGGTATAGAAGTTTAAGTTGGCATTACTTTCAAAGATGGCGACCGATTTAACAGCTGTCAAGTGATTTATTCTCAGTTTGGTTTGACAATTCATCATGAATAGACTCATGCCTGAACAACGCTTTTAGATTCGTCGAATGGGCCCAAAACGAGATTGCCGTTGTTCCCGATTTTCATAAGCAAATTTTGTTTAGCGATGAAGCGCACTTCTGGTTGAATGACTACGTCAACAAATAAAACTGACGCATTTGGAGTGAAGCTAATCCACAAGTGTATGTCGAAACACCGTTACATCCAGAAAAACTGACTGTTTGGGGCGCTTTATGGGCTGGTGGAATCCTTCTTCAAAAACGATGAAGGCCACAACGTTACAGTCAATGGTGATCGGTATAGAGCCATGATTACTAACTTTTTCATTCCTGAATTGAACAATCATGATGTCCAGGAGCTGTGGTTCCAACAAGACGGCGCAACATGTCACACAGCTCGTGTCACAATCGACTTATTGAAAGACACGTTTGGTGACCGCCTAATTTTACGTTTTGGATCTCCAAGATCTTGTGATTTAATACCGCTAGACTATTTTCTGTGGGGCTATGTAAAGTCATTGGTCTATGTGGATAAGCCACAAACGTTTGACCATTTGGAAGACAACATTCGCAGTGTTATTGCCGATGTACGGCCACAAATGTTGGAAAACGTCATCGAAAATTGGACGTCCAGATTGGACTACACCCGAGCCAGCCGTGGCAGTCCTATGCCAGAAATCATATTTAAAATGTAATGCCATAAGATTATCTTTCGAATAAAAAAAATTCATGTCAATCGAATAATACATCGTTGTTTTATTTCGATTTAAAGTTCTATACCTGTCAAAAAACACCCTTTACCAATAGAAATTTTATTTATCAATACTCCTCAAAGAACATTCAAATCTAAAATTTTTAAACTAAGTTAAATATGAAAATCCTAAAATTTTACTACAAATATATGGGTACATGAGTTCCGTACTTATTGACTGTGTTTTATTTGTTGTTGACTCTTCACTCAATACGTAACTTTAAACCTTTATTGGATGCAAAATAAATAAATAAACGTTTGGGTGCATTCTTATTGAATATTTTCAAAGCAAGTATAGTATTAAAAGCAAAAGCAGCATTTTCTAAGGCAAGGGCTCAATTCATGGCAGTTACATGTTAAGGACAATCACGTGTTTGCGACTTAATTCAAAACTGACACTAAACTAACATGTGCTTGTTATTCTATTTGTAAAATTTAGATAAAATTTGAAGTTTCATTATTAGGTAAAGATGCTGAAAGATAATGAATTAAAACATCGAAAATACTTTAAAAATAAAAATAAAATTCTCAATTTATTTTTGTATACTTTCAAATTAAGAATATTTTGTGTTTACTTATCTACGTTATTATTGCTGACAAATATGTGCTTTTTAAAAGAAAGTGTCTGCAAAAAACACGTGTTTAACATTAACATGTGACTATGACGACGTCACATGAAATTAACCCATTCGAAAATTTAACAAAAAAATATAATTTCTTTTAAAAAAATATATATTCACGTTTTAAATTACCAAATAAGAGTAGAAATGCTCCCTTAAATTTAATTTTTAAAAAAATCAAATTTCAATAATTTAAACATATGCCAGAAAATTTGACAAGAAATTGTAAAATACTTCTCTCTTTTTCGTATCACGTATGTAGCATTTCAGTGACTATTTGATACACAAGAATCAATGCAAAGGTATTCTAATGTAATTCCAGAATGTTCTAGATAATAGACAAAGTTTGTATTTTATGAAATTGGAAATTTTTGCGTCTTTTTCGAAACGCAATTTTAGGCAATTAACGCTAATACTAATTTGGTACAGATGTCATGAGAATTTTGAAAGTTATCAATATGACATCATTTTTGACGGTTATTACGTTATAAGTTATGATTACATATACGTTATTATTATAGATACGTTATTATTACAATTACGTTATTGTACGTAATTATTACAAGTACGTTATAAAACGTTATTATTACAAATCCGCTATTATACGTTAGTATTACATATACGTTATTTTATCCTTTATTATTACAGGTACTTTATAGAACGTTATTATTACAGATACTTTATTATACGTTATTAATACAGATCATTGGCACACACAAGGGGTCTTTGATCCGAACACTCCCCTGCCACAAAGCCCTTGATTTTTTTCGAGTGATTATAATCCTATGTATATAGTACGTACAATTCAATTAAGTATTTTTTTTAATTTGAATTAATTTTATTAATGCTAATTATTCATTCAATAATTAATTTTTTACTGTTTTGTGTTCCAGAAAATCTACAAAATCAAAGGAATATGTTGGGCGGTGTATATTGGAGCATGATACGAGAATAGCGAACTTTCACCACCTCCCCCTTGAAAAATTCCTGTGCACGTTACTGTTACAGATACGTTATCACACACATTATAACTTACGTTATTATACAGATATGTTATTATTACAGATTACAGCATAAAACTTCTTTATATTCTGAATATTTTGATTAAAAATTGCCACAAATTATCAGCGTCTTGCAATAAAAAAAAATGTTTTTGAATATCACTATCATTCAATTATTTCCTTATATTTATACAAAATACAACTTTTTTAAAGTAAAAAATACAAAAAACTTCATGGCGTTAAACAGAAACGCAAGGATCAGCAGGAGAGGATGTAACGCACCTTTCCGATTGTCTGCTTGTCTGGCACTTAGCGTCGTCACCCTGAGCACAACAGCCTGGCTCCTTCCTTTGGCGTTGACGGCGTACACCACGACCACGAATCCAGTCCCGGGAGGCAGGTCGCGCACTACAAAGATGGGGGTGTCTGCCGAGTGATTGCCCCTCAGTCTGTGCAATTGCGTGTCGTGCACCTCCATGACGAAGTGTTGCCGCAGACCCCCGTTTGAGCCTTCTGCACACTCCAGTCGAAACGAATGCTGGGTTATGTTCATGAGAGTGCAGTTCTGGACGGGGTCGGGAGGACCTGCAATAAGAGAAAAGCAATCCGAATTTAGTTATTGCAATCATATATGCAATATTACAAAATGTAGCTTATAAGGTGACTGCCTGCCTTGAAAATGTCGTTTTTCGTCTACATGAGGCATTTTTTTTTAAATTTTTATTTCAAAATCATATAGTTTTAACATTTTTTTTTCTAAAACAGATTTTCTTTTTCCTTTACGTGAAATAAAAATAAAGTTATAGTGATTTTATAAAACATTACTTTATGCAAAAGGGCAATAAGATAAAACTTTAAATGAGTTGTTCTCAAAATTGTTTTCGGAAGAAACTCTTTACCAGATACATGATATCTTAAGAACAGGGGCGTAGCTACCGCCGTATCAGCCGTATCAATGATACGGGGTCCCCGAGGTATAGGGTCTCCAACATGTGTAACTACGGTCCAATCAACAAGGTTCTCATATCTAAAAAATGGACCCCGGAGGAATTTTGAAACAGGGCCCACTCAGAACTAGTTACGCCAGTGCTTAAGAACCAAACCAGATAACGTTTTGAAATTTTGTGGGAATGTTTATTATACTATTTTTTTCATAAAGTGGAACTTAAATTTTGTTGTAGGTTAAAATTTTTTCATTTAGGGTAGTTTTTAAAAAGAAAAAACTTTAAAAAATATCAAAATTTTCATATTATTATGTATAATTGTCTGTAATTTTTTGTATTTTAATATATCTCTTAGATTTTGGTTCATTTTGAAGAGCACTATAATACGTATGTTGTGTATAAATAAATTATGATAATTATATTAGAAATTTTTATACAGTTTTACCCGTTTTAGAGAAAATTTGGTAAAATTTCCTTGAAAACAACCAATTTTTCTAAAAGTACAATATTTATTTAAAAAATTTTGTGTATTTACATATTTTTTTCCTAAAAACACTCAATTTGTTTCAAAAATTGGTTTTTATAAAAAATTGGGTCCGAAGGTAGCCAGTCACCTTAATATCAAATAAATGATCATCACAAATGAAATTATATTAAAACAGTATGTAAGTTAGAAATTAATAAAAAGTAAAAGAAACGAACTCACAAATGAAATAAATGGACATCAACAACTATCGAGGAGATTCAATGATAAATTGGTATTGGTATTGTATGGGTGTACAGTATTAAGTTCTTTCGAACCTCTTCTTGAGATTTAGAGTGACTGTGAAACACTTTCAAATAGAACATTTTAAAGTAATATACTTCAGTCTAATAAATTTAAAACTGTAATTAAAAAAAAATAAAAAGTTACTGTAATGTTAATAAAAAATACATGTGCTATGAAATTAAAGTTGGATGAAAAAATCGGAATACAGAAAAACTTTTGAAAGATGAAGTTGATGGAGCGAATCCTAGCCAATTCGATTGCAGCAAAGTAGTCTGAATGTGTGTAAGAAAGAAACATTTAGAGTGGAAAAGTGTTAGAATGCAATATTGGT
Source organism: Trichonephila clavipes (assembly GCA_019973935.1). Classification (NCBI taxonomy): domain Eukaryota; kingdom Metazoa; phylum Arthropoda; class Arachnida; order Araneae; family Nephilidae; genus Trichonephila; species Trichonephila clavipes. The sequence goes on from BMAU01004657.1 coordinate 98,823, forward strand.
GTCAAAGGAGTTTCAGTGATTGGCTGACTAGAATGGTGAGCTAATAATGACAAAGGAAGTAATGAACCCTACGAAAACGAACAGCATTAGATATACAAAAGAAAGGCTTTAAGGAAAAAGTTAAATTTCTGAATTTAGTTAAAAATGATGTCAATAAAATTAAAATGAGTAAAGGTAAATATGAAAGTGATTTCAGTCTTAAATAATGGGTTGGGAGTTAACTTTAAAATAGCATAGTATTATTTGCATATCAATAATATCCTATAAGAGAAGAAATCTGTATGGCAGCATTTCTCAAACTATCGGGAGCGCCCCCTACGGGTGGCGTGATGAACTTGCGAGAGGGGAACGAGCATATTGAATAGTCGGAAACAAAAAATTGTTTGAAAAAAATATTAATTTACTGAAAGTAAACAATTAAAATATATTCTGACATAATAAAAAATGTGTTACACTTATTGGTAAACTAATTTAAATTTTGTAAAGCTAGCAGTGAAATTTATGTGTCGAGGAGGCATGAAGACGAAAAACAGTTTCTTAAAATTGGCCTTTAATAATCAATCATAAAGTCACTCTGCTCGTTACTGGAGCGATAAAAACAATAAGTTCAAAAAGTAACATTACCAGAAACATCCGATTCGAACCGTCTTCTAATATTGTAAAAATTAATTTCTAATCTAAAATGGTGACGCAACCTGCAGTTGCATTGCCAACCAGTTGTTCTCTCCCTCTAAGAGTTAAACCACTCACATACTTCTTATATTTCCGTTTCTCCTTCCTTTCTAAAAACTAACATGAGCCGAGTTTAAATACTAGCTCGATTTGCATGGCAGTTGCTGCCAACCTCAAATCACGAAACTCAAAAAGATCGGGTTCGAATCGGTGTGCTTACTTTCATTGAGATCATGGAACGGGATTGGAAAAACAACACAAGGAGATCATAAAATTTGGATCCGACTTTTTAAATGTCTAACAATCGGCCCCCTTTTTCCAATCTCGCACCATTATCTCTTACAAATCAGTAAATTTTAATCTATAAATCATATGTTATACAATTTAACACAAAAAAATACATTTTATTTACAATCTTTATTGTAATAAACAAACTAATATTTTAATCTTAAAGAAATAAAGTCTTATTCTCTAAAAAGAAATAATTTTCTACAAAATTCTAACAATTTTTCCTTTACCATGGGTTTGGTAAAAATGTCCGCCAAATTATTTTTTGGTACCTATATATTTAATTTGGAAAACCTTGTCGTATATCAAATTCCTTAGAAAATGATAACGAACATCGATATGTTTTGTTCTATAATTTTCTACTGGTGACTTTGAAAAACTTATAGCAGCTTGATTATCACAAAACATTACATTTTCACTTAATTCCAAATTTAAACTTTTATTATCAATTACATTCTTTAGCCAAATGAATTCCTTAGCTGCTTCTGTTAAACTAACATAATCAGCTTCCATGGTCGACAGACTAACGGATTTTTGCTTGAAGGTTCGCCATGAAATTGGAGTTTCGTCTATAAAAGTTATGAACCCTCCCATCGACACTCGATCATCCCTATTTGTAGCAAAATCTGAGTCTGAATAACATCTTAGTTTTAATGACTTAACTTTTGAAAGTTCCAATTTGTATATTCTTGAGTGTATTTTTAAATAACCTAATAATCTCAATAAGCAATTCCAATGTTTTATTCCCGGGTTTGCTTGGAATTGAGATAATACATTTACTGCATACATAATATAGGGTCTTGTGCGTATAGCAATAAATGACAAAGATCCTATTAAATTTCTATAAGGAACTGTTAAAATTTCTTCGCTAGTTTTGGGTGAATCTAATTTGGAAAGAACTTGACCTTTTGATATAGGTAATGAACTTACGGGATATTTATATTTTTCGTAAATTTCACATAATCTTCGAATGTAAGATCTCTGATGTATAAACAGACTATTACCTATTTCTTCAAATTCTATTCCTAATAATTTCTTTGTTTTACCCATAATTTTTAAATCAAAATTTTTCTGCAATAATTGTAATACAAAATTTACGTTTTCCATTTCTTTTCCAAATATAATGATGTCATCTACATAAAATAATAAAATTACATTATCTTCAAACATATATACACAATTAACCCACTCTAACTTCTTAAATTTTAATTTAATTAATTTATTTTCTAATTCCAAAAACCACTGGCGTCCACTCTGGTGGGGAGTCCATATATTGCTTTACGTAACTTACACACTTTGTTATTATCAATTTCATATCCAGTTGGTTGCTTCATGTAGATTACAGTATCTAAGTTAGCATATAAATAAGCATTAGTGATATCTACTTGAATATGCGTCCATTTCCACAAACATACACAGATAGTGAAAAATAATCTTACAATAGTAAAGTTAATAACTGGACTAAATACCTCGTCAAATGACTCGCCCCGTAATTGTGTGTTACCTCGCGCAACTAAGCGGGCCTTGTATCGAACAATTTTATTATTTTCATCATATTTAATGGTATAAACCCAACGATTTTCTAAAATTTTTATATTATCCGGATGATCAACTAAATCCCAAACTTTACGTTCCATCATTACGTTAATTTCTTTATCCATTGCATCACGCCATTTAGATGCGTCTCTGGATCTTATCGCCTGTTTGTAACAATTAGGAATAGTTACTTCAACCATAAGAGCTTCTTGTTGCTCTGACAAATCTGAAAATCCCTGGGATTCGGTATTATCTTTTCTAAAATTAAATAAACTAGGATCATACTTAATATTATGCCTCTTACAGGAGCTCTCTATTTCGTTAAAAAATTTCAGTCGGGTTGCTTTCCCTTCTATACTATAATATACGTTAGATCCAGTTACTTTCCTACCTATATTTCGAATCCACTTAACCTCTGTACATGGGATCAAGTTATGATTATCGGAAGATACACCTGGCTTTTCAGATGTTGAGGGCGTTTCCGTAATTGTCTTTGAAACTCGTTTCATAAACGACTCGTTAATGAATCTTTTACTCTATCAAAATCATCCTCATCATCATAATAATCAGGAAGGTTTAAATTATATCCAAGGTTACTATTAACTTTTTGTCTAAAATTAATTCCCCTCTTATTTTCATCGAATCTTACATTAATAGTCTCGACTAATTTATTTTCATCTATCAACCATATTCTATAACCCTTAGTACGTTGTGCGTATCCCATCATAATTCCCATTTTCGCACGCATATCGAATTTTTTTCTAATTTGTTTTGGCACACCAGCATATGCCAAACATCCAAAAGGTTTTAGATGCAATACCGATGGTTTTCTACCTGAAATATTTTCGAAAGGCGTTTTGTTACTGTCTTTGTGACAAATTCGATTCCACGCATAAGTGAAACAAAGTAATGCTTCTCCCCAAAACTTATGGGGAACTTCACTAGACTTAAACAGTGTTTTGATGCCATCTAGAGCGGTTAAATTGAATCTCTCCGCGACCCCATTCATTTCTGGCGTATATGAATTTGTTACCTCATGCTTTATACCCAGTTCTGTCAAGAAATTATCCATATCCTTATTACAAAATTCTAGTCCGCCATCAGTTCTAACTGCTATTACCTTTTTACTTAGAAAACGTTCTGCTCGTTTCTGAAATCTTATAAACGTATGAAATACGTCAGATTTATTTCGGATGGCAAATACAGTCACCTTTCTTGAATAATCGTCAATTATACTCAGAAATATTTATTACCGCCTTGGCTTTCAGTTGGCATTGGACCACAGAAATCCATATGCAACAATTCCAATGGGCGTTTTGATCTTACGGCCCCGTCTTTTGAATGAAACTCTCTTGGACTTTGCTAATTTACACGGTATACAATGAGTCTTACCATTATCATTTAAGCGTGGAGACCTTTTACACTATCATTTTTACTAGTTTTTACCAAGTAATCGTTATTAACATGACAAAAGCGTTGATGCCATATTTCTATTGATCCGTTTTTGTTTTAGCGGTTACATCACTAAAAAAACTAATTTCTTTAATCTTTGGTATAATATAATGATCTGGCTTAAAAAATACAAATTTTCATGGCGTGTCGCCGAGAACAATTTTATCCAGTCTTTATTAAAACATTAATTTTACCTTTAGTACCCACAAAATGCGCACCTTTACTTTCTAATCTGGAACCGGATAATAAATTTCTCCTCAACTTAGGATTAAATAATACATCAGTCAAAGTTATTTCATGAAAACTCCCCTTATATTTTACCCGAAATCTAAGTGTACCGATTCCTTCTACGGGACAACTTTTATCCTCCGTTGCTAACGACATTTTCATGTTAGTTATCGGCTTAAGATCTAAAAATAAACTCTTGTCATTACAAAAATGACTCGTGGCAGCAGTATCTATTACCCAAACACCTTTATCCGAGTTTTCCTCAAATAAGATACAACTAGTTACGAGTTGTTTATCTAGTTCTAAAAGACTACATTCAGCTTCACAAAATCTTAAATTTATATTAAACTCTGTGTTAAAAGTTTCATTTACAGTTGAAGGAGATTTTTGTAGAGACTTTTCTCTTTACAGTTTACTTTAAGATGCCCGTACTTATTACATACATAACACGGACCTATAGTCATAATAGATTGTTTAACATTTTTAATAGTTTTACAGTTAAATACCTTACCACTTTTCTTTTGGTAATCATTCTTGCCATTTGGATCTCCATGAGCTGCAGCCGTAGCACCAGGTAACGTCTTCGACTTCTTCGAAGTGAAACTGCTCAAGTAAGCATTCTCCGCTTTCTCCAAATCTTGTTTCATCAACTGAAGACGATTGGCTTCTAATATCAGCTCTGCTTCAATTTTGACAACTCTGAAGTCCTCTTCTTTCCATCTGTAGATTTGTTGCACGGTAGACTGGAATTCCTGAGGAAGCCACCTTATTAATTGAAAGCCTATGTACAGGTCGTCCAATTTATGACCCGCTTCTTGTAGTCTGGTTGCCGCTGTCTTTACACGAGATATGAAGATTCCAACATCTTCCCCTGGTTGGTATTTTGTTCCAAAAAATTGATCTAATAGTTGAATTACTCTTGCTCTTGTGACTGGTTCGAAGTGATCTTTTAATATCTTCCATGCCGCTACTCCGTCAGTTGTTTCCGTTATCAGATTTTTCAAATCTGAACTGATGTTAGTATAGATCAACGTATAACATCTATCCTTACGAAGTTGTAGATCTAATTTTTCCTTGTATGTTGCTTCTTCATCAGGTTGCTCTGGCTTGGTCTGTACTATAAACTGCCAGCAACCATAATGCATTAAGAGTACTTGCATATCATGCTTCCACGTGTTCCAGTTATTTGGAGTCAACACTGATATCTGGTTGTTAAACTCCATATCTGCTACTCGATTTAGCGTACTAGCAACAGAGTTCATAAAAAATAGTTCTAGGCTGGAACAGTATTTAAATAGACAAAGTTCATGGCCTGGTTCAACCGTTTAGCCTGCCTCGACACAATACATGGACTGGGCCCATAACCAAATTTGTTACACTTATTGGTAAACTAATTTAAATTTTGTAAAGCTAGCAGTGAAATTTATGTGTCGAGGAGGCATGAAGACGAAAAACAGTTTCTTAAAATTGGCCTTTAATAATCAATCATAAAGTCACTCTGCTCGTTACTGGAGCGATAAAAACAATAAGTTCAAAAAGTAACATTACCAGAAACATCCGATTCGAACCGTCTTCTAATATTGTAAAAATTAATTTCTAATCTAAAATGGTGACGCAACCTGCAGTTGCATTGCCAACCAGTTGTTCTCTCCCTCTAAGAGTTAAACCACTCACATACTTCTTATATTTCCGTTTCTCCTTCCTTTCTAAAAACTAACATGAGCCGAGTTTAAATACTAGCTCGATTTGCATGGCAGTTGCTGCCAACCTCAAATCACGAAACTCAAAAAGATCGGGTTCGAATCGGTGTGCTTACTTTCATTGAGATCATGGAACGGGATTGGAAAAACAACACAAGGAGATCATAAAAATTTGGATCCGACTTTTTAAATGTCTAACAAAATGAAATACACATTTACACTAATATAATACACTTATAAATGTATGAGTATTGCCCAATGTATCTTATGATTAATTTCACACTATTAAGTTAAGAACAAAAATTAATAAATACCAGTCGCCCATGGGCTAGTCATATATAAAATTATGTACACAAATTAACATTTATCTTGATAATTTATATAGTTTATAATTATCTTTAATGTCGAATTAAAGATACGCGAATCTCTCCACAATGCCATAATTTTCCACGTAGGTGTACGTGTGTGTATTAGGAGAGGGAAAAGGAATAAATGAGTAAATCCTCTGAAATAAGTCCTTTGCAAACACTGTCAGGGTCCCTTTATTGCATTCCAAAGCCTTCGGAATAGTTTTATGGATACCAGTGCACAGAGAAGATCGTACTTCGGAAAGGCGTGTATATACATCCGGGGCAATTAACGCTTTGGCTGAGCGAGATATTTATATACGCCGGTGGTACTTAAGAGGTTAAATATCGTGTTTAAACTTTCGCTTCAAATTAACAAAATACTCCACTTTGGAAAATTTAATCAGTTAGAGCTAATAAATTAATTAAAGATATTCCACTGTAAAATTAATTACATACACCGTTCACTTAAAATAAATAGTCAAATCAGTTTCAAAGGTCTTCATTAACATAAAAAACACAAGACACTTAAATTTTGACATAAACTATTTTTTCGGGACAAAAATAATAATCTTTACATTCCGCTGAAAACGCCGTCAGCTGAAAACGCAATATCTGCTACAAAACTATTCGCCTTCCCCGCTAAAATACTCATCATAGAACCCATGCTGACATCTTGGAAGAGTGGATTTCAATGAATATTAAAGCTAAGTATTGGTAGAATATTCTTTCTAATTTGGTGTGGTGTGTTAGTTAGGAAAAGGGGGTGCCAGCTCAGGTGTCGTCCACGTCACTTGACCATGGTTCAAAATTACGTGATCCGTTGCCAAAGCCCTCGTGTAGCTGAACAGTGCGACGTTAATATTCACTCACTCACATACTCCAAAAAATACAGTACAGTAGTTATAATTATTTTTATACTTAAAAATGCAATATCTGTGTGTGCCTATTCAATTAAAATATAGTGTTGTAATTAACTACTAACCACAAACAAATTTTGAAAATTTGTCCAAATGATGTAGTGTGAAAGAGAAAGTTTATTTACTTTAAGTACCAGGATTAATAAAAGCATTTATTTTGAAGAAAGACCAATTTCTTACTACCAAATGTGCATAATAAAATCATAAAAAAAACATTCAAATAAAGAGAGATTTATAGCAACCTCTCCCTTCAAAACTTAGTTTTATTCTGAAATAAAAAATAGGCATTATCCTGATCACGGGAATTAATTAGAAGTGAGTGCTTTTGTAGCCAAAAAACAAAAAGAGTTTTTCCCACAAACAAAAGATAGATATATGCTGCGGCAGACTTTTTTGCAGCGCACCCCAGAATTGCTTGCAGATGGCAGAATTTTTTTCTACATACTTAACAAATATCGTTTTACTTTGGACACTTCATACATTATTTTTATAAATTATAGCCAATGCTATAAATTGTAGCCTGTGTGTTATTCTGATGTATAAGCTGTATTACTGTAAAGTTTCATTAAAACCCATTCAGTTGTTTTTGCGTGAAAGACCCCCAAACATCATCACAACCTTTCTCATTTATAATATATATTCGATAATAAAATAATATATAAACGTGTGTGTTTTTCTTTAAATGTATTTTCTATTAGATTGTGAATATTCTATTATTTACGATACCCCGGTTTTCACGAAATAATTTTATACTCGTTGGTACAATGTTATGTAAAACTAAATAATTCTAATGAAAATGGTTTTTTTTCACTTGTGGAGAAAAAAACACGTATAATAGAGGAGATTGAACAACTTATATATATAACGATATATCAGTAGATCAATAGATTTTAGGTTGCAAATTCATGTAAAACACACAAGCTTTCTCACACATTTCAATTCGATATTCCAACATTTTAATTCCGTTCAGAACAATATATTTAAGTTAAAAACATTTCTCAACGTGGTTGGCAACAAAAAGAAAGTATAAAAGATCAAACGCAGAATATGAAATACGACTGCAAATAATTTCAATTGACCTAGACTTTGACAATTTGTGTTAAAAATGCAAGCACATATCTCAGTTACTAAACATAATGCATGGGTAGGTGACACTTGGTGTAGGTGACATAAGGGTAGGTGACACTGTTTTTTAAATGCCTTTACATAAATCATTTATACCATGTAGATCTACTTTAAATATTATTTTAAGACATATTCTTCTAAGTGTGTGTGGAATGGTGTTCCATGAAATCACCTTATATTTCTAAGGTTTCCTTGAATCGAAAAAGTTTTAAGACCCCTGGTGTAGAATAAGCGTTGTATTTGTTTTCTATCTAGAAACTTCAAACTGAAGAATTCTGAAGCATATCAATGACAACAAACAAAACCAATCTTTCAGCCACTTAAAGTAATATTTTTAGACTTTATTAGAAATTTAAAACATGTACGAACGAATGTGTTTGTGGTTAATTATTTATTAATATTGTATATCCAATATCCTTTAATACAGAGTAAAAACATTTGTAATTTTACTGAAATGGAAGAATTAGTTTTATTTGTAAATCTTAATTAAATATCTGGTTAACCTAGAAAATTTATTTATTCAAATCGTAGAACATATCCCTTTGATACTTCAGAAAATCTAAAATATATAAACTATAAATTTTAGATGAAAAAAAGCATTGACTATATATATATAAAATGCAGTTTTGAAAATACTTATTTACAAGAAAAAACTAAGTGTGGATAACGTAAAATTCTAATTTCAGGTACTACATTTGTAACAGATCTATATGTGAATCTTCCACTAATCCTTTTTGGATAAAATTAATCTTTAACTGTAAGTTCAGTTGAAAACCTTCCTCGGTGAAGAAGACGAGATTTAGGCAAATGTTATCTAAAGAGAATATAAACGTAAGAGTCACACGAGCGCTCCTTTATTCAGATAAGTGCTTTTATTTATATGATGATCAGACTAAATTTATGCGATTACTCTTCCGAGTTTAATGCTAACTGCACACCCTCCCTTTAATTGGGCTGTGTGATTATATAAAAGTAATAGTAAAGCTGCATTTAAAGTACTATGGCTGATCTTTGCTCGAACCCCCAAACGCTAACGTCCTCAGAGAGTTACACATATTTATTAATCAGAAACGGCTGTGACTTTTATGTTGGCAACATATGCTTACAAATGCCTTGTTTATTAATAATAGAAACATATACATTAATTAGAATCTGGTGGATATTGCAGAAAAATGGAATTTCAATGCAAAATGTGAAAGGTATATCTGACATCTAAACACTTTTGAATTGGATATAATTGTAAATTTCAGAATACTATTAATTATGTCACTAATTATTCATGATCATCATCATATCTGGCAAGACAGCCCCTAGTGAGCCAGGGCCTTCCTTTGAAGATTCCTCCGTAATAACTTCTTGTTTACTTTTGTTCTCCAAGTGTTTTCATTTATAATCTCAGATTCTACTGAGTCGGCTCATCTCAGCCTTGGTCTTCCAAACTTCCGAATTCCAGTGACTTAAGCTGCAGTACCTTTTGAACAACATTATCATCTGGCATTCAAATTTTATGAGCCATCCAACTCATTCTACTTACTTTTATGTATTTAATGATGTCACATTATTTATAAATTCTATGTAACTCAATATAGAGTTTCTCTTCTTCTCCAGTCATTGTTTTCGTTTTCACCTCCAAGAATACTTCGAAGTATTTTTCTCTCAAAGGATGCCATTCGAATTTCTTCCAGTTTTCTTATTGTGCAAGTTTCAGATGCATATGTCAGAAGCGGTCTAATAAGAGTTCTGTAAATAAGAAATTTTCTATTTTTCTTAAAAGAAATTTAGATTTTAAAGACCTCCTCAGTCCATAAAACGCCTTATTTTCCAGGTTTAATCGATTCTGGATTTCATGAGATATTCTGTTATCAAAGGTAATAATTGACCCTAAGTAGATAAACTTTGAACAGTTTCAAATTTATATGAATGTATTTAAAGATAAAGATTTGGGATTATGTCTTTCGAAAATAGCATATATTTAGTTGTTTTGTTTTTTCATTTGCAGCAAGTCCCAATCCTTGATTATAAGGGATTTCAGGGGTGTTAACTTCATCTCGGGGACTGAAAATATAAGCAGTTTTCAAATAGATAAAACTCTTTGAAATTAAAATTAAATAGTTAGAGTCTTGTACACATTATTTATAAAGAAATGCGGCTTCAAAAAAGTGTAAAATGTTTAAAATATAATCATAATTTTAAAAATTATAAGCACATCAAAATAGGAAATATTTCTGTAAGAAATACTAATTAAGGTTTACGTTGTGCATCATATTTTCAAAAATACTAGCTCTAAATACTAACAATATAAAGTTAAATGTGTCTCTATTACAATGTAGCTATTTTTATATAAATAGAATAACAAATTATATTAAAAAAATTTAAAAATTATATTTTTAATTTTTTTTTAAATTTCAATATTTTTCAAATATTTTGAAGTACAGAAGATTTATAATATTATATTAAAATTAGGTATTGGTTTAAAGAGTATGGTACATTTTATAATTCTATAAAGTGTTCTACATCAAAGGCTACAATTTTAGAAAAAGCATGCGCAACGTAAAATTTACTTAACATTTATTTTACACACATAAATTTTTTGTAATTAATACGCTCTTAATTTTTAAATTTATGATTATATTTTAATTATTTTGTACTTTTTGGAAATCTCATTCCTTTATAAATAAAGTGTAAAATGCTCGAATGATTTAATTTTCATTTAGAAGAATTATATCTATTTGAAAATTATTTGTATTTCCATCCTCCGAGACGAAGTTAACACCCCTGAGATCCCTAACAAATATTAAATTTGACTAGTATTAAGCACGAAGAATCAATAAAACGTAAAAAAATTCATCTTTGGTTAGTCTTTGTAGTGCATATGGTTTTCAGAACATTTTTTGACTTTGTATATAAGTCTCTGTCAATATTTATTGATCCCTCTCAAAGTAATAATTTTTGTTTCAGAAAAAGAAGTAAAAATAAAAAGAAGACCTGCACACTAATGGGGTCCAACAGCTGGCGAAATAAATTGATCTAATTTAGCGAGAGTCGCACGTCTAGCTTTTTTCCGCTTTTTATTTATTTATAAGTAAGTAAATAACTGAAAAAATGAAAGAGTAGTGTATTAGTTATATATATATATATATATATATATATATATATATATATATATATATATATATATATATATATATATATATATATATATATATATATATATATATATATATATATATATATTTATATATTTATTAGAACAATCAAGTTAATAAGTTACTTGAAACATCGGTTATATTATGCTATTTTATTGTCTTTATTTTAACAGTATTTTTTTAAAAAAAGAATTTCTTATTTTTTTTTAAAGAAAACCTATATTTTAATGTCAAAAGGTTAATAAAATTTTAGTTTACAGTATTTTTTGAAAGATATGTAACAAAAAATTATGATGTAATAAATTACATGTCAAAGTTTTATTTTGGAACGCAATTACCGATATTTTTTTAAAAAAAAGTATTATCTCTTTTGCCATTTTGTATTATAGTTTCTTATATATACTAAACATAATTAGTTGAAATTTTAATTCTAGTTTGTCTGCAACAAAATAATGCTGGCATAAGTAATTCATTTAATGCAACAAAATCGTGTATAGCGTTTTATCATTTTTCTATACTTTCATTTGAACGTTATTAGTGTTTCGGCGACAAGCTGTTGGCTCTGGCTTGGGTGTTAATTTGAATCACCGACCAACCGGTCCGTAGGAACGCCTTGCATGCCTTAGACGACTAGGACGAATGGAATCCCTAATAGAGTCAGTCGCTAAGGGCTTTTATTCCTATCCTCTACCGCTATGTCCTTTGGCTTGTAACCGAGTGGGTTCGGGTTCGAATCCCGAGTAAGACTTGGCAGTATCTTCTTCGGGAAAGATGTCGGTCTTTCGCCTGAAATGGATTCCCGTCTCGAAAGAAACAGCAGCGCACCTCATATTGTTATATGCTGTGATCATCGTTTGTAATAAAAATCTGTATTCCTCTGTGGTTGTGTTATATATGTTTCTGTTCATCTATCTCACGTCTTTCGTATGTATCCCAGTAATAAACACACGACAACAACAACAACATTCCTATCCTTTGTTCTTGAAGAAGGAGGCGCCACTGCATAACCCCTTCCTAGAGAAGTTAGTTTATTTTACTAATTGACTGTCTGAAAGATACTGAGAAAAGGGAACTTTTCCAGCTAATTACTGCAATTGTTGCACATCTCCAATAGCTTTGAGTGTCGTTGGAATGTTTTCCCGTTGACGTTACGGGCAATCTCTTGCTGAAATGGCGGGTCTAGTTGATGCGTGCACTGTTGCCGTTTTGAATTACTAGACGTGACTTATCGATAATTTCTTAGTTTTACTATCTATAGAATGAATGCATAACCAACCAGTATCATTAGACCGTGATTGGGACACAACTTCGATGATAAGATGTTGACTCTGGCAGGAATGTATATTCGAACCACCGACTAATCGGTCCGCAGCTACGCCATGTATGCTTTAAATGACTAGGGCGAAAAGAACCTTAAATCTTGCAAGTCCTTAAAATATTTAATTCCTGTCTTTTGTTGTTTTGCGACTAACAGAAGAAGTCGTCGCTGCAGTGTTAAAATATATTGCATACGCCCCATAACTGAAAAAAGTAACGCTTCCAGAAAGAATTATATGAATGGAACAAAAAATTTGCTTAAATGAATTGAAAAGGTGAACACTGACAATATTGTTACAACTCTTATGTAAATAATTTAAATCTGATATCTAATATTACATTTGTTGTATTTATTTTATGATAAAAACTGTTATATTCGCGAGCAACGCCCTCCATAACATTGTAATGTTGTTTGAACGGGAATTTGGCAAAATAATGGAGACATAGCCAATTAGCATTATTTTTGATGACTTTTTAGGGTGACTTAGCAACCATATGGATGCTTCTTGAAATTACAGGAAAAATTTCAACCTCATGACCTATGGAGTAAGCGTATTTTTCGAAAATTCACTGGAAGGTAGCTGCGCAGACTATAAACGCTTGCTGAAACTGAGTCAGTATTACTTCAGCCGTTGAAGAGCTTCTTCCGGAAAATCTTTATGAATACGTATTTGTATTTTTAGACACTGATATTTGTGTCTGAGTGTTGGAGAATATATGAAAATATTCTGCGAGTTTTACTGTTGTATTCTGGATTTTAAGGATTATTGTTCAACGGATCTGATTAAATGAATTGTTATCTCGAACTGTTAGCAAAAAATCCAGAAACTCCTATCTATGCAATAATATTATAGGCATTAGATGTTTTATTCAGTAAATACAACTACAAAAGTAAATAAAAATGAATAATTTCTTCAACCGGAAAAAATTAATCCAATCGAAACATTTACTCACAAAAAATCTTAGTTGAACAATTATCAATAAAAAAAGAATAGAATTATTTTGCATTATTTAAAAATAAATAAAATTTCGAAGGGGCAAAAAAACAAAATATTGTATGAAAAGCATTGAGTTAGATTTATTAAGTAGCTTCCATGAATCAATAGTAGAATAAATCTAGACAGCTCTAAACATCCCGCAACAATTTCGAAATTGAATGATTACATATTGTCCTGCATTGTGAACATTGGAAACGAAATTTAGCGAACGCGATAATATGTAACAAAATACCTAAACAGAAATGGCAACAGTATTTATTCGAATGAAATATATTGTATCGTGTGACGATTCTGTAGACCAACTAGTGTACATGTTAATGGAAATAATTTTGATTATTTTCAAATGCCAATTCAAAGAAGATACTTCTAGTTTAAATGTTAAAACGAATTTAAATATATACTGCTTAAGCACGCACATTAATTTTCCTACATTAGAAATTACTAGGCATTTTTAAAAACTATTATTGCATAAATATCTAATGCAATAATATTAAGTAATTATTGCATAAGTTAGTAATGAAATACTTTTTTTCTATTTCAGAAAGAAACAGAAAAAAGAAAACAATTAAATACTTTACTTCCCAAACAATTTTTCATTTAAATAAGAACTCATTATCTAAGAATTATTATTATCCACGTGTGTAACATGAAGAATTTTACAATTAAAATAAATATTAAGTTTTATTCCAGAATGAAGAAAAAAAAAATCCATTCAAAATACTTTTCTAAATCCGTTCTATTACTTTTATAAAGATTTCACCTCCCTCAATGTATAAATATGGTTTTTAATGCATGTTAAATATTTCATTTTGATAATAAGTTACGAAAATTGCTTCTGGAACCTAAAAGAAGTTCGATGATTCTCTCCTTTCAAGCTAAGAATATAAAATTGTTTCCATAATTATTTTATGTTTAATTAGATAATTAATGTGTTTTTCTTCGGAATTAAATCCACGCGTTTATAGAGAACGGTAATTTCGAATTAACAAAAAGAGACAAAATCCGTAATGGTTATTTTAATCCACACACACACACACACAATCAATGGTTATTTAATAAATTTACCTTTATTTTCTAAAATATTATATTTCCTTACATAATTTATTTCATAAACATTAAACCAGTTAAAGTAGACAAACATTCATTTTGTTGCACTTCTTTTATTGAAACTAAATTCTAAAAGTAAAAAATTGTTTAATTATCTTTTGCGGGATGCACTTCTTTATAAACATGTATGTATAATAAAGGGTGTTTTTTTAGAGGTATAGAACTTTAAATTGCAATAAAACAACGATGTATTATTCGATTGACATAATTTTTTTTTATTCGAAAGATAATCTTGTGGCATTACATTTTAAATATGATTTCTGGCATAGGACTGCCACGGCTGGCTCGGATGTAGTCCAATCTGGACGTCCGATTTTCGATGACTTTTTCCAACATTTGTGGCCGTATATCGGCAATAACACGGCGAATGTTGTCTTCCAAATGGTCAAGCGTTTGTGGCTTATCCGCATAGACCAATGACTTTACATAGCCTCACAGAAAATAGTCTAGCGGTGTTAAATCACAAGATCTTGGAGGCCAATTCACAGGTCCAAAACGTGAAATTAGGCGGTCATCAAACGTGTCTTTCAATAAGTCGATTGTGGAACGAGCTGTGTGACATGTTGCGCCGTCTTGTTGGAACCACAGCTCCTGGACATCATGATTGTTCAATTCAGGAATGAAAAAGTTAGTAATCATGGCTCTATACCGATCACCATAGAGTGTAACGTTGTGGTCTTCATCGTTTTTGAAGAAGTACGGACCAATGATTCCACCAGCCCATAAAGCGCACCAAACAGTCAGTTTTTCTGGATGTAACGGTGTTTTGACATACACTTGTGGATTAGCTTCACTCCAAATGCGGCAGCTTTGTTTGTTGGCGTAGCCATTCAACCAGAAGTGCGCTTCATCGCTAAACAAAATTCGCATATGAAAATCTGGAACAACGGCAATCTCGTTTTGGGCCCATTCAACGAATCTAAAAGCGTTGTGTTCAGGCATGAGTCTATTCATGATGAATTGCCAAACCAAACTGAGAATAAATCACTTGACAGCTGATAAATCGGTCGCCATCTTGGAAAGTAATGCCAACTTAAACTTCTATACCAGGAAAAAAAACACTCTTTATATGCATCGTGATTTAAAACTTTTCTTTCAAATTTCGTGGGGAGGTAGAGAATACGTCAGGAAACCAATTTTACATAGGAAGGTAGGTCTCCAAATGTATGTACGTGTATGTAGAGGACACGGTGTGTATCCAGCCAGCAGGCTTGGATACACACTGTGGATCAATCAATGGATTCTTCGATTGATCCATTGGGCGCTTGGGGTGGGCGGCCAGGAACACAGAAGGGCTCGAAAGGGCCCATAACTAAATTTTGTTCCGCCAATGACAAGAGGGCCAGTAGATTTTCTGCGCCCAGGACCCTAATTGAGCTTAAACAGGCACTGACTCCTGCTGTCATCATTCAACCCCGTTAAATCACTACAACTCAAAAGCAGCTAATAGAAAGCTTAATCACTTATGACTGCCAGCCAATAGCAGGGCACTTTCACCAACTAGCACTTTCCCACTTAAAATCTTAGTTGATTCTTACCAAGACAATGTCTTTAACCCTTTGCCTATCCCCGTCATCCAATCAGAATATCTATACCCAATATCCAATCAGGAAGCTTAATTCTTCCACCCATGACTCTCCACTGAAATCAAGCATCATTCTATTTTGTTAGATATGGAATGGAGGGTCGCCAGTGATCGATATCGCTAAGAAATTAAACGAACCGAACTGATGTCATCAGTGTATGAGCTGACATACTAGTGATGGGATGAATCGTTTTACGAATCAAGAGCTAGCGTATATGCATCTCACCTTTGGAACATCAGACGAAAGCTGCCGCCAAGCCAGGCCAGTTATATAAAAGAATACTACAACATCAAATGTTTACAAGTTTGGATTGTAATCTGTGTGCAGATATAGTTCACTGCGTAGCAGCATGCGTAATAAGGGAAGAAGACGACTAACGCTTGACTTTCAAAGTCAAAGGAAGAGTCCTACAGTCCTTTGAAGATAATCCGAATTACAGCACACGAGTTATTGCTCAGCAGCTTCGGTTTTAGTCAGCAGTGTGATGGATACTGTACAAGCAGAATGAGCCTCCTTACTATTTGCAAAGGGTGCAATTACTGCAGCCTAAAGATTATCCGAAGTGTGTGGAATTTGCACAATGATACATGAAGAAAGGTGTTGGGGACCCCAGTTTTTCAGCTACTGTCATTTTTACAAATGAAGCGGTATCTAGTCCTGAAGGTGTATTCAATTCATATGTGTGGGCTTACGGCAATGTGCATGGAATCAGTGAGGGAGTGAATATTAACGCCACTCTGTTCAGCTACACGAGGGCTTTTGGGTGACGGACCTCGTCATTTTGAACCATGGTCAAGTGATTAGGACGACACCTAAACTGGCATTCCCTTCTCAAAATTACCACACCCAAAGGAGGACGTTTGAGCTCTCGATAGATTTAACTTGCACCTCTCCCCTACACAGCGGGTCTTTAGTGGTGCTAGGCTCGAACTCGTGACAAGCCAGCCACCTTGACCTCTAGGCTACTCCGACCACCACATGGATTCAGATGGCAGGCTGCGGAACATGGTTTTGCAGTAAATGTGTGCGCCTGAAATATCTTATCTTTCTCGAGATAGAGTTATCGACTTAGCTGGGCTCTATTCTTGCACATATCCTTCCAAATATGTGGGTTTAGTATGATGAGGTTCCAGTCCACAATTGTTCTGCGTGATTACCTCATCTCATCCCGAGTCTGCAACCTCATACACCAGCGTTTATCAAACTATGGGGCGCCCCCTAGGGGGACATGATGACTCTACGAGGGGTGTGTACGCATATTAAAAAATAGAAAACATAAGATTAATTTTTTTAAAAAAAAATATTAGTTTATTGGAAGTAAGCGAACAAAATACAAAATAAATAAAATTAAAATAAATACTGTGATGTAATACACTTATAAATGCATCTGTACTGCACAATGTATTTTAAAATTTAGTTTAACAATACTAAGTTGAGAAAAAGTTTAATAATTATCACTGATCCCATGGGCATTCCATACATAAAATTATATATAAAAATTATATATAGCACTTATGTTAATAAGTTGTACGGTTTATAATAATCCTTTCGCAAATTAATTTCAATTAAAAGTTTCCCTTTCCTTTCCTTTCCTTTAATTAATCATTTCGATTAAAAGTTTCGCAATTTGCTCCCCAGTACGTATGCTATCCACGCAGGCGTGAGTATGTGATGTATTTGGGGAAAAGGGGGAATAAAGAAAAGGAAATCCTCAGATATAAGTAAATCTTTTTTGCAAACTCTGTCAAGGTCCTTTTATTGCATCATCCTGTAATATATATATATATAAGAAAACATCAAAAAATATTAATTAATTATATTACTTAGCATGCAAAATAAAACTATTATGTCCACTGTCACCGAAGTTAAATCAATTCTTACAAAATATTCTGCAATTTATTTATTTGGACAATCGTGTCATAGCAGGCATAACATTACATTAACATATTTAGTAACTATTGATGAAATATTGTCGATTACTGTAACCTTAAAGAATCTCACTTATGCATGTTATATAATAGCCTTGAAGTTTTTTAAGAAGTTGATTTGTTGTTTATTAACGTCACACTCTGATGTAACCTAAGAACTGTTGGCGACGGATGTTTTGCTTTCGACTTTTCAATCTGCTCGCGCGCCCCGCAGTTGGAGAAGCGCTGCCTTGAAATAAAAAAAAAATGTAGCGTGAAAGTACAGAGGCGCGTTATACGCCGGATTTTACGGTAAAAATATTATGTATTGGTAGCTCTTTACAATTCATATCAGAACAATTATAGCCCTGTCTTATATTATTGTAATTATTAGCAGTGCCGTAATTTATGCCTCCACGTGGTGGGGGCCAGATTTCTAGGGGGACCAAAGACAGGGATGCCTTAAGACTTTTTGAGGACCTGCGCCCAGAAAAATTTTAAGATTTTTTGAGGCCCTGATCCCTTATGCAAAAATGGGACTTACCTGAGATCTTCTAAAAGAGATACTATAGAGCAGGCATTGTCAAATACTTGTTCAAACGGTAATTTGAAGCGAATAAATGTGCACGACTCACAATTTCAAAATATTAGGCACAAATTGGATCGACCAATAACCGCACTTCGACTAAATGAGTTGAATGACTGTTTTTGTTATTAGGCCTAGGTCTAGACTGTGGACAACGCTCATCACATAATAATACAGTCCTATTACTTTTGCCTGTTGACATGCAGTTTTAAATTCACTGTTTTTCAGGAAATATGTACGAGAATAATATTTGATCATTAAAATTATTCTGATCACAATCCTATTGGGACAGATTTGAGAACAAAATAAGGCCCGGGCCCACTTGACCTATGCCTTAAAACGTCCCTGCCCAAAGGTTATGGTTTTGTAATCTTTTGTAACATCCAGCTTGGGGCTCAATACCTAATATTATCCGTTATGCAACGCATTATGATTGCTAGTTATGACAGTTTTAATAGTTATTCTCCTAAAAGAACAAAATCTAAAAATTAAGCATTTTTTTAACGCAAAAGTTCAGAGTTACAACAAAAACTGCATTTTCCATGACATCCTATTTAAACATTTTGAAATATCGCAAAACTTACTACACCCAACAACACACAGCGTGTTTTCTAAAGGAAAAAAATAACAACTCCATTTATAATAACAGGGCAATAAAATAGCTGCGAGATTATTATGAAACATTGAAATGCTTTTTTTTTTACGTTTAAACAAATAAATGGAAGTCCATTAAAATTCATGTTAACTTTTTTTTCTCTCATCGTTTGAAACTGACATGATTTCGTTTTCAATTTTCCTAGAGAGAGAGAAGGAATGTTCACTGTTAAAGAGCTATTTCAATAAATAGCTGGAAATGCACAAAATCATTAAAAACGCTAAAGGAACTTAAGCCACAGTTGCCTGGTACATTTAGAAACATAATCCTTGAATTGAAGTGAGGTTGCAAAAATTGAACATTGAGGAAAGAGGAAGATAAAAAATAACGAAGAGTTTCCCTAAATAGGAAGCAATGTTAACGGCCCCCCCTCCACGAAAAAAAAAGATTCCGTTGCCAGTTGATTGCTGAAATTTAAACTGAAAAAACATAACTGAAGAATATTTTTAGTGAGATACTTTTAACAACGAAAGGAACTAAATTCTAAAAAGAAGCTCCTTGCGAAGTAAGATAAATAAATAAATAAAAATTCTGCGGCCATAACGATCGAAAAAGCAAAACGTATTTACGTGAAAGGCTTATAGAATATGGCATGTATTTGTTTCTGTGGTCCCATTTTGTTGAAGTAGACAGCAGGAAAAATCAGGTTTAGTCTAGATAGATTCAGAAATGGCTTTTTTCCCCCATAAGTTTCATCTCTATTGAAAATGGCTGAAACAAATATTTGGAATGTTTTCAACTGAGGAATCCGAACTCGGTCGAAAACAGACTTTGGAAGAATGGAATTTTTGAGATATTATAATATTATGTGCTTTTCGAATCTTATTGATTCTTTGCCTCAATGTTTTGGGAAAGTGTATTGAAAAAGTGAAATGCCTTTTTTTCCTTTGCTTATTTTTTATATCAATCTTACGAAGGATTACGTAAGGTTTTCTTGGATGAAAATATGTTCGACAAGGAATATAATTATAAAGTAGAATAAAAACATTTTTTTTATTGAAAACAGTTATAAAATCCCCGTGCACCACAAAGTATCACACGGGGCTCACCGAAATAAGTATTAATCAAACATTACAAATGAAAAAAAAATTGAGGTATGAAGGATTTACAGAACTTTTAAAGAGCTTTTAAGAACTGAATAATTTAAAAATTTAAGAACTTTTTAACGTGGAAAGAAGTTGGGGAAATTTCGGAGGCTAATTTATATTAAGTCCCTTGAAAGCCAGTCTTAGGATCTTTATCTCTGTAACAGACTTGGAACACGGAAGGAGCATGTGTTCCACATTTTCCTCGCCACCAATATTACAATCACATGAAGACGACGGAACTAAATTATATTTGTTTAAGTAGCTTTTAAAGATACCGTAGCCAGTGAGAAATTGGGTTATTTTGTAATTAGTATAAAAATGATGGCACATGACAGTCTCTTATTGATGGTTAGAAACAATTTATTTGTTAAGCTCCCTTTATTTGAAATGAGATATTCTTGGTTCCAAGACTTCACCATTCTTTCTTTCGTGATCTTGTAAAATGATTTAGGAATATTAATGGCAATGTCAATTTTGTGCTTGGTTGCAGCCCTGGCAATCCAATCGCCACTCTCATTTCGAAGAACGCCCGTGTGTCCATGAACAAATGCAAAATCTATTGAGATGTTTTTATCTTTTAGCACACTTATACTAACAGGGAACTTATATAAAACAAATACTAAGCATACTTATAATAACAGGTTCTTAGTTAATTGCTTTATTATTAATCGAGAAAAAATTATTTGTTTTGACTCACATTTCTTTCAATATTATACATCAGTGTTTTCAAAAATATATGATTTAAAAACATTTAATAATAGATGTTTTAAAGCAATTTTTCCAATGAATGCTGATACCAAAATGTTGCTTACTGTACATTTTTATTGTTGCCCTTAAAAACTTTTGTTTCATGTTCCTCGAAGAAAAACACTACTTTAATTGGTTTAGAAACATACATGGCAGCAATTTAAAAGACAAAAAGAAGTAGCTACGTGTTATATTTTTACCCAAACCAAGACATTTGGAAAATGAATAACATTGAAACCTGAAATCAAGCGATTTTAGTAATGGCATAAAGGTAGTTGTTTATTACCTGGCAATAGTTACTCCGATGTAATGTTAAATTACATGAAGAGTGAGAAGAAGAATAACTTTAAAAAAATCTTTCTATTTTTCTGAATATTATTCTAGTCTTTCTTGTTTTTTGAAAGTGAAACGATTCCCTAGCATCTTTTTAAGAAATATTATTTATAGCGCAAAAACTACCATGATTAACATCCCTTGAAATTGGTCAAAAATAACTATATTTTTCGTGATGGAAAACAACATCATATTTATTTGTTGCAAATGATTATGATTCATTTGTATCATAAAAATTTCTTCATTTCATTTTTATTCCATTTCTTTCATTTATTTTCTTCCTTCCGAAAGAATCAACTCATTATTAATACATTCCGAAACATTTTCAATGGTCCAACCAATTCATTTTTCTGTTATAGTCGTTGAGATAGCAAACATGATCATGAAATATTAATGTTGATTAGGATACCCTGCTTTACAGAACTGGCTGACGTTTACAATTCTAACTGACAGAAAATTACATGTAAACAAATAATTATTAAAACTAGTCATTATGTAGCAATCTCGTCGTTTTCACAAAAAAATTTACGCTTCCTTCATTGTTATCGAAGAAATGTATTTCATTGAGAGAGAGAATTTGTCACATACTTCTAATGAAACAATCATCGTATCTTGATAAATTTATTTTTGTTATTCTAATTTTGGTAATTAATCTTTCGAACGTCGAAACAGAATTATTTTACCATATATTTTCGTGCATAAGCTGACAATTTTTGCTGTTTTAAAGTAAGTGGTTTATATATGTATCCGCTGATCTCGAAAATAAAATGCAATTTAAGAAAAACGTATTTTTTAAATATTTTCCCATTAGTCATACAGCAATTTTAATTCTTTTATTTTTGGGAGCAATTGGAATTGAACTTTTTTCTAAATGGAAAAAACGTCATAATTCCTTCGAAATGTCTTAATCGAATTTCAAACACAGTCGAACCTACATATTATGAACCTCTATGTTGTGAATATTTTGATATATCGTACGTTTTCCTGGAACTAAGAACATTTCCCGATTTACTTCGTAAAGTAACCTCCCAATAGAGAAGTGCATTTTCAATATAAAGAACTTTTTTTCTCCCTATTTTGAAAGTATAAAGGATATTGTTTAAAAATTTGGTATATTCCTCCAAATAGCTTATCAACTATTATAAAAAATCGAGATAAGTTATAAAATTATGATTCAGCGAATTCTTGTTTAAAACGTTTAAGAACATTTGTCTCTGAAGGTGTCGAGGAGGCCGTTTTAAAGAGAAAATGCGATATAAAAAGGTTCTGATCTTTCGTAATAGAGAAAGCTCTTCAATTTGTGAAGGTATTGGAATACGACCAATTTCTGCATAACATTGGATGGCTAGAAAATTTTTAAGAAAAGACACGAAAAAATACGCCTAAAGGGATTGTTGGTGCATTGCAAAGATGTGAGGCACATTTTTTCAAACAGAATTAACAAATTTTATGAGTAATTAAATTTAAGGATGATTGTGGTAATGTATGTTTAGAATTTCTAGTTATAAAATAATGTATGTTTAAAATTACTTGTAGCATTAAATTATAAAATATCCATAAAATTCATTACTTTTAATATAAAATCATTTTCGTAATGTTGAAAATACAGTATATTCCTCGACATTCTTTTTTCTTGTTTTCCTTGAAGTTTTTTCTTCTTTTTTATGTGTAAGATATATAAAACAAAAAGGTATTAAAATTTACAAATATGTGTGAATAATTACCTTTTTTAATATATAGTGTTTACGAATTTAAAAATATTTTTATGGGGTTCATAAAGTATATTAAAAATGTATTTTTATGTAACGAATTTTCCGTATAACGAACTTTTTTTACAAGATTTAGCGATTTCGTAAAATAGATCCCCAACTGTATTTCTTAAAATTCACATTCACTCATTGAAATGTTTGAATGCATTTTATCATCTTGCAGGGAGTTTTAGTTCCAGATTAGGAAACATAAGTTGACGATCACATTCAGTACAAGAATTTCTCTTTCCACTCATTTTCCGCTTTTTTAATGCTGATATTCACTTTTTTTCTACATAAATTAGCTTTAGATCAGCTTCGAAATTCAAAACTAGTAACGACTTTATAAATATCACATATGAATTATGTATATTGTTTATTTAAAACCTGAAAATATTTACTTAAATTAGGTATAAATTTATTTGCTTAATTTTATTCATAGATTATCATAAATAATAATTATTTAAACAAAACTTATATGAAACTCTTTGGTTTTGCAAAGCTTTGGATAAATGTATTTCTGTAAATTAATGTCTCTAAGACAAAAATATATGCTTAAAAATAAAGAAAACAATGCATCATTAAAAATAGTGATTACTTGATATTCATATTAAAGCGAAAGAAAACTGTTTTAAAAAAAATCAACGCCTTCTATACTTACAACAAAAAACAACAGCAAAATGCGGAAAAAACACCAGGTTATCAAGTGAGATAATTACATTGATAGACACAACCAGTAATTTCAAGTTGCAACTTTGTTCACGGTACATTTGATAGAAAATATAATAAGTATTTTCCCATTTTATAGAGAAATATTTGTAAGCATGCAAATAAATCTTTTGAGTTTTCATGTCAAACTTCTTATGACACATTTACACGAAAATGCAGTTGAAAAGTACTGCTATTTCTGTAACTGCTTCTCGCGAGATTTTTCACTTGAAACCATTATAGGGTTTTATTCAATGTTGATAAAAAAATCGTTGCTACCACTTTAAAAATATATATATATTTTGTGATAACCAATATTTCGTCTTAAGCGTTTTTGCGTTGTGTGAAGGTATTTCACTGTATATCATACAGTGAGACACGTTTAACACGAAAAGGCTTAAGACGAAATATTGGTTAACATTAGGGATGGTGATCTGAGATCGATTAATCGAAAAATCAATTTCCAGGGCCAAAGAAAATCGATATTTAGCATTTAATCGATTCAGTGAATCGATATTTCATGCTAGAAAATCGACATTCGATTTTTCTACTTTGGTAAAAACCATAAAATTATTTACAATTAGTTGAATGTACCCGTAAAACCCGTATCTTTAAAACCCATAATATTATGGTGTCGGCGGTTAAAGAATTAATTTACTAGAAAGAACAAAAAAAAATCTATTTATTTATCATCACGTTCACTCAATAGCCATGATGTATATGAATATCGTGAGATCATCTGTTCCTTGTGAGAGCCTTTTTTTCAATTGCCGACAACATTGCAAGTGATGAGCGGAACCACTTGGATCCCAGTAAACTAGACAGACTGCTGTTTTTAAAATGTTCAGATATCAAGCATTCGAAACTATGTAAGCAATATTATCTATTTTCTTAACTTTTCAATGTAACAAATACATTTAGAAAATAAATGTCCTCTTTTATGCCTGGTACTTTGATACGATAATAAAAATAATTGTAATTATCGAATTCCCTGAACTAAAAAATTCCCCAATTTTACTGATAAGAGATAATTTTTTAAAGTATCTTTCTTGTTTTTCATAAAATGGATTTATATTTACATCGCAAATGCAGACTTGAAAAAAAATCGATTTTTTAGAAATCGATCTTTTAGACCACAATTTTTTTGTGAATCGATTCATCAAGTTGCAATTCGAATCGATTTAAAAATCGATCTTTCTCGGAAAGAGAGAATCGCCATCCCTAGTTAACACTTCTGACCAATATTTCGTCTTAAGCGTTTTCGCGTTAAACATATTTTACTGTATATTTATCAAGGCTTGCAAAGGGTTAAGACAGTTGGAATGAAACTACCGATAAGTTGTTCGTGGATGACTGCGAGATAAGATCTGTTCGAATGATAGTATAAAGTGAATAGATAATGCTTAATAAACGAGCATGTTATAACTATCTAAATTTTGAACCATGACTTGCAGAACTCGATGGTGTACAATGGGGAATTTCTAAGGCACGCGATCCTTGCTGGCGCACTTGAGAGGCTCTCGAGTGCTTACCAAAGCGAATAGTTGAACATCCTTCCCGCCTGGAATGATGGCAAGTTTCGAGAAACTCTGAGAGAGATCTTTAAGGCAGGTAAACAGAGGAAACACGAGTATCTGACGTTAACTCATGTATGGGAATTGAATTGTTTGGTATTGGATATCGACAGATCCAACATGGCATGGCAAAGAGATAGGTAATAAGAATTATAAATAAAAGATTAAGGAAACATTGTACGATTTACACAAAATTTTTTAATTTAATAATTTTCATAATTTTTTGGTTGCTTCCTATGTGTATGTGTGATGTATAACCGGTTTTGTGCTTAAAATGTCATAAAACGCTAACCATTTAATTTTTAAAGGGAAAAACTTGAAACTTATGGAGTGATTTTAAAATGCTACTCTCCTCCTACAAAAATTGACGTACATACATAAAATTTGATTTACAAGTACGTCACACTATTTAAAATAAAAGTTGATCTGGGTTTTAAAATAACATAATTGGTATTCGTACAATACTTTTTTTTATGAATGTTTATTGAAAATTCCTTTAAAAAAATCTGTAAATTCTAGCTTCAATTATTTTTTTATAAAAAAAAGTATTGCTTTGATTGAAAAATGCATACCGACTTTTATGCCATGCACTATTAGCAACAAATGAAAAAATTTCCAAGAATTAATCCCAGTAATAATAAAAAAAACTCTTAGCATTTTAAATGAAGACAAACTAGTTATTTTGGGAGAAATCAATTTAAAGTTTTGATTTGTGTATATGTGTACCCGCGTGCGTGCGCCATTGGGATGTGAATAAAAACAAGCGTAAAACTTATTGCAACTCTGCGTTTTTAAACTTAAAACTTTCAAATTTTTTGAGTTTGTAGAAAAGTATATAAAAAATAAAATTTAGGCTAAAAAGATTCAATTTGATTTTTTGATCGATTTTTGTCAATTGAACTGTATTATGCTCCATTATTTATTAATAAAATTAAGAATAAAGGATTCTAGATTGAGAGAAACTGATATCAAAATAGGAAATTTATATATTCGTCATATATTTATCTTCTATTTTTATATTTAAAAATTTAAATATAAATTTTAAAAAAAGCTCTAAGCGAGTGTACAAGTTTTTTTTAAAAAAACAGAAACAAAACCACACAGTAATGGCATTGGAAGGATTGCTACAACATAAAGTCTGAGTAAAATAGAAAATGCAAGTGAAGGTTGCTGAGTAAAATGAATATATATTTATGATCGATACATCTGAAAGCATTTAAGTAGTTATATACCATATAAAATCTTATGTTAATATGCCCATTCCCTTTCTATAGAGTGAAATACGTTTAACGCAAAAACGTTTAAGACGAAATATTGGTTAACACGAAATGATACAGAGTTCCCGATAAAGTACTTTGTATTTCTATGCCTTTTTTCCACTCTTAACAAGAAACGAAAATCGCCTAACTCGAAAAAATTTCCCTTCTGGAGAAGAAGAATAACAAATAATGATGGACAACGAAGACCGTAAAATGCCACACATATAAGTTCGGAAAGAAGGGGCACATTTGAAAATGGGGGCCAACCACCTGAAGAGGGCCTCCTTTCGAGACTAGAATTTAGAATTTTAGAATTTTGGAATCTACTCAACGAGATCTTTCCGAAAATATATCGCATCGGTGAAATGTTTGAGAAAGTTTCTGTATTACTGGACTGTCCTACCGTATCATCGGAAGAGTCCATTGCAGCAGATGACGATAAAATGCCCAGTGGCTGAGGGGTAGCGTATCGCTCTTCCACGCCACAGGTCCGGAGTTCAAGAGTCGGGCTGGGCAAGGTCGACTCAATTTTTCATCTCTTCAATGGGTCGATAAATGAGTACTTGGGAATAAAACACCGGGGGTTTTGCTTCCATGTCAGACTGACAACTTGACCTAAACATCTGCATATGCAATTCAGGGTCCAAGGTCGTGAAAACTGAGATGGGCACGATAGGCCTTGGCCCTCCTGGGCTATTGCGCCACTCAGCTTAGTTTAGATGATTATAATGTGCATACAGCCCCGATTATGGAAGAAAAATACATTTTGGAGATTGTTCAAAGCTCAAAAAACATTGATGCAGATTCCGACAACGAAGTGAAATAAAGAGTGCAACTTATGTTCCCGCGTCACGAAATGAGAAAAACATCTTGAAAAGTAAGCGCAGTTATTTAGACACAAATTCCAAAGGTGAAATCATGGTGGTTCTTGCAGTAAGCGTAAATTACGACCTCTAAATTTCCCGAACAGTTCAAGAAAACTATTCCAGATGACATACGATTGACCAAATTTAGTTACCATATGACTAATTCAGAAAAACCATGTCGATGTTGCCGTTTGTGCTCCATTAAAAAATTCGAGAAGAAAACAAGATACGTTTGTAAAGAGTGTTTTTTCACAGGTATAAGTTTAAGTTGGCATTACTTTCCAATATGACGACCGATTTAACAGCTGTCAAGTGATTTATTCTCAGTTTGGTTTGGCAATTCATCAAAACGATCATCAAGCAAGGCGTAGATTCGTCGAATGGGCCCAAAACGAGATTGCCGTTGTTCCCGATTTTCATAAGCGAATTTTGTTTACCGATGAAGCGCACTTCTGGTTGAATGGCTACGTCAACAAACAAAACTGCCGCATTTGGAGTGAAGCTAATCCACAAGTGTATGTCGAAACACCGTTACATCCAGAAAAACTGACTGTTTGGTGCGCTTTATGGGCTGGAGGAATCATTGGTCCGTACTTCTTCAAAAACGATGAAGGCCACAACGTTACAGTCAAAGGTGATCGGTATACAGCCATGATTACTAACTTTTTCATTCCTGAATTGAACAATCAGGATGTCCAGGAGTTGTTGTTCCAACAAGACGGCGCAACATGTCACACAGCTCGTGCCACAATCGATTTATTGAAAGACACGTTGGGTGACCGCCTAATTTCACGTTTTGGACCTGTGAATTGGCCTCCGAGATCTTGTGATTTAACACCGCTAGACTATTTTCTGTGGGGCTATGTAAAGTCATTGGTCTATGCGGATAAGCCACAAACGTTTGGCCATTTGGAAGACAACATTCGCCGTGTTATTGCCGATATATGGCCACAAATGTTGGAAAAAGTCATCGAAAATCGGACGTCCAGATTGGACTACATCTGAGCCAGCCATGGCAGTCATATGCCAGAAATCATATTTAAAATGTAATGCCACAAGATTATCTTTCGAATGAAAAAAAATTCATGTCAATCGATTAATACATCGTTGTTTTATTGCAATTTAAAGTTCTATACCTCTAAAAAAAACACCCTTTACAATTGGCAACGTCCCACTACATGTTGGTCCCTGTTTCCTGATATTTCATGGAAAAAGTAATATACATAAATTATGTGAATACAATAATTTATAATTTTTCTTGTAGGTTTAAGTAACTTTAAATCATACTTTATAAACACCATGTAATGCGATATAAAGAAATGTAAAAAAACGAAATGCCCTAAACTTGAATAATCTCCATTTGGCAGGGAGAAACATTCTTCGTACCTATTAGGTCTTAAGAATCAAATTAATTTTAGGTGATAAGCTCAATGGTTTTATTTTTATAAATCAATTTCAATCTGAAAAATATTTTAACATAAGTATTACTAGAACAAGTAATACAAAAAAATTTTGAAGGCAATTCCTACTTTGAGTGGATGAATAGAAAGTATTTTATTAACGATTGAAAATTTGAATAAATAATTTATGATATCACACGGGGGAGAGAGACACACACCTGTGGTTAGATACTGTCTGTAAGGGAGTCACAGGGATCAAAGGGCGCTAGAACACAACTATCACACTAATCTACGACAGCGACTGGTAGCACGGTAACCAAACGGTACTAGTTTTTTTATACTATTTTGCCAAGCTAGTGAACTAATAGTAGAGAAATAGAAAAAAGAGCATGATTTGCCTGCATTGCTGTAACAATACAAACCCGGTTTGGCTAGTTTGGCTAAAAAAAGGTTTTCGATGCTAACTTTTGTCTTTGTCTTAACAGTTGCATTGTTACAACAATAAAGACGAATCTAAGATTTCGTCAGAAATCGGTAAACAGGTAAAAATGAAACCAACATGGATGTATCTGTAATTCTTTAAATATTTAGTTTCAGTCAATTAATTTTAATTAATTATAATTAAATTATCGCATTTTTATCCAAAACAATAGTGTATAGAAAATTTCAGCTCAAATGAGCGAATAAAAATGTGAGAAAGAAAAACATTTTCAAGTTTTGACACCAGTCGCCAAAAGGGTCACTATGTCGCCAAAAATGATGCCAACGTGGATGTATTTGTAATCCTTTAAATAGTTAGTTTTAATCAATTAATTTTTATTAATTATAATTAAATTACTGTATTGTCATCCAAAATAATCATGTATAAAAAATTTCATCTCAATTGAGCGCTTTAAAATGTATTTTATTAACTATTGAAAATTACACCAAGATAAATAAATAAATATTTCGAAAGTGTGAGCTAATAGTAAGAATTGAAAAAATAAAGTGTTGAGGACGATATTGCATGTTTCTAAATCTCTAAATCACGTCTTATCGCTCATAAATTGATTAATTTTGGCCCTTAAATTAGGAAAAGATTTAGATAAAAAGCAATGCCTTTTTTTAAATGGCTTTAGCTTAAAGCGTCGCAGTATATTTGAACTAGGTGAATACGAATACACGTGGCTCCTAATTTCTGGAAATAATCTGCAATTACATTGTTAACATGCTCTATTGCCTAGAAAGTGTATACCTATGGGTTTCCTAAAAGGGGCATGAAAAGTAGCAGACATTCAGAACTATTTGGGGGTAAGGGGAGGTACCTACCTGCCGTGATGACGGTGTAGACACAGGGTTCCCTCTGCATACCCACACTGTTACTTCCGGTGCAAGTGAGAGTTCCATAGTCGTAATCTGTCTTGGCAGTCACTGTTGCAGTGCTCCTGGTGCCCTCACTCACGAAAGGCACCTCCTCCATGTTCTCTCCACTTTTGTTGAAACTCCAGTGGAAAGAGACATCTGTAGGGTCGGCGTCCACTTCACAGACGACTTTCACCTCTTCGTGGCGCGTGGCACCATACAGGATCTTTTGGCCTGGCACGCACACGGGGGAGTCTGGGGGAGAGAGACACACACCTGTGGTTAGATACTGTCTGCCAGGGAGTCACAGGGATCTAAGGGCGCTAGAACACAACTATCACAATAATCTACGACAGCGACTGGTAGCACGGTAACCAAACGGTACTAGTTTTTTTTATACTATTTTGCCAAGCTAAGCTTTCATTAGCAGCGTAAGCAGGGACGAAGGGATGAAAACGGATTAAATATTTACTTAGATAGTTAATTAAAATTTTTTGAAGTAATTATATGCGAGGCGTGTCGGGAAAATAAGTAATGTTTCATTCTACCGCAACCGTAGCTGTGGTATCGGAGTTCAACGCTTGAGCACATGCGTCTCTGGTAGATTGTCAGCACACTAAAACTATTACAGCCGGATTAGAATGTTTTTACTGGTGTTAGTGAGAGTTCAAAATGTTTCCTTCAGGACCGGAAGAGGAGAAAGAAGCGTTTCCCCAGACTAAATCGTTCCGAGAGTATACGCACGGACGAGACCGGGCAAATTTGCCTCCAAAGCCTAATGTCATTTAAAAATTCATATAAGATCTTTAATGTAACGCTAAAATTAATGCTAAAATTTACAATTTAGTATAATTGATAACATCTGAATATACAGTACGGAAACTTTCGCTATATTTAAGAAAAACAATTGCGAATTTTAAAGAAAATGGTTTCATTTCAATTTAAAAAAGTACTCTTTTCACTCTTTTTACCATGATGATCAAAATAAAATAGACGCAAAACTTACAAAATACTTTCTGATATACCTCACTCTCTTGTTGTGGCTTGAACCGACACAAATCTTTTAAATAACAGCTAATATATATCACGTTTTTTTATTTTTTAATTAATCCTTATATTCCTAATGCTTATTGTTTGTTCGTATTGAATTAGAAACGATTCTTCATCGTTAAGAATGAGCCATCGCGTTTGTTAGATGAAGATCCGATTTTTAATTGTTTTTGAGTACTAAAAATATTTTTGTAAATACAAATGAAAAATAAAATAAATGCTGAAAATATTAGTATCATTGTTTGATGTCCAATAAACTAATAAACTCTCCAGAAGAGAAATCCAGAGCGCGATAGATAACGAACCTTTGAATTCCTGATTCTCTCGAAAAATTTAAATATTTGAAGTTGGTTACATTAATAAATATCCCGGATCACACAAAATAAAAAAAAGCTGAAAGCACATATTGAAGCTCAGTTTTATGAAACATTATTCAAAAAATGAAACGTACTTTAACTGCCATCTAGAACCTTGTAAAAATTAATATAAAAGCGTTCCAAACTCAGATCACACCGGTGTGATGTTGGGCCTCAAAGCAGAGAAAGAGCAATCCCTTATATGAAACCATGGGCACTGGAAGAAGAAACGCGTGATCACTCATGTGATCATGGTTCTGAACGGGTTATAAGTTGATGGATTTATTGGAGAACCTGCTTCCCGCAGGGAAGCTCAATCTCCAGTCATGATGACTTGGATGAGTTAAACATGAGTTCAGCTTTCACTTAGCCCTTTGCTGCTTAATTAAAAAATGTTGTGTTGATAATTTGGAATTTTAAATGAAATGATTAAGGAATTTACTTGTGTGTAGGAAAAAATGATAATTTAAGTGTGTGGTGTGATTGAGTAGGTGCATTATTGTTGATTTGTTAGATGTGTGTAATTAAATTAAAGCCTTGTCCACTAGTAGCGGACTTTAAGAAAATGGAGGTCGGAGATTCTTTTGGCGCAGGGTTACCCGCACCGTCAGAGAACCCGTCTCATCTGAATTTCGCCCAAAATGAGCGAGTATTTGAGTGCGTTTGCTTGAGGATGTGTGGTCCAACCAGGGGGCAGCCTATAGTTACTCTTAGAGAGTGGGTGTGTCATGGTGGAATTGAGTTTGTCATTCCAGCCCTGGATTTTGCTCAAGCAAGTCGAGTATCATGGAAGCTCCGGTCGTAGACCAATCTATCAACATGGAGGACCTCGGTCCCCCCGCCACCTAAATTCCCTGCTGAATTACGTTGCTCGCAAATCAATAGCGTGCAAATGGAAATGAGAATTTTCTCCGCAAGAAAGAAGTACGTCTCTGAGTTATTGGAGATTGAAAAAGAAAGTAACGGCCCGATGACGGAAACGGCGCAGAAGTCAGAGGAAGAGATGACGTCCCTTGACGAAAAGATTAACATCCTGGAGGGTAAGATGCTTGAATTATTACCTTGCCCTATTGCTTTATGTTCGCATAATAGTAAAAATAAAGCGGTTAAAAGAACCGCCGAACCGGTAATTAGGCCGGCTAAATTTACGGCAAAAGCCACTAACAATAAGTCTAATAATAGTAATAATAGTAAAAATAATAATAGTAAAAATAAAAATGAAGTGACTGATTTTGTTTTCCCTAAGAAAACTAGTAAAATTGTTCCAGTGAAAGAATTGGAGCAACTTAAAACAACCAACGATTTTGCAGCTCTCAACACTGCAACAGTCGACGCCGAGGACGTCTCCCCACCCAAACCAAAAATAAAACCGATTTTTATGCGAATTACTAATTCGTACAGCCTAATTCTTCAGGATCTCCATCGTGCTTACCCCACCGCAACTAATACCCACATGAGGGGTTACATTAAAATAGAAGCTCAAAGCACTGATGACCACAGGAACATCACCAACTACTTAAAAGCTAAGGAATTAGAGCACTACGTGATCGACCCTCCTTCAACCAGACCACTAAAACTGGTCATTAAAGGCCTCCCCGATAATATTGACCCCGAGGATATTAAAACTGACCTTGTTTCCAAGGGTATTAAAATTACTAAAATCGCCCAACTTAAAAAATTTGTTACAAAAACTCCCTTACCTCTCTACATGATAGAGATAGAGCGCGATGAAAATGTAAATGACATTTATCAGGTGCGCAGCTGTCTCTATATGCAGATTAAGCTAGACCCCTTTAGAAAGAGTAATCGCATTACTCAATGTTACAATTGTAACTATTTTCATCATGCCAGTCAAAACTGCAGTATGAAAACGCGTTGCTTGAAATGTGGTGGAAACCACAAGACAGGCGCGTGCGAAATAAAAGAAAAAATCGAAAATCCCCTCTGTATTAATTGCAATACTAAAGGCCACATGGCCTCCTCCACTACATGTCCTCAATTTCCCAAGCCCAAAAAAGGTAAGGGAAAATCTCCTTTCGAAAACTTAAAATATAATATCGCTAGCAACCGGGTAATCCTCGGAATCAGTTACGCGCAAGTTCTTAACCCCAATCCGAAACAACAGATGGCAGCACCCGGGAATACCTCCTCGGCGTCAAATAAACCTGAAAATAATAAAAACGAGCAAATTAATTTGGAGGCACTTAATGCCACTCAATCAGAAACAGGCGAGTTTGGCTTTCTTCAAGCCATTCTCGAAATGCAAACGATTTTTACTCTCTTCCCCTCGCTTCTTAGTGAGATGAAGAAATCCTTTAACTGCACAAATCCAGCAGACAAACTTAATTGTCTGTTAAAGGGAGTTTGCTCCTCCCTAAACAAACTTACAGTTAATAATGTCTAGTTCTTTTTTCGGACTCTCCATTTTTTCCTGGAACGCTGACGGAGTGGGATCGCGCATTGTTGAGATGCGCGATTTCATTGATAAGCACGCCCCTGATATATTTTTAATCCAAGAGACACATCTGAGACCAGAGCATTCTTTTAAAATCCCAAACTATTCTTGCTACAGGAACGACAGGACCCACCCAGCCCCCGGTTGGGGTGGAACTGCGCTCCTTATTAAAAATTGTATTTCGCACTATCATATCCCCACCCCTCCCCAGTTCACTGGTGTTGAAATGACTCTAATCATGCTTACTCCAATAGATCACGAACCGATCCAAATTGGATCAACCTACATCCCTCCGGCAAATGAACATTTTAGAAACTTAAATGCTGCCCTCGACCCCATATTTAATAGTAATAATATGACCATTTTAGTAGGGGATTTTAATGCTAAACATACCTCGTGGGGTTGCCCTGTTAGCGACACCAAAGGAAATAAGTTATATCAATACATTATTAATAATAATATCGACGTCATAGCACCCCCGTACCCCTACTAGGTTTGGTACTGCTTCAGCTACGATCATCGACTTTGCATTAATTAAAAACCTGAACTGGCCCTGCAATATTGACTCAATCCCGGAACTCAGCTCGGACCATAACCCAATTAAACTGCACTTCCCCAGAACAGCTAATTTCGAAATTCCCCCACCCCAACTAAATACTAATTGGAATATTTTCACGAGTACTCTTGCAAATTCTGAAAATTGCCACTTACCGAATGCCACCTCAACTCCGGAGATTGAGTCCCAAGTCAGGGATCTCACGAGCGAGATTCTCGCTGCTCATGCCAAAGCTTCACGGCCAATGACCCATTCGGAGCCACCATTTGTACAGGGTGAGCTCAAATACCTGTTCAAAGAGAGGAATAGAGCCAGAAAACTCTGGCAATTTACAAAATTCCCTCAACACAAAACTGAATTAAACAGAATCCAAAACAAAATTAAAAGAAAAGTAGTACAATACAGACAACAGGTATGGGAGGATTACCTTACTTCCTTGGATGCTGAAGACGGCTCCCTTTGGGGAACCGCTAGAGCATTCAGGAAAAAGGCCTCCCCGATCTCCGCCCTTAACGGCCCCAACGGCGTCGCTCTCAGTGACACAAACAAAACCGAACTAATTGCACTTTCACTTGAGAGTCAATTTCAGTTAAATGATATTCACAATCCGCAAAAAGATGACATCATTACAAACACTGTGGATGCATACATTGCAAATTATACTAATAATAATAACATGGATCCCATCCCCTTCGCTCTTCCCTCGGAACTGATTACCTACATTAAAAAGATTAAAATTAAGAAAAGCCCGGGAAGAGATGGAATAACAAATAAAATGATTAAAAACCTACCTCTTATTACCATCTTTAAAATTACTAACATTATCAATAACATGTTTAATCTCAGATACTTTCCGAATGCATGGAAGACTGCAGTAATTATTCCAATTCTGAAACCTGGGAAAGACCCAACGCGGGCAGATTCCCACAGGCCGATTTCACTTTTACCTATCCTGAGTAAACTGGCAGAGAAAATTATCTCTGCCAGACTTAACGAATACCTTGAGAGAAATAACATCCTCACACCGGAGCAGCACGGGTTCCGCCCTCGTCTCTCCACCTCTCATCAGCTACTCAGAGTAGTAGAATATATTAAAGATGCAATAGACAGAAATCAGTACACAGCTGCAGTGTTCCTTGACATTCAGAAAGCTTTTGATAGAGTTTGGCACACTGGCCTCCTCTACAAATTAATAAAATATAAAATTCCACCCCCACTAATTCTCCTCTTAAACTCTTATATTAATGACAGATCCTTTACGGTTAAAATCAACAGAACTTATTCTCTAACCAAATCGGCAAAAGCCGGTATTGCCCAAGGATCTATCCTTGGCCCTGTTCTCTTCAACCTATATGTTAACGATATTATTAAAAGTACTAACACAATGATTTGTATGTATGCAGATGACACTGCAATACTAAGCAGACACTACGACCCTGACACACTTACAAAAAATATTAACACTCATCTGGCTCACCTGGAAAAATGGTTCTCTGTTTGGAAAATAGCCCTGAACACTTCAAAAACTGAAGCAGTATCCTTTTCTCGAAAGCGTCCACCCCCTGAAATTACGCTCCAAAATCAAAGAATCCCCTGGTCTCAACACACCAAATATCTTGATGTTATAATTGATAAAAACCTCACGTTTAGACAACACATTACACACACTAGAAATAAATTTAAAAACGCTTTGCGTCAACTTTTCCCCTAATCGGCAAAAAAGTCTAAATTGAATAGACATAATAAAATGCTTATCTACACTCTGATCTTAAAATCACTTCTGACATATGCTTCTCCAATCTGGGCGCATGCAGCAAGAACCAATATCAACCTCATCGAAAGTTCTCAAAATACAATCTTAAGAATAATACTCGATGCCCATTGGTATATGAGAAATGAAGATATAAGAAAATCATGTAATATCCCAACCATCAGACAAAGTATCAGAAATATCGCAATTAACTTCTTTAGCAATATAGATGGGCATGACAACCCAACTATCAAAGCCATCTCTAAATATCCTACATACCCATTCATTCGTAGACCAAGAGACATCTTGGTCGATCCCAATTTTAACTAATTTAATTATTTAAATCTTTTATTTTAATTTATCCTTTTCTTTTTCGAAATTTAATCTCTTCACTGCGATCCAACACTGTTGAATCGCAGAATGCTCTGATTGGCTTCTTTTTCTAGCAAAGTCTTATACCCCATTATCCGAACTCCTGGCTCGGCCAATAAAATTGCTTTCTATCACTCTCCAGCCCAAATCCCCACCCCCTGATATTTTTTCCCGCACTTTCTGATCTCGGTTCTTACTGCAACCCGATTGGCCAATGTAACTCCGCCCACTAAATGGGCGCATCAACTTTGATTTTCTAGCTCTTAAAAGAGCTTTTTTAATCTCTTTTAAAATATTTTTAATGTATTCACCCAGTTAATTTTTAAATATTACAAAACTACTTATATTAAATTTTCATTTAAATTAATACTTTTCTAAAAAGGGCAATGGTAAAATTCTGTACAGCATCTTAAAATTCCAGGATAGGAGATTAGAGTCCGGAAGGACTAAGAGCTCCAACAGTCATCCCAACGCTAATTGAGTTTGGGTGCCGAGGCGATCCCAAAGCTCGCTTCGCTATTGGCCGGCCTACTCTGTTCCCATAGGTCGAGAGTAAGTCCGGTAAATTTTTGAGTTGAACGGTAGAATTTTAAGAATGTAAGAGAAATTAAATTAAAATGTTACGAGGTCTATTGAATGAAGGATTAATATTATATTTTTCGATACGAGCAATTGCTCGTTTAGTATGATTATCTATATTGTTAAAGAATTTAGTCGCTATTTTTTTGAAAAAGTTTTTAAAAGTTTTTAGTTTGAGTGCGAATCTTCGTTCCTAACATACCACGGAGAGTCCGTGATAATTTTTATGATTTTATTTTGCGCTGATTCCAGCATCTTGATATTAGAATAGGCTGCGTGGCCCCAGATTGGACTTGCGTATTGGAGAATTGGTCTGAACGGGTTAAAGACGATTGCCGATCCCAACGACAGTGAAGGCCGTCTTTGAACGTAAGGAATGTAACGTTAAATGAAATTCATTGTCAACTATAAGAGGTTTATGTGGAAAATGTAATGAGTAATAAAATGGCGAGAAAGTGGATTCGATAATCAAATGATGGGTACACCAAAGCTGATGGCGAAACACGCAGTGGGCAGCTTTCTGTTGTTAATAATGGTTTGGTTGAAAAAGGGAATGAGAGGCGGAGAATAGACAAGTGTTGGATTCCCGATGTAACAAATGTCTGACCAATGGTGATAACTATGTAAAAAAGTAGTTTTCGACAAGCTGTTTTATGCAAAAATGAATTTTGTTTTCAAAAGAGATTTTTTATGTCAGTTTTTTCCAAAACAGTTTCCAAACGCGCCTCGTAAATAATGTTTTGTATTTGATTGATTCTGATAAGATTAGATGTTTTATGTGATAAAATGCTTGATAAATTACATGCAGGGCAAATTGTGAAGAATCAATCACACAATTACATCAAACAAATCAAAATATTGGACCGCTTCTTTCGTAACTATTTTTAGCACTCAATAAGTTGAGTGACACCAAACAGCGTTTTCATTAAAGCACTGCTTTTCATTTTCAATTCGGAATTGTGACCACTTCACTGGCATAAATGAGAATGAATTACTGATATGTAATATATATATATACAGAATTTGTTGCCAGAATCACGGATATTAGGGTCACCGATTTTCCTCCTAATTTAGCATATTGGTTCAGATCCGTTGATGACAGAGGCACTAGCAAAATAATGGTGCCAATTTTGAGGTATTTTGGGGGAAAAGAATAATTGATTTTCTGAATTACTACTTTGAATACTTTTAAATCTTCCCCTTTCCCCTTCAACATATACCTAAAAAGTAAATGGTTAAAACCAGTTTGTTTTTTCACCAGATTGTATTTAATTTACATTTATTAATTAAATTTAATTATTAATATAAATTGAGCACAATATTATAATTTAACTCTAGAACGTGCGGGATTTCGACAACCCTTAAACGTCCACCGGTGTCATTTCGACACCGTGATATAAAATATGTAAAGTAATTGTTTTAACTAAATAATTGTAAGACTACTGTACAGTAGGGTTTAATTTTAATACTTTTTAATAATATTTCGTGTAATTATGATATATTATGACCCTTTATATCATAAAAAACTGAGTCATGACATTATGTTCGTGGAGCTTGTTGGACCACTGCTTTGTCGCAAAACATTTCGAGTCGAAAATTTGCCAGGAACATTACTATCAAGCGGTATCCATTCTGTGCCATCCCTAGTGATATATATATATCAGGATTTACTGGAATATTATCAATTACATCTGCGCTCTCTTCATAGTCTTTGCAGTCACTTTCATTCAAGTTTGTGTCTTCATCAGAATCTAAATTAGAGTCAATTAATTCTCAGAAAGCTCTCTCGCAACATAATTACAATTTCATAAGGCCTTAGATCTTTTCTAAAAGCCATCGTTTCAAGATGACTGTTCTGCACTAAGTTCAAAAATCGAATGAAATTTTTGTAATGAGCATATAAGCTAATACCATGTAACGAAACACTTAGACCCAACAATTTTAGTATTATTGATTCATTTCCACTGTGAACTCCTTAACACTGCATTCAAGATGAAAAAAAATGTTCGTTAGAACTTTGGGAAATCTGTGTTTTTCTATCTACTTAGTGAACTGTATTTTGTTGAACGACTTTTTTGATAATAATAAACTACCTTGGTTTTCAAAGGACACCAGCGGACGTTCTATGTATATTTAGTTGTAAAATCACTCCTAATTAACCTAGAACCACAAAACATTTTCCGCGTAATCACCAGGGAAAATGATTGAAAGACACGAAACATTTTCAACGTCTCTGCAAAAATCGGAAAGGAGAAGGAAGTAAACAGGCTTCGGTGTCCAATTGACACCGAGGGACGTTCTAGAGTTAAAAGGTTTCATTTATATCATTAATTAAAAATTGCGTATTAGATGTTATCTACTTATTCGTGTAATTACTTTGACGTTTAATTTCCACGTTTTATATAATTTATAATTCGTGTAACATTTTTACTATTTGCACATTATTAATTGCCAGTTATAAAATATTTGGTTAACAATTAATTGATATTTATATTCATTTATTTAAAAATTAATGTTGTTAATTGATGTAAATCACGCGATCATACCGATTGTAATTCCAAAGCATCGTTTTCTTTTTTATGTTTAATAATAACACAGATAAATATATTTATGCGTGTAATAAGTTCTGCTTATGCACTTATTTAGAATCATTGCGTAATTTGCATCATTCCATCATACCCTTGTTTTGTAATCATAAGAATTTATACAGTTTTTGAAATATTAATAGATGCTATTAATTGAATCAATGTTGCATGAATGCAATTTCAACTGTAAATAAATTAATCAAATTTGAGAATACACAAAAAATCAATGAAACCTTATATGACTCACTCAAGAGTTAAATCAATTTTCATCATAATTTTTTTAATAAATTAAGGTTTTTATAAGGTTTAATAAATAAGGTTTTAAATAAATTAAGGTACTACGCTTAGAACCGTGATTTTCCAAAAGCGTACAGGCGAATATTTTTGTAACATTTAGTGTTACTTAGATTAGAATGAAGGTATAAAATAGTTTTCGGAATATTATTACAAAGAAGAAATTATTTAAATGCAATTTTTTGGCGTAAAATGTACTTTGAATTATCTATTTTCAAACATTCCCCTTATGAAAAAAATGCTATTATAATAATAATATTTTACTTATATGTAACTAAAACTTCTCCAACTAGGATGCTTTTTTTAAAAAAATCACATTATTTTTAGAGTTACAACCAATTGAAATAATAACCGGGGTTTTCTTTTGGCAAAATTTCTCCACTCTGATGTATTAAAATATGTAGATAAATCCACTTGTAAATTATATATTTAAAAAGATCTTACTTCAAGCTCTATGTAAAAGTCTGAGGAACATTTAGGGAAAATATATTTACAGAAGCATTTTTCATATAAGATAAATGTTTTGAAAATACGAAATTCTATTATCATTCTTGTCTATATATTGCATTTAAATAAAATTTTATTGTAATAATATTCTCAAAACAATTTTTTACGAATATTGTAGTCTACGTGACCTCAAATATTAAAAAAAAGAAAATATTTGTTTGTACGCTTTGCAAACAATGGTGTAAGATTTAAGGTTCAATTACGGATAACTTATATATATAAAACATTAAAACAATTTCAGAAAGTTTTCATCAAGGTACACATCATCTTCACCAATTATTTCATTGCACAGTCAGACCTCTATTTAACGAAGTCGCCAAATCCCGCAAAAAAAGTTCGTTATGTGGAAAAATCGACAGAGATTCATCTTTTAATGTTATTTAGAAACCCCATAAAACAAATTTTAAATTCATACGCTATATATTATTAAAAATAAATATTATTCACACTTTTTTTATGTAAATTAATATCTATTTATCTATTTTTTTTATAAATCTTACCCATAAAAAAAAACCTGCAAGGAAAACACGGGGAAAAAACATTGTCCAAGAATACGCAGATTTTTCAACTTTTAAAAATAATTTATTTTAAAATTAATAAATTTTAAGACATTTTCTAGTTTTAAGCATGCACAAGTAATTTTAAACATACATTATTTTATAACCAGTAATTTTAAGCACACGTGACCAAATGTGCTCCTAAATTTTATTACTGATCGAATCTGTTAATTTTATTTGAGCTTTTTATTCGAAAACTTACGGCAGTTTTATTGCTCCAGGTTTATCATATATATATATATATATATATATATATATATATATATATATATATATATATATATATATGTATGTATGTATGTATGTATATATATATATAGGCATCTGGTAGAATCAGTTCAAGGCCATAGAGATTAATTTGAAATGTCTAGAAATATTTTTAAAATAGGGAGAAAATCACAAGAGAAAGTTTTTGAATAGAAAAATCATTTCGCTATTTAAAGGTTCTTTTACGAAGCAAATGGCAAAATCTTCACGGTTTAAGGAAAATTTCGCGAAATAGAAAAAATCGCTAAATAGATGTACGTAAAATGGACGTCAGACAGTACTAAATTTGGTTCATCTAGATTAGCGATACTCCACCAGCGGCCCACCAAGCCTTTTTAAGTGACTCGGTCATGACCTTGAGAAATTTACTTATTTAAGAACATTGTATTAAAAATTTGGTGGGAAATTCTTTAACAAGAAATCAAATCTATCAATATTTTGCTGTTAGTGTCGTACGGTACGAATTGATATTCTTTCCTTATTTGGAACGATTACGATCAGTGATAACAGACAACAGTGGAGTAATGACAATTTTATAGGTGAAACTAATTTTTAACTATCTTTCATATCTTGAAAGCGAAAAATATTCGAAGAAAGTAGATCACTTCAAGACGATTGGGAGTTGACTATTTTGTAGTGGAAAACAAACATAGATCAGTAATAGTTTGATTTGTCAAGAAAGTGTTGTATTTAAAAAATACCAATAAACAGGAATCATTCACTGGCACTTTTCCTCGAAGATCGCTTTTAAAAGGTGATAAACAGGCTTTCTTGAATAATCTTTGCAACAGCAACAAAATGTTTTGTCAGGGGTAATATCACAGCGGTAACGAAGATATCCTATGAAGTTTGTTCTAATATTGGTAATCATATGAAATCGTTTATTGATGAAGAAATTGTAAAGAAGTGTTTCTTAAATGCTTCTAATTTAGTGTTAGTGACAAAAATAAGAAATATAAAAGATATAATAATTAAAAAAAGCAAATTAGGAGTTATTATAATTTGATCAATATTTTCCACATTTTAAATTTTCAATGTTACCTAGGGTCTTCAAGAATTTCTCCCCCTCCATTTATCCTCATGCAGCTGCCCGCGTGAAATAACTAACATATGAATGCGGCCCAGCAGAAAAACTGGTTGAGTACCCGTGATCTAGATCAAGGGTGGCCAACCTTTTGGGGAAGAGTCTATCTGATAAAAAAAAAATTCATGCGTGCCAATTCCAACTTTTTCAACAAACAAAATAAAATTGGGTAACCAGAAAATTTTATTTATAAATAATTATTAAGCAATATCAGTAATTTCTTAATGTGGTTTTTCAATTTGAGGATTTTTTACTGAATCATCCACATTAGGATTAGCTCTCGAAGAAGCTAACAAAATCGAGTTGCTTCAGGTGTGCATTAGTTTCTCTTTTTCCTCCAAAGCCGAAACAAAAAAGCGAAAGTGTGTACACAAAAGTAGATACATGATCAATCAGGATTGAAAAAGAACAATCTTTTACTTGTAATCTTAAATTCAAATTATTTAAATTTCTTATAGTATGGGTTAAAAAAGCTAACTCTTAAAACCTGTCGTCATTCTTGAGAAGCAAGTACACACTGGGCTGTTCATTGTTTTTTACCAGATAATTTAAAATAAACTCCCTCAAATTCCAGAATCTCACTAACGCACTTCCTTTAGAAAACCAACGCACACAACAATGAACGAGTGCTGTCTGCATTATAATGTTCTATTATTGTTGTTTCCAATCCCCTGGGAGCAGGAAAGCCTACACCCAGTCCATTTGACCTTCCTGCATCAGAATAACACAAAGCAGGTCTTGATCTCCAAACAACTGTCCCAGAGAAATGCCCCAATTAGTCCAGAAGATGAGCAAGAAAAGCAGAGAGAGAGTAGGACAGGTAAAGATAGCTTTTACCCCCTGCACAAAGGTCATACCACGCGGGTGACCGTTTCTAAAGCGTATCAAAGTCGTCTGAAGAGCCCTGGATTTCCTACTCTGTAGAGATAGGCTTGAACTCTTAGCTGCGTACCAGTAATTTTCTATTGAAATTTAATTAAGTGCATTTAAAATAAATTCTGACGATTTGTTTTGTCTTAGACAACCACCTTTCAAAAATAGTAAACAAATTAGCATTTATTATTATATTTTAAATTTTTCAATAAGTCTTCGTGGGCCAATCTTTAAACTCAGTCGTGTCACTTTGCGGCACACGTGCCGCAGATTGGCCACCCCTGATCTAAATCGTACCATTTTTATACTACTGCGCATGCTCA
Organism: Trichonephila clavipes; assembly: GCA_019973935.1. Taxonomy (NCBI): domain Eukaryota; kingdom Metazoa; phylum Arthropoda; class Arachnida; order Araneae; family Nephilidae; genus Trichonephila; species Trichonephila clavipes. The sequence continues at coordinate 143,065 of BMAU01004657.1, forward strand.
CTTTTTCCTTCATTCGGATAGATTTACAAATCCATCAACTCTGACACAATTTTAACACAAACATGAGTGAAAAAAATGAATCATTCATGCACTATTTGCCATCGGAGCTTCCGTTGAATGTTTTGCAAACACTTCTTTTATTAGCCAACTTCTCCCGATAAGCAAACAAAGACAAATCGCGTGTTCCTTCCTGTAATAATAGCTTCTGGCGTCCCTTTTAATGAATAGCCTTTTAGAGTATGGGTCTAATTGTGCACGAAAATGTGGGTTTCGCGACCCCCGAACGCGTTATTAATATTTAATGGGGGTTAATGCTTCAAACACACGATCTCGCGAAGACGGTTGGTAGTTGATTATGTGTTCTTTATTTTAGTTTGCTTGAATTTTTCATTTCAAAATTCCGTGGTGGAATGATTGATGAGAATGCAGATCGATGTCTTGTCATCCGCATTATCTTTAGAGCGCATCACAATGAAGCGGGAACTTATCTTTTTTCATTGTGTGTGTGTGTACAAAATAAAGGCTAATGATTCATGGATTTGTATGGTATTCTTGAAAATGAGAATATTGATCATGCATTGATTGCATAAGCGATAACAATAATGCAATTTAAAAATAAACTTCAGTAAAATACATGAATCAATTGAATACTCTAGCTTTTTATCTTCTTGAACTTTATAACAACTTTAAAAAAAAAACTTTTCTGATATACTGTTGTTGATAATACTATCTAAAATAACTTCCACTCTTTAATAACAAAAGAACTTTATTTTCCTGCTACTTAACTAAACTACCTCAGGCCTTGTAAATTCACACTATTACACTCATGTGGCCGTGGTAGTCTCGAGGTCAATCGTGGCTGGTGATCACTCGGACTCATAAGGTTCCTTTCTGATTAACCATATCCCAGTTATGCCCGAACACCGCTTGGGCACTTGAAATAACATTTCCCTGATTTTTCCGAGGTGCTCTCGGGCAACAATTTTTTCTAATCTAATTCTCTGATTTGCCTTTATTCTTTGCTCGTTTAGTGTGCAGTGTTTCGAACAGATGTCTCTAACACTCGAGTTAATTTAGAATTTAAAAAAAAATTGTCCAAATCGGCTTCAAGATTAGGTTTTACTGCATTCTTTTAGACTAGATTAAGACTAGAATTTTCTTTTTACTAGATCGGTGTACCCTGAGCTACGAAAACTATTTCTTTTAAATTTGGAGCTTAAAACAGAAGACAAATGAGTAGTTATGAGAGCCTCGTAACAGAAAATAATTCTGATATTGACTCAAATAGTGAGTCTGAAATTTTTGTAAATGATTCCGGAAGTAATGAAAGTTTGTTATCTGACTTCTTTTGTGGTGAAGATAGAATGGATCAGCAACTTACAAACTACCCACTAACAAAAAAAGGAAGAAAAAAAAAAGAGAGAAAAGGGGCAAAAAATACTACAAAAAATATTCTTCTATCCTTTAGATACATCATTGTGGAATGCGTTTTATCCAAAATCTAGGAAGAAAACTATCTCATTTGAATTTCAGGTGTGATATTATAGATCACCTTATTGAAAGACATGAGGCGGTAAATGAGAAAAAAGGACGATCAGGAATTCTGTCCAGTCTCTTGTGATTGACAGGGAAAAAAACTTTTTAGAAGTGATTCCTCCCACCGATAAAAATTGAGACCAACAAAGCAATGCCAAGTGAATCGATCAATAAGAAACAACTTTGGAAAACGGGTGAAAAAAGAAACACTATATTTTTATCCCGATTGCGATGTTAGACTATGCTTGTCTCCCTGTTTTAAAATTTACCACATAAAAACAGAATTTTTAAGAGAATAATTAACTGTAAGTACACACACACACACATAATATTATCTTTTTAAATCTAATATATATTTTTGTAAAGTGTTCTTCTGAGTACACTTATTTTTTCGAAAAAAGCCAACTTTAAGGAAAATTATGTTTTTTTCAATGGAAATAAAAGTTAACATAATTCTTTAAACTCAATATTTATAAAATTTCTAACTGATGATTTGAGTTTATATGAATAATTGATTTCATCTTAAAAATGTTTACAAGAAATATGCTTATTTTTTGACATAATATGACAGTAAGAAGAAACTGTGTTAAATGGTTAACTCAGATTTCGGTGAATGAGTGTCTATTAACGCTACATTATAAAGTAAAACGAACACTATTGACAATGGACCTTGGAGTTTTGAGCTATTGTGATATACCCAGTCTCTTTCCCCTAATTGCTAAGAGGGGACGCCGACAAACGTGGAAAAATTCCGTTCGTTTCCCTAATTGCTGGGAAAAAGGTTTCACAAATGGGTGGTCAAAAATTCTGACCATTTTTCCCACGGGAGTCCAAGAGGTTAAAAAAAAACACCGGTACAATGTGCTTTCGTTTTCTCAAGGATCTGTGACGACAGCGCGTCTTAGAAGATAGAACTCAAAACTATGTGTTCAGACATACTCCCGCTATAAGCGGCCGACGGACAAGAGATCAAAAGAATAGGCGGTAAGTGACCATAAGAAACGAGAGGTTTAAAAAGGGAGAGCGAGGGAGTACAAAAAACAGAATTTACTTGAGAGAATCCGATAAGAGGCCTCTCGTTAGTGATAGACTTGAAAGTCAGCGATACCTGGGAGTCCGCGAATTAAGGTGGACTTCTAACCGAGGAGGTTTCGAATCAGAAACCGCACGGCGGAGATAGAACCAGCGAGCTCACCCAAACTCGCTGTAGAATTACCGAGAGCGAACTGAGAACTGTGGACCATTTGGCACATCATATGTATAGGACTTTTCTCTAAAGGATCACTTTATTTAATTATGTTTATGCGAGCGGTATAAGACATTGCAGCGGAAGAAACTCTTTATCTGTGGACCCATTTCGCAATTAAATTGTAATAAATCATTTTTTGATGATTGTCATACTGTGTGATGGATAGTTTAACCTGAGCTGCTTGAAGTCATTACACTATGATCAAGTGGTAAGCACGACAATTCAGGCGCCACCCCCTCTCACAACACCATGCTTACGGGAGTACTTTGAGCTTCGACAGATTTAAGCATACCCCTTTACATGATGTGTCTTCAGTGGCACTAGGACTCGAACTAATGACACATCTCGGGCAAACTCTTGTTTCAGAAAGTAATTATAGGTACTTTTTGAGATTGTAAAGTACACAATTACATACACATCACCCGATGAATATTAAATGCAGTATGTATATTGTAAACTCCAAACAAAACATTTTTTTATGTATGCTGTTTCAAATTTCCATCCAAAATCTAGAGAGCACTTTTAACTAATTTTTTTACTTATTATTGAGAAATGTAGATTTATTACTTCACCCTGTTACTCTCAAGAGTTATCTCTTCAATAATATTCTATGTTCATCGGCTTGTTGGCTTAGAGGTAGCGTACCCGCAGTTCGAGCCCAAGGTTGTGGGTTCGATTCTCGTTGGAATTAACAGATTTTTCTGGGTGATAAAATCGTAGGTACGAATGCCATATGATTATGCGGCATATAAAAGAGATCCTTTGAGTATCACTTTGGCTCTGCTATTCTCGGCAAAATTAAATCTCAGCAATACTTTGCATCCGATGAGAGCTTGAATTGAATAAAGTCAAACATCAAATTTTGGTACCGGGAGCCACCACTAGATGGTGCACCAACGAAACTTAGAGACTTGTCATGTCTGCAAAGGCTTAGCTGCCAAAATACAACCTATTAAAGGGAAAAAAATAGTCTATATTTTGACTTTGCGTTGGAAAAATTTGCAACCTTATGTGTACCCCTTGTTATGTGATAGGCACATTTTCAGTTTTTATTTCATTCTATCTGACAAGTCTTTGCATTTACTTTAAATTAATCGCGAAAACTCAAGTTTAAATATAAAAGTTCATATATAAAATTAGCTATGTTTACTGTACATCGTAAGTATGAAAAAAAAATTTTTAATCTTTTTGCTTAGATTTCAAACCATAATTTACAGAAATATTTTTAAAAGTGTAAAAGTTTCAAAACAAACCCTTCAATTGGTACTTTTTTTTGAAAACGAAAGATTTCTACTCTCAATACCTTCACAGAAAAAAAATAACTGGTTTTATTAAAAAATTAAGTTGTTAAAAAAATTATCTTTTTTATTTATTATTGTTTTGTTTCTTAAGGCAAAAATATTTATGAAATTTGTTATAATTTCACAATGTGCCTCTTTGAAATTAATATATGTATGCATTAATATTTGAAAAAAATTCAGAAATTTCGTTACTTTTATATATATAGAAACATGTTTAATTTCTGCAGTTTTTTTCCTCCATACTTTTTTTTATAAATGCAGAAGCATATATACTGATATAAACTACCTTAATATACTGTGATCTTTATATTTTACTGTTAACTATCAATTAAACTAATTTCAACTAAACAAAGATATACATAATTTTATATTGCAAATATTAGAGAAATGTAACATTCATTTATATAATAGCGATGGAAATTCTGAAACCCTCAGTTTACAACAACCATAAACATTTGAAATATAATGAAATCCCTAAAGAATTATGACGTAGCTCCATTTGTAACAATTTTACTAAAACGTTTCCTCGGCGTAAATTAAACATACTGAACTTATTTTAAATATTTACGATTTTAAACTAATTTCCAATTTCATTAAAGCCTTGAACTCGAGTAATTGAAATGCTTTTGTAAGATCGAATTGGAGCAATTCTACTTTAAACCAAGTGCTGCAAAAGACAGAATTTAGAACTCCAAGTTAATCCATTTCCGCGCGCGAACGGCTTTCCCAAAAGCTTGAGAGTTTCACATCTTTCATAGACAAAGATCAACAATACTTTCCTTTGATGCCAGATTCTTCTCCTTCGTGACAGGATTTCAGCATCAAATATTGACCCTCTGGGATTATTAGACAAGTTTTAGACTTTCAGTTCAAAAGAGCACATTTCATTAGAGTATTTCTAAAACTAAATTGGCAATTGTCCCTCGAGCAGTTTTTAAAGAGAAGTAGACAAATTATTTATACATGTTTGTTTGAATTTTAATCAGTACTTTTGCTGATTGTTTTTTTTTTCTTTAATTTTTTTAAAGGATGAAGGTGTTACTTTTTATAACAACATTACTTTGAGAAATGAGGATGAAAACTTAAGCGGAAAGGATTTGAGTGGGACAATATAGCTGGTGTTATAATTTATATCTGTGGATAACTCCTGTAACATTTTAATTTTGAATTAAATAAGACAAAATTAGTCGATTACTCGTAATCCCGATATTGAGATGAATACAAGGACGTCTTAAGGCCCGGTCCCAGAGCCTCGCCCTCGATGGGGGCCGTGTTTCGTTTTCAACTTGATCATAATAAAATTATGATCCAAATAATTTTAATAGAAGCATCTTTTTTGTATAAAAATATAATGTTTTGATAACATACCATTATTTTTTCTTAAAGAGACTTGGCACCCATTGAGCAAACTTCTTTATTTACGTATTTAAAAATTATATTTTAGCATTTTATACAATGTTTCTATTCAAGAAAATGTTACCAGATGAAAATTTTCATATATTATTCACGCAATTTTAAAAATTTTAATTTTTTGAAGAAAATTGGGAAAATTTTAAAATCCTACTCCTTTTGTAAAAATTAATTTTTTGACCTGAAATTTTTTTATAATACTCTTATGGATGATCTAAACAACTTTAGGGATCGATTTTAGAATAACTTCATTCGTTTTCGAGAAAAAAAAATAAAATGTGGATATACAGGCTAAAAATCAACGAAAAAGCCAACATGTCTTACATTTTATTTTTTTTAAAAAAAAGTATTCAGTTTATAGCAAAACGGATCCCTAATTTTATTACATGCTTTATTTTTAACACGCAGGAAAAAATTGAAGTGATTGGTAAATAATTGTCGAAGGAGTAGCATTTTGAATGCAGTAAGGTTTCAAAAAACACAAACTGAGAAAAACCACTTTAAAGTTTATAATTCTGAAAAAATAATTATTATAAGCTTAATTAAACTTAAAATACCACTTTAAGATATTAGTTATACGTTTTTCTTTAAAATAATTGCATTTTCATATTTTTTCAACCCACACATTTTTATAAATGATCAACTTTTAGAGAATACTAATTGCCCATGAAAATTCAAGAAAAATGTTAAAAAAAAATTTTTTTCTGTCACGACAGAAATATTAGCTGCTTTTCTTCTTATAATATTAAATTATTACATTTGTATGAAAAATATATCAGGAAGAAGAACTGAAATTATAAAATTATTAGTATAAAATGCCTTAATTTAAAAATTTTACATGCACACATTTCACAAGGAAGAAAAATTACATTATTGTATTGCCTCGGAAATATTCTGCTTTTAATACTACACATTCTTTTTTATAGTTATTATTTCTATTTATAAAATAGATTTTTTTTTATCATAAAGCATTTTTTAGCTTTTTTTTCTAAAAAGGGTGTGTGGCTGAATTGCCTAATTTGTTTTCAAATGAAGTTTTAGTCAACTTCTAACTTTCCGACATGCACAAGTGATATATCAATCGAAAGATAATAATGCGAGGAATAAGATTACATGAAAATAAAAAAAACGATAGGTTTGTGATTTTTAGAGTACCAAGTCCCCTTAAATTTCTCGCCATGAACTTGAACCAAATATTTTTTCTATCGTATAATACTATTATTTAAATAGTTTAATATGTTCAATAAAAATTCCCGGACATATTCTCCAAAAAACTGGCTGACAATCTCAAACTGCATGTAAGCTGGTAGAAGTGGATAGTCTGTTTTATTATTGTCTAAGTCTAGGCCTAGTCTAATACCATAAGCAATCATTTAACTCATTTAGTTGAAATGAGGCCATCAGACAAATCGGTTTGTGAGGTTGTGAGTCGTGCACATTTATTTGTCTCGAATTACCGTTTGTACGAATATTTAACAATGCATGCAAAATATTGTCTACATTTAAAGGTCATTGGTGGGGCCTACTTTTACATAGGGACTCAGGGCCTGAAAAATTCTTAACATTTCTCTAGGCCCATAGCCTCAAGAAGTCTTAAGATATCCCTGGATAAATACTGAACATTTTTTTCCTTAGGCACCTTACTTTTTCTTAATACTGTTTTACAAATTTTCGAGGGTGAAAGTAAAGGAAGTCTCTAGTTATTTGAATAATAACATAATTTTTAATGGACAAGGACAAACAGATGACTATACGAAGATGAATCGACTTACATACACATATAAATCTTACAATAGGTTGTTTACAACAGTGAATATATTCGTTATAATCAAGCTTTACAACGTTTCAGAAACGGCTGTCTGGAACAGTTCTACTTGAAGGAACCCAGACAGATAAAGTCTTTCTCTCTCATGGCAGTCAACTCTGCAGAAGTTCAGATTGAGATTAATATATTTTCGTTAAATCACTCAATTTTTTTTCCTGCTTTTCGTTACAATTTGCTACACAAGAATAAGATATTTCTTATTTTAAATGTATTTCTATTTAAAAATTCTTACAAGAAAGACATTTTTGAACAGCAGAATATCTTTTGTTCTGTTTAAAATGCAATATTTATTTTTAATCTACATGAGATATAATTTAACGCAAAAGAAAAATGTGTTAATTTTTTGTTTTGAAGAATAAGCTATACATTTATAATGCAAAAACTAAATATATGGCACACTTTTCTGTGTTACGTTTTGGAATTCTTGATGTTAAATTCTGGTTGTGTAAGTAAATTCTATATATTTCATGAATTTTCTTCTTCTAATATGTCATTCGAAGCATTAAGTTTAAAACATTAATACGAAAAACAATACAAAAAAAAAAGAATTGAAGAAGCAAAATTAATTTTTCCTCCTACAATCCAACGAAGAAATTGCTTCTCTATTAATTCTCTTCTCGAGCACAATCTTCCCCACAAGACCCCTTAATCTATCTAACCCTATCTGTCATTAACCAAAGACATTTGCATTGAATATTTGAATTTCCAAAAAGACGACTTCGAGAAGCATCTATCTCTTTTGTTCTGTAACTCTGATGCATTAAAACAATGAATTCCATCCCAACAGAATCAAAGCTCCCTATGCGTATCGTTGCCATTTTCTTGAATTTAAAAAAAGAATGAAAAAAAAGCAAATAAATCCACGAACACTAGCCAAAGTAAATTGTTTCATTTCTTTGGCTGAGCCTCATGTCTCGTTGAATTCTTCCGAGATGATGAAGTGAAGTGAAGAAGAGCTCTGGGTATGTTAGCATGTATATGCATTATTGAATCATGAATAATTCAGTGAAACCAGATTCCGAACTGGAGTATGAATTATTTAAAGGGCCATTGCAAAGTGTGGAAAAATTAAATTGAACAAAACTCACAAAATTTTGTTCGTAGTCGTCATTAAATGGCTCATGAATTTTCAATATATGGCATACACACTGGCCAAAGAGATGTGATCGGATCGAATGCAACTTTGTATGAATCGCTGGCACGGATCATCGACTTAGAATGCAACCACACAACAAGAATAAAATTAAATGCAAAAGAAGTATAAAAGAATTCTAAAAGTTTGTCTTTCATATTTTAATTCGTCTCTAGTATTCTTCAAAGGAACCCGAAACGTAATGCTGACAGTGTTGAATTCATTTTGACATGAGCAAGCCGATGGAAAGTAGTATTCTTTGAAAAATCACAGAAAATATCACATGATATTATTTTTATTGTAAGAGATTAAAAACCACATGACCAAATGGGATTTAGAAAATATTTGATTCGGAAATCTAAAAATATCGTTGTTAAAGGTTTTGATCCATGAAGTATGTCTTGAAAGTGTTTTGAAATAATTTTCCTAAACTTGAATTACTGAAAATAAAAGTGCATGATTGCAGAGGTATGAAATGCAAACATTACATTTATTGGAAAGATAAACCCATTCTCCACTGCGCGCTAACAAGAAATCGGATTTCATCATCATCCTAAAACGAAAAATTCAAGCTAACTGAAGTTAAAAAACGAATACGTCATCGCCTTTGATCTGTGTTCGTGTATGCGAAGCATTAACCCCATCAAATATTAATAATGTGTTCAGGGGTCGCGAAGGCCGTTCTTTAGTGCACAATTAGGCTGATATCGTAAAGGACTATTCATTAGCAGAGGGCTGTTATTATGTTTAAAACACGCGAGAGAGATTAAGTGGCCACCACGGTCCGTCTATTGGCTCTTCTTAATGAGTAGACCAATAGAAGTGTTAGCAAATTGTAAATAAATTATTACTTTTTCTTTGTTGAAATTTGGTCCAAAACTTGTTTATGGTAGGACTAGGTAAGTAAATAAGTTATTGTGTATTTAACAAAAGAATTATGTTTAAAAAAGGTGTTTTTTTTTTGTTGTTTACAACGAAAGATAGTGTATTTCCCCCAAAAAACCAGACTAGAGAATTGCAGAAGCAGTGCTTCTGAAAATCAATATGTGCGATCCAACTTGTTCAATCATAATTTGCATTGCGTTCCTCCTTATACAATAGAGCAGTGTTTCTCAAACTTTCAATACTGGCGACCCAATTTTCAATCATAATTTTTGTTGCCCCCTGTACAACAATAATGTATTTACTGCAATAAAAATGCACGTTGACGCTAAAGCTACAATGCGATCTTAATTATAAACTGTATAAGTATTAAATTTTGTATATGTTACTTTTAAGTAATATATATTTTCAGAAAATTACTTAAAATATATATTACTTATACTTATATATATTATGTTAATTTTTCTCTAAATTTTTATTGGAACAGATCACAAAATGATATATTTAATTAAATATATATTTCCTTCAGCATCCATTTCTCCAAGTACAAATGTCATTAGAAAAATTGTCTAGTTTATGTTGCTATCTATCATATCCATCACATCTGACATTGTTGGGTACGTTTGCGTTAGTCTGGGCAACATATCGGGCATCTGCGAAAACATGTAAAAATGCTTCTCCTCGTACAATTCCAGTCAGTTTTCGTTGACTCGATACTTCTATAGCTACCGAATCTAAATTGAATGTACATTTTTTAATTTGCACGTTAATTGTAATTCACGGTAATTAAGTATTTACGCAGTAGATTAAAACAAAATCATACATACATTTATAAGTCGTAAGCGAGCATTCGACGACAATAAAGGTTCAAAAAGTACACATACGAGCATGGCTCCGAAAATCAAATCAAGAAAATATTCTCAAAAATACTTAAATTTGGGATTTACCACTACTGAAGTAAATGATGGGGGAAAAAAGCCCCTGCTCGTTATGTGTTAAAAGTTACAAATCTGAAGCATGTGAAAGTTGTTTTTAAAACCATGTAAAATCATTTAGCCATCTTGGCAAAGAATTTTAAAAAGTATTTTCTTTAAGAGGTCAACTTGGTAGCAAGTTACGAGTGGATTAGGGGTTTATTTCAAGATACTCCAGAAGGGCTCTCAACTTCAGAAGAAGAAATTTTCATAGATTTCACATCCCGGGAAAAATTAAAAGGCAATTTTGTAATAAATCGCTCTTTGAATTTTGGGTAGAGATGGATGATGAATTTTCTGCACTGAAAACAAAAGCACTTCGTATACTATTAACATTTTCAACATCCTACCTATGTTAAAAAGGATTTTCTACGGTGGCTGCTTTGAAGACAAAATATAGATCTCAGCTAAATATAGAAAAATAACTCAGAGTGTCAATATCTGATATTAAACATTCCTTTGAAAAACTTTGCTCTACAAGACAAGCCCATGGAAGTCACTAATAATTATTAAACTTGTTTATAATTTAGTATTAAGAAATTATTTATAAAATACTTTCTTCAGCACTGATACATTAAACGTATACTGGCTGAAACACCGGCTCTTCGCACGAGTTCATTTTTTTTAAAAAATATAACATTATTCTTGATATAATAGCTGAACTGTAAGGAGAGTAAAACTGCTTACACGACATTGTATACAAAAATGTTAAATGATTTTTTTAGATAAATGCTTTAATTGTAAATAACTGTTTAAAAGAACTGTAATTTTAAACCTCACAGAATTAGCATTTAGAATTAATGTTAAGTAATGAAAAAGAATATAAAATTCCCATGAAGAATAATTGTGTTACTTTTTAATATTTAAAGCGAGAAGACTTCAAAATGTTTTAACCCGGGAGCAGGCGCGCACTCGATACTAACGCTGATGGTAATGCGGGGGAACTCAGTCACCCCAATCATTTAATTATAATTATTTTTACTCTACACGATACAAATTGGAAAATTCCAGTGAATAATTTAATTGAGAGAAAGTATACTTTCCGGCTTTCAAGAACGTTCAATCTTTCTTTGATGATTTAAGAAAAAATTTAATAAAACTGAACTGAAATGATTGACAAGTGAAAGACCTTAATAAAGGACGCAAATCAGAGATACTTTTCACTAATATTACAGAAATGTTACTTGCTGGCAAAGCTGTCATATTTTGTTCAAGTAATTGTAGTTTTAATGAGCATTCATGATCGAGTGAGTGAATATTAACGTCGCACTGTTCAGCTACACGATGGCTTTTAGAGACGGACCTCGTAATTTTGAACCATGGTTGACGAGGACGATACTTGAGCTGGCCTCTTTTAACTACCACACCACTCCAACAAGAGAACGTTTGAGCTCTCTACAGATTTAACGTGCACCTCTCCCATGCACGATGGGTCTTTAGTGGTACTGGGCTCGAACTCGTGACACCTTTGGTGATCAACAAGTAGCAAGTTGAACTTTTTCTTTCTTGTGTTTTTTTGACAAGTCGAACTGAACCTTGTACACTTAGGGCTTCATATTTCAGTTGATGGAGTTCTTTAGGAAGCAATTGAACATTTTCCTTTCGTTTCATGTTCATCGTGTTTCTCAATCATGAATATTATGCATCAGTTTCAACTTCCTTCAATACAGATCACAGATGCCCCGCGCCACCGCTGACTGGTTATAAGTGTATTCAGAAAAAAATACGGATGTTTTAAAAAGGATTATGATGTTTTTCACTATGCTTTATATGTTTGAGATTACTCGTAAAAATAAATCTTAGCCAAATAATTCTTCAAAAATCAATCAATTCTCTTCCAAATATCGTAAAACCCTTCATTATTTACAATTTCCCTATGCGAAAAACAAATATATAAAAGATGGGATGGAACTAATGTAGAAACCATACCAGTAAGTTTGAAGGTCAATCAAATAAATGACCAGCAAATGTATTATGCTGCCTGGCTGAAAAGTGAATCATGTCTTCCTTTTCTTTCTACAACTAATATACAGTATTTCAAAAATAATTACAGTGATGAAATGTTTATTTTCTTAGAATTTCTCTCAGGGTCTGAGTTTCGTTTTTTCTTTTAACGAGTAATATTTTATGTTAAAAAAAGAAAAACGCCAGATGATAAACATAAATTATATCAGTGTTCTTGTGTATTTTTTTTATTATGGAAAAAGTATTTTGTTTCACTTCTTTCCGGTTATTTTTTTTTAAAAAAATCATTAAATTTTCGATATGCTCGTGCCCCCTCCAGGGGGGCGCGCCCCACACTTTGAGAAACACTGCAATAGAGAATTGCTGAAGCAGTGCTTCTGAAACTCAATATGTGTGACCCTACTTGTTCAATCATAATTTGCATTGCGTTCCTTTTATACAATAGCATTTTGCATGCAATAATAATGTACTTTGACACTAAATGGACAAAACGCCCTTAACTATAAATCGTATAAATTATTAAGATAAGTATTAAATTGCGTATGTGTTATTTTTAAGTCATAGATATTTCACAAGTAAGTTATTCCTTTTAAGTAACATAATAAATATCATGTTATTTTCCTTTTCTAATTTTTAAATCTGAACAGATTGCAAAATAATTTTTAATTAAAGAAGATACCAAGTACACAGGTACCTTCATACAGTAAGGCCTCTCAACTGCCGAAGAAGAAATCTTCACATATTTCACGTCAAGTGTCGAAATTAACAGGCAATTTAGTAATAAACCAGTCTTTCAATTTTGGGCAGGGGTGGATGGTGAATTTTCTAAATTGAAAACAAAAGTATTTCGCAAACTTTTACGAATTACAACTCTAGTATAACTCTTTTATCAAGCATTAAACTTTCTTGTTATTAAATTTGTTTTTATTTTAGTATCAATAAATTAATTATCAAATAAGTTGTACAGTTCTGATAGGTTTATAAGTATATTATATCAGTGTAAATGTGCATTTCAGTTTTTTATTATGTCAAAATGTATTTTACACACTTTACTTCTTTTCTCTCCCCCCCCTCGAATATATAATATATAAATTAAATTTTTTGAAATGATCTTTTATTTTATACTTTTCAATATACTTGCGCCCCCCGCAGGTTTATCACAACCCTTAGGGGGGGGGAGCACCCTACAGTTTGAGAACCAATGATATACAGTGAAATAAGTTAAACGCGAAAACGTTTAACCTTCACCCATGTGACGGCCTGTTTCTTAAGCATTCTTGGGGATTTTTTTTGACGACCAGTAAAAAGATAGAACTTTAAGTTTTTTATCATTTATTTATATGTTTTAATGTTTAGCCAGAAATATCCAATAGAACGTTAGTTATAGCGCTCTGAACACACCCGCCTCGAAAAAATGGACGTTCACTTCATCCGCGATTCCGGCTGATTGGCTTATCTATGTATATATAAGACGCATTTGTTGTCTGTTTGTCTGCTCCCTCATAACTCAAGATCCAGACAACCAAATAACGAGAAATTTGTTGCACGTGCCGAAAATTACACGAGGAAGGTTCTTAAATAGGTTTGGCGTTCCTAATTCTTTCCTAATTTTTTAAAATTTATTTTTTAAGTGATTTTCCTGTGTTATGACGTCATATCATGTCACGTTTCTCAGTAAGTGGACAATTTATACTTTACATGCAGTTTTTCAAAATTATTACACATTTTTACTGCAGCTATGTTAATCGGTTGGAATATTTTTTCAATTTTTCTATTCTTTGATATTTAATAAGGTTTATTTTTCGAATAAATCATTTTTTTAAGGATTCAACTAAAATTTTGTTTTGTTGTTTTGGCAACATTTAGGTATTATGGCGGGATGTTTATGTGTGTGATTTTGCTTAAAAATTAGAACTTACAATTTCAGTATTTTTTCGGAAAATTTATTTATTTCTTTAGAATGCGAAGGTTATAATTTTGACAAACTAAAACTTCTTATTGATTATGGTATTTCAGTTCTTATTCCTGTGATTAACATAAGTATAGTATTTCCGTTTTCATTATCTGTTTTAGATAGTATGAAATTAATAATATTTTACAATTTTATGTGTCTTTATTTTAACCTTTAAGGGTATACTATTGGCTTCATTGTATAAAATTGCCTTGCAGAAAATCAAACTTGGGTAATTATACTGCCCAAGAGAAAGCAGTGTTGGTAGTAATTACATATCAAACTGAAATAGGCATCAGAGAATGAGCAAAACAGACAAATGGCTTAAATACCTGTTGAGGAAGAAAGTGGTTTTAAGATTAATTATTTTTGGTACTTATGTACTATCCTAACAATCGCCAACGTTCAAAATAACTTGCCAAGTTGGCAACCCCGATTTCGCATGTCATATATATGCTGAATTGTGAGTCATGTGCTTCGTTTCATATAATGTCGCCAATAGATTGCGGTTATATTTAAGTGCCTTATTTTTTCAAATTATGCTTTTGCATTGATAAAGTTAGTTCAGTTCTTTTTTATGTCAGTTAATGTTAGTATTGTACTTCATTTTTCAATTTATTTTTATTATCGGGATATATATACTTTGGATAATTTTTTTTTATTTAGTACTTACGCATTATTTCACAATCGCCAACGTTCAAGACAACTCGCCACTTTGGCAATCCAAACTTTGTATGCGTTGAATTGGCAATCATGTGCTTCATTTTGTATAATGTCACCAATAGGTTGCGATAATACATAAATACCTTTAATTCTGTACATTACTATAACATTAGACTGGCCACAACACCATTTTGGCATGATTTCAAAATCATGCCAAAAATGAGTAGCCTACCAATATGAAATTAATATTATGAGTATTATCTTAGCCTGTTTTATCTTTTCCTCCACTAATCCTTAATTAATTTGATATATAATTTTTGTTTTTTTTATATTTTAGTACTTACATTTATTTTGGGCGATTCTGTACAGCAAATATTTTTTTGCACATTGCGATGTCTTTGGCGAAATAAATCAGTGGTATTTTTTTTTTCTTAAATATGTTTTTTATCTGTTTTGACAATTTTTAAAATTTTGTTTGATGTGTGTGGGAAAAGCAAATAGCAAAATAAATATTTTACAGTACATATATTGTGTTTATACGATAATGTTTATACTGATTTAATCAAAATATTGAGCCTTCTTTTATATTTGATATCTTTTTAAGATTTAATTTTATGTTATAACTAGCTATACCTAGCTAAATGTTGCTGTGGCTCAGTCAGCTTTAAAATACTGGCACACCATAAAATATACCATGAAGCTTACAAAAGTAATAATACACAAGAATTCAAGTATATCTATATATACACATAAGACACATTTGTTGTCTGTCTGTTTCCTTATAACTCAAGATCCAGACAACCAAATAACGTGAAATTTGGTACACATTCACAAAATTACATGGGGAAGGTTCTTAAAAAGGTTTCGTTCCATCCCAACCTCCTCATCATGGCCTCCTCCAGCCAAAAAGAGTGCTCCATGTGCATGTTCTGAGCCATGGGTTCATTATAGAGAAAACTTTACTAAACAAAAGCTGTAAGTAAATTGCAATACTGCTTTGTTATATTTACTGCCAGCAAATACTGCAACAAATATCACATTACTTACTACATTCCATTCCTTCATTCATAAGAATGCATTGTCATTTTTTGCTACAGTCATGCCTATGAGAAAAAGGGGGAGAGTATAGACTTGCAGATACCATGCTTTTCTCATGGGCAGTTGTATGTGGCCTGCTCCAGAGAGGGCAGAGAGGAAAATCTTTTTGTACATACTCCAAATGGAACTGCAAAAAATGTTGTCTATCACATTGCTTTAAGATAAATGTACCCTTTTATTGCATGCAAATAAACAGTTTTGTAAGCTTCTACAGAAAACCTTATTTTAAACCCGGGCAAAGCCGGCTACTTGCAACTAGTCTGAAATAAAAAAAATGAACGGCGTTTTAATCTATAAGCTTAAATGCACCAAATAAACTACACTCAATTGGAAATTTCAAAAATTGGACTTTGGTAGATTTCTGAAGAAAAAATTTCAGATTTCATGTGTTTTTTTTAATGTTTTTGTTATATAAAAAAGAAATATTTTGAATTTTGGAATGATCGTAATTCATTCAGTGCGTATATTTGTGCTGAGTCTACCCTATAAATTTGAAGTCATTCGGTCAACCCGTTCTAGAGATAGGATAGAGGAAAGTTTGAAAAACACAGTTTTGAGAAGTTTGTTTGAGTTGAAAACACAGTTTGACATAATTTAAAGTTTCAAATCCGATTACAAAAAATTAAAATTATAACTTAGCACTATTAACAGCTGCTCTTCGAACATCTGCTTCTTGATAACGACTTCGAATTTTAAAAAAAATCACTTTTCACCATATTCTGCACATGTTAAGGAAGCAATTAATGAAAACAAATTTTTTTTTTTATGGGAACACATGGGTGAACCCTCTTAAGGTGAAATATAGGTTAACATGAAATAATACATTGACCCCGACAACCAATATGTATTTTCCTTACTTTTTATCTTTTAATACGAAACCAAAATCGCTTAAGGTATTCGACTACCCTAGAATCCTGATTTTTTTCAAAAATTGACAAATTTTGTTTATGATTTTATTTTATAGGTCATCATATAAGCTTAATAAAAATACCAAGTTTTTTATTTTCCATTCACTAGAACAAAAATTACAAGTGTTTTAGTAAAAACAGATTCCATAACTTTACACAAGATGACAAACTTTAAAATGCGTTTTACTCGAAATGTGTTTTTTGCGAAAAGTTCAAACGGGGACAGCGATTGCTAAAGTTTTGAAAACAATTTGCTGAAATTTTTTGTGTGTGTTATGTATAACAGTAGAAGTGTTTTGATCTTCAGATTTATCAATCGCTGCTTTATTTTAAAATTTACAGTCCTTTATGTGGATATAATCACTTTCTTTTTAAGAAATTTCGTATAATCACTAAGATAAGGTGCTCTAGGTTTTGTAAAAATTGAAATATCTCTTATCCTGAAGGTCATTTCAAACACGAATAATAAAGTAACATATCAAAATTGAAAAATTGAGAATTTTCTGATAAAAATTTTGTACAGAGCGGGCCCCGTTTATGTAATTTTTTGTACATTCTTACCAGTTTTTTCTCATTTTAATAATAATAAATTTTTTTTCTGCTTTCAATTTTAAGATTTTTTCCTTAAAATATACTAAATAATTCTAAAAATCCCAAGAAAATCCTCATATTTCCATTTTTTTCAAAAAAAAAGTTGTCGCAAGTACTCGGATACCTTAATACGAAAAAATTTATTTTCTTGGAATGAGCAAAATCCGGAAGACACCAGTCGGATTGAACTGTCTTATTGTATTATCGGAAGAATTCATTACAGTAGTGGATGATAATGTGTGTACAGCCCCAATTAAGGTAGACAAAGACATTTTGGAGTCTGCTCAAAGCTCAAAAAATTTCATTGATGCAGATTCTGAAGATGGAAATGAAATGAATAATGCAGCTCCTGTTCCCTTATCATCCAAAATGAGGAACGTCATAAAAGTATGCGTAGTTACTTAGATGCACAGTCCAATGATAAAATGAATAACAGTATGGAGGATATCGAAGAATTTGTTGATAATTTGATGTTAAAAATAACAATGGAAAGAAAAATATCAAATTATTTTTCAAAAACTCAATAAATGTTTTGTTTTTCAAAAAAATTGAAAATTTTATACTAAATTTCTGTAAGTTCTTGAGAATGTTTTTGTTTCATTGACTTTTATTAAATATATGCGTATTTCTTACCTATATAAATAGAAAAAAAACTTTGAAGAAATTTAATTTTGTTGATATGTGTTTTTTCTTTTTTTTTTTGCAATATCCTTTAACACGAAATTCTGTTTACTTGAAAAATTATTTCAGACCCTTCAGTTTCTCGTTAAGAGTTTTTCAAAGTATTCACAATGAATGCCGAATATAGCTCGTTTAATAATAGCTTTTTGATACACTTGAATTTTTTTAGTTGAATCAGAATTTGTATCTGTAGAATTCATGCAATCTGAGTGAAATATTCACTACGTACCAAAACTTTAAATTTTCAGGTGAATTATAGTTGTCATTGTACACATTTTATTAAAATGAAAATACGAGATTATCTATCAATAAAATCTTGTATATGCTTTAATTCTAAAAAGGTGAAAAATGATAATTTGACCATTTTTATAACACCATCTTGCTTCAAACGTTTTTATACCTATGTTGTTATTTGCATAAATATAGGTTGATGGCTTTTAATTGTAAAAAGGAAATATTGAAAAGAACTTCGAGTGAATGTGTGGGATTTTTTATTATTATTAAAATTAACCACGTAACCTTGCAGGCATTATTTCATGATTTCAAGTTATATACAAGTATGGTTTTGCTCTTTTTAGCGAACACAGATTATAACATCACAAAAAATTCTAAATTTTCATTCACAAAATTTTTGTATGTATATTTAGGATTTAATAATAATAAAAAAATAATAATCAATGAGAGACTTCTACAGTGACCCTAATTCTGAACTTAACTCAGTGGCGTAACAGCTGATGAGGGCCAAGGCCTACTGTTTCCAACTCAGTACACGCGACCTTCGGCTCTGAGGTGCATGAGCAGATGATTTGGTCAGATGGTCAACCTGTGGCCGCGGTAGCCGAGTGGTATAGGTATCGGATCGTGGCTTGCCTGGTCACGAGTTCGATCCCAGTACCACTAAAGACCCGCCGTGTAGGGCAGCGATGCACGTTAAATCTGTCGAGAGCTGAAACGTCCTCCCGTTGGTGTGGTGTGGTAGTTAGGAGAGGGGGTGCCAGCTCAGGTGTCGTCCACGTCACTTGACCATGGTTCAAAATTACGTGGTCCGTCGCCAAAAGCCCTCGTGTAGCTGAACAGTGCGACGTTAATATTAAATCAAATCAATCAAATCAGATGGTCAACCTGACGCGTAACCCTCAATGTTAAGTTGCCAAGCAAGCTTGGTAGTCATTTATAGATCCACTGATGGTTCTAAAGGCTGAGTGAACCTTGCCTAGCCCGGAGTTTTGACCTCGGTCCTGTGGTGTGGAAGCATGATGCACTAACCACTCAAACACTGGGCTTGCAATCCTAATAGAATCTCTTAATGTGAAATTCAGAAAATTAAATGTATAACCTAGGGCTTCATCTAAAACAAGGATTATAAAGTTCATGTGTCTAAAAAAATCATTTTTCACAAATAATTTTCAAATAATTAAAACTTATACACTTTCTTTTTTTGTTTATATTTATATTAAAATCATTTTTTAAGAAAGAAAAAATGTTAGGTTGTATAAAATATTTTGATTACTTTCCCTTAAAGGAAATGTTGATTCTTTTACAAATATAATAAATATCGAAAGCTAATCTGTCTGAATTTTTTTAAATGAACGCAAATACTTTATATTTTCTTATTACTTTAATTCAAATATGTTTTAAAGTAACATTATTTCTTCATACTGTTATAATGGATTACAAGGGTAAGAAAAGCTACATAACTTTCCTCAAGCAATTCCAATAAAATTGTTAAGAAGAGTGTTCTTATCAAGAAATGAAAAGTAGAAATAGCAAATGAAAACTATATTTTAACTAATGGTGAGAGATAGTAAACACACACATGAGAAACATTTTAACATACGTTTCCAAGTTTCTTAAAAATAATTCTGTAGGAGATTTTTAGTATTTGTAAAATTTTTTTTCTACTTTATAGAAATGCATTAAATTATAGTAATAATAAACGTAATGCATATTACTAAATTATAGTAATATGCATTACGTTTCGTGATTTTCTTAAAATTGTTTTGGTTATGCTATTCTCAAATTAATTTCATAGCATTACTTTTCGTATTTTCAATTTCTCTAAAATAATTCTTGAAAATTAATTAATGTACAAAAATAGTATTCCATTTTGTCATTTCACTTCAATTCATTCTATATTACAGTGTTTTTCAAACTGTGGGGCACGTCCCCTAGAGCGGTGTGATAACTCTACGAGGGGGGCACGAGCATATTCAAAAATCATAAACAAAAGATTTAAAAAATTATTAATTAATTAAAAAAATATTTTGATATAATAATAAAAAAAAAACTTTGCACTGATTTTCTACACTTATAAATGCATCAGTACTGCACGACGTATTTTATAAATAGTTTAACAATACTAAATTAAGAACAAGTTTAATAATTACCAGGGGCCCCATAGGCTTGTTATACATAAAATTATATACAAAAATTAACACTTGCGTTAATATTTTGTACTGCTTATAATTAATCCCTTAATTGCCGATAAAAAGTTACTTGGTTCGCTCCCTCATGCCACCGTTTTCCACGTAGACACGCGTAAGTCATGTATTGGGGGCAGAATAAAGGAATAGACAAGCAAAACCTCCGTAATTAGTAAATCCTTCTCAAACACTGTCAGGGTCTCTTTATTGTATTCCAAAGCTTTCGGAATAATTTTATGGATAGCAGTGCGCGAAAAAGATCATACTTCAGAAAGATGTATATATAGGTCCAGGGTAATTAACGTTTTGTCTGAGGCAGACGTTTATATACGCCAGTGGCATTTAAGAGGTTAAAGTCGTTTTGTAGTTTTAGAGTCAAAGTATTATATTATTTAATCCAATACATTGCTATTGTATAGAAGGGGGGGGGTAATGAAAATTATGATGGAATATTGGGTCGCATATACTGAAAGCTTGAGAAGCACTGCTGTATTATGTTATGTTTCACGAGTTCTTAACGTTTTCATTAATATGTTCTTGTCAAGTTAATTTCATACCTTTAACTCTTAAAATTTTGGTTACTTAGAAGAACTCCAAAGATAAATAATAATATGAAAACACAAGTTTCCGTTTTTTCTCATCGCTCCAGTTCTTTCTTGTTTACATATCTCTATAATCTAGTGAACCATGACGACTATCCAAAGCAAAATTTGTTTCGATAAGATCTCTACGACCAGTGCATATGCAATAGATAGGAAATTCATGAGCTCTTTAATCACGAGCAGGAACAAAATATTGTGATTTTTGTTCAATTTAATTTCTCCACACTTGGCCAAAGACCTTTAAATAATTCATGCTCCCCGTTCAGAATCTGGTTCCGCTGAATTATTCATGATCACATGATGCATATACATGGCAAGGGACCAGAAGATCTTATTCACTTCACTTCACCATCACTGAAGAATTTCTAAAGACACGAGGTTCACCCTAAGAAATGAAACAATTTACTTACGATATACTCTATTTTTTTCCTTCCAGTTTTATCCATTTTTCCATCTTTAAAAAAATTAGTATAACGAGCAAAGCGAGGGACTTTTTTGGTATGGGATTTTTGATATTGTCAGAACAGAATTTATGGCCCGAGAACTTCAGCAGGGAAGAGACAGATAATTCTTTAAATAGCCTTTTAGGAAATGCAAATATTCTATGCAAATTGTTTCAATTAATGAGAGGTAAGGGAAGATTGATTGCAGGTTTTGGCGGCGAATGATTAAGTGCACTTGGAAGAAAATAAATGAAGTAGTAATCGAACGATTCGGTTGTAAGTTGGAAAATGAATGCTCTTTTCCAAGATGTTCCTTTTTATATTTTAAACTTTGGCTTCGAACGGAAATCGGTGGGGTTGATTAGTCTTTTCATCAATCTAAACATATCAAGATAAAGATGTAATTTATTTTTGCGTATAATAGAGAAATTTTTCACACACTCAAAATTGATATGGCTCATAAAAGTATAACAAAATACTATACTGTTTGCATTAATTGGAACAGGCATTTTTTTTCTTGTCTGAGTTGGTATGTGATTATCAGTGACATCCCGAAACCCTTCAAATTGGTTATATCTGCCTAGATGTAATGTGATTGATCGTCCTTGACTATAATTTACTCCTTTGATTGCTTTTGGTGCATCAGTTGTCCAGCTGTGAGCCTTTCAGTGCGGCAGCTGGTGGTTATAACTTTGCGTTCATTGTAACACGCATTACTTTTACTTGTTCTGAGATGGATATTACTCTAAGTAAACGTTCTAAAGTAATCACTCTTAACCAGTTAACTGTGGCGCTCCAGTTTGAGAGTCCGGAATTGTGTGTGTCACGAAAATCAAGTGATGACGAGTATACTCGTCAATCACAGAGTAAGTTGCGCTGTTAAAATATTGGATTAAAAATGAATTTATTTTATAAAGTTGCCAATTTTGTTACTAATACTGATTATACTATAGTCGGGGGGCTGTGTACAGAGCTATAAAGTATTGTAATTTATGCTGGTCGCAGGTTCCTGAGACCGACGGTCTTTCCGACCCTAAGTTCTTACAGATATCTACGAATTTTAGAAACGATTTTTTTTTACTTCCTCCTTCACTGACAATGTATTTTATACTTGTCTTGAGACTAAGGTAGTTCTGGAGAGGGGCTGTAGGGTTGATCATAGTCTTCTTATCACAAACCATTCTTCCTTTTCCCACCTTAATAAGAAACTATTCTTTAGTTAGCACGGCATTGGGCTCTAATGTCAGCACATGGTTCTAACATCAAAAAATTGGCATTTACATCTCTCGATAGCTAGGTAACTTCAGGCCAACAGCTATCAATGGGCTCAGCTCCTGGTCGTTATCACGCATTTGTCCTATGACTGACCATACCTAAAGGAACCCTATTTCAATCAACTTTCCGACTTTTGCTCTTGCCCTTTTTTGGCTAACATCTAAGACAGATTATCATCGTAAATAAATAAATTCGTTATGCGAACTTATAGCGAACTTCAGCCAGTGCATTACGGGCATGTATGAATCATCTTAAATGTTTCATACTTTTTATTTATTTGTTTTGCTCCAGACTGGCCTGAAAATATTCTAAGTACCTTGAAATTGGAGAATATATTTTGTTTTCCTCAAACATTACAATTTAAATAGCCAATTGTGACTACTTTTTACGCATGATTAGTATACTCGTCAATCACAGTTAACTGGTTAATGACCACACTTCTATGACTATGAGAAATATAGCTACGGTAGTTGGTGTGGGTAACTCAAGTGTTTCAATGATTTTGAGGTCATTTCAAGATTCCGGAACATTGTTTCCAAGAAAAGGAAAATGTGGGCTCAAACGGAAAACTACTTCTAGAACCGATAAAATTACATTAAGAAATGGAAAAATAAGTCCAAGAAAGTCCAAAAACCTTCGAAGGGTTTATTGGATTTGGGTGTTGAAGTTAGCCCCTCATATATACGGAAAAGACTTACGGAAGTTAGCCGTAAGGCAAAAAGACCGAGGAAAATGCAAATTTTAGTTCAGAAAAAGGTGCATGGACAAAAAATACCGATGCTGGACTGCCTACGATTATAAAAAGGTGATTTTCAGTGATAAAACCCATTTATTTGTGCAGCTATGTAGTTAGACGAAGTGATGATGAAATTCTGCTACCCGATCATACCCAACAAGTTGTAAAAGACCCTTCTAAGCCAATGTTGTTGTTGTTTCGGGGGGTATCACAACAAATGGTACTAGAAGCATAGTCCCTCTTAAAGTCATGATTAATTCTGTCAAATACACATATAAATATTAGGTAATAGAATTATTGCATTCATGGAAATATTTGATGAAACATTTCAACATGACGACTTCTTGTCACAATTCGAAATTGCTCCAGACTTTTATGCAGGAAAATAAAATAAAATGGCTTAATTAACTAGACCTAAATCCTATTGAGAATTTTTGCCATATTCTCAAAAATCGTTCAGCTAAGAGGAGTTTCACGACAACAACAAAAAAAGTGTTAAAGTGCTATAGAAGTGTGGTTCCACGATGATGAAGTTAAGAACATGCGTGAATTTCAAGATGAGTTGAAGAGGTCATTTTTGCTCTAGGAGGATATATTTTGTACTAATGTAGAGGTTTTTCTGTCAACGTATGTAATGATTAAAAGCTAAGGTTTTAGAAAAAGTAGTTTTCTGACATTTGTCCCAATGAATTCGAACGGTATAGTAACTATAGGTCTTTTCCTTCTAAGTTAATGTTGCTACTGATCAATTCACACTGACACAGCCCACACTAAGATCTGTGTGAACTTCTTTCAATCACTTGGTGTGGGTGTCAAATTAAGGTTCAAACGTATCCACTCATCCAGGCAACTTTTGTTTGCTCTCTGTCTCTCTCTCTCTCTCTCTCTCCACACTGTATTTTATTCCAATATTTGTTTATTCTCAAAGAACGGAGCTGCTTTTAAAAGTTTTCATTGTGTTGGAAAACCTTTGAGTCAATTAGGCACTTGTTTTCCGCAACTGCAAATTAAACAGAAATGAATCTATGCTTCTGTTCTATAAGTAAGCTTTCCATTCCACGATTTCTGCAATACCTAAATATACTAACACTTATTTTCAAGTCATCGAGAATACTAAAGCAAAACTGTATAATAATTCGTTATTTCTGAGAAAAATTAATTACCTTTGCTCCTAAATAAATCATAAAATATCTTTGAAACTCCTATTTAAAATTTAAATCATGCTTATTAGATACATTTGTGATATTTATTGTATTTCTAGCATTTTTTAAACGAAAACCGAGTAAATCTTTGGAATACTTTTTTAACTGTATTTTATATGTATATATTTAAGAATTAAATATTTTATTAAAATTTTTTTTCAAACCTCATTCATTAGGAGTTTTCTTACATAAGTTCTTTTCTTTAAGTTAAAAACAGATCCCAGACGTAGAATCGAAAAAATTTAGGAACATAAAAAATTCCTCACTGTCATTATTTTTGAAATACTGCACATTTTAGCTGTAATCTGTTTAACCTTCTAAGTTATTGGTACAGTTAGTTATGACCCATCTCTTAAATGTTTGTTTCTCATTTAGGGAAGTTGTAAGTAATGTATTTCTCTGTTACACATTTTTCCATGCGAAAGAGTTTTATGATATTTGGAAAACCACGGAGAGCACACACACACTTTCAAGAATTACTTGGCCAAGACTTATTTTTACGAGTATTCTATACATATAAAGCATAACGCGAAAAAACTTTTACACAATTTCATATAATCATAATGAATACACTTTTTACCCGGAAGTGGTCGCGCGGGACGCACAGATTACGAAATCGTTAATTCTGGCAAAACTGTTTAAAGCTCTTTCAAATTAATTCATTTTGTACACGTATGAAAAAATTTATGTATTGGATATTTTTGTTTTCCTACCTTTCATCAAGTGAACTTTCTCGAATATTCAGTTTTTGTGCAAATATAGAGAGTAATTTAGAGTTCACTTAATAAAAATTTTAAAAGTGCTTGAACGCGATTCTTTATTTTATAAAATTTCATGCATTCATACACATTCCTTTTCATCTAAAAAAATTACAGTTTTATTTTTTAAACAAAAAGAGCACTAATTAATATTAAAATAAAATTACATTCATTTTTAATCATATTTTTCAAAGAAACTGAAATATTTTTGAATCACTAAAAATAATTAACTATATGAAAGTTCAAAATTAAAAGTTCTGATAGTAACAAATAAAAGTTAATGCTTAATTTAGAAAAGAAAAAAATTGGATTATTTTCATAAAAATAATTCGATACAACCAACATCATAAGAAATTGTTCTAGCTGGGAAAACAAATCGAATTATTTTCAACATAAAAACCACGATTTGCAAATATTCTTTAGGGCAGCGTTTCTCAAACTGTGGGGCGCGCCTCTTTGGGGGGGCGTGATAACTCTAAGAGGGTTAGAAAAAAAAAGTTTATTAAAAAAATATATTATAATTTACTGAAAGTATGCAAACAAAATACATTCTGACATACTAAGAAATAAATGCACATTTACACTGATATAATACACAATGTATCAGCACTATAAAGATTTGATATTGCTGCAAAGGAGTTGAATTTTCAAAATAAAAGATTCAATTTTAGACTATTAAAATCATTTTGTTTGAACATAAATAATTAAAATAGATGATTATTGATAAATGAGTACTGAGTAGTGAAAAAGAAATGATGTACGTTGCAACACATTCCACAATCTAAGCTTTGCAGTGGTATCATTTATATAAATCAGGAACAATCTCCGGATTGAAGTGCTCATTTTGGTCTAGTGGTATGTTACGTGCTTACTGGAACCAAAGGTCACGGTTTATGTCCTCCGGATACGCACCACTTCAGCTTTCTGTGTTTGCCCGTCAAATTAGTCCAGTCCAAACCTTTTTACGTCTTCTGCTTTATCGTGACCTGTGATTTCAGAAGCAGGTATTTTTTTTAAATAAGTGTTATACCAACAGTGGCGCAGACAGGAATTTTTCAAGGAGAGGGCAGATGTCCAGGGCCAAAAGTCCATACTTCTCGTATCATACCCCAATGCGCCAACAAACATATTCTTTTGATTTTTTCGATTGTCGGGAACAAAAAAAAACAGTGAACAATAAATTATTAAATAAATAATTAGCATTAATTAATAAAATAATTTATTAATAACAAATATTTAATTTAATTTTAGGAACTATAAACCTAGAATTATAAACAACGTAAGAAATCAACTGGTATTGGGGAGGGGGCCTTTTTTGTGCGCCACTGAATATCAAAAAAGTTGTTAAACGTACCTAATATATAGGGTTCTTTTTCCTTGTAACATTTTAGTGGGTGTCTTATCATTATAATGAATATTAAAAAGTACTAAAATAAATATTTTTCTTCAGTAAAAATTAATTTGACTTTTTACCATAAAAAAAACTAAAATTCTACACTTAATTATTCCTTTCATAAAAATATATTTAGATAAAATTTAATATATAAATATTTATATAGTTGCAGATTTTTTTTTACTTTATAAAATACAAAAAAATTGCATAAAATATCATTTAATATTTAATAAACCTTTCATAAATAAGTTTATTTAATTTTAAAAATAATTAAATGAAATGAAAAAAAAATTGACCGATGAATCGAACCTAGACCTCGCGCACAGTATGCACAGACGATATATGAACCAAGTAACGAAATCGTTGGAGGAAAATTAAATTTAACTGTATAAAAGCTAAGCAAGAACTTCGAATGCTTTTTTTCTCCGAATTGACTAGCCATAGGGCGGAATTACATAGAAGGTTGAACAGCCAAAAGGAGTTCTACTAATATTACATCAAGTCTCGACCCCAAATGAATTTCCTTAACCGTGCCCTCTCCCTGTTAGTATTGTTAAATTAATTATCAAATACATTGAGTATACATCTGATACAATTCGATAAGTCTATTATATGAGAGCAAATGGGCGTTTTATATTTTATAATGTTAGAATGTATTTTGTTTGTTTACACTTTCAGTAAATTAATAATTTTTTTTAAAAATAATATTTTTTTTTTACTTTTCGATATGCTCACGCCCCCTCGTAGAGTTATCACGCTCTCCTAGAGGGATGCTGCCCACATTTTGAAAAATGTTATAAAAATGCGTATCCCTTGCTGATGTGATGATGTGAATAACATATTCACTATATACCTTTTGCATAGTACTAACAATTTGCAGTGGAATGCAGTGCTTAAAAATCTATTTCCACCGGATTCAAACACTTGATTCTTGAACTGAAGTAAAAATATTACGAAACTCTTTGATACATCTATCAAATTAAACGAATTTCAAATCCCATTATAACCCTCACCACGAGTATTAGAAATGCCATCCCGAGATCGAATCGAAGAAACCTTATTTTAAACGAAGATGTTTCCAAAGACGGAAGCTAATCCATTTGAGCGAAGGGCTCTTCCAAAAGCTACACGCGGGTTTCACATTCTTTAAAGACAAAGATCAACAGCCGAGCGGCTTTCCTTTGAGGCGTGATGCGACATGATTTCAGCAGCAAATATTGACCCGCTCTGCCTTCGAGATTATTAGACAAGTTTTAGACTTTGCTGTTGAAAAGGAAATTTCATTAGGCTTGAGTACTACTCCGACCAAGGAATTGGTAAACTGTCACTGGCGAGTTTTCAAAGAAGAGTCAACAAAGTCTTTAAGCCTGTTTGAGTTTGACTCAGCATTTTCGTTGATGGGAAATTTTGCATTTCCTTTGATGCTCCAGTGCACGATTTTTCACGCCAATATTGCTTTAAAAGTTTTATATGATGCGGTGAAAGGAGGTAAAATGATTTTGTCCGAAAATGGTTAAATTGGTTAGTTTAATTCTAGTGAAATATATCTATAATTGTACTTTTTTGTATATTTTAGTTCGTTAACACTCGTATATATATATATATATATATATATATATATATATATATATATATATATATATATATATATATATATATATATATATATATTATATATAACCCAATATAAAAAATTCAATATATAAATATATATATATATATATACATATATATAAATATATATATATATACATATACACAAATATATAAACAAAAATATAAAAATAAACAGATAGTTATAACCTAAGATAACTATAAATAGGTAGAAGGCACAGTAGTATAATGACAAACTCCTTTCCTTAGGATCCAGGATTGCAGGTTTAAACATGTTTTGGAGCCGACCAACCTTCACCTGAAGTTGGCGAGAATTCTTTGTATAGAATGCTCCGAGCCAACTGTTGTAACCTTTTGTAAACAGTTCGAAAAATGTAGCGATATCATATGGTTGGGATCCGTTTCGCTTATATTAAAAATTGTCAAATTTACAGTCCATTTAGTTATTTTAGTCAACAATATATATATATACTAGCTAGAAAAAGTCTGCTGTCACCCATAAGAAATTATACAGCAAAGGTAAAATTTAATAGAAATATAACTTTTTTCAAACAAAATTTCATGAATTTTTTAACTATTATTTAAATACTGAGCATGCATGAATTTTTGTGTTAATTTTGAATTAAAACTACTTAAGATAACGGGAGTTTTGTAACAAAGCACGCAAATAGTACGCAGAAAAAGTCTGCGCTCGCTCTTTGAATATTCTTGAATCCTGGAATTTGTATCAACAGGCGTTATAGGTTAACAGAGTTTTTGCATTCAGTTATCAAGTAAAATAGCATAAGAAAATTGTGACGTAATAATTGTTACATTTTTGTGAGATACGAAGCAATTCAAGGACAGCGAAAATAAAAAGAAGGAAATTAGTATCAGTGAGCGTAAAATCAATGTGAAAAGATGGGTTAAAGTCGTCGGGATATAGCCAGATCCGTTGGACTGCAGTATTCATCTATCCAGCATGTTATTTATAATTTTATATCTACAAGAGCTTACACATCCAAACGTCTTTTAAGTAGTCCATCTAAACTCACAATCAGAGAAAAAGGAAATATGACATCAATGGAGAAAAAAATCCGTGTTTGTCTGCAACTTAAATAGCAATAGACAATCACGAGCAGTTTAACAAAAATATTTGGGCGGATACTGCAAGAGAAATCTTGAGAAAGGCCGGATATCATAGTTAAGTGGTTCGCAGAAAGCCTTATATTTCAATTACCAACTGGCTTAAGCGGATAGCTTTTGCAAAAGATCATATACGTAAGCCTGTGGAGGACTGTGATATTCTCTGAGGAAGGCAATTTTTGCAATTTCAGCATAAAAGGTCGTAAATTAGTCTGGAGAAAACCTTGCTCAGCGCTTCAAAAAGAGCATTAAATACCAACGGTAAAGCACGGCGGCGGTGGAATCGTCGTGTGGAGTGCATGACGAGCAATTGTGTTGCCAAGCTGGAGTATATGGAATCAATTATGGACAAATATGATTACTTTGATGTCCTAAAAAACATTTTAAAGGAAAGTGCCACCAAACTCGGCTTAGGATAATCGTTTCGTTTCCAACACTACAACGATCCTAAGCACACCACTGAGATTGTGAAGCTTTGGCTCTTGTATAACGTCCCAAATCAACACTGCACATGGTCCCGCATTCATCTGATCTTAATTCTACAGAACACCTATGAGATTTGTTGGAACGCAGGATTCGTCAACACAATGTATCCAGCAAGAATATGCTGAAGAGTGTTCTTAAGGACCAATGGGAAAAAATAAGCACCGAAGAAACCACCAGTTTTGTTAGTTCGATACTGAAATGACTTCAGGAAGTTCTCAAATGATGAGGTTATCCACTCAGCTACTAAATAGCTCATTATTCCCTTTTTAAATAATTTTTATAGTTACAACTAAAACTGTGAACGCAGACTTTTTCTGCTTAATTTTTTTAGTATCGCTACAAAACCTGTCTTCATTTTAAAATTTATGAAAACAAACCAAATTTACTTTAGTTATTCTGAATACTTAAAAATGAACAAAATAAAATCTAATTAAAAAATTTGTTTTTTAAATACCAGTCTTTAACACTTTTTTTTCATTGTTCATGTAAGCAATAGTAAGTGAACGCACACTTTTCTAGCTGGTATATATATATATATATATATATATATATATATATATATATATATATATATATATATATATATATATATATATATATATATATATATATATATATATATATATATATGTAGTCTAATTCTCTACAAACAAGAGATAAACATTCACATCAATCACATTCGAAAAAAACACAGAGACAGTAAAGAGAACATACAATGAAGTACACTAGATTAAAAATTATAAAATGGATGTTGCAGTATTATAAACATTGCTGACTTAGGACAGCTAATATATAAAATAATTTATATAAAAGTGGGGTTGAACATATTTTTTGGCCAGCCAACCTTCCCCCTTTCTGTAAATAATATTGAACAAAAACCTCTTGAAAGTAATGGACAGGGATATCTAAATCCATTACAAAATAGAGGTAACTAACCTAAAAATTGCGCTTGAAAATGCAGAGCCCGCGCTAAATCGGAGTGCAATAAATAAGTTATTGCCAGATTCTGTACCCTAATGCAGATTCAAAGCATGAGAATGGCTGAAATGTAGCACTTAACAAAAGTATAAAAATAATAGATACAAAAAAAATTAAAAAGTTACAAAAAACCATAACTTTACTGACACTAGAGTATATATGAATTAAATAATAATAAGTAATTTTAACTAATAATAGAATATGGAGGTAACTATAACTATGAAATATGTAAATTTATAGTATTAAACTATAATTAATCTAAGAATTTTTAATCCTTACAATTTTGAATAGCTTTATTCATATAACTATTAAAAAATTACTTGGGTATTTCTGATTTAGATAATATTTAGTAAAATGTTTATAGTTATTTATTATTTCTGATTTTTTTGACACAAGAAATTTATTGCGTTGTATATAATTAATAACAATATTTCTGAATATAGAAATATGTACATTACTCTCCCAATGCGGAACTTTTATTAGATTGAAATTAAAATCTTCTCTTTTATCATAAATATTAGAAACTATTACATTATCTATTAATTTGATATGTATGTCAAGAAAATTTGATTCATTGTTGTTACTATTTGTCTGTATTAAATTAAGATTTTGTGCATAAAAATTAGTATTAGGTATAAAATTCACTTGCTTGCCAAAAAAGATTATGTCATCTATATAACGATAAATATAATATTTAGAATTATTAACGTAACTACTTTCAAAATAATGTGAGTATAAATTGGCAAGACAGTTGCTCGCAGGGCCACCTTGTGGCAAAACTTTAATCTGCAGATAATAGTTACCCTTATGAAATATATAGTTCTCTTTAAGTACAAACCCAAGTAGTGAACTAAATCTATCATAATTAACATCATTAAATAAATTATCTTTATGCAAATTTACAAGTATATTAATCATATTATCAATATCAATACAGTTAAAAAAATCTTCAAAACCTAAACTATAGACTGAATAAATCTTTTTATCTTTAATTTTTTCAATAAGAGATTTACTATTTTTAAAAATGGCTGTGGATTTAAGATTATTAATTGTATCATGTAATATTTTTCTCTCTCATGGAGAATTTTGCCTGTTTTCCTGATATATGTATTAAATCAATTTGTAACTGTCCTAAATTTGACTGGGTCATTATAAAATTTGGGAGTAAGAAATATATGTGAAAATTTAACACTATTATTAATTTGAATACTTAATTTTTTAGGAAAAGCCAAAATTCTCAATTAATTATTTCTCTATCAGAAAATGATGTCTTAATAAAAGCTGTATTATTATCAAAATATCTGTTGATCATTAAATTATAATAGTTTTTGCATATTTTTGCACTTTATATATATAATATATATATATATATATATATATATATATATATATATATATATATATATATATATATATATATACTTTATATATATATATATATATATAATATCTTCTGTGAGTGTATATCTCACTTAACTCCTCCTAAACGGCAGGACCGATTTCAATGAAATTTTTTGTGTGGGTTCAAGTAAATTCGAGAATGGTTTAGATTCACAATTCGGTCCGATATCGCAATTAGTTAAAAAGATATTAATAAAAAACATTCAAAAAATACAACTCAACATTCACCTGCATTGTTGTAACAACGCTATTGTTATAAACAAGTAATATAAAAAAAATTAAATCAATTCTTACTTAGATCAACCAGGAAAAAATTTATTTTAGCTACTTTTTATTAAATAGTTGCTATTAATATAAATATGTATATGCATATGACAGAATCACAACATTAAGTGGTAATTAATTTTTATTAATTATCATTAAAGTATCGTTTTGTCAACCAAAACAATCGTGTATATAAAATTTCCTTTCAACTGAATGCTTTAACAAGTGAGAAAAAAGCATTTTCAAATTTTGACATAAGTCGCCAAAAGGGTCGCTAAGTCGCCAACGTGGCTGAATTTGTAATTTTTTAAATAATTAGTTTTAATAAATTAATTTCTATTAATTATAATTAAATTATTGTATTATCATCCAAAATAATCATGTACATTACATTTCAGCTCAATTAAGCGCTTTAAAATGTATTTTATTAACGATTGGAAATTCCACCAAGATAAATAAATAAATAAACAAACAAATAAAATATGTATAGAGATCGTGAGCTTATAGTAGGAATTGAAAAAGACGTAAGTTGGCGTTGAAAATTGATTTTCAGCCAAACTGACCAAACCCGGTCTTTATTGTTACGAAAATGCAGACGATTCACGCTTTTAAGCGTTTTTAATTAATATATTTTCAAATAATTTTTATATGTGTAATTCTTCTGTGCGTGTATATGTAACTGAACTCCTTCTAAACGGCTGGACCGATTTTGATGAAAGTGTTTGTCTGTTCTAGTGGACTCGAGAATGGTTTAGATTTATAATTCATTTTAGAAATGTTTATTTAATTAATTTTTTATTTATAAATTGTTGATCTTGGAATGTTTTACATTGGATCCGGCAGACTGCGCTACGATCGCAGTATCGAATATTCAAAAATATTTTATTATAATTCAAGTTGGTCCCGACAGTTGGTGCTGCGATCATTTCAGGAAAATATTTTGTCACTTCGTGTTATTATTTTGTTGAAATAAATCGTGTGTTAATTAAATTATTACATTTAGATGTAACTAGTGTTTGAAGAGTTTTAAAGTGTGCATATAAAAAACTATACATTCTCCAAATTTAGTATGCAATTGAAGTGAGTATTTTACATGATGTTCTATTAAATTTACACGTGCGTTGACAACCATTATCCTAACCTACAAATCTATTTGTGTAGCTAATTGATTACACACATTATTAAACTTTTTTTTTATTTAAAATATTTTCTTAACGGAAATAAAATAGTTTGTGTGTGTGTTTCAATTCTAAGCAACCCAGAAGTATAAAACTTGGCACATAATTATATTGTAATAATTTTTTAATACAAATTTTACTCAAAACGTTCCAGATTGTTAAAGCTTATTCATAAAAATTTGGAATTTTTGAATTTAAGATGTGTGTACAGGACAACGTCTGACGGGCCTCTAGTATATATATATATATATATATATATATATATTATTTATATATATATATATATTATATATATATATATATTATATATATATGTATATATATATATATATATATATATATATATATATTTATATATATGTATATATATATATATATTATATATATATGTATATTATATATATATATATATATATATATATATTATATATATATTTATATATATGTATATATATATATATATATATATATATATATATATATATATATATATATATATATATATATATATATATATATATATATATATAATGATGATTTGTGGGGTACGAGTACTGTTTGTGACTGGTTGATTAATGAAGAACGTAGCCATTTTTATCATACATTAGCTTATTGTAATGATTCAATAACTAGTTCTGTATTCCAAGCCATGACTAGAGCGCGAGTCCTGAGTCAGCGTCGATCGCGAGAAAGTGAAGTTCACACATTGGAATAGAACAGGAGAACGAAGTTCGAAGTCAGAGTATTTGGGAGTCAAGAGTATGCAGGTTTAAGGGTATTGGGCAGGAGGACTACTCCAACTGATAAAGGGATCCATCATACATATATACAGCTGGGTGTCCAGGGATAAAGTTACGGCTTATTCTTCCGGTACAACCCATCAGAATGTCATAAACTGTTCATGTGGGGATTGGAAAACGCTCCGTGGTTTTTGGGGTGTAGATTGATCGGCCGTATGTGCGCGCATTATTCAGCAGTCGCAGACGATAAACTTTCTACACTGACTTCAGTAGTAGAGATATGGACTCAACAGGTGCAGCGCGTACGTTGGTTAACGGAATTTAAATACGCACTCACTTTTTTACGAAGAAAGTTGAAATATTTTTATAAAAATATTTATGTTTTGAGGCCGTTTATTCAAGCTATTATTCCATGTTTTTTAAAAAAATAGTATACTTCAGTGTTTCTCAAACTGTGGGGCGCGATAAAATTACGAGGGGGGCACGAGCATATCGAAAATAAAATATTTAAAAAATAATTAATTTACTTGAACGAATTGAAACAATATACTTTCAGACATAATAAAAAATGCACTATAATTTTTAGGCGCACGCGCGCGATATTAAGTCATCAAAAATAAAAACTTCTTCAATACCTAATTAGATATCTTTGATCCTACAGCCAAATAAAAAAAAACTTTTATTTGATTTGTTGTAATCCCGTGATGAGAGATTTTTTTTACGCTTTTTTTTAACCTAACATACTACTACTCTTTCAGAGAAAAAACAGATCCTAGAATCGAAAAAATTTAGGAACATAAAAAAATTCATCACTGTCATTATTTTTGAAATACTGCACATTTTAGCTGTAATCTGTTTAACCTTCTAAGTTATTGGTACAGTTAGTTATGACCCATCTCTTAAATGTTTGTTTCTCATTTAGGGAAGTTGTAAGTAATGTATTTCTCTGTTGCACTTTTTTCTATGCAAAAGAGTTTTATGATATTTGGAAAACCACGAAGAGAGCACACTTGGATAGAAGTGGTCGAGTGGGACAAACAGATTACGAAATCGTTAATTCTAGCAAAACTGTTTATTTGTTACAAATGAAAAATTGAAAAGTCCTTGAAAGTAGGTAAGTAAACGTTCTCTTAATTAAATTATTCACTGGAATCACGATTTGTATCGCGTACAATAAAATAATTATTAAAAAAAAGGATTGGGGTGACTCAATAACCCCGCTCGACCGTATCGAGTGCGCGCCTGCTCCCGGGTTAATATATGTTGAAGTCTTTTCGCTTTAAATATTAAAAATAATACAATTATTCTTCATCGGAATTTTATATTATTGTTCATTATTTAACATCAGTGGCGCACACAAGTGGAGGGGGGCCTAGGGGTCCAGACCCCCCTCCCCTCCAAAGCCCTTGATTTTTTTTCCGATTGATTATAATTCTAAGTATATAGTAAGCCAAATTTAATTAAGTATTTGTTTTTAATGATTAATTTTATTAATTAATGCTAATTATTTATTCAAGAATTAGTTTTTTACTGTGTTTTGTTCCCGAAAATCGACAAAATCAAAAGGAACCTGATACAAGATTGGTGAACTTTCGACCCTACCCCCACTCCTTTGAAAAATTCCTGTGTGTGCTACTGTCTAACATCAGTTAAAAATGCTAATTCTGTGAGGCTTAAAATTACAGTTCGCTTAAAACTAATTATAACTTGAGCAACCTTTTTAAAAAAATCATTTTACATTTTTGTAAACATTGTCGAGCACTTGGCTTTGCACTCCTAACAGTTCAGCTATTATATCAATAATGTTTTATTTTCTTATAAATGAAATCGTGCAAAAAACGGGTACTTCAGCTGATATACTTTTAATGTATCTGTGTTGCACAGAGTATTTTATAACTAATTAATTAATACTAAATTAAGAACAAGTTTAATAAGTATTAACGACTTCCATGGGCTTGTCTTGCAAAGCAAAGTTTTTATAAGGAATGCTTATGATTAGAAAGTGACCCTCTGAGTTCTTTTTCTATATTTAGCGCAGATATCTATATTGTTTCTTCTAAGCAGCCACCACATTTTGCAATATGTTCAATTTAAAAATTAGAGAAAGGAAAAATAACACATAATAACTATTCTATTATTTTATTTATTTATTTTTGCTTAAAAGTAGTATACAAAATTTAAT
Source organism: Trichonephila clavipes (assembly GCA_019973935.1). NCBI lineage: Eukaryota > Metazoa > Arthropoda > Arachnida > Araneae > Nephilidae > Trichonephila > Trichonephila clavipes. Next base: position 180,031 of record BMAU01004657.1, read on the forward strand.
ACTTATGCTACTAATTTTTATGGTTTATAATTAAGATCGCCTATTGTAGCTTTAGCATCCAAGTGCATTATTATTGCACTCAGTACATTATTAATGTATAAGAGGGGAGCGATAAAAATTGTGATCGAAAAGGGGGTGCCAGTATTGAAAGTTTGAGAAGGACTGGTATACTTCTAGAACTGCAACTCATTAAGTTCATAAAGTCTGTCGCTTCTTTTAAATAAAAAAAGTATTTCGATATATGTAAAAATCTAATTGTTTTATGTTCATATCATTTTTTTTAATTTTTAAAGCTACTTTTTTATACCTGACATATAAGGCACACCCACAAAATTTCGATATTATTTTTTATGTTAAATGTGCGCGTTATACACCGGATTGCATGGTACTAGGAGCACTGAGACTCAAGGAACGAATTAAAAAGTGAAAAAAATTCTTTTTGAATCTTACAATCGGATGTATAAATTATTTTTCTCATTTGCTCTCTCTTCAAGGTACTTAATCTCACGGTTGCCAAAACCCACAATCAATTTCTTCTTCAATCTAACATTAACTAAAGTAAATTGCATGGGGAGCACATGCGGATCCTAAATAAACTATTTAAAGAAATAATTCTCTTTCCTGCTTTGAAACTGAAATGATTTCAAGAAGCAAACTCAAGAAGCATGTACGTTAAAAGAATCCGATATTTGTCATTTTGTAGCAGAACTAAAAAAAAGAGCAACATTACAAAGGTGGTAACACAGTAATGAAAAAGTAACCAAAGAAGATTGTTTCATTTCTTCTGGTGAGGCTCATGTTTCTCAAAGATAAAGTGTAGCAAAACCACACCGGTCTGTTAGCATGTATATCCGTTATATTGAATCATGAATAATTCAAGAAAACAGGGTTTGGAACAGGAAACAAACAGCAGTGGGGAAAGATTAAAATGAGTAAACAATTCAAAGTTTTGCTTATGGCTGTGATTAAATATCTCATCGATTTTCAATATATTCCTTAATCAACAGCAAAACATATCTTATTGAAACAAACATATCTTATTAAGAATAAAATCACTGGGTTGAAGAGTAACATAAATAAGATTGAACGGAAAGGTATGGGTAAAAGTTTTTAAACATGCTTTCTTTATCTTCATCTTCAGAATTCTTCGAACCGAAAGCTTACGTGTTAAATCTACAGGGTTGAATTTTTCTATATGTGCTTAACAAGACTTGGTATCCTTTGAACAAGTTTTTTAATTTATGTATTTAAAAATTATATTTTTGCATTTCATGTATAATGTTTCCATTCAAAAAATTATATGAGGTGAAATTTTTCACATATTATTCACACAATTTTAAAAATTAAAAATTTTTAAAAAGACAATTTTACTCTTTCTGTAATTATTAATTTTTGACCTGGAAGTTTTTTTGTAATATCCTTACGTTTGTTCTTAACAACTTTAGAGGTTTACTTTACAATAACTTAATTAGTTTTGGAGGAAAAAAATAAAATGTTGATACGCATGCTGAAATTCAACAATGAAGCTAATATCTCCTACAGTAAAATGGATCCCAAATTTTGTTGCATGCTTTATATGTAACACAGAGGAAAAATTGGATGTGATTGGTAAATAATTGTGGAAGGAGTAGCATTTTGAATGCACTAATGTATCGAAAAAAAGCTGCAAAAAACGACTTTAAATTTTAAAATTTTGAAGCAATAATTATAATAAGCTTAATTTAAAATACCACTGTAAGATATTAGTTATATATTTTTCTTTGAAATAATTTCCTTTTCGTATTTGTTCAACTCATACATTTTTATAAATGATCAATTTTCAGAGAGTATTAATTGCCGAAGGAAATTCAAGAAAAATGTTATTTTTTCTTCACATAATATTGAAGTATTATATTTTTATGAAAAACATATGAGGAATATGATATGAAATTATGAATTTATTAATATAAAATACCTTAATTCAAAAATTTTACATGCACGCATTTCACGAAGTAAAAAATTACATTATTCAAATCCTTCAGCAATATCCTGCTTTATATATTATACCTTCTTTTTTTGTAGTTATTATTTCTCATTTTAAAAGTAATATTTTTTTATTAAAACACTTTATTTTAGCTCTTTTTTTTCTAAAAAGAGGGCGAGGTCGAATTGTGTGTGTGCGAAATTTGTTAATTTACGTTTTTCAAATGAAGTTTTATCCAATTCTAACTTTCGACATGCAAAAGTTATATATCAATCGAGAGATAATAATGCGAATAATAAGATTAAATAAAAATTAAAAAATCGAAAGTTCGGTCATTTTGGGGGTAACGAGTCCCTTAAAAGATTTTTAGTATTTAGATAGAAGCTCTCTCTCTGTTGTGTATATATATATATATATATATATATACAACAGAGAGAGAGCTATATATAGCTTTCCCTTTCTTTTTTATAGCTTTTTCCTTATATATATAGCTTTCCCCGAAACTAATACTACATTAACATTTACTTGTCGCTGTCTTTTACAGCTTTAATGTTTATTCTCAAAGCCAGAAAACATGTTTCCAATCATCTAACATTTATTAACGATTCGTTTTGGTGATTTGTAGCAATAATTTGCCTTTTGCCCTTAGTTTCAGGCATTTGAAAGAAGTAATTGCTGAGAATTATTGTATGAATTTAATTTTGTGGAAATTTGTACATTTTCGCTACGTAACAGAGAAATAAGTATTTCTCGAGACAGCCAACATTTATGTTTTTGATGTGTTTTTTTTTGTAAGATCATAAAAAACATATGGATCTCTCTCAACAGCTTTTAATATTGTTATCATAGTTAAACAATATTTATATGAATGGTAATGGGCAAAGGAACTTGAAAAAATATAGTAAAAATTTAGTTGTAATGGATATTAGCTGAAGTATGGCTTTAATGAATTAACAAACTTAATTAAGAGTTTTTACATTATTTAGTTTTATTTTTTACAGCATATTACAAAATATTCTTATCGACTCTTTTTTGCGAAATATTTGTTGCTGTTGTTGTTGTTAATGTTGTCGTAGGAAGGGAAGGTAGAAAAGAGTTACCAGAGCCTGAGGCAGTTTGGGTTTCTACACGATAGATGGCGCCACCACCTACCTCAAACTCTCAACAATTTAGGTATAGGCCAGAGGGGAAGGGGAAATATTCTCCAACACCATGCTCCCGTGGTTTCTGGTGTAACCGCCCACAGGACATTTGGACCCACTGATTTACTGAGCACGTACTCCGTGTGTACTCGAAGGTTACTTGTTGGAATTGGGCATCGAACCCAGGCCCTTTATTTCAAAATTTACAGTCCTTTGTGTGAATATAATCACTGCTTTTGTGAGCAATTTCATATAATAACTAAGATAAAGTGTTCTAGTTTTTGTAAAAATTAAAATATCTCTTATCCTGACTGTCATTTCAAAAATGAATGGCAAAGCAACACATCAAAATTGAAAAATTGAGAGTTTGTTCATAAACTTTTTGTACAAAATGGGTCCCGTTTCGTAATTTTTTGTGAATTTTTACCAATTTTTAGTAATAATAATTTATTTCTTTTCTTAAATTCAGCATTTTTTTTAAAAAAAAAATATACTAAATATATCTAAAGACCTTAAAAAAATCTTCATATCTCCAGTTTTTTCCCCCACTTTTCTTCCAATTCCAAAATCTTTCAATGCATTTTCTGAGAAACTATGTTTTTCAATTTTTCACTTCACTGTAAAGTTCACTACAGGAATTCTGTTTAAGATATTGAATTGAAATTTTCAGAAAATGTTTATTTAGTTTTGTTTGTAATATAGACTATAATCTAATCTATGTGTATATATTTTTGTATTTTATTACACTTTTTGTGAGAAAACAGTTTTTTTTATCAAAAATTGAGTTCTTGCTTAAAAATTGACATATTTCTAAACCTTTCAAAACTATTACAAATCCTATAGCTCTAGAAACAGATAAGGAAGTTATTTATGTCCTGTATAAGTATTATTCGAATATATTAATTAAAATTTTCAATACAGGGTTTACCGTAACTGCAATTTTTCACTAAAATTTCACTCAAAATTCCCAATATATTCAAAAACATTTTAAATTTTGCAGAAATTGCATTTGAGTTCTTAGTTTTATGCCTCATTTCAAAGAAAAAAGTGTTTATTTATTTGAAAATTTATATAACTGTCGAAATTTACGGTAATACTAAATGATAATCTTAACCGGTCTTTCCATTCAGTATATTTCCACGAAGAACATATTAGAAATCAAGAATATGTATGTCCAGAATATTCGGTATTTTTTTCTTTTCGATTCCGTACCTTTAATTTGTGAATTGTATATTTGAATAGTCAAAACCGTTTTTCAAACATACTCTTGATCACATGACCACGAAAACCGGACTTACGTCATCGAAGGAATGCGAGAGTGGCCCCCGAATGACCGACGACTTTAATTACGTCACAGAATACATCACTCGCACTGGTGCTGAGATTCCGGCATGTGATACAAGACAGCACATCAGATGGGACTCATACCATGTTTCGCTTAACGTCTCAGAAGGGTGTGTAGTGATACATAACGTTACATTGTAATTAATATGGTTGTTCACAGTTTACATTCCAGATTCAAAGCTCTTCCAAATAAATAAACTATTTTTTCCTGTTTTTCTGCTCTAGTTATAATAATGCAACTTATATGTAGAAAAGATTGAGATTGCAATAAGCAAGAAATATAAGCGCAACTCTTACAAAAATTTATATTTAGTTATACTTACTTTATATTTAAAATTATTGTTTAATGTTATCATTAACAGATTTTAATGTATTTAAAAATATATTGACAAGAATCTTCATTTTTCTGTTACTTTTGATCGCTATTAAGGGTGCATCTCCTGGCTAGCCAGCATTCGGCACAATTGTTTCTCCTGCACATACACGAGCTCACAAACAAATGCACTAAATAATTAAAAGTAATCTCACTCACTTTCAACACCATTTTTTCACACCCTAATGATTCTTAAATTTCCACGTAATTTTATTATCATCACGTAAATTTTTAATTTCAACTTATAAGGATGCGTGGAGAGAGATGTTTTCCTCTCATATGTTAAAAATTAATCAAGACAATTGGTTTTTGTGAACATTTGTAACTTTTTAGATAGAAATAAGCTTAAATCAGGTATTTTTTGGAAAAATAAAAAATGTTTTCAGCATCTTTTTAGACTGAAATAATTTTAAATATTTTAGAAAATATATTGAAGTTTAACAAAATATTTTCAAAACAAAGCAAAAAGGAATTAATTTTTAGCTTTCAGATAAACTACTATACTATATAAGTATAATTATCGCAGAATTATTCAAATTTCTCTATTTTGATACATTAAAATATATATGAACAAATTTACTTCTAACTTATATATTTCAAAATTATATACTTATATTCTATTAATACTTATATTCTAGTTCAGGCATTGCGTACAAGTATAAGATATAAAGGCAAAATATAATTATTGAAGAATTTTTCGTAAAGGGATAATGCTTTGCAATTGTCATTCCCCCGAAAAAAAAAAAATTGAATTTAAATAATTTTTTCTAATGCTAATTTTTTACAACAATTTTATATGAGAATTTCGATTCAAGTGACACGGAATATCAAAAAAATTAATATCTTACACTATTTTGCAAAATCATTGTATCGAATGTATTTGTTGTTGTTGTTGCTAATGCCACATGTGTGACGACATCAGACCGAAGCCCACAAAGTTCATCGTGGCAAAGGGTTAGACGTACACCTGTCGTTTGCTGTAGCTTGGAGTACCATTCTGGTGACAGTACGATTTGGCTCGGTACCATCCCAATTTTGAGAGAGAACATTCTGGAGATGGTCAGGGGACTCTCACATCCTTCCACCAACCTCAGCAGATAAATTGTGGCTCGACGGTTATTTAGAGTTCCCGCATGCCGAAGAGGCCTCACACATTTACAAACAACCGTTCCTTCTCTGGGATTCGAACCCAGGCCCTATGGTATAGAATTCAGTGCATTCCTACATTTACCAAATCGTCAAGCACGCCTCTTACATTCTACATCTGTTACAGTTACAACGTCATCAGAACCTCGGCCACCTATTCCTTTTATATAGATATTGCTCCCTCCACATCTAATAATCTATGTAAACTCTGTTGCGTTATCCTCATCCAATAAAGGACTTTCTTCAACCACGGTATAAATGTTTTCAGCTTTACCAGTCGAAACAAGTCATGTTCTTGAAACTACGACCACTACATCCAATACCATACCTTCTACATCTCAGGCTGCAAAACAAACTTCAAAAACTTGCAAGAAAAAGCGTCCTAACAGAAGTTTTACCCCAAAAATAGAAATACAAATGACGCCTGACAAACTCAAAAAAGCACACCCTTACAGGACAGTCAGATGAAGACATGCCTGTGTATGACGTCGAGGAAGAAGTGAAAGTAGACATAAGACGCTGGTTGACCCCCGACTAGATACAGGAAGTGACTTTTTTCAATCATACTTCACGGACTTGGTGGAGAATCCCTACCAAATCTGTTAAATTTTATTTTAAATACTTACTTTTTATACATTACATGGTAATACAAACGTGATTTTCAATAAACTACTTTTAAGTTTTTATGCAGATAGTGTATTTATAATGTTTTGAAAGTGTTTTTAAATTATAAAAATCAAATGTTTGGCACAGAATAGCCGAAATCTGCTCTTTCGCCAATAAACTCTAAAATTCCTTTCCTCACTCATAGTATTCAATGTCACTAACCGCAAAACGGGACGTGCGGTACAAAACGTATTTATGTACCTTAAAGTAATTATATCCTAATTCAGAATATATTATGCAGGTAATTTTTTTCTCAGAAACTATCATGTGTTCATCAAAAAAATTAATAGCTACGCTTTAGTTATTTCTCTTTCTAATACTTACGTAAGGATTATTGATAAGAATAGAAAAATCTGACTTTTTTATCCTTTTGCATATCTCAACGCACGTGCGATTTGCATTTAGTGGAAGCAAACGCAAGGTTAGACACAAGTGGTGGGTTGGCGGCGTGAAAATAAATCGCATATGACGCCTCCACCGCCAATTTGCAACGCTACGTCGTCTGAACAATTTTTTTTCCACGCCAAGGGTGATAAACGAGTGGGTGATTAGGTACCTCGATGCCATACATCATCATCATCGCCAAGGAATTAATTTCACTCGGAAACTGGAGGAATTGAAATATGAATGGCAAAAAAAGACAGCGCCAAATTTCCATTTTTTAAAGTTGACACCAACATTCGAATGGGTCCAGTAACCTATTATTACCCATTTTTTCACCCCATTGAGAAAAAGAATGATTGCTTCGTACTTTTCTTTTTTGTTCTGGCAGATAGTAAATAGAAGATTCGCGTTTTAGAATACGAGTATCAGTTAAGGAAGACAAATGAATCTTTTTTTCTCTACATTTGAATATTTAAAACAAAATCCATCTAATTATGGTTAAATTATGGAATAGGAAGTTTAGGTACTTCGTCCAATCACGGGGAAAAAAAGGAAAACGAACTTTGCTGAATTTTTGTAATATTTTCACATTACGAGTGATGAAACATTTACATGAAAAAGTAGTCATTAATGAAAATTAGCATCATAAGTGTTTGCAGTAGCGCACACTATGGGGAGGGGCGGGGTCCACGGGTCTGGACCCTCTACCATTCTTCATTTTTTTCGATTGATTATAATCCTTTGTGTATGTAGTAGGTAAAGTTTAATTCGGTATTTGTTATTAGTAATTTATTTTTTTTATTTAGACTAATTATGTATTCAGTCTTTTATTTTGTACTGTTTTTTGTTACCGATAATCAATTAAATCAAAAGAATATGTTTGGCGGTGAATTGGGGTATGATACCAAAATGGTGGACTTTCAACAAAATGTAAAAATGTATGAAAAAATAAAAAGTTCCAGAGACCCCAAATAAGGTACTCTGGAACTCATTTTTGTTCTATGCAAACGTAGTTGGGAAACGTATTACATTTTTAGAATTTTGAATTCTAATTGTAGGAAAGCTTTTTTATAAATATGATGATGTAGCTTCTGGACATAAGAATACTGGCAGACCACCTACAGTAGATAATCCTGTCCGCTTTATTGAACGATATTTTGTATCCCTTATTCATCCTACTCCTGCGAAATGTGAGCCTATAAGACTGGGCAAAGTTTGCTGTCCGAAAAAGGATGTGATTGGAAAAAAATTAGGAAGGAAACACGATTCTGTTGCAATGATTGTGGAGTTGGTTTATTCTTGGAAAAGTGTTTCCAGTTATACCAGATAAAACTAAATTACTGAACTGCTAATATACGTTTTCGTTTTCATCCATTTTTGTTATATTTTTTTAGAACTGTGCGGCAGCCACCTCAAGCAAGTATGCAGTTTCTAAAAAAAACCTTAAACATTTTTATGTAAGTAATTTAAAACATCAGTTTTTAACAACTCAGAAACATTTGATTTTTATAATAAAGAGATTTGAAAACTTTTGTACGCAAATCATCAGAATAATTAGACAGTTAAAGGGTTGTGTCGAATTTTTATTTAGTTTCTAATTTGACTTACACTGCAGACAACATATACATGGCTACAAAATTAATTACAAAAGTAGCATTCGATTATTAATTTTCCTTTCGTCGCCTCCACTCAGGATAACAAATCAAAAAGGATTGTTTATTTTTGAACTAGAAAGAATAGCTTTGCTTTGTTTGTTTTTGTTGCAGACTTCAAACTTCACCACCGTCTATAATTAAACGACCCACAGCGAGTGTTCTCCATGCGATGACTAGAACACTCGCATTTTCCAATAATGCGAAAACGCTTCCTGATTCCGCGGGAAGTTTGTACATTAACTCGGGAAATATCGGGGAAAAGTTCATCCAGAACAACCTCACAAAGTAACACCTAGAGAGTAGTACTTGCAACGCTTACACATCTTCTCTGTGTGAAAGTATGGATTGAAAGTTACTTGCTTAAAATTTAGTACCCCCCACAACCTTCTCGAAATTGATGATGGATTAAGACGAAATAGTTCAAGCGTATAAAACAGATTGCTCTAAGATTTTGCCTTTAAGTTTGCGATAGGTTTTCTCATTTCCGGGTATGCATAAATCGAATAAATTTGACATTTCTTCTACTCGTTTAGAAACTTGTCATTGGTTTTTATTTTTTGAATTATTTTTATGGAAAAATGTTCATTACTTTTTGGAAAGAGTAGAAAAATATCAACTCACAATAGAACTGCCAATAATGTACTGTATGAGTTGATAACTATTGGACATTTTTTAAAAATAAAGTGTAAGAAGTTCAGCCAGTGACTAACACATCCTCACAGCCCTCGAATATTTTTTCGATTGATAATAATCCTAGGTGAATAGTGCGTAAAATTTAATTACCGTAAAATATCCGGCGTATATAACGTGCACTTTTAACATCAAAAATAAGATCGAAGTTTACGGATTCGCTTTATAAACCGTGTATAAAAATGAAAGCCTCTTTTTAAAAGAAAAAAGAAAAATATGAGCATAAAAAAAAATTAGACTTCTACATATTTCGAAATACTATTTATTTAAAAGAAGTGACTTTCTTAATGAACTTAAAAGGTTGTAATTCTAAATGTGTCTATTTTCGCAAAGCCTTAAGAAAATAACTCGAATAAATCGTTTCAAAACATTACAGTATTGTATACGCGCACTTCAGTTTTCTTTGTAAAATAGGGGGTGCACATTACACGGCGAATATACCTAAAAATTAAAAATTGCAGCTTGAAAGTATGGGTGCACGCTATACACCGGTGCGCATTATACGCCGAATTTTACGGTAAGTATTTGTTATAAGTAATTAATTTTATTAAGTCATACTAATTATTTATTCAATAATTAATTTTTTTGCTGCTTTTTGTTACCAAAAATTGACAAAATCAAAAGAATATTTTGGACGGCGTATCGGAGCATTATACGAGAATGGCGGACTTTTAACCCCGGACCCTCTCCCCCTTCCTCAAAAAATTCCTCTGTGTGCTACTGGAGTCAGCTTGTATACGAATCCAAAAATCTGGAGGAAAAAAATTAGAAAAAATGGTAGTTATAAAATTTTTTTAAAAAACATAAGATTCTCCTTTGCTGTTTGAGATGCTTGAATATATAAAATCATCATATAGTAGCTGTTTTTCCAACAGTGCATGAAACGCATATCAATGATCACGTGATCTACATGAAATTTTGGAATGATTTTCTGTTTATAGAATTATATTTCCAAAACCATATGCATACAAAATTTCAATTACTATTAATTTCAATGGGAAATTAATAGCAGTTTGTGTTTTTTAGATTGCGTCTTAAAAATATCATTTGATAAAACTTGTTACAATGATTAAACTTAATATAAATCTAATTTATGTTTTTCATTTTAGGTCTGATACCTATCAAAATAGCCTGAAATTAAAGTGCAGGGCTTACAGATTCTATTCCTGTGTTAGTCTGTGCGTAAAAACTGTTCATTTGAGGAATACAAAATACTGAAATAAATAATGTAGCAATAGTCATTTCAAAATCATCAAACTTTCAGTGTTTTTGAACAAAACGTAAAATAATAGGCCGTTAATAAAGGAATATAGCAATAGAAAATTGATGATAGAAATTTTGAAGATTAATTTTTAACCAATCATGTAGTATGATATTAATATAGATAAAATATCAATTCTATTTTACACTTTTCCCATTTACACGTGGAATACTTTTAGAATTTATGAAATAATGTATGCAAAATGTAAATCGAATTTAAATCTCCTAGTAGGAAAAAACACACGATTTTAATTCCTATGTGGCGAAAAGGATGGCATTTATATATTGGCACACAACTCTTTTAAGTTTACATTGTAAAATATTCGAGCTTCGATAGATGTAACTTACATTAACGTTAACACGGCGTGTTTTTGTATAAAAAATAATATATGTTACTAGAACGAGCGCATTAGAGTGAATTGATATGAAAAACAGTGATCGTTAAATTTGCAATGTTTAAGACCCAATATTCAATCCAGTGGCGTAACGAACACCCCCGCAACGCGGGGGCAGGGTTCCAAGGGGCCCAAAGCCTGACTGACGCAAGTGCCTACCCTTTGTTAAATTCAACGTGGGGGCCCAAAACCTGACTTTGCAGGGGGACCCAAATGTTCTCCGTTACGCCACTGAATCAATCATAATTTTCTTCGCACCCCTTCCTTTCATGCTATAACAATGCACATAATTCAAAAATACTATACTTTGACGCTAAAGCCACAATACAACTTCAACATCTTTAGTTCCACTAGGGTATATAAGCGTCTCACTCAGCCAAAACATTCATTGTCACGGACGTATATATACGTCTTTCCAAAGTACGATCTTTTCTGAGCAGTGCTATCCATAAAATTATTCCGAAGGCTTTGGAATGCAAAAAAAAAGTATCTTAACAGAGTGTTTGCGAAGGATTTATTTATTTCAGAGGATTTGCTTATTTTTATTCCTTTTCTTCCCCTCCCCCAATACATCACATACGCGGGCCTACTTGGAAAACAGAAACATTTACGAATGAATGACGTGACTTTATTCGGCAGTAAGAGGATTAGTAAAAAACTGTACAAATTATCAAGATAAGTGTTAATTTTTGTATATAATTTTTTACATGACAAGCCCATGGGGGGCCACTGGCAATTATTAAACTTGTTATTAACTTAGTATTATTAAATTAATGATAAAATACATTGTGCAGTACTGATATATTTATAAGTGCATTATATCAGTGTAAATGTGTATTTTATTTTTTTATTATGTCAGAATGTACTTTGTTTGCATACTTTCAGTGAATTAATATTTTGTTTAAATAATCTTTTGTTTTCGACTTATCAATACGCTCGCCCCCCCTCTCGTAGAGTTATCACGCGCCTCCGTAGGAGGCTCGCCCCACAGTTTGAGAAACGCTGCATTAACTTCTACACGTTTTTTTTTTTTTTTTTTTTTTTTTTTTTGTATAAAAGAATATACATTATTAGAATACGAACGCATTAGAGTGAGAGTGAATTGACATGTAAGGGGAAAAAAACGTACACATGACTCATTTTCATGAGTGAAGAGAAAACTCAAAATATTCACGAGGTGAAAGAGAGAGGAAACCGTTTTTTAAAGGAAGGATGCGTTTCTGAGAATTTACGGTATTTTGATTTAAATGTGGAATAAGCGAGATTATCTTCTGAGAAGTGAATTTATTCATTTCCGAGAGTTCAGAACCGTTCCTGATTTTTACAACTCCTTTCACATCTGCGTGAACATTTTGAGAATAAAGCAGCGAATAATTGTCACACAATATCTTCAGTCAGTTCGCGTGCTTTTCGGCAAACTAATGAATCGTGAACAAGAAGCGATTTTTTTATAATTAAAAAAAAAAGAAACAGTTTTACGAAAGGGATAAAAGGTTTCACTTACACCGGTAGTAATTGTTTCCGTTAAAAAAAAAGAATTATTCATTATATTTTTAATGTGTTCTCCTTTCCAAGCATTCACGTCAAGAACTTAATAAATGATGGGCTGTCATAAAATGATTTATTTTCATTTCCAAACATATACGATGTGAAATATCATTGTGTTATTTACTTTTAAAACTGAGCCTAGGATATAATTATTGGAAAGGTGTTAAAATGGATCATGTGAGGTAATAACTAGCGAAATTGTCTGTTATCTAATTAAGGGATTCTTTGTTAATGAATTGAAGACAAATAATGAAAGGAAAAGACTGTTGTTTAATATTGAGAGACTAAAGTATTTTATTATAAATCTCACTGTAGTTTTTTTATTATAGCCATCCCCACGTTAGTTTTAAGGTACAGACCATAGGTTCCCAAACTTTTTTTTGAACTGACATCCTCTTTTCTAGTGAATATTTCGATACCGCCCCCCTCCCACTCTAGAGAAATAGGAGCGTACATAGTACACTCATGGACAAAAAAGTTAGCGCACCAAGAAGTAATTGTGGGATCGTAACGAAACTTGGCATGAAGGTACATGTCGGCGAGATAGCAAATAATTAGAAATGCAGCGTGATTGCGCATTACGTATAGCCGGTAGAGGGCGTTTAACGTTGTTCTCCGTGGAGTATAAAACAGGTAACCAAAGCTTGTTTTTAGATAGACAAGCTATTACGCAGTTTTCGAAGACAATATGAGCAGATGTCGCAGTTTGAGAGAAGAGAATCATCGGCATAATGGAAGCTGGTTGGTCAACTAGGCGAGTAGCTTGTCAGTTATGTCGCTCTAATTGTGTTGTGAAGAGGTGTTGGGACCAGTGGATCCAAGAGATGTCATTTACACGAGGACCAGGCTTAGGACGCTCTCGACAAACCAGTCGTCGAGAAGACCCCCACATCGTAAAAAATGCACGCGTACAGCCAACAGCTACATTGGCCACCATCCAGGCACAGGTAGCACCTTCAATAGAGACCGCTGTGTCTTTTCGAACCATACGAAGGTACCTGGTTGAAGAACATTTGGGATCGCGCCACCCATTACGTGTGCTGACCTTGAGGCCCACCCACCGACACCTCCGTTTGGAGTAGTGCCACGCGCGAGGAAACTGGACTGCAGCGGAATGAAACCATGTCGTCTTTAGCGACGAGTCCAGATTCAATCTCAGCAGTGATGACAATCGTGTTCGTGTGTGGAGATTCCATGGTGAACGAATGAATCCTGCATTTGCTTTACAGCGACGCACCGCTCCCAGAGATGGTGTGATGGAATGGGGTGCCATTGCCTACAATACATGGTTAACCCTTAATATTGATCCGTGGCACCTTGATGGCATCCTGCAACCAACTGTGTTGCCACTCATGTAACGGCTCCCAGGAGCCATTTTTCAACAAGACAATGCTCGGCCTCACACAACAAGGGTGTCACAAGACTGTCTCCGCACTGACTGTTACTACTGTTTCTTTGCCTGCCCGATCCCCAGATTTGTCTCCAATCGAGTACATCTGGGATCCTTTGGGACGTCGAGTTGGGCATCCCACAACTTTGAATGAACTAAAGGCAAGGTTACAGCAAATATGGAACGAAATATCTCAAGACATCATTCAGAACTTGTATGCCTCAATGCCCGATCGTATCGCATTGTGCATTCGCGCTAGAGGGTGATCAACAGGGTATTAAATCTTCCATTCTTTTGCCATTTTCTCTGAAATAAATGATCGTTTTCTCTTCTTTGATTTTCTAATCATTCACTTATATCAAAGTAGTCATTACGTATGTAAAATTCCGTTTCATTTTGACGACTCCTTCTTGGTACGCTAATTTTTTTATCCATGAGAGTACATAGTGAAAACAAGAATTAAATTTCAAGAAAAACTACACTATTAATACAATTTACTTTTTAATTTTTTCCCCCCTAAAGCATCCCATTTTTTTTTTTCTTACTTGCAAATCTGAAGTAGCTATTGCAACGAATATACAATTTTTAATATATGCAATGAACGTAAGATTAGCAGTAATGAAGTTTACTTTTGTTAGTACATAATCAGTGTGTTTTTTCAGTCTTCGTAGACTATATTTGATTAATCTACCCATGCGCCTCCACACAATCTCAAAACTCCTTAACTTACTCTAGGTCTTCTACTGCCCCCCAGAAAGCCTCGGGCGCATACAAGGGAGCGCTATCGCCCACGTTGAGAGCCTATGGTATAGTCTATACCATAAGTTCTCCATAGGCCAAAGTTTTGGTACTATGCTATACTAATCGGACTTATACTATAGACTAATCGAGCCCAGTCCCAAGGCTTTGGCAATAGTACAGAGTCTCAACTAGGCCTCAATAAGATTATGAAATGAATGATTTTAATTGTCAAACATTGTTCCAGGACATGTTTTCCAAAAAAACTGCAAATTTCAAACTATATGAACAATGACATTTAGCACCAGTGTCCACACTTTATTAACCCCCTAAAGTGCTACCGGCGTATTTGAGAATTGTTACATTCTTTATCAGATCATCATTTAAATAACAAGCGATAACTCAAAAAATATTCGTACAATAAGAAGCAGTTCAGTACATTCTCCAGAAAAAATAATACAAGTATCAAGTCCTAAAAGTTTCACAGAAATACATTTATAATATTTTAAGTTATCAGATTCACCATAATAGATTTTGAACAATTTAAATGCCCACTTCTACTAGATTAATGATCCACATCCGATTTTTCTAATTTTATAAAAATATTTGTAACTAGATCTCTCTAAGTAATGTAGAAGCACAACAAAGTATGTTTTGTAAGTTTATTGGTTCTACTCAATAAAATAATTCCAAGACACATTCGAAAGACCAAGGATCACACAGGACACTCGAGGAAACTTGGATATGCTATTCGTACTGAAACGTACGAAATTCCCAGTAATATTGCTATTTACCATGACTATTAATAAATCACAGGTAAGAGTTTTGAAAAAGTCGGTTTATGTGTAACACCTATGGAAACAATATTTACTCATGGGCAATTGTATGTGGCTCTAAAAAGAAATAAAAACAGAATAAAAACTCAGCGTTATTAATAGAAAAAAAAATGATTAAGAACATTGTTTTTGAAGAGGTACTAAAATGAATTATATAAATTAAAAAATAAATTTGTTTTTTTTCCTGCTTACAATATATTGTAAAAAATAGAACTACAAAATACATGCAAATTATAGTTTTATTGATTGAACAATGAGTATAAACCAGTGACACACATAAGGGAGGGGATGGGTTCAGAGACCCCAACCCAAAGCTCTTGATTTTTTTTATGTGTAACATCTTTCCTCTCGGTTGCTGGATATTTGTGGGAGTGATTTCGTGAAAAGGAACGGATGTGTGCAACAGGATGTGACGTAAGCGCGCGCTACTTGATTTGACCAATGAGAGTGCGTGGCTGTGTTGTTACGCTACCTCGCATGGAAGGTCCAACTCTAACAGCCATCAAGCGCTCGAGCGCTTGACTCTAAATCCCTTAGTCATGATATTGGGGGACATAAGTGCGGCAGAATGCTTATTCGAAAATAGACAGACAGTGATTTCGGTGGTCGTATACATTTTTTCGAATCAAACAGTTAAAAGAAAATTAAAGATTTCCTGCATTTTGTACTTTTACTATATAACGAAGGTGGTTCTGCTCTTTTAAAAAAATATCACTTGCTTCCCCTAATTTTGAGTGGTGGTTTTAACTTTAACTTCAGTTTGCCAAAAGCTGAGCCGCTCATAGCTTTTATGAATGATGAACTCAAGCTCGAAATGAACACAAATTAGAATGTTTCGATTGCTAACAGTAGTACTGTTATTGACGCTGTTTTTCAACGGTTTTTAAATACTTTGAAATTGACCTCAGTACCGCAAATAAAATGCTGTCAATTAGACAGTTCATTAAAAAGATCGCAACAAACTTCTTTCAAAATATTGATAATTCTAGTAATTTCTCGATCTTGGATATTGAAAAATATATCTCTGATCCAAATTTCAGCAGACCTAGAAATATTCTCTCTGAACCGCTCTTCATGTAATTATTTTTCTCCATGTTAAATGCTTTTTTCACCAATTTCCACGAGTTCCCCGTGGTCCAGTAGTCAGAGTCATTCGCTCCCAATGCTTTGCACCGGATTCTCTCTCTCTCTCGTTCCCCAGATTCTTCCATTTTTCAATTTTTACTCTTTAATTTTCCTCTACTATATTTATTATTGATAGTACATTTTCAATAGCTTTTAAAAAAGCTGTTTTCTGTTTTATTTTCAACTACTTTTTCATGATCCTAGCTGCATTCCCATTGGTCGGTTTAGCCCGCCCACCCAAGATCGAAATTTTAACTTTATTTTCGGTGCTTTGTGCCGACTTTGAAGCTTCTTTTCTCAATTTTAATGCATTTTAATATTTTAAATCTTTATTTTCCCAAAATCCCCAGTATTTTTATTTTATTTTTAAAGCATTTAAACTTAACAAAGGGCAAAAATCAATCATGTACAGTCACTCAAATACCTACTGATATGAGGTTGTAGCTCGAAAGAGCTGGGTACTCAGGTCATCCACCCAACGATGAAATACTTTGAAATCACAAGTATATGTGTTATATTTTAGTTATCATAAGTCTATTGTCTCTGCTCTTCCCCAAATTGAACAAGAATAATTATTTTTGATAAAATATTGCATTACTCCTTTTTGTTATATATATATATATATATATAATTAAGTATAATTTTCATTTAAGATATAATTATTCGATAGAAAATTATTTCCAATCATACCCGATTCATATTTCTTTCAGGAAAAAAGTTAATATTGCGTATTTACCACGATCACATGTCAGATGTTACACATCATATGCGACTACTGTAAAGACTAGTTTCTTTTTTTTTATTAATTATAATTTATAATCCTATGTTATAGTACGTAAAAACTATTTATTCAATAATTAATTTTTTACCGTTTTTTGTTCCCGGAAATCGTTAAAATAAAAAGAAAATATGCTGGGTTGCGTATTTTGGAGCATGATACGAGAATGGTGAACTTCCGATCTTGGACCACCTTCCTCCCCCTCCCCAAAAAGTTCCTGCGTGCGCCACTGGTATGAACAGCTCTATAATTTGTATAATGGGGGTTGATTCACCGTCTGGGGGACAGGGGTACCCCCCTCCCCGTTATGAATATAAAAACTTTTTGAAAAAATTAAAATCTGTTTCTTTGTCAAAAATATAACCTTTTATGCATTACTTCAAAATTCTATCAGACATTTTTTTTTTCATTACTTTCTTTTTTCAAAAAAATAATGCTCAACTTTACGTGAATACTGTTTCCACTAAGATATACAAAATCGCTGAGGAAAAGATTGGATTCCTAAGTTTGATGTTATTATTCAGATGATGAATTGTGTGACAACACCATGATTAAGCTGTGTGTATCTAAGCTTTTATTGAATATTATTTTTGCTGAATAACATCTTTTACTTTAAATTCTAAAGGAAATTCACGAAAAATTGTTTTTGATACTGTATTTATTATAAATTTAGTGCTTCGATTACAAAATATACCCAAAAATCTCTGAAATCAATATTTTTTAATTTGGTTTATACATAAATGGATAGATAAAATCTTAGATCTTGGTAAATCTAGATATATAGAGAGAGATCTTTCACTTGGAAAAAGAACGTAATCTTAATTTCCCTTTTAAATTCTGTGTTCCCATAATATTTACGTCAAAACTTAACCTCCAACAGATAAAATTTAGTATTTCAGAAAAACGTCTTAAAATTATATTTCCGATATCATGCATATCTAGTAGAATAAGTATAATGCCTTCGTTATTTATTTTAAATGATGCGATTTGATTACAAATTAAAATAATTCCATTTTTACAATTAACTGTGACACAAGCCTAATTTAAAACGTTGTTACATCGACCTAACTTTACTTCGAAATAATCAAAGATTCGTCAATGAAACGTTGTTGAATTTGTGTTTAGTAAAAGTACTCACATTGTATGGAGAGATACAGAGGTTTGCTTTCTCCAATGCCTTCCGTATTTGAAGCCGAGCACGTGTAATGTCCTCTATTTGTCCTTTGAACCCTTTGCAAGACAAGTGATTGGTTGCTGATGATGAGTCCCGCAGAAACATTGGTATGAAGTTCTCGACCTTCGAAAGTCCAGCCAATCTCCGTAACCCATGGATTGGCCCGGATGTCGCATTCCATGTACACGTCATTTCCTTCCTGGATCCGGAAATGACGTAGCTTGCTGCCCAGTCTCAAAACGAGTTGGGGAATATCTGAAATGTGAGGGAATTTTAATCATTTGCATGGAAACTATAATGAATAAGAAAACATCAAATATATATATATGATATTGTTGAAATTTATTTTATTATGAAATTTTTCAAACGAAGAAAGCAAAATATATGCATACTTTTTAAATGTATTCGGAAGAAATATTTATTTTGAAAACTTAAATGTATATCTTCATAAAAATAGGGATTTACTACGATGTATTGACCCTCATTTATGCCTGTGGATCATATATAGCAAGGCATTTAGTTTTGAACACTAAAAAATTTATGCAAAAGAATTTAAGCTCATTAAACTAATATGTTATCATTTTGTCTTTCTAATGGAGTCTTAACTAAGCTTCTATACAAATAAAAATATACCAGGTGTTCGAAATGTATGACTACACTTTCAAGTATTAAACACAAAAACAAAGAAGCTGTTCGCTTACAGTGTGTATCTCAAACTTTCCATATTTTCGACCCAATATTCAATTATAATTTTCACATCACGCCACCCTCTTCCATACAATAACAATGTTTTGAATTCAATATTACAAAGCTTTGACGCTAAAGCTACTATACAACTTTAACCTCTTAAGTGCCACCAGCGTATAAATACATCTCGTTCAGCCAAAGTATTAATTGCCCCGGACGTATATAAACGTCTTTCTGAAGTATGACCGTTTCTGCGCACTGCTATCCATAAAATTATTCCGAAAGCTTTGGAATACAATAAAGGGATCCTGACAGTGTTTGCGAAGAATTTGCTAATTACGGAGGTTTTGCTTATTTATTCCTTTATTCTAATCCCCTACCCCAATACATCTTATACGCGAGCCTACTTGGAATTCGGTGGCATTGGACAATGAATCACGTAATTTTTAATCGGTAGTTAAGGGATTAATTATATCAACCGTACAAATTATCAACTTCAGTGTTAATTTTTGTAAGTAATTTTATACATGACAAGCCCATGGGGTCACTATTAAACTTGTTCTTCACTTAGTATTGTTAAATTAATTATAAAATACAATGTGCGCTGTTTAGTTATAAGTGTATGATATCAGTGTATTATATCAGTATTAATTTATTTTTTACTATGTCAGAATGTATTTTGTTTGTTTATTTTCAGTAAATTAATATAGTATATATATATATATTAAAACTATATTTTGTTTTCGACTCTTTTTAATATGCTCGCCCCCTCCCCTCGTAGAGCTATCGAGCCTCCTAGAGGGCGCAACCCACACTTTAAGGAATGCTGCCTTACGGTTTTATTTTGTTCCATATATATATAAGTAAAATATCACAGTTTTTTTACAATAATTTATTGTACGATTTTCTAATGTGTGCACCATTACTTGTGCGCAACATTTCGAGTCTATACTATATTTCTAGCCATGTTCTATAAAGCATTGCAGGATCAACAACATGAATGGCCACAATAACTTGATTTTTCATTTAATCAGTGGCATTAATTGAAGATTAGTATACAATGTTTTCCCACGTACTTCTACAAGAAGTCCAAAGTTTTAGAGATCTAGGTGGCCACGTTATTAAACTTTCTCTTTCCATCCATCACCCGGGAATCTTATTCTCCCTTCCAAACTTTAGTATGATGGTTGTCCATTTAAGCTGAAAGGATGGCAGATTTAAATTCGATAAACGATACCACAACTTGTGTTTGTTCTTGTGGTGAGGCAATTTTGAAACCACAATGTGGCGCCACTTCGTTTGCATTTCATAAAACAGAAACTTAAATCATTTCTTTATGTAACATAAAAAATCGTAAGTGAAAAGCTTTGTTTCTTTTTAATTAATTTTTGAAAGTATAGTCATACTTTTCGGATACTCTATACATAGAACAATTAAGTATGTGGCAGTTTCCCAGAATTTTCTATTTTAAGTGGGTTCGATTGCAGCAAATATTAACTTTAATACTTCTATCAAATGGATTCTTCCCATTGAATCCCTTTTTGAAGGGAGAATTCATTTCAGTAGGAAGGAATATAATCGGGTGGGAGGCATTGCATTTGTAGAAGGAGGAATTGCATCTTAGAAGAATGGAATGCGATTGAGTAGAAGGAACCACATTTAGGGGAAAGGAGTAGAGTTCAAAAGGAGTAATCGGATTTTGAATGAGAGGAATACAATTGAAAGGAAGGATTCAAATTGATGAAATGAACGCAATTGACCTACATGGAATAATTTATAAAATGAAGCTAAATTCTCCGCTACCTGAAATAAATCGTATGAAAATTGTTAGAACAAAAGATACTTTGAGCTTAACCACTTAAAAATTTCTTTTTTTTCTGTCAAATTACTTCAAAAAATAAGTATATTTTTTATAAACATTTTTAAGATGAAATCAATTATATAAACTCTAATAAACAGTCAGAAATGTTATAAATATTGAATTTAAAGAATTATGCTAATTTTTATTTTCATTGAAAAAACATGTTGCTTTGTGAAGTTGGCTTTTTTTCCAAAGAAATGAGCGAACTCAAGAGAACAGAAATGTATATCAGATTTAAAAAGACAATATTGTACTTACAGTTATATATAATTATTCTCTAATAATTATGTTTTTGTGTGGTAATTTTTAAAACAGAGAAACAAGCATAGTCCAGCATCGCAATCTGGATAGAAATATCGTGTTTCTTTTTTCTCCCGTTTTCCAAAATCATTTCTTTTCGAACAACACAAAAAACATTGCCTTATTGGTCTCAGTTTTTGTCGGTGGGAGGAATCACTTCCAAAAAGTTTTTCATTTTCTGAAAATAGTAAGGGAATGGGCGAAATTCTTGGTCGTCCCTTTTTTTTCATTTACCACCCCATGTCTTCCTATAGGCGATCTATAAACTCAAGCCTGAAATTCAAATAAGACAATTTTCCTCCCAGTTTCTGATATAAAAAAAGGATTCCGCAATGATGTATCTAAAAGATGGAAGAATAACTTTTTGTATTATTTCTTGCCTTTCTTTTTTTCTCTTTTTTTGTTTGTTATTGGGTGATTTGTGAGATGCTGATCCATTCTATCTACACCACAGCAGACGCTCGATAACAAACTGTCATTACTTTTAGAATCGATTACAGAAATTTCAATCAATATCTGAGTCAATATCAGATATATTTTCTGTTATAAGCCTCTCATAAATTTTTTTCTATTTTAAGCTCCAAGTTTAAAAAAATAGTGTTCGTAGCTTGCAGTACACTAATCTAGAAAAGAAAAAAGAATTCCCTCATTGTCTATTCTAAAAAAATGCAGTTAAACCTAATTTTGAAAGTGGTTTAGACATTTTTTTGTAATCCTATAATTTTGCTTCACTATTAGAGATATCTGTTAAAAACATTGCACACTAAACGAGCAAACGATACGTGCAAATCAGAGGATTAGAGTGGAAAAAAGTGTTTCCCGAGTGCCGCTCGGGCAAATCAGGGAAGTGTCATTTTAAGTGTCGGAGCGGCATTCGGGCAAAACTGGGAAGTGATTAATCCAATCTATCGGAGTCTGAACTAAAACAAAAGCTGCTCCACAACAGTGAAAGTTTATTTGTCTCTCTGCGATAAGTATTATCTAAAAATAAGCTATTAATAGCAGAAACAATTGTTAGCCCAAAACCTTAATAAACAGACCCCAACTTGAATACCAAAGGGATCTGGCATGTATTCATTAAATAGCTAAGAAACGTCTTCCAAGATGCCTAGGCTCAGAGAACAACAAAGCTTTCTTAATAAACAAGAATCTTACAAAAAAAAAGAAAGAAAAAAACCCCTTATCCCTTCCTTTCTTCCTTAACAAGAAGTTTTCGTGTTTTCTACTCTAGGTAAAATCGATGCATTTTCTTACTGAAGAATGTTTCCACTGAAACACACGATAATTAAGTAGCGATAAAAACTGAAGCACTTGTGAATAAACACAATTGTATACTGGGTATCATTAAAATTAACCAATCTCTAAACAGTCATCGGTAAATATCAAAGACATTATATAGATAATCTTTTTTCCCTTAGAAAGGGGACTGCGGATTGGTAATTACCGTCCCAGTTTTAGTACATTCCTCAAGAGCTAGTATCCCTTTTTAGTGTTTTAACATATAGGTGGGTACCAATTGCCACAATGTAATTTTGATGCCCAGTCTCCTACCTATTGGAAAGGGCTTGAGCTCTGAAGGTATAAAATTGGCCAAAGAATTTAGTTTTGGCCAATGCCTAACTACGCCAACCAGCAGGCTTTATAACCAAAAGAACATTAAAAAACCGTGGAACGCGCTCTCTAAGGGATCGTGATAGTTCTACGAGGAAAGCACGACTATATTAAAAAATCGAAAAAAAAAGGATTTAAAAAAATTATTAATTTACTGAAAGTAAACAAACAAAACACATTCCGTCATAATAAAAAATAAAATACATATTTGCACTGATATAGTATTCTTATAAATGTATCAGTACAGCACAATGTATTTTATAACTAATTTAACAATAATAAGTTAAGAACAAGTTTAACAATTACCAGTGACTCCATGGGCTTGTCAAAATAAAACTATAAACACAAATTAACACTTATTCTGACAATTTGTACGGTTTATAATTCATCCCTTCACTGCCGATTAAAAATTACGTGATTCGCTCCTTAATGCTTCTATTTTCCACACTGGCGAGCGTATGTGATGATTAGGGGGAAGAAAGAAAGGGGACATTCCATGGGATAGGCAAACCCTTCGTAAACACTGTCAATGTCTTTTTATTGTATTCCAAAGCCTTCGGAATAATTTTATAGGTAGCAAGGCACAGAAAAGATCGCACTTTGGAAAGACGTATATATACGTCCGGGGTAATTAACACTTTGGTTGAGCAAGAAATTTATATACGCTGGTGGCACTTAAGAAAAAGTCATATTTGTGGTTTTAGTCTAAAAGTTTTGCATCAATGAATTCGATACATTGTTATTTGTATGGAGGGTGGGAGGGGGGGTGCAATAAAAATTATGGTTGAATATTGGGTCGCAAATATTGAAAGTTTGAGAATCACTGCCCTAAGTTCTTCCTCTGATGCTTTAATTCCCCAACTTATATTTCAAACCAATGTATCCTTTATGAATCCCCGGATATCTGAAAAGAAAATAGTACAGAACAGTCTACACGGATGTGTGTACTTGTCTGTAAATCATAGTGAATCTGTCAGATTAATTGTTACTGATGTGTGTGTGTGTGTGGATCATAAATACACTGTACTTCTTATCCCTTATTTTAATACTTTCCATCGTTAAATTACGTTTTCCATGAAGAATTACAGTTATTGAATTAATATCAAAGATCTGTAATGGAAGATCACAGTGTGCCGTCAACAGCTACCACGTGACTCAGCCGGGGACGTCTGAAGGCAAGGGTTAACGGGGCCCAGGTCAAGGGCCTCGCCCTCTGTGGGAGCCTTGTTTCGTTCTCGACTCTGTTTTAATAAGATCATGATCCGAATAATTTTAATGTGGTCAAATATTATTCGCGTACATATTCTCCGAAAAACAGGGAACTTCAAACTGCATGTCAACTGACAAAAGATCTAAGACTGTGTTATTTATGTGATGGCCGTTGTCCATATCTAGGCCTAGGCTTCATACCATAAACAATCATTCAAATCCTTTAGTCGAAATGCGATCACCGTTCGAGCCGATTTGTGCCTAGGTATTTGAAATTGTGAGTCGTGTGCATTTATTTGTTTCAAATTACTGTTTGAATGAGTATTAGACAATGTCTACTTTTAGAGGTCTCAGATAGGGATAGATTTGCATAGGGGACCAGCGCCTCAAATATCTTAATATTTCTCTGGGCCGAAGGCCTCAAAAAGTTTTAAGACGTCCCTGGGCTCAGCACAGAAACGAATAAGAAATAGGCTCAATATGGTGAAGGCAGCATTTATAAGCTAACTAATTCTATCTTACATTTACACGCCAGGCCTACTTATAAGCGGGTGTATTCTTGAATAGAGAACGTAAAACAAACCACCAATTTTAAGTTATGTTTAATTACCTTGTTCTTAGGTCCGTGTTGTTTAATTCCAATCAGAGAGACACTGTAAAATTTTCTTCCATTATTTTATTAATAAATCAGACCACGTAACATATAGAACAACCAAAAGCTCAATACCGGTATTCGGTATTTTTCAGATCTTAATACTAGTTTTAATACTGGTAGCAGAAATTTTAGAAAAAGTAAACACTGGTGTTTCCTTGTTTTATTTGCCAGTTTTATTAGTGCAAATATTACAAAAAAAGTTAACTTATAAATTATATCAGTGTATAAAGAATCACACAAAAAAGTAAAATAACATCTTATTTAAATGAACAAAAAGTATAAATATCACTATTAAGTCTGCGGTACTATTACAAATTTTGAAATGTGATCTTAAAACTTAATGTGTGTATTAATTGTACTGTCATTATAAGACTGGAACGTAATTTTGGGCAAAAATTACCAACTGTCGATCTTTCGGAATCTACACAAGTTAGTGGTACTGTTAGCAAAGCAAGATATGCTTTTTCCAAGTATTTATCTCTAAATCCCTCTTCTACAAATTGATTTCTCGTCGGATGGTTTTGGACATAGTTGATTTTTGTATTGTATTTTGGTTTGTTGAAATTTTTTTAGTTATCGCTCATTCTAATTTTTGTTCAAGAGACAATTCCTTTTCACTATCGACAATAGCGATATCATTATCTTCGATAACTGTACCGAATTCTTTCGATTGTGGACAGGTTTGTGTGTAAAAAATTGAGATAATATGCTATAAACTTGATCAAATTTGAATTGGTTAGTCTGTTTTTTTTTCATTTTCACTTTTAAATCATTATAGTTATGGAATGCATTATAAATTATGTGTCATAATTATGTTGGCAATCTCTGAATATATTGTTCAGAAGGTAATTTTTTAAAAAAATTCTACTAAATACCGTAAAACGGTATTTAAATTTGTAAATACCGGTATTACAAAATTTTACAAATGGCTCAAAATACCGGTATTGTAATCCATACATACACCAATCGATAAAATAAAATAAAGTGAACGTTGCCACAGTCCCAAACGCAATAATGAGTTACCGTCAAATCCGGCGTATAACGCGCACCTAGACTTTCGAGCTGTAATTTTTAATTTTAAGGTTTATTCGCTGTATAACGCGCACTCTCCCTTTTTTTATGAAGAAACCTGAAATGTTCGTGTGCAATGATCTTAATGTTTTGAAATAAATTTTCGAGGTGTATTTCAAGCTTTAGAAAAAAAAATAGCATGTTTCTGGATCTACAACCCTTTAAAGTTCATAAGCTGTGTCGTTTCTTTCATATAAACAGTATTTCGATATAAATAGAAATCTATTTTTTGTCTATGTTCATCTTTTATTTTATTTTTAAGTTCATTTTTATTCCCAGCGCCGGCGTATAACGCACCCCCTTAAATATCGATCTTATTTTTTTGTGTTAAAAGTGCGGGTTATACGCCGGATTTTACGGTACTTCTTTTTTAACTGTTTGAGTTTTCCTATTTGGTTAGGGAAGATGCACCTAAAATTCCCTTTCGTTAGGATTACCAATAATCGGTAGCATGAGTTGCCACAAGTGAATTACCTAAAAATATATTCATTTAATTAAAGTGATTTTTGAAATATATTTTATTCCTACTTCATTTTGAAAAATTCAAACGTTGTGTAGTATTTAACTCTGAAGTACAAAAATGCATTACAAAATATTTCGCTTACAGGAGAAAGAAATGCAAAAGCGGAAACATAATGTGGTGAATTCAAATAAATATTTCGTATTTAATTTATCAACAAAGAAATTTTCTTTTAATAAATATAACCTCAATGGATTCTAAACACAAAACGAAAGATTCCCCATCAGAATACTTAATAATCAACAGGATTTTTAAAAATACTGTGAAATATATATATACAAATATTTATATATTACATCTTTTAGTTCTATCAAATGATAATATAATGGTGAATAATGGGGATTCAAAATTAATTTAAACAAAGACGGAAAATGTTGAGATATAAAATGCAAAAAAATACTATCATATGGCTTAATAGTAATATTAAAATGTCAGAGGTCAAAACTGTATAAGCTAATTACAAAGATACAAAGATATTTATGTTATAATAGTTAACAGAATAAAGAGACAGTAAC
This sequence comes from Trichonephila clavipes, assembly GCA_019973935.1. Classification (NCBI taxonomy): domain Eukaryota; kingdom Metazoa; phylum Arthropoda; class Arachnida; order Araneae; family Nephilidae; genus Trichonephila; species Trichonephila clavipes. Next base: position 207,067 of record BMAU01004657.1, read on the forward strand.
TATTTTATGTATTTAACTATTATCACACATTTAATGAAACAGTTCTTTACCTATCATATTGATAGGGTTTTATAAATAAATTATATTAACATCTGGTATGAAAAATTATTTATCGTGCAAAGGGAATGTTTCTTAAAAGAATTTAAATCATTCAGACAAATGATCAAATTATTGAAATTGTATCAGGTGCATTCCTTGTTTTCAAAATAATAATTAAGTTGGTTCAATTTATTTTCAAACAAAATGAAAAAAATTAGTATTGAACTGGTTAAGTTTATAAGATGGACTTTTGAAATATTGAAAACAATTTGTTTAAAACTATCTCTTTGTGTTTCCTACTTACTTTTTCTCTAAATTAATTTGAGTAATCTATAAAGTAATGCATAAAATGATATTATTATAAAGTATATAATTAATGTGTTTTACATTTTTATGCAATTTTAAATATACAGGGTGTCCGACCTTAAAGTATCCAAAAGTAACGGCTTATTATTACGGAACTACCCATCAGAATGTAATAAACTGTTCATTCATGGATTGGAAATCCCTCCGAGATTTTATGGGTCTATTCCGATCGGCCGCACGTGCGCGCATTATTCGGCAATCGCAGACGATGAACTTTTTACTCTAAGTTTATTAGTAAAGATGTGAACGCCACAGCAAGAATGAAAGGCAATGCGTACTTAGGTGAACGGAATTTAAAATCAGTCACGCGTGTACAGCGACGTGTTCAAACAAAATGGAATGTTTTTACCGGCTTGCCGAATAGACTTATGAGGGCTCCTACAAAATGAATCAAGTACACGATCAACAGTGTCTTCTATCACGAAAACTTAAGGATAATTGCCACTTTGACATACCAAAGTTTCCATCTCCTTTAATGTGGTGCCAAATGAGTGGATTGATTTTGATGTTGGATGATCGACATTCCATTCTGTTCGAACACTTCGCTGTACACGCGTGATTGATTTAAATTCCGTAACCAGAATACGCACTGCACCTTTTACTGTGGTGTCCATATATTTTCTAATGAAAGCGTGACAAGTTTATCGTCTGCGATTGCCAAATAATACACACACGTGCTAGACCCCAAAAGTCTCGGAGAGTTTTCCAATTCACGAATGAACAGTTAGTAACATTCTGATGGGTAGTTCCGGAGTATTAAGCCATTATTTTTGGATAGTTTAAGCCCAGAAACCTTATATATAAAATTTAATAATACGTCTGAATATAAAATAAAAAAAGAAAAGAGGTAATTTAAAATTTTAGCTTTGACAAAATGTGCAAAGATAAAAAAAAAGAGCTTCACATAATATATTTTCTTACCAAACTCTATAAATTACAAATGTATCAAAACACTTCAAACGTATAAATTGTTAAATTATTTGTATACACTATAAAAAAACGCTGTAAGAACTATATCTCTTTGAATTACGAAGGAAAACCAGTGTATAATAATCATTTATAACCTCTAAGACGGACTTAAATATTCAATAACAAGGATAATCTATCCTTCATGCGGTATAATTTAATATATACAGAGATCTCTGTTCAAAAAAGATGTGCACAGGGAAAAAGAATTATGAAACATGCTGCAAGATCCACGACCCCAATATGTCATCGTGGGCGTTATTTATGGAGATTATTTTGAAGATGTAATGCTTGAGATAATAGTACATCATGTGAGTTTCTTTGGCTCATGAATCTTGAATTTATTCTTTCCTTGGCGCGATGGCGAAAAAATGGCGCCTGTAAATTAAGCAGAATACCTCCAAAAAATACCACTCGAGGGCTCTATAAAAAAGAACGCGGATAAGAAGTGTTATAAATCATTGAGTGGCAACGGTTAGAACTGCAGGCAAGTTCAGTTTAATCCCGTCATAGACGACAAGACGAAAATATTGACGAGGCAAAGCAAAATAAAAGGGGAAAAAAGCGGGATGAAGGGGAAGAAAAAAAGTGATATCACATTCTCGTCGAATTAGGTGCCAAAAAAGAATGCAAATTTAGCTTAGAAAATTCTTGGTTAGGATGAGCTAAAAAGAAATGACTATGCTTTGAGCCTAATGATACTTTACTTGAAATTTAGAACGGAATTCTTCTAAGGTTATTAGAATAAAAAAATGGCGGGAGTCCAAGAGGGAAGTTTTATCGAGGAGTGCGTTTAAAAAATTTCCAATAATGTAATCAGGATTTAGTAGACTTGAAAATTGAGAAATTGTGCTGTGTAAAAAATGGGCCGGCCTTAATCCTACAAGGAAAATTACATATTGTAGTTTAAATGCGGTTTAATAAATGAAGCATGGCTAAATATAAAAGAAATATGCCTATTAATTTTTCTGAGATTATTTATGGGGAAGAATCTTCTTCCACCCCATCTTGGGTATTAAATATTGATTCATATAAAATTCGAGACATGTTTTTTTTTAAAAGAGTGTTTTCTTAATGAATATTTTTTTCTTCAATGGTAGTACATTTCTTCCGATATTATTTTTAAGTTTCTGCAAGAAAATGATGTTTGTAATAATAACATCTATCTCAGAATTTTACCCTGATAAATCTGTTATATGTAAATAAATTGTTCGCAATTTTATATGACTAATTTCGATTGTTATTTGAATATTTCTATGTAAATTACATATGCAATTTCCTTAAATGTTCGTCATTATACAGTAACAAATACATTCGGACCTCTATTTAACCAAGTCGCTAAATCCCGAAAAAAAGTTCGTTTTATAGAAGTTCATCTTTCAATATAAAGAGTGTTTTTTTTCCAGGTATAGAAGTTTAAGTTGGTATTACTTTCCAAGATGGCGTCCGAGTTAACAGCTGTCAAGTGATTTATTCTCAGTTTGATTTGGCAATTCATCCAAACGATCATCAAGCAAGGCGTAGATTCGTCGAATGGGCCCAAAACGAGATAGCCGTTGTTCCCAAATTCATAAGCGAATTTTGTTTAGCGATGAAGCGCACTTCTGGTTGAATGGCTACGTCAACAAACAAAACTGCCACATTTGGAGTGAAGCTAATCCACAAGTGTATGTCGAAACACCGTTACATCCAGAAAGACTGACTGTTTGGTGCGCTTTATGGGCTGGTGGAATCATTGGTCCGTACTTCTTCAAAAACGATGAAGGCCACAACGTTACTCAATGGTGATCGGTATAGAGCCATGATTACTAACTTTTTCATTCCTGAATTGAACAATCATGATGTCCAGGAGCTGTTGTTCCAACAAGACGGCGCAACATGTCCCACAGCTCGTGCCACAATCGATTTATTGAAAGACACGTTTGGTGACCGCCTAATTTCACGTTTTGGACCTGTGAATTGGCCTCCAAGATCTTGTGATTTAACACCGCTAGACTATTTTCTGTGGGGCCATGTAAAGCCATTGGTCTATGCGGATAAGCCACAAACGCTTGACCATTTGGAAGACAACATTCGGCGAGTTATTGCCGATATATGGCCACAAATGTTGGAAAAAGTCATCGAAAATTGGACGTCCAGATTGGACTACATCTGATCCAGCCGTGGCAGTGATATGCCAGAAATCATATTAAAATGTAATGCCACAAGATTATCTTTCGAATAAAAAAAATTCATGTCAATCGAATAATACATCGTTGTTTTATTGCAATTTAAAGTTCTATACCTCTAAAAAAACACCCTTTACTTTAATTCAACATTTTAAATTCATAAACACTATATATTAAAAAAGTAACTATACACATCCTTTTGTAAATTAATATCTATTTATTTTATATATCTTACCCATCAAAAAAAGAAAAAGAAAAACTGTAAGGAAAACGAGAAAAAGAATGGCACAGAATATGCTATATTTTCAAAACTAAGAAAATTTTATATTAAAAATAATGAATTTTAAGGACATTTTCCAATTTAAAGCATTCAAATAATTTTAAACACATATTATTTTATAACAAGAAATTCTAAGAATACATTACTAGAAGCGTCCTTAAATTTAATTACTCATAAAATGTGTTAATATTGTTTAAAAAATGTTTTGTTTCATAATACGCCTCACATCTTTGCAATTCACCAAAAATCTCTACAGGCGTATTTGACCATGTATTTTCTTAAATTTTTCTAGTCATCCATTGTTACCTAGAAATTGGTCGTATTTCCAAGCCTTCGCGAATTGAAGAGTTTTCTCTATTATGAAAGGTCCAGTGAACGGAGCCTTTTTAAATCGCATTGTGTGTATCCACTTCAAAACTGCTTCTTCGATATTTTCATAGACACATGTTCTTAAACGTTTTGAACAAGAATTCGATGAATCATAACTCTGTAACTCATCTCGATTTTTTTATAATAGTTGATAAGCGGTTTAGAGAAATACCAAATTTTAAAGCAATTTCCTTTATACTTTCAAAATAGGGAGAAAAAAAAATAATTGAGTCACAAGAAAAAAATAATTCGTTATATAGAAAACTCACTTCGCTATTAGGAGGTTATTTTACGAATAAAATTGGGAAATGTTCCTGGTCCCAAGAAAAGGTTAGCTGTATAGAAAAATTCGTTATATAGAGTTTCGTAAGGTAACAAGATTGCGTAAAAAAATCTCACTCGCGGATCTGTTTTATGTACAAGTAATACCTGTAAGTGTAATATTTATATATTTGTAATATTTATATAATATGTAATATTTTTCTAAGACTGACTATCTATGCATTTGATGTGTAATTTATGTTTTAGTTCAGGGGTCGGCAAACCGCATCTTGTGAGCCTCATGCGGCTCTTTGAGAGACGGTTGAAGCTCTTTAGTCCTCTTCCTCTATGAACCCTTAAAAAACATCGATGCCTACAAAAAAAAAGTTTCTCTTTTTCTTTTTCCTTTATAGTTATTCAGGGAAAAAATGACTTGCTTTTACATATTTATTTAAGTATTTGACTGGTTAAGATAGTTAATTAAGAATGTTATCTCTATGTTATATAAATTAGTTTCAATTATACGTATGAACAATGCTCATTGAGAATCAGTGAAAACATCACAATTGTTTCTAAGGCAGTAAAATTCCAATTTATTTGAATAAATGCCACCATGAGGACATACCTCAAAGTGATTTCCAGCAACCCTTTATTTTACTTGTGTAAATGAGTTTGAGAGGTGATAAACTGAGACATGACATACCATTAAATCCTAACAACGTGACAAAAACATATTCCGTATTTTATAACAAGCTTTAAGGAATGGCTCCTCAAACTTTAAATATTTGCGACCCAATATTCAATGCTAATTTCCATCGCCCCCCTCCTTATATTAACAATGTATTGAACTCAATAATACTATACTTATATTAAACGCTAAACTTACAATATATATACCACTTTAACCTTTTAAGTACCGTCGGCGTATATAAACGTCTCGCTCAGCCAGAGCATTCATTGACCCGAACGTATATATACGTCTTTCTGAAGTACGATCTTTTCTGTGAACTGTTATCCATAAAATTATTCTAAAGGCTTTGGAATGCAATGAAATGCCCTTGACAGTGTTTGAAAAAGATTTACTAATTTTAGAAGATTCGTTTTATTCATTCCTTTTCTAACTCTCCCTCTAATACACCCCATATGCTCGCCTACGTGTTAAAAGATGGCTTTGGGGAGCGAATCACGTAAATTTTAGGGGATTAATTATAAACCCTACAAATTATCAAGTGTTGATTTTTGCGCATAAATTTAAATATGGGGTCACTCATAATTATTAAGCTTGATCCTAACTGAGTATTAGTAAATTAATTATAAAATACATATTGCGCAGTATTGATATATTTATAAGTGTATTATACTCGTATCAGTGTAAATGTGCACTTTATTTTTTTTTATTATGTCAAAATGTATTTTTGTTTGCTTCCTCTCAATAAAATAATAATCATTTAAAATAATCTTTTTTTTTCGACTTTTAAAAATGATCCCCCTTGGAGGCAAGATTTTTAATGTACACTTAAGACGAATCTCTCTATTGAACGAATTTTTCGCATAACGAACTTATTTTCGGTATTTAGCGACTTCGTAAAATAAAGGTCCGCGACTGTGTATTTCAACGTAAGTTAGATCTATATACATAAAAGGGGATGTTTGTATATATGAACTCGCTTCACACCAGCACCGTTCAACCGATCACTGTACAAATTGGCAAGTATATGTAATATTTTTTTGGACAGAAGGTTTTAGTGCTATCCTCTTTGTTGCAGCTCCTCACCAGGTGGCGCTACAGTATATCAACTTCTGCATTGTTCAATCCATCACCAAGTTTCCAGCAGGGTCATCAAAAATGAGGCCAACTTGGATCTATCGCCAACATTTCGCTACGTTTCCATTAAATCGGCATTATAATGTGAGGAACGGCGCGTTGCTTGTGAATATAAATTTTAACATAAAATAAATACAACAGAAATTGTATTACCGTCGCACACATTAAGATATAAATTATTGACACTATTTTAAGCTTTAATTACACAAAATGTGTAACAAATGTTACTTTTGCTGAACAGAGATCAGCTTAGGAAGGTGTTTTCCAAAATCGACTCACATGGGAGTTACGTTGGTGCTGTAAATAACAGAAAATCCTTTTTATCAACCATTAGACCTACGGACTTAAAATTTAACAGCTGAGATGCGCAAAGGGCTTTTTTTGTTTAGTTTGCAGTTCACGTAAAATTAACTCATTAAAAACTTCTTTATTCTACAATTTGTATTGTTTCATTTTTCGATTCACCCGTGTGAGACGAAGTATACCAGCTAGTTTAATACATCTTTACTAACATTTAATATTTTAAAAATAATTGTATTATTTTTTTAAAATTGTTTGGAAATACATTTTAAAGTATTATTCTTAATTATTTCAAAAATAAGCTGCGTAATTAAAATCTTCATACATTTTTTGCTTTATATATATATATATAATTGAACTATTTTTACTGTATTCGAAACTACTAGCAGTTTATAGTAAAACTGTTTCACCAGTTGACCTGGAAGATACTTTAAATTCCCTTCAAAGCATGTTAACTAATTAAGACTCCCTAGCCTTGATAAAGTTACGAACGATTTTCAATTTGTATGGGGCACTGGTTACACACTGGTTACAAAGTCCAAGACTTTAAGGAAGTATCTGGAAGTTTCTACTTTTAAGTTGTTCCATGATAGCGGAGTAGTTACCATGTTCCAAGAGAAAGTCGTTGTCTGAGGATGATGGATCACCCGAGATCTATCTGGCAAAAGTTCTGGACGAGAGTTAAGTTGGGAGAGCGAGAAACCTCCGAGCGCACATTGTGTGTTTGAGAAATTCGAGGATTTACCTGCGTTTTCGGAGTCTGTATTTGGCGTGATTTATGATCCTCTTGGCGGTGGTTGAAAAAAGCAGGAACATTGCCGGAATGGTGATGATTTTGGGTACCATTGGGGAAAAAAATGTGTTTTTTTTTCTCCTGAAAGACTGTGGCTTTCAATTTGTAACACAGTCGGCTTAGTGGATTATCTGATTTGAGTTACAGTAAATACTAGAAAGTGTTTTTTTCATTTTAATAAATTTCCCATCAAAAAATAGCAACAACGCTTCAATATATTTTTTTTCTTCACTTTTTATTTTTGAAGCATCATTGTATGTGTGATACTGCAAAAAATACAACATTTTTCATCCGTCAAAAACGTACTCACACTGTGTGATTTCATAAAGGATCTTTCTTAAAAAAAATATTAAGCACTTCTAAGAAATGAAGATAGGATAAAGGTAAAATATTTTAAAACATTATTCATTTGATTGTGGAAAATGAACGTTGTATTTAAAAACAACTCCAAGTGAATGATTATTGACGTTACACTATAAATCAACACAAGAGCTATTGAATATTGGTATAAAGAGAACGTTAGAGGTTCTTAAACTATGCAAAACAGCGTTTCTCAAATTGTGGGGCGCCCCCTATTGGACCATACTAACATTGCAAGGGGGGGGTGCGAGCATATTGAAAAGCCGTAAGCAAAAGATTATTTGAATATATATATATATATATATATATATATATATATATATATATATATATATATATATATATATATATATATTAATTTACTGAAAGTAAACAAACAAAATACATTTTGACATAATAAAAAATAAAATGCACATTTACACTGATATAATAAACTTATAAATGTATCCCTACTGCCCAATATATTTTATTATTAATTCAACAATAATATGAAAACAAGTGTGATAGTTACCAGTGACCCCATGGGCTTGTCATATATAAAATTATATACATATATTAACACTTTTCTTGATAATTTGTACGGTTTATAATTAATATCATAACTGCCGATAAAAAGTTACTTGATTCGCTACCTAATCCCACCGTTTTCCACGTAGGCACTCGTATGCCATATGTATGGGTGGGGGGAGAGAGAAACGAAATAAATAAATAAATCCTATGAAATAAGTAAATCTTTCGCAAATACTGTCAAAGTCCTTTTACTGTAATCCAAAGCCTTCGGAATAATTTTATGAATGCGCAGAAAAGATAGTACTTCAGAAAGACGTATATATACGTCCAGAGCAATTAATGCTTTGGATTAGCGAGACGTTCATATACTATGAAAGCATTTATAATAAGTTAAAGTCGTATTGTAGCTCTAGTGTTAAAGTGATTAATGATTTCAATACATTGCTATTGTAAAGAAGGAGGGAGATGGAAATTATGATTGAATATTGGATCGCATAATTATAATTAGTATTGCGAAGAACTGGTATAAGATGTATTCATTAAAGATTCGTAAATTAGTTTAAGAGCATAAGCGCATTGTTTGTAAAATGTAGTAAAAGATACCATCGCTGTTAGATTATTTTTAAAGGGGGACAATTCTGAAATATAGCACAACTATTTCTTAGACAAATTATGTGCTATCGTATTATAATTTATATAAAGAAGAATAAAAACTCTGTTAGTTTTTACAGCTACGAAGTTTCAATATAAAAAGAGATATGGAAGCTGTAATAAAAACGTCCATTGTTTTTAAAATTCTTAAAACTGTCACTGTCAAAAGTGGCATTATTTATTAAATACGAACTAACTTTTTCTTTGTTATAAAGAAGTGTTTCAGTAATGTCACAGAGAAGCAGTTTTAATAATCTAAACTATTAAAAAAAGATTCAATTAATATTTTAAATTTATTTTAAATATAAGTGTAATTCTTAAATATATTTTTTGAAATTAAAAAAAGGAATAATTCATTAATGCTAAAAAGGTAAACTAAGAAAAGCTCTCAAGCAAAATGTTTGTGATTAATGTTTTTAATTATAAATCTATGTCAAAATCTCTTTGTATTCAATGGTTTTTCACATTCAAAGCATTTTCAATGCATTTTTAACACCCGGGCACTTAAAAATACACTTTAAAATCTTTCTATTTTTTCCTAGTTCTTGACATTACCATGTAGAAATTTGCATTCTGAAGATCCTGTTATTCATTATCTAAAGATACAATCTAAATTTATGTATACATTTAAACCACCTATATTTTTAAGTGTATATTCATTCATTTTTTTAAAAAAGTAAAGCATCTTTAGATGGTAGATAGATTAGAGTGCGCTCCGTTCTGAATTATAAATAAATTATTTCAGCAAGGAAGTTCGACGTTGCTCGCATTATCCGAAAAATATTACTTTAAATTATTTTCCTATCCTCTTAATACTATAATCGATGCTTTTAGAGATGCAAACTTATAAATTAAAAAAAAATGATACAACATTTAGTTTGATATTTTGTACATAAATGATTTGGATACGTTTAATTTTTGCTTAAATTAATCATTTCATCGTTTAACGTTCAGCGTGAACTTGTTTTTGAGCAAGGAATTTTATTTGAATTTATATTTTTAATTGTGTGCAATACGTTTCAATCATAGGTTCTGAAAGGAGTTATGCTGGTTTTAAGAAGTTTTATTAACCCCCTAACAGCCGCCAGCGTATATATTCGTCTTGTTCAACCGACGCGTTGAGCACTCCAGACGTATATACGTCTTTCCGAAATACGATTATTTTCTTTGCTCTACTATCAAACTATCCCGAAGTGTTTGTAATTCAATAAAATGATCTTGAAACTGTTTACAAAGGATTTGTCGCCAATCCGGTACAGTGGTTAGTGACGTTGACTGCATTACCGTTGGGACTTGGTTCGAATTCAGGTGAAGACATGGTTGTTTGTAAATCTTTTGTGCCTTTGCGGCATGGGGGCTTACTCTAAATAGCCGTCGAGCCGCAATTCCTCTCCTGAGGTTGGTGGAAGGGTAGGAGAGGTCGGTGGCTCCTGACCATCCCAAGATGCTCTCCCTCAAAATTAGGGCGGAACTCAGCCAATTGATTGATTGGATATTAACGTCGCACTGTTCAGCGCCACGAGGGCTTTTGGTTACCGACCACGTAATTTTGAGCAAGGTCAAGTGACGTGGACGACTCCTGAACTGGCACCCCCTCTCCTAACTACCACACCACACCACACCAACGGGAGGACGTTTCAGCTCTCGACAGATTTAACGTGCATCGCTACCCTACACGGCGGGTTTTTAGTGGTACTGTGCTCGAACTCGTGACAAGACAAGTCACGATCCGATACCTATACCACTCGGCTACCGCGGTCACTGGAACTCAGCCAAATCGTCCTGTCATCTGAAAGAAGCTAAAAGCTTCAGCTAACGACAGACGCATATCTAGCTCTTTGCCGCAATGATTTTCGCGGGCCTCGATCAGACTCAGGTGGCATTAGGAACAACAACATAAACACAAAGGAGATTTAATTATTTCGGAGAGAACTTAGTGCTTATTTTTGCATTTCTTTCCGATCAAATACACTGTCTACGTAAGGAAAGATGACACTGGAGAGTGAATCACGTATCTTTTAATCCACTGTTAAGGGATTAAATCATAATTTTTTTTTATAAATAACGCATTTAATCCTAAAATTTGAGATATTTATTTCACTTCATAGGCTTCAGAAGCGTTATTCTGTTGTTATTTGTATTTAATACTGTTGCAATTCATCAATACAGTAATAGTTTTCGGATTCTCCGTTTCAGTACCTTTCGCATTACATATAAAACCAATAAACTATTTAAGTCATAAAAATACATCCCATAAAGTAAAATGAGGAAAAGAAAGAATACTCTCTTCATAAAATATAGACTCATAATTCTTTGCAGGAAACTTTTTTTTTCATTTCTATTTTAATGTTGGGCGCGTGATAAAAATAAGCAATAAATCATGTACAGCTGAATAAGCAGACATAAATAAGGTTTTTGTAGTTCGGATGTTTTGAACTTTAATTTATGGTTCCCTCTTTCCTCGTTCCATTCATAACTTTGTTTCTTGAAGAGCCTCCAGGAATATCTTAATCTTCCGCTATTTATTTAAAAGAGGGAAAGCTTCTCATTTTTCACTCATTTTGGTGGAAAATGCAAAATTAACGGCCTGCTATAGACGACAAAAATGGTTTTTAAAATTTTTAATCGCTTTTCAGGCTGCTATTAGAAGCCTTCTGTAAATTGTTTTCTCTTCTAGCATGGGTTTCGTTATTGTATTTGTTACACTATTTTACGTGAATTTTGCTCTGTTCTTTCCATTCTACCTCTAACGAATCCACGTTCCTTTTTCAGCAATTGGTAGGAATTATGAACTTACGTAAACATATCTTTTACACATATGAATATCACCCATCCTATATAGTGGTTAGCGATACTGCCTACTGTGCCTTAGGCCATGGGTTCGAATCCCGAAGAAGGTATGGATGCTTGTAAATGTATACTGGCTTTACGGAATGGAGGTATTCTAAATCAGTGGTCGCCAAACTTTTCGACCTAACGGACCACTAAATTCATAATTTAAATCCTGCGGACCACTAATGTGGGATTTTTTAAACGTAAAATATATTTATAAAGAAATTGCGATTTAAGAACACATAAAAAATGTGCTTAGTTAATAAAATGAAACTATTAATTGTGTGTGTAACCAAATTATACGAAAGATTTATTAATAAACCATAATAAAATAAACAAAAACTATAAAAACGGAACAATTAAAAAAAGTTTTTAACTTTTAGCATTATACATTCCCAGTGTGTGATGGGTTTTCCTGTTTACTTGAAATCACAGGTTATGGATAATTGGATCCAATTTTGTTACTGCAAGACGAACTGCATTTAGTTGAGATTGGTACCATGTTTTGATGATTGTGACATGTAAATGTTTTTTCACATAAATAAGTTGTGGAGAATTGAATCAGAATTTTCATTGTTGTTCACTAAGAAAAGGGTACTTACTTTTTATGGGAAGCAAAAACTGAGATTATGATAAGGATGAATGAAATTTAAAGTTGAGGGCTTCGACGGACGATAGGTCCATGAGGGTTTCTTTTAGCTTAAATTATCATCCTATTATATCTCACATGCTTAAATTATTACCCTGAATTTTTGCTGCAAACGGATCTATTATCCACATATTACCCCATGTCTGGAACCTTCATTCTTTGGGTAATAACGAACAAAAGATTCTGCAAACATTCCAAGTGCTTTTTAACTAGGGTTACTACTTGCTGCATCTTAAAACATAATTTAACGGGATGAGTAAGTATATTCCACACATTTTTCTGAGGACCAGCGAAATTTTCTCATGGCCCACCACTTTGGCAAACTCTGCTCTAAATCAGTGCTTCCCAACCTTTCTATCGCCGCAGATCGGTCAGCGTTTGATAATTTTACCGCGGCCCACTGAAGGATGTTGTTTATATTTTAGATTGTTTATATTTAATAATTTTAGTTTAATTGCATTTAACGTGCTTTAAGAATAAAATACAGTTACAACAAGAAATTAATATCAAGTAATTTAACATGGTATATAAAATGATTACATAAAACCCTAGATAAATACACTACAGTATATAAAATGAAAATAATTTAATATTCCTTGGGTGAACCGGCACTATTTGGTTCACAGACCCGTACCAGACCGCGGACCAGGGGTTGGGAACCACTGCTCTAAAGAGTCGTTGAGCAGCAAGTCTTCTCGTGAAGTTGGTGGAAGGGGAAGAGAGGTGGAAGACCTTGATTTTTTTCGCAATATCCATTAACACTAAAAGATATCTCAGTCACTTCAGCTTCGTGTTAGCACACACTGTATGCAAGTAAGAACTTAAAATAATTTCACTGATATATTTATTTCTTAAATTTTTTTTTATTACCCTTTCAGTGATCAAACATATTTCTTTTTCTCTTGTAAAACTTTTATCATTATTTAAGTTCTTCAGACCCTTGACCCAAAATTGGGAAAATAAAAGTAATAATAAGGAAAAACATTAAAAAAAAGAGCCAATGAAATGCTTTCATCGGATTTATTGTCCCGTGATAATTTGAACCCTCGTTCGCTATCTGAGGAGTGAAATTATTTCTTAGCGAGCGCAGATCCCGTGTTTGTTGTGTATCTGTGACGAGCTGTCAGAATTTCTCAAAAGTTCTCTGCGGTCTTTCCATAGAAACTCTTTTATTCCCCTCTCCGCACTTTTCGAGGGCTGTCAGTACCCCCTCCGAACCCCTTTTCTCTAGAGTTTTTGTACATAATAAATCTCGGGAAGAGAACTTTAGATTTATCCCTTTTTTATGTCTGTGTTGCTCAAGAGATGTAAGTTTTTTTTTCTTTTTCAATACAAAGGGTTTGTTTTAGTTTTGACGTGAAATTACGCCAGATATTTCAAACCGTTTCTAAACGACTTTTTATATTAAATTTTTTTACGTGTAAGTTTGGTAAAAGAAATAATTTCTTATGAGTAAACGTGTCTTTATTTGTTACGGTTGAGAGAGTTTTTTGAAAGGATTACACGCTGAGAAGAGAATTACTTGAAAATGCCTTAAAAGCGAAGTATTGCCTTTTGAAATGGACTTAAAATTTATCTTGTCGTACAGTTTGAAGATGTACTCCTGTCGTCACTTTCTCCCGCGTTTTTTTCTTCACAAAATAACTTTAAAAACCTCAAACCTTCTTCGAGATTCAATTCCAGAATGATACAATTTATTTAATAATTTATGAGAAAATATTATTACATACATCGTTGACGTTTGAGATAAATAAAGGTAGCGTGATATTTATTAATTTAAATATTTAGTTTATTCACGTCGCAGCTGTTAATTACAGTATATACATTGAAGTTATTAAAAGTATTGTTAAATTCACTAGAGTTCAAATACTATTTTTTTGTGAAATAGGAGGTTGCGTCCATTCTCATGGAAGTTTTCAAACCGTCTGTTGTCTAGCGGTCGGCACATTTATCCTCGAATTACATCCGGTTCGTGGGTGGAATAGGGGTCAAAGGTTGCGGGGTGATGTCCAAGATAACACCGCACAATATTTTAAGGGTGAAGGTGGTCATTTAACGTGGTGATCATATCGCCCAAAAGAAGCCGATTTACAGTTGTGTGGCGGGAAACGTTACAATATATAATAATACATTTATTCGAAATTAGCTGTGTTAATCACCTGCATCAATGAGAATTTCATGACAATGTATATATTTTTAATGTATCCATATCTAAATCTTACCATGAAGTTGCCGATTTTATTAAAATGCATTTTTATAGCCCTCACCTCTGCATTTAAAACGAACATTACTTTAATTTCTTCGATGAATTCGTAATCCCACCTCAAATGAATGGATTTCCTCGTAACCCGTTCTCTTAGCGAACTTCTATTCAACAAAAGAAATATGCTTTCAGAATTTCAAGTCATGGGGTTAATAGTTCAAAAGTGAGCATTTTTATCTGTAACACCCAGCATCGCTTGTCAGTCTGTGAACGACTTCCCCCTGAAGTCGCTCTCTCACCGTCCTGCCTACCTAAGTGTGTGGAAGGAAACAAAGCTTGACCAGAAACTTCCATAATAATTATTATTTATATTATTATTCAAGCACACCAATCAACCACAAGTTTAACCACAAGAGAATGTCTTAGGAGTGATATAAAGAAAGCAATAAACTCTAAGTGAACAAGTGCAAGTAAACAGTTCAATTTAACCTAATCAATTTTAGACTATAAAATATCTTAATCCACCAATTTAGTATAGTGGCAAACTCCGTTCTTAACTCAAATTGTGTAAATCAATGAAATCCGACCTTCGTAATGCTGCAACAAATTCTTCGCTTTTTCTCCCTTACACAGTTATAAAATTCTGACTTTATATAGTTGAACTAATCTACATATCAGGGTATCTTCTTGAGAGGGATGGCTGGGAATTAAACGCGAATGCTAGCCCAAAGATTCCCTAAGAGGATTAGAGTGAAGGTCACGTAAAGACCTTTCACAAGTCAATACCCTCAAAACCCATTCATAGTAGATCTCTTCTGAACAAACAATTCATTCTTGTCGAATATAAAATCAGTATGTGCCTTAGTTCGAAAATGGGAATTTTTATTTATACACTCCCCCGGGAAGCTAAGAGGCTGAGTGGTAGTGCATCGCGCTTTCCTACCACGGATTCATGGTACTAATCCCGGGCTGAGCAAGGTCGACTCAGTCGAGTACCAAGCTTGCTTGGGAACAGAACACTCGGGGTTTCGTGACATCAGATTAACCACTTGATCGAAACATCTGCACATGCACCCTAGTGCCTAAGGTCACGAAAGCTGAGATAGGATCAACAGTAACTCTTGAAATGTTAAAAACAGCGTACCAGGACGATACTGTGAGGGAAACTCAAGTGCTTTAGTGATTTAACGTTTCTAAATTGTAGAAATGCTATTTGAATAACCAACCTAGTTCTGGTTCACAATGCTCGGCCCGAACACATGAAGATGCGAAGAAAATTTGTGAAATCATTAAGTTATCCGAACACGATAAAAAGAGCACATTCGGTCAAAGCATATATATTTTTTAAAATTTATTTTATTGAATAAAGCTATCTCTTTTTGGCTTTACAAAACATACTTTTTTTTTGTCCCTACACTACCTAGAGGAGAAATTACAATTAATTTTATAAAATTAGGAAAACCGGAAGTCTGTCTTTAATCTGCCAGAAGTGGACATTTAAATTTTTCAAAATTTATCATGGCGAGTCTGATAACTCAAAATGTTCTAAATGTATTTCTACAAAGCTTTCAGAAGCTGATATTTATATTATTATCTAGAGAATGTATTAAAATATTTTTTAATTCTATCCTGTTATTTAAATAATGGTCCCATAAAGAATGTCACATTTCTTATAGTATTACTCGATCAGCTCTAACATATATTTAAATTTAAAAAAAAAAAAACAGTAACATTTTAGTAGATTTTCTAGATAAGTGCATCTAATTGGTTTTAATAATGCTTTTACTTATATAAGTTTATTGCATTTTCTCTAATTGGCTTTAAGTTTTTCAAAAATATTACAAAAATTTCACTTATAATTGTGATTTTTGTTAAATTTTATATATTTTTTCTAAACATTCTAGGTTAAATACCTGTATTTATTGGTATTGATTTTTGAAAATGTCTTTTTAATATTTTAGTGTGCTATTTTTTAAAAAGTACTCCGAACGTGTTCGGATACCTTAAGGAATGGCGACGGACCATCGAAGTATTTATGGAACTGTCGGAAAGGGACTTGCTGTTCATTTCAGCGAGTTTTGATTGCCCTTGCTCACACAACCCTATCTTTACGACAATCATTAGTTAAAAAATGGTGTGATGCCTGTTTCTCACCTCCATACTCCCTCGATCTTGCTCCGAGTGGCTTTTTTTCTATGGGATAAGAAATATTTAAGGAAAGCGTTGTTGGAAGAACGAAGGTGAAGGAACTAAGTGAAGGGATATCTAAGATGAAGGGGGAAAGACAACGGAGGCGTTGTCAAGAACCACAAAAGATGAATTTAAACTCTATTTTGAGATTTGGGGAAAAAATAGATTAGAGTATTAGTGCAAGTGGAGAGTATTTTGAAAGGGTTGGGGGGGCTGGAAAGTTAGTTTATAAAAGTTGAATAAATAAGTTTCTAAAAATTAAGTTTTGTTTCTTTTGAATACCCCCTCGTAACTTCAAATATCATAGAAAAACAAATAAATAAATAAAAAAATTGGTTTTACTTAAAATTCCCGAGCTCTAACCAACTACCCTAAAATCATGATTTAAAAAAAATCCCGTGATTTTTCTTTCTTTATTTTTATGAATTTATTGTATATGCCATCTTATAAGGTTTATAAAAATACAAAGTTTTTTATTTTCCATTCACTAGAACAAAAACTACAAGTTCTTTAGTAAAAGCATATGCCAAAATTTAGGATAAGATGTCAAACTTTAAAATGCGTTAAACTCGAAATCTGTTTTTTTTTTCGAAAACCTAAAACAGGGACAGCGATGGCTCAAAAATTTTTTTAAATAATTTGCAAACGTTTTGTGCGTATGTTCTGTATAACATTAGAAGTGTTTTAACTTTCAGATTACTCAATCACTGTTTTATTACAAAATGTACAGTTCTTTATGTGAATATAATTATTGTTTTTTTAAGCACTTCATATAATAGCTAAGATAAAGTGATCAAGTTTTTGTAAAAATTAAAATATCTCTTATCCTGAAGGTCATTTCAAAACGGAAGAGCAAAGTAATACATCGAAATTGAAAAATTGAGAATTCGTTCATTTACTAGTTGTGCCGAGCGGCCCCGTTTATTACACTTTTTGTCAATTTTTATTTATATTTTCCCATTTTAGTAGTAATAATTTATTTTTCTCTTATTAATTTTATCCCTTTTTCCTTATAATGTACTAAATAAATCTAAAAACCTCAAAAAAAAATTTCCATGCTTCCATTTTTTTAAAAAAAATGTCGTCGGATACCTTAAATACTGTGTAATAAGATAAAAATAGTTTGCCCTGTTGTAATGATTACAATAGAATCTGTCGCATCGAAGTAAATTAAAAGTTTGCTAAGAACGTATTAATTAATTTTCATTAAATAAAATCCTATTAAAATATTAATTAGTTAATCGATATTTACAGAAAAAGGAAAAATACAAAACTTAAGCTGCTAAGCACTGTAATTTTTGGACTACACAAAAAAATTAGTAACTAATAACACTTTCTTTTCTTCACCGAGAAGCTTTAAACAAATTGCTCTCCATACAAGCAGATTTATTTTTTCTTTGTAAGTTCCCCCACCTTTGATAAAAGATCAGTAATTGAGAATTTAATGAGATAACATTAAAAAAATGTATAAATAATAAATGAAGCAAGGTAACGCTGTGAAGTCTTATGCTTTTCTGTATAGAGATTATCGAACATTTTGTAAAAAATAAATTGATTACGTATTCGATGGTAATTCATAATGGGCATTATAGAGTCTTAGCGACGAATTTCTTTTTAGAATATTTTGTAATTTTTTTATTCATTTTGGATAATATTTGAAAGTCAAAAAAAGGAAAACAAAAAATTTATTTTTGATAATGTATACCTTTTTATGTATACCTTTTGCTTTGATTCACTGTTTACGCTTTTTCCATGTCAATTATACAACCTCTGACAATAAAGTTCGTTGAATGAAGCCGGAATGGCCGATCTGACAACAATAGCGAAACAAAATACTGCACATGCGTAGCAGCAAGTCTTGAAAATCTGCCCCACCGTTATTCAGCTTAGACATACTTGTGTTCCGTGTAAGACTCGTTTTACAAAGTTCTTGTTTAGTACATTGATTCTTCACTGAGAACAGGAAAATGAATGAGCAAAAGATAAATTTAAAGTTTTGCTTAAATCTTAGCGAAACACTAAACGAAACTTATGCGATGTTGGTACGTGTTAATATAGATAAAGCACTGTCCATGAAACGTATGTACAAGTGGTTCGCCTGTTTTCGAAAAGTAGGGAAAGTGTTTCAGACAAACTCCGTAGCGGAAGACTGGTGATCTCCATCAGTGACGAAAACATTGAGAAAGTAAGGAAATTAATTTCTAAAGATCTCGGCAATTAACTGTGAGTATGATAGCTGATGAACTACAGATTAACCATGAACCCATGCGACAAATCGTTACCCAGAATTTCAGGATGAGAAAAACGTGTTATCGATATTGCGTAACGTGACGAGGCTTTTGAGCTCCATCCCAGAAGAAGACTTTTTGCAAAGTTTCCAGGACATGTATAGCTGATATCAGTGGTGCATAGTTATGAGAGTTGACTATTTTGAAGGATAGTCGTTAATATGTCCATATGGTCATCAAGTCACCAAAAATTATCACTGTTATTACAATGATCCCGAAGTCACCAAATATGGTCATCAAAACTGTAGCCAAATTGGCGGTACATCCAATATTTTACCAATTTCCAGTTGAAACACCATTATAATGCAAGTAAAAGCATTGCTTGCTAATATTACAGTTTTTATCATAAAATAATTGGAACAGAAGGTAATATTAACAGTAAATACTATTTTAAAACAAAATTAAGCGCTTATTTTCAAAATTTGCAACAATACTCACGCTAAGTCCTACGATGTTCATATTAGTTGCAATTATAAGGTACTTTTAAGAAAGGAAAAATCTAAAAAATAATATAAATAAATGAGGAAACGCACAAAACAAATAAACAATTGACTTCAGAGCGTCTTCTGTTGCTGTAGTAAAAAGCTTTAAAAACATAGGCTGAGCAAGAAAAAAAATTATTATTATACTAAAACATCTATAACTAAGTTAAACTCAGTGCCACAACAGCTCATGAGGGCCCGGGCCTATTGTACCCATCTCAGTACACGTGATGGTACTCAGGTGCATGGGTAGACGTTCTGATCAGGTGGTCAATCTAACACCGAACCCCCAGTGTTTAGTTCCCAAGCAAGGCTGGTACTCACTTATCGACACACTTAAGGGATGAAAGGCTAAGTCGACCTTGCCCAGCCCGGTGTTTGAACCTCCGACCTGTAGCGTAAAAGCGCGAAATGTTACTACTAAGGCACTGAGTTTCAAAACATCTAACGGACAAGAATATTTCCGATTTCCAGAATAGTAAATGGTGGGAATTACTTTGATTCATTTAATTTCGTTAATGGTTTTAATTTTGGAAGATATTAAGGCTGGTGAAGCTATGTTTACCTATTTTAATCTTGTTGAGTAGTTAGTTGTTCTTGTTAACTTATGTCACTTTTAATATTATACTTAAATTTTCCTATTTCCAACACCTTTTCTTTTGTAACTAACAATCCAATCCACCTGAATTTCTTTATTATTATTATTGCTATTTTTAGAAAGAATTACAATAAGTTCAACAAAAAAATAAGTAATATATATATAAAAAAAGTTTTAAGTCAATTCCTATTTAAGTCAACAAAGAAAAATTTTCTTTTAGTTACTTTTTTATTAAATAGTTACAATTAATATAAATATGTATGTTTAGATGACAGAATCACGCTATTAAGTGGCGAAATCAGTGGCGCGCACAAGGGGGGTTCTGGGGTCTGGACCCCCCCAAAGCCCTTGACTTTTTTTCCCGATTGATTATAATTCTAAGTATATAGTACGTAAAATTTAATTAATTACTTGCTATTAATGATTAATTTTATTAATTAATGCTAATTATTTATTCAAAAACTAGTTTTGTTCCCGAAAATCGACAAAATCAAACAGAGCATGATACAAGAATGGTGAACTTTCGACCCCGGACCCTCCCCTCCCCTTGAAAAATTCCTGTGTGCGCCACTGGACAAAATGGAAAGCAGTTTTCCTTGCATTTTTCCGTTTTCCTTTTTATATAAGGTGTTGAACTATTTTTTGTTTGTTTGTTACTCTATTTATTCAATTATTTAATTTCAATATTCTAATGTAATAGTATAGTAAAAAAAGAAATCACATTTTCAGAAATGAGGCTATACCAGGTGAGATTCGAATCCCCGACCTACGGATTAGAAGTCCAACGCGCTATCTATTGCGTTACAGGGACACAATGAACACTTTTCCTTTCTATATATGGGGTTGGACTATTATTTTTTTATTACTATTTATTCATTTTTTAATTTAATGAATAAAGTAATATCTCAAAAAACACACAACAAGTCTACACTAAAATTCACTACAAGTCTAAAAAATGTATTTGAACTTGAATGGATGAATAGAAAGTATTTTATTAACGATTGAAAATTTATGAACAAGATATATATATGTATAGGAAGACAGTGTACTAATAGTAGGATTTGAAAAAGAAGAATAAAATATAGTGTGTGTGCGTGTATTTCTATAACAGTTTTAATTCTTAAGCCGATTGAAAAATAATAAGAAAATAAGTCCGTATTTATAATTTGGATACATATACTAGTATGTATCACATGTATTAGTGATTCATAATATAATTGGCTAAAAGCTGTTCAGTATAATGACTAGTTATATTAAAGCTGTTTCAACATGTATTCCAATAATTATGGAAACGATAATTGTGCACGCATTTCTGATAGGAGTTCAAGCTGATTTCAGAAGGTCATAGCCATTTTAACAGGATGTTATTGCCTCTGTAGTTAAGGTTAAAGAAGGTTAATAGCGCTATATGTCAGTTTTTTCGTACAAAACAGTGAAAATTGCTTTGCGTGAAATTGAGGGAGCTAAAATGTATAATTAAGTTTATCAGAGAAACATTTTATTTACATAGATATGTGTATATGCATGTATTTAGTAAAAACCGTTCAAACATTTACGTAATTTGCTTTCTTTTTCAATTCCTACTATTAGATCACTCTTTCCCTTATATATATATATATATATATATATATATATCTTGTTCAAATTTTCAATCCTTAATCAAATGTTTTCTATTTATCCAATCTAGTTCAAGTACAGTTTTTAAAACATGTAGTAGATGACAGTTGATGTTGATACAGTTTTCTTTATCTCAAATATTAATTCATTCATTAAATTAAAAAATGAATTAATAGTAACAAACAAAAATAATAGTCCAACAGCCTATACAGAAAAGAAACTCGTTCGTAATGTCTCTGTAGCGCGCGCGCGTTAGACTTCTAATCCAAAGGTCGTGGGTTCGAATCCCACCTGGGATGGCCTAATTTCTGAGAATGGGATTTGTTTTTTACTATACAATTTTATTGGAATAATAATTCAATTTAATTAGTGGATAAATAGTAAAAAACAAAAATAATATTCCAACACCCTATATATAGAAAGGAAAATGGAAAATTGCAAGGGAAATCGCTTTCTATTTTGTCACTTAGTATTGTGATTCTATTATATGTATATACATATTTATACTAATTGTATCTATTTAATAAAAAGTAACTAAAATAAAATTTTTCTTTGCTGGTCTAAGTAGGAATTGAATTTTCTTTCTTCTTTTTTTTAATATTAATTGTTTCAATTATTGTTGATGGAGTTAGCAATACCAAAACCTTTACAGATTTCCGGTTTCTTCTTCTGTTTTTGATTAACAGCCGTAAGAATCTTCATCTTCAGTTTAAGCGAAATAGCAGTTTGCTTTCCCCCTCAGCTTTTGTGAAATTTTGCTCGTAAAAAAATTCTACTAAAATAGGGGGCAGCTAACATAACTTCCTGATTTTTCTCACACTGCGAAGTACTCGTCACCGAATTTCAAAGTTAACTGTTGAGAGATGAGATGTTTTTGTGTATCCTTTGTAGGGATGGAGGGTAAAAATAACTTAGATAAGCAAAATTGTCGCTCATGTCACAGGTTATTTTGAGGGTATTTCAAAGCCAAGTTAGCCTTCTTTCTACGAAACTTGTTAAACGAACACTTTTCCATTTCACACCCCTCTTAAATCTAGCCTACGTGGCTGGTGTTTTCCATATTTTGTTCATTCCAGAAAGCAAATCTTTTTGTGCTAAGCGACTTTCGTTTCATGTTAAGATGAACAAAAAATGCTTGAAAATACATAGCAGTTTGTCGAGACCATGGTGTTATTTCGTATTAACCAATATTTCGTCTTAAACATTTTAGCATTAAACGTATTTCATTTTATTTTAATTATTATTTATTAATATTGCTTATATTTTATCCACTTGTGTGAATGTTTTCTAAATAATTAAGAGTCTGACCATTTTTTCACCGACACAATATAAAATATATCGTGTGTACACTTTCATTTAAATTAATCTTAAAATTCTAATTTTATTTGTTTTGCTCTAAATCTTAATTACGAATTTACTTTTTAAATGCAGTCTCACTTAATTATCCGCTTCAAAAAGTTTGAAATTTGTGCTTGTGCGTACATATTTTACTATTTCGAAGAAAACGAATATACTAATAATTTATACGTGCGTTACTCAACGACTGGCTAGAGCCAAATTTCCCCCTAAAACCACTCAAACAAATTCCACTATCTCCCTTTCATTTTATAACACGACTAAAACATTCCTACTGGCCTTTCTGTTTTAATTCCCTATCTCAGAGAATGTGGGGATTCTTTCCTCTTTTTTGCGAAACTTTCTTGAAAGAGTATATGAAAATAGGCACCTCCACGGATGTTGAAATTTCGTTAATAACCTCGTTTTCCTACTTGGATCTTCTAAAGTCACGGCTATCTCCAGCAAGTGTTAAACAGGGTGATTGAAAAAGAAGTATAAAGTTTCAATGCACTATAAGTGAAGAACAATGCCAAATATTGCTTTTCTCCTGTAGCACAATTGTATCGGACTATTTTAATTTTTGTTAGAGATAGTTTCAGAGTTGTTCTATGTGGGAGCCCTTAGCCACACGACGCACATCGAGCAGGCAATTTATTTCCTCTCGGATGTGTGTTAAGGTATCGAGTACATCAATAGTGACTGTGATTCGCTGTTTCGGCTTCGTCCAGGACGGTACTTACTTACTTACTATCACAACAATCGCCAACGTTCAAGATAACTTGCCAAGTTGCCAACCCCAATTTGGCATGTGTCGTATGCACTGAATGGGCTCAATTCATGTGACGTCATAGTTACATGACAGTGAAAGCCACATGATTTTAGCCAATCAATTCAAAAACTCATGTGACGTCATAGTCACACGATGAAAACTATCTTGTGTTTCCAGCTAATCAGTTCACACGCTCTGGTGTTGCCAAGTTATGCTCTTTGCAGAAACTTTCTCTTAAAAAGTACACGTGCATACAAAATGCATTTTATTTAAAAGTATGAGCAGAAAATACGATTTTTTTTAAACTTTAAATAAAAAGTGTTTTAGAAGAAATTTTTTCCCCTAACACATTTAAACATCTTTACTCAAATATAAAATTTAAAATATTATAAAACAACAAGTACAATTAGTTTAACGTTTGTTTTGAATTCAATGGAAAACACGTGTTTGTTTATGTCATGTGACATCAGGAATTGAGCCCATTGACAATCACGTGCTTCGTTTCGTATAGTGTCGCCAATAGGTTGCGATAATACGCAAGCACCTCCATGACTTTTATATATATATATACTTTTGTACTACACACATTCCGTAGTTTTTTATTTTTTTTTATTTTTCATACCATTCACAGATACATTTTCTAATTAGAGGTTATTTTCCGTATCGTGATAAAAAGTGGTGTTGCAGAGCATTTGTGCATTCCATTTTGCTATATCCAAGAACTCAAAATCCTTCTACTGTGGACACAACCATTTAGACTGATTAGTCCATGGGTACACAACCTTTTTTCTGCCGTTCTGCAAACAAATGATGGCTATTTCACGGCCATTGATGGCAACTTGAGGGAGAATGAGGATTAATGGAGGGGGGGAATGCTTTAAGATATCCGACTACGTTCGGAACCGTGATTTTAAAAAGGCTCATAAATGGATAATTTTCATGATATTTAGTGTCACTTAGGTTAGAAAACGTATATAAAATTATTTTAAGAATATTATTACAATAAAAAACTATTTGAATACAATATTTCGGCAAAAAATTAACTTAGAATAACATTTTTTCAAAATGTTATCCTTTTGTGAAAAAGGCTTCTATTATAATATTTAGCGTGTATATAGCTCACACCTCTGTACAAAGGCCCAACTATGCGTTTTGAAAAATTTACATTATTTTCAGAGTTACAACCATTTGAAATAATTATCGGTGTTTTTTTTCTTCAAATTTCTCCCCTCTGTTGTCGTAAAACATGGATAAACCCACTTCTAAGTTATATTTTTCAAAAATTCTTGTTGAGCCTTTGTACAGTGGTCTGAGCTATAAACAGGCAAAATATTATTATAACAGAAGCATTTTTCACAAAAGGAGAATATTTTGAAAATGGGTCATTCTATGTTCCTTTTTTGTCAAAATATTATACTTAAATTTCTTTTACTGTAATACTATTCTTACAACAATTTTATATACATTTTCTAATCTAAGTGACATATATCATGAATATTATCCATTTATACGCTTTTGCAAAATCCCGGTTCCGAACGTAGTCGGACATCTTAAGACCAAGATAACATAGAAAATTTAAAATGTGAAAATTGATCAAAATATTAAAACTTTTATTTTGCTTTTTTTAATTATTAATTTTTTTTCTCACTGATTTTTTCTAAACAGGAAGCATTTAAGAATCCCAATTTCTGCATCAGTAAACGGTTTCCCACAATTACCAAAAATATAACGAAACTCACAGGGTACCTTTGTTATCGCAGTCACACGACTACTGACAAAACGCATTTCGCTCTGTGGTAAAAATTATTCTAGAAAGCTTATTTATCATCTCTTGAAAGAGATCTTGGAGGGAAAATGTCATTAAACAATTCCCGTTTATTGGTATTTTTTAAATACACTTTCGTGTCAAACAAAACAATTTCTGAACCATATTTGTTTTTCCTCTAAGAAAGTCAACTTCCCAATCGTCTTGAAACAATATATTTCCTTCGAATATTTTTCGCTTGTAAGATATACAAATTAGTTCCACTCCCAAAATGATCGCTATTACACTGTTGTCTATTATCACAAATCAGGGGGGAGGATATCAATTAGCACCCATACGACATGACAGCAAAATTGAGAAATTTGAATTTTTCACAAAGACTTTCCGACCAAATTTTCATAAATAAATGAATTTCTCAGAGCAATGGGATCCGACTGGACTACTTAAAAAAGGCCCGATGGTCCGCTGGTTGAGTATCGCTGGATTAATCACATGACATGCCCACTATTGCTTTCGTCACATCTGTCAGCGGTTAAACTGTATAAGGACATCCACTTTACGGTTCGCTGAAGTGGTGCCTATCTTTGAGTCCAGAAAAGGACTCCCTGATTTCAAAATTAAATATCTCGAAAACAAAGATCGATAGAGGAATGCAGTAAACGGTATGTTTATTGTGAAAGCTGTAAGAATTTTATACAGCAGTTTGAAATAATACTAGCTACAAAAACTGCAAATAGATGGCGCTGTAATCGCCCTACGTAATGCCTAGTATAAATAGTGATCCGAAGCCCAGAGCGATCAGTTCCACTATTGAAGCGTGAAAGGAGGTTAGCGTACCGAAGGAAGAGATTAAAACCATGTACTCCATTGATGAACGCGTTTTTCTGGTGCTAGAGTACCACAGGTTACAAGAGAGTCCTACGGCAACAAGGCGCAGTTTCCAAGCACGATTTAATGTTCCAAAAGGACCCGATGCGAAAACCATTCGTACGCTCTTTGCCAAATTTCAATGAACAGGCAGCGTAACTGATGATCTAGTGGGGAATGTTGGCCGCAAGCAAACTGCAGTTACGCCTCAAAATGTCGCCACAGTTTCTGGGATTATTCAGCAAAATCCAATGTCATCCGTCCGTAGAACTGAATCTGAGGCTGGTTTGAAGCGTTCCAGCACGCAGAAAATACTGAGAAAGAGCCTACACATGTTTCCATTCAAAATTTAAACTCACCACGCTGTACCCGTACGAGCTGTGCAACAAAGGGATGACTTTGCTAATCAGATGCTTACAATGATTGATAGTGAAGGATTTGATGTTGGCTGCATCTGGTTTACAGATGAAGCACACTTCCACCTGAATGGATTCGTGAATAAACAGAACTGGCGATTTTGGGGTTCCGAAAATCCATATTAGTGTGAAGTGAAACCCCTGTATTTTCCTAAATTTACTGTGTGGGTGGCAGTATGCAGCAGAGGCATTATTGGCCCTTTTTTCATTCGAGAAACGGTCACTAGTGAACGTTACGTTACAATTTTGGAACAATTTGTCGCCAAACAGCAAGTATTAGAGAATAGACCACGTACAGAATGGTTTATGCAAGATGGAGCCCGACCACATCGTACCGAACAAGTGTTTCGTTTTCTTGATGAATACTTCGGGAATCGAGTCATTGCTTTGGAATATCCCAAATTTACTGGTGCAGGCATGGATTGGCCTCCATATTCGCCGGATTTGACTCCCTGTGCTATTTTTTGTGGGGCACATTGAAAGACATTGTCTACTCGAAGCATCCCGCCACGCTGGACGAGCTTGAATCGGCGATCTGTTTGGCATGTGAATCCATTTCTGTTGAGACACTACGAAATGTGATGAAAAATTACATTCTTCGTTTGCGCCACCTCTCTTGTGCCAATGGTGAACATTTTGAATACATTGTGATGTGAGTTTTCGCAAAGAATGTTTTCTTACGATTATTTCATGTGAGCTGTACAGCGCCATCTGTTAGCACCTTTTGTAACAATTATTTCAAACTGCTGTACAAAATTCTTACAGCTTTCACAATAAACATACCGTGTACTGCATTCCTCTATCAATCTTTGTTTTCGAGATATTTAATTTTGAAATCGGGGAGTCCTTTTCTGGACACCCTGTATTTGAATAAACCTGTTCATTAGCAATTGAAAAATGATCCTCAATGCAGTTCTTCTCAAACTTTCAATATTTGCTATCTAATTTTCAAATTTCATTGCCCCTCCCATGCAATAACAACGTATTGAATGCAATATTAGTATTGATACATTTATAAGTATTATTATTATTATTATTATATATTACTAGCTGGTATATCCGTTCTTCACGCGGATGAATTGAAAAAAATAAGCATTACAGATTGAAGGCGGTTAATGAATTGCAAAAAAATAAGCATTTTTTACAGATTAGCTGATAAAAGGAAAAAAAGTTGTTAATGAGTTAATTTTATGCAAATAATTTATGAAAATTAAACGTTAAAATTAGCTTTAGTTGTATTTATTTTAAAAACTCTGTGCAAAAAAACCTAAAAACCAGCAAGAAGAAATTGAGCTACATTCACGAAATTTGGTAAAAAGAAAATAAACAAATTTTTGCATATCTCATTGCGGTTAAAAACAAAAAAACAAACATTTTTTATATTTTAAGTCTTTGCATCTAGATCTAATAGCTTTATTGGCGAAAGATCTGGTGAAAAGGGAATTTGAAGACATTTTTATTTATTTATAACCCGGCGTTAAAAATCTCCACGTATCTGCGAGCTGTTGTGAAGGGATGTCAATTTTTTTGAAAACACCTACCTAAGTTGATCTCTGCTCAGCAAAAATAACACATTGTTACAAATTTTGTGTAATGAACGCTTAAAATAGAATAAATAATTTATAAATGGAAGTGTAATACGTTAAAATTAGCTTTAGTTGTATTTATTTTATGTTAAAATTGTAATATTTGCAAACAACGTTGTTCCTTACATTATAATGGCGATTCAATGGAAACATAACGAAATGTTGGCAATAGAGCAAAGTGGGCATCAATTTTGGCAAACCTGTTGGCATCTTGGCGATGGATTGAACGGTTTAGAGGTTTACATGATGTAGTGCCACCTGGTAGAGAGCTGCAAAAAAGAGGATAGCACAAAAACCTTTGTGACGACTTACGCGTCTTTTCTTTAACAAGTCCTTTGGGTTCTTTGGGCCAGAATTAATGGCAACTCTTTTCCAACCAAATCCAAGAAACGAGAAGTGAAGAGATGTAAATAATATAGGATAAATATAGGATCTTAGAGTAAACGTAATGGCAATAAGGGCAATGTAATAGTAGTGTAAAGGAATGTTAGACAATTGACGGGCGTTGTGGCAGTTGATGATCATTGCAGGTCGCGGTTCAAGATTTAAGTTCTACGTGTCGTGGACAAACTTATTGGTTTTCGACTAGAAGTTAGTCGTCAAGCTGCATACCATTGCAGATAAAAACAAGTAGCATTTCAGAATAATATAAGGGGTAGGATTGATTACTTACTATAAATCTATTTGAAGATTAGGCAATTCAATTATTGATATAGGTCTGTATTATATTGTGTGTTGCGCATTGTGTCAAAGTAGATTCTCCCATTAAGTAGTTATATTATATTTGTTCAAAGTTTAAGTTGAATATCTTAAAAAAGTCATATTAAGATAATGTTTGAGTCTAGTTCTTACGTTAGTCCTACACCTCTAGCTCACGCTGATACTTCGAGGGATGTACTTCCAAGGGGAGGTACATCACACCTTCTCCACAAAATAAAATATATATCCATGCCAATTTTCATAGTGATCGGCTGAATGGTGTTGGAGTGAAGCGAGATCATGTATATAATCATCTATTTATGTATACACTGGTGTGCAAAAATTAAGGACGAGACGGTTTTTTCAATATAACTTTGTACAAAAGCTTTCCAAATCAACACATTTAATGTCATAAGATCCCCAATACGTAAGGACATGTGTAATGTAAGCAACGCTTACTAAAAGAGAAATCAGAGGGATAAAAAGAAGCTTGATTGAAAAAGTAGCATGCAGCGCAATGCGACTGAAGGCCGAAACATCCCTGTGATGGGTGTCCAGCAAGAAACATACGGTCTTTAGTAGGGGATATGATCTCCCCTGACTGCTAGGCAGGTTTCACAGCGTCTGCCCATGCTGAGAATGAGGGTGTCAATGAGTTGTTGAGGCATTGCTGCCCATTCGTCTTGCAGCGCCAATCGAAGCTCCCCAATCGTTACTGGTGGTAAGGTACGAGCTGCCAAGCGTCTGCCTAGAAAATACCATACATGCTCGATGGGATTGAGATCCGGAGATCGTGCCGGCCAATCCATACGTTCAATATCCTCACTCTCTAAGAGCTGTTCCACAGCTACTGTGCAATGACATGGTGCATTGTCGTCCATGAAAAGGAACTGCAGACCCATAGTGCCTCTAAAAAGACGCACATATGGAAGAAGAATCTCGTTACAATAACGGGTCCCGTTGACTGAACCTGCGTCGAAGATGTGAAGGTCTGTACGACTACCAAGCATGATGCCTCCCCAAACGAGAACACCGCGACCTCCATACCTGTCTCTTTCAATGATGTTCGAGGGTTGATTGCGGCTTCCCCGCTCTCTCCAGATGAGTATGCGATGAGAATCGCTACTCAAACTGAATCTGCTCTCATCTGTAAAGAGTACTCGTCCCCATTCATTGTCTCTCCAACTCCGGTGTTACCCGGCACCACGAACGCCTTCTCCGATGGGCAGGCGTTAAAGGTACACACAGTACAGGGCATCGTGCAAACATACCACCACCGTGCAGTCTTCTGGCCACGGTAAAACGCGATATTGGTCGTCCAGTCGCCTGTGTCGTGTGTCTAGCGATTTCTCCCGCTGTCTGCCGCCTGTTTCTTCTAGCCTGTAAGACAATGTACCGGTCATCTGCGGGTGTGGTTCCTCGTGTACGACCACTACTGAACCCCCGGATAGTTGTTCCTGTAGTTTGAAATTGTCTCCATAGTCGTGAAACGATGCTGTGAGCAATTCGAACTCTGCAGCCACACTTGTCACACTGCGGCCTTCCTCCAACTTCCCAATGATTCGACCTCGGGTAAAAGCATCCGGATGTCGTCTAACAGATTGATTATTTGCCATTTCTCGCTGAGGCAGCAACTCGGTGTGATTTTAACTGCTATACGGCGTGCAATCTCTTTGCCAGAAATACTGATCTTACACCGACAACATGCTTTATACTACTCAGACACTCCCCCATTACGTCTACCTGCATATCTGCGCATGTGCTACCATACATCACCTTACTTAATCTCCTGATTGGTCTTTCTGTCCGCTCTGCCTCTTCGTTCAGCTGATATGCTAATTTTTCGACTTCGTCCTTAATTTTTGCACACCAGTGTATATATAAAGATTATATCGGTGTAAATGTGTATCTTATATTTTATTATGTAAAAATACATTTTGTTTTGCTACCCCTTTCAGTAAATTAATATATTTTTTAATAATCTTTTATTTTGAACTTTTCGATATGCTCGTCCCCCCCGTACAGTTAATGCTCCTCCCTAATGTAGTGCACCCCAGTGTTTGAGAAACTTTGCCTTAATGGGTTAAAGGAGATTAGGGGTAACTTTATGTGAGATTAAATAGAATATTGTATGTTAATTTTGTACTTACAGTGTATCTCTAAGTCCCAAGTGTCGTCGAGAGCCGAGCCAGCGATTAGAGGGTTCTCGGCCCTGCAGGTCAATTGTCTACCATTGTCCTCAATAGAAGGTCTGAATGTGAGGACACTGCTGGTGAAATTGCCATCTGCGGAGACGGTGTCCTTGTTGTGCTTGAGACGACTGGAGCCCATCCACCAGGAAATGACTGCGGGGGGTTTCGAGCCTGCACTCTTGCATACGATGTCCACGGGTTTCTCTGCGGACATGGGCCTTGGACCACCCTCCATCTTTACAGAGATCGGTCGAACTGGAAATAAAATGATGCATTCATGAAATTAAACGCTTTGGCATCAGGAGAGGGACGAAAGGATTATTTAGAGTTTAAAAAAAGAAAACAATATGGCTACTGTAGCAGAGTGGTGATTGTATCGAATTAATCGACAGGAATAATTTATTCGAATACCATTAGAATTTAATTACACTAAAAACAAACACCCTGGTTAAACACGTTAAATTTAGATTATGGATTTAGAAATTTGGATGTCAGCTTAGGTGTTGATCTCAGTTAAATATATATTAGAAACAACACAAAACAGATTCTAGTTTTTAACCCCGCAGCTTTCACTCAGGGGACATGGACAACCCCATGTTTAAGAAATCTTAAATTCTGGGGAAACTGTTTGTTCATTAACAATGACCTTGTCAATATCCTCCTATATGACAGTCTTCTTGAGAATTAAAATGTATTTGCCACATATCTCCCGTTTTTTTTTGGGGGGTGCAAACGTTTTTTAAAATTTTAAGATAAACGATCTTGGAATGACTGAGCTCCCCCCAAGATATTTTCTAGAACTGACTACATTTTCTACTGTGAACGACTTAGTGGTTTTGATTGCTGTGCTGTACGACTCGTTATCGCTTTGAATATAAATGAACAGAATAAAATTTTAAAAAATGAGCATCTGCAATCTCTATTGGATAAAGTTGAAACTGATCAAACAGAGTAAAAACCTGCTTATATGCTTTTTATTAATCATAATAGCGAAAGTAAATTTCAGAAAAGTAATGAATATGAAACGTTTGAGTTGAGAGGAAAATTTTCAAATGCTACCTAAATAACTCCATCAAGAAAGAAATAAAGCTTGTATACACTGCGACGTGTCAAAAAGACACAAAGAAAAGGGTCAACATGCTATTTGTGGATCATCAATAAACAATAAAACTACAATAACTCTAATAAAATATGACAGTTTTTCCTGCAAATACCATTCCTGTAATATTAGCGATAAGTATGTGTAATTTATGTCCTTTATTAAGCACCTTTGAAATATTTTAGTTTTTTTGTTGTTACTTATTCCACTTGGCCCAGAACAAGGCTAGACCAAGTCCAGAAGACCATTCACCAATAGAAAATCATACATCATCGTTGGATTCTCCAAGATAAAGTTTTTCTCTAGCAGGACAGCAAATGCTCCGATGAAGCCTGGTGAATATTACATTTCAGACACACATGGAAAGTCTTTTGACCCTGAACAAATGTTAGTCCACGGGTATGGTCACTGATTAGTCTAGTAATAGCTGTCGGTAGTTTCCTATCGCCTTTTAGTTCCAGGGCAGCCCCAGGACCATTTTGTTGATACCAATCATGACTAGGTGGTGTCTTCCAAGTCCTGTTATTGTCGGCCTTTACTTTTGAGTAGATTTCATTATATGTAAGTAAGTCACTACTATCTATAGGATCATTGGAGCCCTCCTTGGCCAATTCATTGGCCAGATCATTAAAATAAAGGTTTACATGGGAGAGGATCCATTGGAGATGTATGTCATTGTGGGTGGAGTAAGTCTTCGCGTTATCAATGATATTCGGGCCAATTCTGTCACCGATGTTTCGCCAATTTCTCAAGTATTGTATTGATCTCTTACTATTTGTGAATATCCAGATATCCCTTGTGCCCTTAATGGAAATCATGTGTTCCAGAGCCGCGTTTATGGCAATCAGTTCAGATCTAAGCACCGGACAATGGTTTGGATTACGCCTTTTAATTTTTGTATTGGCACCTTTGTTTTTGATGACAACACCACTACCAGTGTTGCCACTATCAATTTTACTTCCATACGTGAAAATATGCACTGCGCGTCTGGTGGAGTATTGTGGATTTTCTACAACACCAATTGTCTAAGATGCGCTGGATGCTGATTTTTCTTACTACTGAAAGACAAAAGTTCTTCGTGAAAGAAGACTCTCGGAAGGTCTTTCAGTGGATTCATACTTGGCTCTCGAGTAAGCAGGGTTCTACGTCAGAAAAAACCAATTTCAATTTATCTGCCCTGCTAAAGGAACTGTCTCTTTTTGATCTTTGAACTTTTGTCCAGTTCTTTAAATAAGTAGAATTGCGATGTTGCTGTAATATTTTGAGGTACTAGAAGTCTATTTCATAATCAATGGCTGTAAATAAGCCTCATATAGGATGATCTCACTAGGACATCAATTACGTAGGCCTGTAATGATCCGTGCAGCACTCAGCTGCTCCCTGTCAAGTTTCTTTAAATTATTAGCAGATGCTGTCAGTAAAATCTGGAACCTATATTCAAGTATAGGTCTAATAAAGGAATTGTAAGTTATCCTGGGAGTATTGGTGTCCACACCCCAGTCCCGTCTAGAAATATATTTCAAAATGTTAAGTCACTTGCTCTCTCCACCAGACTGACAATATATCCATTGCAGGTAATCTCGGGAACAAGTGTAAGGCCTAGATATTTTGGTTATTTTTTATACTTAAGAACATAACTATCTAAAACAATCTTGAGTTGATATTTATAAAGTCGTCTGTTTGTGGTAAAGAAGCTTACTACCAATTTCTTTGGATTAAAGTTGAGTTTGTGAAGTCCAGCAAAACATTGTATACTTTTTAATGAGCTATTTAATTTGGATTCAATTGTATCTATGTTGCCACCAGATTTCCAAATAATAATATCATCCGCAAAGATTCCGATTTCAGAACCCTGTGAAATTTCCTTCTCAATTCCGGCAGTAAAGAAAGCAAAAAGAATCGGGCTCAACACAGAGCCCTGAGGGACGCCTTGACTATGTCGAAAACCTCTAAATCAGTGCTTCTCAAACTTTCACTGCTGGCGACCCAATTTTCAATCATAATTTTTATCGCGCCCCCTAAAAATAATAATGTATTGAATGCAATAATAATGCACTTTGACGCTAAAGCTACAATACGATCATAATTATAAACCCTACAAATTAACAAGATAAGTATTAAATTTTGTATATGTTACTTTTAAGTAATATATTTTTTGTAACTTTTTAGTTCGATTCACTATAAAAGCGTGTTTTATAGTTTGTTTTAAAACTATAATTTATTTTATAGTTATTTTTACTATACACGATAAAAATCACAATTGCAGTGAATAATTTAATTAAGAGAAAATATACTTACCTATTTTCAAGGACTTTTCAATTTTTCTTAGAAAATTTGAGAAAAAATCCAATAAAACTAAAGAAAATGTTCCAAATGTGCGTGTGCTTAATAAAGGACATAAATCACAGACACTTTTCACTGGCAACACAGGAACGTTATTTTTAAGATAAACTGTCATATTTTGTTCACATTTTTGTAGTTTTGCTGTTGTTTGATGATCTACAAATAGAATTTTGAACTTTTTCTTCTTTGTGTCTTTTTGACAAGGCAAAGTGCTACATTATGGCTTCATAGTTTTCTTCATAGAGATCTTTAGGCAGCATTTGAAAATTTCAAATCAAATCAAACGTTTCATGCCTAACGCTTTTCTGATATTTACTTTCCCTATATCTTGATTAATATGCATTATTTCAGTAGGTTCTTCAATTGTTTGATCAGTTTCAACTTCCTTCAATAGGGATCACAGATGCCCATTTTTTTTAATATTCTGCTTATTTACATTTATAAACCATAATAAGTCGTACAACACATCAATCAAAACTACAAAATTGTTCATAGGGAAAGTGTAGCATGTTCTAAAAAATAATTGTGTAAAACGTTTTTATGATGCATTATATGTTTCAAATACTCATGTTTATCCATATATCATAAAACTCTTTCACATGGAAAAAGATGAAACAGAAATATATTATATATATTTACAGCTTCCCTAAAAAAAGACGGAGATAACCATACCAGTAAGTTCAAAGGTCAGCTAAAGTAATATTTTAGGTTAAAAGAAACGTAATAAAAAAATCTCTCATCGTTTGATATCGTTAAAAGAAACTAAAAAAAAAAAATTCTCGTCGTTCTCATATTGACCGCAAGGCAAACAAATTTTTTTTAAAATTTGGTTATAGGATCAAAGATGGCTAATGAGCGTTTTAAATGGAATCTTTTATTTTTGATGATCACCAGATGATAAAAATAAATTATATCAGTGTAAATGTGTATTTTTTATGATGTCAGAAAGCATTTTGTTTTACTTCATTCCAAAAAATTATTTTTTAAACCTTTTTTTTAATATGCTAGCACCCCCTCTAGGGGGGCGCGCCCCACAGTTTGAGAAACACTGCTCTAGATAAAGTATTCTTGTACTTCACTCTGAACTGTCTTCTTCGTAGAAAATCTGATATCCTTGGCAGGGCACGCCCCGTAACACCAAACTCATCATAAAGTCTACCAACATGTTCATTGCACATACCCTGTCAAACGCCTTAATCAGATCAAGTAGTACAGCAATGCTGTGGTTTGTTGGTTCGTTATTCTGGACGTCTCTAATGTGTTGAAAAAAGTATAGGATTTGATCCGCTGGGCTATAGCCCTTTCTATTCTCCGGAGAACACTCCATTTGCAACGCGGGTAGATGTCAGAAGTAGCAGCAGCAATGTCCAGAGCCTCTTTAGTATGATAGCTAAATGAAGAGTGTATAGGCGTTCCATCATTGAGAACATGAAGGGTTCTGTCATCAAAAAAGTCCAACAGTTTTAGTTTAGTTTCATTGAATTTATTATCAAAGAAAAATTGAAAAGTGCTTGAAAGTAGGTAAACATACTTGCAATTATTTATATTATTCACTCGAATTGCGGTTTTTTTTTGTACAATAAAAATTATAAAAAGAAAAAAAGAATTGGGGTGACTCCGTCACCGCGCGTGACCACTAACGTTAGCATTAATTGCGAGCCTTCTCTCCTTTTCACTCAGTTTTGTATAACATAGATTTTAGTACACTTTTGTTTATTTTCACCCTCATTGTTCTATGTATAAATTTTAACTTCTGCATAATTTAGCAACATAGTGAATACTTCCTAAAAAGTTCATCATTTTTTTAAAGATAACGTTCAAATATTTCCTTACCTTTAAAAGGGTTTAAAAAGACCAATTTTATAATAAATATTTTAACTATATTGTTTGTATGATACAAACAAATATTAAGGTAAAATTTTGAAGCTTTTTTATTTTTACTTTTATTGAAATAAAAGGTATTGAAC
Source organism: Trichonephila clavipes (assembly GCA_019973935.1). Classification (NCBI taxonomy): domain Eukaryota; kingdom Metazoa; phylum Arthropoda; class Arachnida; order Araneae; family Nephilidae; genus Trichonephila; species Trichonephila clavipes. The sequence continues at coordinate 243,855 of BMAU01004657.1, forward strand.
ATATTTCCTTTCTTAACCTAGTCCTCGCTATTTTTTTTACTTAAAACCCTACCTTAAGCAATTATTAAATTAATAAAAAAAGACAAAATTAATGGGAAAAATTATATTACAGAAACAGCATTTTACAGCATTTAATGCACAAAAAATGATTATTTGACAGAACCAACACACACATATTTTTTCCCCAAAAGAATGAACGAAATAGGAGACATTGTTTACAAAATTGAAATTAAACAGTGGAAAAAAAGAAACATTGAAAGTGTCGGAGTTCAAAACCCAAGACTTATTTTGAAAAAGAAATTGACAATGCAATTAAACTGTTGACAAAAGCGAGAAATAAAAGTTTTTTTTTATTTTTTGCGCTCTCTACACAAATATGTTAAATGCAGTATTAAAAAAACACAATACATTCTTTACATTCTTCAGTAAAGGGAAAAACAAAAAGGGATTTTCATAAAAAGTTTTGGAGAAATTTCTCGCTTGGCGAGTTGCAAGAGAGGAAAAAAGCAGAAAAATATTATCACGCATTTAATTATCTTCTTTTTTGATATCTTTCGAAGATTTTCGTTGTTTGGATTCTTTGACACACATTCTATTGTGTTTCCAAAGAATGTTTTTTATCTAACGTTCGCGTGGGTGTCTTATGTTTTGTATGTACTTTATTTAATAGTTAATATTCAATAAGTAACACAATTGAAATAGTTAAGCTATTAGTTAAATTTCGCATATTTTCTGTGCACTATAATGCAGCTGTATAATTTATAGCATTTATTTAATACTTTTTAATACCCTTTCATAAGCTTCAATTGTATGTAACGGAATCTTTGAACTCGATTTGTACCCATTTTAAAAGGTTAGATTAATTCGAAATTTTGTTCACTTGTCCAAAACCGATGACAATACAATAATTTAATAATTTTGTTCCATTTTCATGATCAGGATCATCAGGACTAACGATTTCCCATTTTCCTATCCCATCCCGCATCTAGCAACTAATTCCAGATCCCATTTCCAGATTTGGCGACTAAAAGATTTAGTTACAAGTTATTTCGATTAAATATAAAAAGGTGTTTTTTAGTTTTTTTAAACTGTAATTTATTATAAGTATAAACGTAAATTTGAGATCTATATTTCGAAGAACAGGTTAGATATAGTTTATTCGAAAATAATATTGAACTATATATAATGCTTGTATAGGTAGACTTTGATTCAGTCTGAGCTTCTATCATTGATTTCCACACCACATCCGTCATGCGAGGAATTTGAAAATAAAGTATATTTTTAGGCTATTATTTTTCACAAAAGTCTTTGTTAAAACATGATTTCAACGCACAATTCAAACTGCATTTCGGAGTTCAAAGCACTCATGACGAAAATCCCTATACAATCGTAATAACTCATTCAAGAACTAAGAACACTTAAATGGAAGCTTGTAGTTTGCTCTCACACTAGGGGACTTGCCATGTCTGCAACAACTTAGCTGCTAAAATGCAGCCCATTTGATAAAAAAGAAATTATTTTAAAGAAATACAAGGGAAAATACAGTAATACCCGGAACTTGCGCGATAGGTGGGACTGAGTGATAGCCTCGTAAGAACATGCACGTAAGTCGAAGTATAATTTCACATATAAATGCGTATAAAATATTTTTAGTTGGGGCTGGAGACGAAACAAAATATTAATATATAAAAAAATGTTTAGTAAAATTTCGGATATCACAAATACAAAATCGCAAACCGAACCTATTTTTTATGTAGAAGGTTTTTTAGAATCTAAAACAACGTAGTCTACCAGCTCAAATGGTCTTTTTTCCCTCCTGTAAAGTTTCCTCTTAGCATGTTAACATTTTTTATTCCTCATAAACAACAAGTAATATATATATAAAAATATATATATATAATTAAGTCAATTCCTACTTTGAATTGATGATAAAGTATTTTGTCTGTGATTGAAGATTTGAACAAGATATATTTTTAATAGAGGGAGAACTAATAGTAGGAATTGAGAAAAGAGCATGATTTGTGTCTGCATTGTTGTAACCATGCACTTTCGGTTTGGTTAGTTGGGCTGAAAAACAAGTTTTCGACGCGAACTTTTGTCTTTGTTTTAAGAGTTACATTGTTAAAACAATGGAGACGGATCTAAGTTGGCATCAAAAACCGGTAATTAAATTAAATTTAATTGATTAATTTTTGAAAAAAACTGTATTAACATCAAGACTCATCCACTACAAGTTTAAAAAAATTATTTTTACTTGAATGGATCAATAGAAGGTATTTTATTAACGATTGAAAATTTGAACAAGATAAATATATAGAGAGAGAATGTGAGCTAATAATAGGAATTGAAAACAGGTGATCGTTGGAGTCTATATTTTCTAAGCCTTTTAACCATTTTACAATTAAACTGAGGCCCGTCAAATTTCCAACTGTCATTCGGTCTTCTGATTAAAATGGGTCTTAAGACTCAAATTTTTCAATGTCTTGCTCTTGCTCACGCATTTCTGCGATCTCATCAATTATCAACTCCTAATTGTGGGAATCCATCAATTCTTGAACGAAAACATTATCAACTTCTGAATTTGTTTGTCTGGAAAGATAAACACAACTTCCTTTTTTCTCCAAAAAAAAAAGATGAATCTCAATGAGATTTAAAAATCGCGTAACTCAGGGTTCGAGTAAGTCGGGGTTATACTGTGTTAATGTGGTTTTCTAATTCACACAATAATTGTTTACAATAATTTCAAACTAAAATTACACAGTTTTTTTATGATCTGGTACACAAATCAAATCGGAGTATACGTCTATGGGATGATTTGAATTGACTTAGGGGATTTTATTGTAGGAATCTATTTATTACAGTTGTTAAAGGATTGATATGTCTTTATATTTTTAAATCAGTATTTTATTGACGGACAAACAGACAAAGCAGCTACACCAAAAGAGCAACACAAACACTCATCGATGTCTTACAACTTTTTGAGACCCTTGGCCCCTTTGCAAGAGTAGGATGCGTACCCTTAAAAGTAGACAGTATGCACGAGTAGCAGGGGCCGGCAGTCTTTTAGCTGTGGCGAGCCGAACCAATCAACCATTATGATTCAGCGTACCTCACAGTAAATCATTTTTGTAACAGTTCGATTTCCGCGATAATACATGCAGAGTTAAAGAACAGAGGTCAATAATTTAAATTTACACTTTTATTGTGTATTAATTTTGCATCATTTAAAGATATTTCTTACCATAAAAATAAACAGCATAAAAAATAATTATATCTTCAACAAAAATTTTAAAAAAATTAAATTGTACATAAACGAGGGCTGTTCAATAAGTAATAAGACTAAAATTATAAAAAAAAAAACAGAATACCTTTAATCGTCATCATTTACTTGGTCTTTTTTAAAATAACTTCCGCGCACGTAATACATTTATCCCAACCTTCTGTTCACTTCTTAAAACATGTTAAAGTGCGTTTTGTGAGAGCTTTTTCAAAATTGCTTCCACCGCCTTTACACATGCTTTGTTGCTTGCAAAGTTTCCTAAGTTGAGGAAACAGCCAGAAATCGCATGGAGTGAAATCAGGACTGTATGGAGGGTGTGGTAAAATCCCTACGTTGTGTGTGTTCTGCTGCGAAACATCCAGTACGCAACGAGCAATATGAGGTCGGACATTGTCATGGTGCAATAGGAAGCCATTTCGTAGCAATGGATGTTTCCTTTTAACGTGCTGTATCATTTTTCGCCGGACATTTACGTAGTACGAGCTGTTTACGGTGGTACCGGATTTGACAGCGTGTTTATACACAATTCCTTCATAATCAATAAAAAATTATCGTCATAACTTTACCAGCAGATTTCACATTTTTTGCTTTCTTGGGAGTAGTTAAGATGCATGTTTCCATTCACTGCTTTGTTGTTTTATGGTTGACTCATAATGATACAATCAATCTTCGTCTACTGTGATGAAGCATTTTAAGAATTTGTCGCCTTTTTGTTCCAGTCTTTAATCATATCGTGTCATATCAAAGATCTCTGATGCTAATTTTTGCAGATTTTTGCTTCCATTTCGACAACTGGCCGCGTCTTGTAAGCGCCCGCAAACAAGCTTCAGTTCGATCACGTGATACTCATGAAGATGAATCTGTACACGCCCTCTATTGGTAGTTTTTGTTGATACAGATAACAAACTTTTCTTATGCCACATAAATTAACATTCCGCTGATTGGTTTCGCGGCAGTAAAATTAGTCTTATTACTTATTGAACAGCCTACATACTTTGTATTTTTAAACATTTTTATTAAAATAAGTAATAGACAAAGTAGAAGGTAAATGAAAATTTGAATGCGAAATTAGTATATATATATATATATATATATATATATATATATATATATATATATATATATATATAAGCCTTCCCTCATACTGTTTTCTTTTCTAACTTATATATTTATGTTTAATCAAACGTTCAGAATAAAGCAATTTTGATTTTAATAAATATATATATATGTTTTTTTAAAAGTATTATTTCTATTATTTCATTACGAAATTTTAATTCTTTGTTAATTAAAAAGTACATCGTCTATTTAAGAAAATAAGTGGAATGGAACAAAATTCGAAAAAGGGGATTTTTTTGACATAATTTTAGAAATTACTCACATTGTACGCGTACAAACACACCCACCAAGAAATGCTGGCGTCACGAGGAAAAGAGAAAACCCGAACAACGCTGGGCTAAGTGGTGGAAGGGGGAGGGGGAAGTTATTTTGAAAATGAGTATTAGAGAAGTTCTGATTTTGTGAAGGAAAGGGAAATTTTATAAAAGTAGAGACAGCCCGTGCAAACGTCGGGACATGCAACTAGTAGATATATATATCTTGTTCAAATTTTCAATCGTTAATAAAATACTTTCTATTCATCCATTCAAGTTCAAATACGTTTTTTTAAATTTGTTGCGGATGACACCTGATGTTAATACAGTTTTTTTTCAAATATTCATTCGCTCATCAAATTAAAAAAATAAAAATGAACAGTAATAAAAATATATAATAGACGAACATCGAAAGGAAAACCATTCGTTGTGTTCCTTTAGAGCGAAGCATAGCGCGTTGGAGGTCTCATCCAAAGGGCATGGGTTCGAATGCCACCTGGGATGGCCTCTTTTTCTGGAAATGGGATTTCTGTTTTACTATACTATTTTATTTGAATAATTAAATTAAATGAGTGAAAAAATAAATAAAACCCACTTCTCTCTCTCAGCACCTTATATAGAAAGGAAAATGAAAAAATGCAAGGAAAATCGCTTTCTAATTATTTCGCGGCTTAATATCGAGATTCACAGTCATATGTATATACATATTTATAGTAATTGTATTTATTTAATAAAAAGTAACTAAAATAAAAATTTTCTTTATTGATCTAAGTAGGAGAATAAATTATTTATATTACTTATTCTGATTCAACCTGAATTGTACAAGTGTAATGCTCTTATATATATTGAAGTCATTTATTCGAGGTATTATCCCAAACTTTTGTAAAAATACTACACTTCTAGAACTACAGCCCTTTAAGTTCATTAGGTATATGTCATACACTCGCATTTCTTTTAAATAACGTATTCTGTGATTTATTTAGAAGTATATAGTTCTTTTTACACTTTCTCTCTCTCTCTTTTGTTTATTTTTTAATTCCTACTATTAGCTCCCACTCTCTATACATTTATTTATTTATTTATCTTGGTGGAATTTTCATTCGTTAATAAAGTACATTTTAAAGCGTTCCGTTGCACTGAAATTTTATATACAGGATTATTTTGGATGACAATACAATAATTTAATTATAATTAATGAAAATCAATTGATTAAAACTAATTATTTAAAGAATTACAAATACAGCCACTTTGGCATCATTTTTGGCAACTGATTGACCCTTTTGACGGCTTGTGTCAAACTTGAAAAGGTTCTTTTTTTCTCACGTTTTAAAGCCTTCAGTTGAGCTGAAATTTTATATACACGATTGTTTTCGATTAAAATACGATACTTTGATGATAATTCATAAAAATTAATTACCACTTAATATTGTGATTCTGTCCTATGTATATACATATTTATATTTATTGCAACCATTTAATAAAAAACAGCTAAAATAAAATTTTTCTTTGTTGATCTAAGTAGGAATTGACTTATTTTTTTATACTATAATATATTACTTGTTTTAGATATGATTTTCATACTCGACACGCACCCTTAAATTTCGATATTATTTTTTGAATTAAAAGCGCATGCCGGATTTTACAGTAATTTTATAAATGTGTGGGAGAATATTAACATTGCAATTTTCCACTACTTTTCGCGACGGGCATCGTAATTTTGAATCATGATCAAGTGACGAGGATGACACCTTAGCTGTCACCTCCTCTCCTAAGTACCACAACAAAGGGAAAACGCTTGAGCTCTCGACAGATTTAACGTGCATCGTTCTCCTTCATGCAGAGTCTTCAGTGGTACTGGGGTCGAACTCATGACGCACCAGCCACGAGTCCGTTACCTTGACCACGTGGCTACCGCAGCCACAGGTAATTTAATAAATACGTCGATTTCAAATTAGCAGTATTTTTATTCATTATCTTTTCTATTTAAAAAAGATATCTATGATAAAGAGGTAAATGAGAAACAATAAATGTCTTAAGAATTTTACATTCAACTTCTCCAAAAATCTACATAATAAAAAGAAAAAACAAGTAAGATAATAATATTTTGACTCTATACTTTCTTACGCATCGCGTGAAAATGACACGTAAGAAACCTTCGAACGTGCTTCTAACATTTATTTCGACTTTTGTGTTTTTCTATTGGGAAGACACCAGTGAAAAGTAAATATTTCCTACCCTCGACAACTCTTCGCGTTTTTTGACACCAGCCTCAAGAAAGATACAGGAGAGCTCCTCAACAATTTTAAAATGAAGGGAAAAAATAGAATTTTTTTCCCTTTTCTTTTGTCGAACAAGAATTCAAAATAAACATACTTTCCCCATGTCTACCCTTCTCTCAATTCATAACACAACATGCAACTTTACTTTATCTTTATTTCCGACCGACTTTTAAAATGTTGCTCTTCACCGACATTACTTTGCACGGGGACTAGATTTTCATTTCTTTTCTTCTAGAACAAATACATCCCGCAAGATGGCGCTGCGCCAAGTCGTCTGCAAAAACACACTCATTATTCTTTGGAAAACCCTTTTATTCGAATTCATACGGTGACTCCTTTGACTGGGAACTTTCAACGTCTTTGTGAGACCGCGGTATCATTTAGCTCTGTTTGCTGAAATGTTTTCCTCTATTCGGGGGGAGGAATGTAATAGAATGAAAAATGCTCGGGAGGCGTTTTGAAAGAAAATCGTCTGCGTGTAGCCTGTCAAAGTTCGCTTAAATGTGTATCTTTAAGAAGAGCTGTTGCTCGCATGAGTGTTGTCTTCCGAGGAGAGATAATAAAATGAAGCCTGCTTGTGACAGAGTTACATTAAAATGCTCTATTCACAGAGTTATTTTTCAGAAGATTCGAATATTTATCTCTTTCTAGAGAAACATAACGCTTTTGTGAAATAAATGTTTACATTTAAGAAAGTTTTGCCCGGTTTTTGTAGTTTTCGGTGCTTTGTGTTTATGGGGGTCTTTTAATTTTAAATGTATGCACACAAGTCAAGATAAATTGATTCAGAAGACCGTTTTATTTGAATGTTTTTAAATAACAAAAGTTTGCAATATATATATATATATATATATAATGCTACTGTTTGTTTTGATTACGAAAGAAATAAGCTATGAAACAAAACGTTGATACATGCTGGGTTTTTTTAATAAGAATATCGACCTATGGATTTGCTTTTTCTATAGCAGTGGTCTTCAAACTGTGTTTCAAGGAACCACTGGCGTAGCTAGCTATGAGAGGGCCCTATATCAAAATTCCTTCGTGGCTCTTTTTTGATATGGGTGCTCTGTTAGTAGGACTATAGTTACACCTGTTGACTTAGGGGGCCCATATCATTGATGCGGCAGTAGCTACGCCCCTGCAAGTAAACCTGGGGTTCTATGAGTCAGAGTAGAAAAATCGAAAATATTTGTATATTGTAAAGATTTGTATGCAATATTTGTTTACCCACTAAAATTTAAAGTCCATCTCTGTCATTAAGAAATTGAAAATTTTATTTTGCAGTACTTTTTTAAAACTTTTATTATAATAAAATAAAGAAATATTAACACGCACGCACGTTATATATATATATTATTTACTGATTGGGAATATTTTATTGTTTTCTACCCTGAGTTCCACGAGATAATTTTATATTCATTTATACAATATGCCTTGCAAAACTTAATTGTTTTCTAAAGGAAAATTCACCTTTTTATGTGTGTGGAAAAACATTTAAAACAGATCAACAGCATCGGTGTTAAAAATTTAAATTCATGCAAGAACAGATCCTGAATTTTTTGTTGTAAATTTTATCATGCAAAATGCACAGCATTTCTCAGACAGTTATGAACATTTTAATGCCATTCAGAAGAATGTGCGTAAGTGAAAAATACTTCTCAATATGAGTGACTACAAAAGCAAAATATAGAAACAAATGAAACTCAGAATATGTATAATTCGATTACAATTATTCTCAATAGACCTGTACTTTGACAGTTTGTGTGAAAAAATGCAAGCGCATATTCCAGTTACTATACATAATGCATGGGGGTAGGTGACACTTGGATCGCAGAATAATATTACTAATGAGTAAATTATATAAAAACACATTACATTTTTCAAAAAAATAAATGCAATACTATTTTTTTATTTGCCTTTTCATTCATCGATTGTTGATCTACTTTAAATATTATTCAATTCCTACTATTAACTCACACTCTCTGTATATTTATCTTGGTGAAATTTTCTTTCGTAAATAAAATACATTTTAAAGCGCCCAATTCAGCTTAAAGTTTACATACATGATTATTTTGGATAAAAATACAGTAACTTAATTAGAATTAATAAAAGTTAATTGATTAAACTAATTATTCAAAGAATTATAAATACTACCACGTTGACATAATTTTTGGCGACTTAGCGACCCTTTTGGTGACTTCTGTCAAAACATGAAAGGTCTTTTTCTCACATTTTAAAGCGCTCGTTTGAACTGCAATTTTCTATACACTATTGTTTTGGGTAAAAATACGATAATTTAATTATAATTAATTAAAATATTAATTGACTGAAACTAATTATTTAAAGAATTACGCTGGCTTCATTTTTAGCGACTTGGGTCACAAAGCTTTAAAAAAAAAATTCTCACGTCTTAAAGCATTCAGTTGAACTGAAATTGTATGTACATTATTGTTTTGGCTGACAATACGATACTTTAATGATAATGAATAAAAATTAATTACCACTTAATGTTGTGATTCTGTCATACATTTATAGCAATTGTAACTATTTAATACAAAGTAGTTAAAATAAAATTTTCCTCACCTTACTTTAACATCTAGGGTAATTAGAAGCCCTTGAAACCTATTTTTAAATAATCGTTTAATTTGGGTCGCACCCATTTGAATGCGGAAACTTGTAAATAAAGTACTTCACACACACTTTAGCTTAAAAGTTGAACATCTGATATAAACCAATGCACGTATCTTTAATCGCAAATTGTGAGCCTTGTATTTTTTTTTATTTCCTAGCCGATTAAAAGTCTCACTGTATGCATTAAAATCAATTTATCTCAAAATGTAAATTTGATGTTCAATGTGTCTTTGCCTTTTCTGAGAGATTGCTGTTCACATGTATGCAAATTTTTTATGCTATATTTATAATGATGGCTAAATATATACTAAAATTAGCTTTTTATAAAAAATCTCAGAAATTTATTTTTTACAATTTTTTTATGTGAAAAATGGGTCAAAAATTTTTATTACGTTTGATAAAATATTTTATAAATTATGAAAAAATTCAAAATTAGCTAAAAGCTCATATCAGAACAGTGAGAAAGGTGTACTTTAAATTGTATGAAAAAATTTGAAACATACATATGTAACAGATTTTGACGAAAGGTACAACGAAAACAGAGCCACTTTAACATTGTCGTATAGAGGTTTCCTACTCTTCTTAAGTTAACTAATTTCATTTACAGTGTAAAAAATAAATTAATTAAATATCGATTTTTAATGATATTTTGAATTCTCAAATCTTCATTCCAAAGTTTGATTCCATATCAGCTATATTTATTAATTTCATATGCTTCCAAGTCTTATTTCCGATTAGAATGCACTACCAGTAGAATCGAGGAAACGGTTATCTGGTATGTTTCAAGCAATTCATTACTGCATGAAATGTACTCCAATTACAAAGCACAATTACTTACTCTATCACTAGAAATAAGGCTAATTCCTGGTGGGTAAATTGAAAGCTTGTCTCGTTGGTGCAATCATCAATCACCGTTTCATTACAGTGCAGTTGAGAACAGTGATTGCATGTCGCAAATTCCATTTGCAAAAGGATTCTATGTATACACTTCCAGCCGGCTTGTATGATTCAAATCTACACCCCTATCAAATATTTTAAATTGCTCTACACAGTTACAGTTACAAGTTTTATGGGATATTGAGCAACAAAGGATCCTCTACATATTTGAACATTCGTTTGGATTTGTTTTTCACTTGAATGGATTCAATTCAGCTGCCGGCGAGTGAGTGAATAAGCTTTATATTACTATCACGAGGCAAAACAAGGGATATTGGCGACGGACCTCATAATTTTGACCCTTGATCAGATGACAAGAACGTCATAGTCACAGCAATGGGTGGGCATGACACCTCGACAGATTTAAATTCAGCTCAGAACTTACTATACAATAACCAATCTATTAATTTTGATTCGATTAATATTTAGTTGAAAAAAATTTTAGTATGGTAACTCTAATGGACTCGAATCATCTGACGTCATAATCACATGACAGTACGCTAAGCAAATAGTCACGTGTTTCGTTCGTGTTTGATTCGACTGAGTATTTTGGCGGCATTTCCGGATTTGCATCTTCTGTCACATAACAAAATGAAAAATCCTTTCTTTCCTTTACTTAAAAAAAAAACAATAAATTTTTATTTTTATGCATTACTGATAGCTTTATAAATGTTCTTTTTAATTTTACATTAATATTTCTTTATTTTTATTGTAAAATTACAATTTGTAAATTCTCCGAATACCTATTGTTACATAATGTAGATAGCAAGTTAATTACTAAACCTAAACATATACAAAAACACAAGACACGAGGTCAAAGAACAGAAGTATGAACTAAACTTAAATCTAATACTGTAAACTAAAACCATGTATATATTTAATAACTACATGAAGAGCAAAATACTAGGAAATATATTAAAAATATTTGGAGTATTAAAAAACTTTAAAGAATATAAAATTTGAATATCAGCAAAATCTACGGTTAGCACACAACCATAAGGGTAATACAATTAGCTGTTATTGTTTATTTCATAATCACATGGCAATCTCTAAACCAGGGATGGCGAACCATTGGCACGCGTGCCATTGATGGCCCGTGGAACAATATTTTGGGCACGCCACCGATCAAAATGATCACAACCACGATTTATTCTTCAATCAAAGAATTTTCAGCGAGATATTCTCAGCTCAAAGAGAGAATTATCAGAAACGATCAAGTTTATTATGTACCCTAACGTGACATCATTTGACTAACTGATCTTACCCTATTAGATGTACAGTCATGAAACTTGGTACACACATTTCTTTCATAAGGTACAGATTCCCTACATAACGATTTTTACGAAAATCGACCACCAAGGGGCGTTGAGGGCGTTTAAGGGGCGTTATACATAACTATTTCCATTTTTAACCTATTAGACGTACAGTCTTGAAATTTGGTAAGCGGATTACTTTCATAGAGTACAGATCCCCTACAGAATGGGTTTTGTGAAAATCGACTCCCAAGTGGCGTTGTAGAGAATTAAGTGGCGTTATAAGAAAATAACTCCTTTTTTAAACTATTAGACGTAAGATCTTTTTATTGAGTTAGCAGATTCCATTCATCGACTCATAAGATGGGCTTTGTGAAAATCGTTTTAAGTGGCGTTATAGGACGTTATAATAATTATTTCCTTTTTTAAACTATTAGACGTAAGTCTTGAAATATGGTAAGCGGATTCCTTTTTACAGATCCCCCTACAGAATGGGTTTTGTCAAAATCGAGATTCCATTCTCCTTTTTTAAACTAGACGTAAAATCTTGAAATTGAGAAAGCTGATTCTGTCATAAGATAAAGATCTGCTATAAGATGGGTTTTGTGAAAATCGTTCCCTAAGTGGCGTTGCGGGGCTTAAAGGGCGTTATAGATAATTATTTCCATTTTTAAACTATTAGACGTACAGTCTTAAAATTTGGTAAGCGAATTCTTTTCATGGTGTAGAGATCCGCTACAAAATAGTTTTGGGGGAATTGATCCCCAAGAGTCACTGAGGGGGATTAAGGGGCGTAATAGATAAATATTTCCGCTTTTAAACTAATAGAAACACCTGCTTGAAAAATAGAAGGTATGTACCGTTCATGGAATAAAGTTCATTTTACAAAGATTTTTGCGAAAACGGACCCTCAAAAGAATGGGGAAGTGAGGGATTAAGGCGTGTTATAGAAAAATTGCTGTTTTTGAATTTAACTCATTTACTTGAAATTTGTTTAGCACTTTTCTTTAGTTAAATAGAGTTCCACTAAGAATGGATTTTACGGAAATAAACTCCAGGGGGAAGCGGGGAGAGTTATTGGGGCGTATTGATTGACAAAATTCCCGTTTTTGAACTGCCAAGATTATAATAATAAAATTTGGTTTGCATGCTTCTTTTGTTGAATTCGAATCCGCTAAGAATGTTGTCAACGAGGTATTGATGATAAAAATTCCGTTTTTGCTCTGTTAGATTTAGACTTAAAATTTAGCACGCATGTTTATTTTATGGAGTAGAGATCCACTGAAAGTTTCTTTGGTGGAAATCCACTTGATTATTAGGTTAAGTGAGCGAAAAATATTTTTCTACTTCTATTTTAGATATAAATAGAAATTAGATATTATAATTTATGTTCTTTTTATATCAAGGGGTGAGAGTGTAACCGCTATAAATATATTTTTCAATACAATCGAACTCTTAATGCTAGATATCAATAATTAATCTATATGTAAACAGTATACATATATACAACATCGTGAAATACCCAGTGAAGCGGGTGGGTAACGGCTAGTGTTATCATATAATACTCATTTTTATCCCAGTTGACGCATTTTTTCTTTTATAAAATGTGTTTTGCATTTTTTCTCCTATACCGTAATGCTAAACGAGCTCTCCCTTTACACGTTAATAAGAAAAAATTAAATATTCATGGAATATTTTGAAATTTTAAAAACACTATATTATAAGCAAATGTATGAGTTCCAATGCTACAAATTTTCATGAAAAAATAAAAGGAATTTTTCTGACCGAAAATGTGCTCCGCGTTTAATTCAAGCTCTCATACATTTGGTGAAAACAGCCTTAAGAAAATAAATCCATGTGTCTCGCTGTCAAATTTAATTAAATATTTTATAAAAATGTATATTTATGTTATGTATTTAATTAGAATTGTTACACTTTTTTATCAAAAATTATTCTTGATAAGAAAGTATTTACTTTATGGGCATTGAGAAAATATTTTGTGTGACACTAACATCTCACCATTTTCTTTCAGTCGAATAAAAGAAACATGCATTGATTCTCGCATTCCCATCTTTTCTGAAAACGCTGCTTTCATTAAAACAATGCCTCCCAATATCATCACCCATTTCATTCTCCGACGAAGAAAAGATACAAATATCCCCAAACTTTTCGAAACAATTCCTGATAATTGGATGGCAACGGAACCTATTCATTTCGAAAATCATTCCTTGCGTTGCCAACTGTGTTTTCAAAACCTTAACTGCTAATTGCTGTGGGGAATATTTAAGTCGGGCAACCGTGACGTCACACAGAGATCGAAACAAAACAAAGGAAGTAATTAGTTTTTTTTTTTTTCTTATCTTTTGTTATCTAGTTAATATTACGGGTATAAATGAAGTTCCATATTCTCTACAATGCGTGTATTCGCAACATAAATATTTCTTTGCGGTCAAATAAGGCACTGATTACATTCGTATCGTGTGTAACTACAGCCTCATCATTCCAATAAATTCATGTTACTTTATCACCTTTTTCTGAGTCATAGTTCCATTATGATAGAAATTAAATTTTTAATCAAATTATATGACTTTAACTAGATATTTCAAATCTGAGTAAGTGGCTTCTGTAGCCTCGTGGTCATGGTCACGAGCTCGTGCCGACATGTTATGATATCAAGCCCCTAGTGTCACTGAAGACCTCAAGGTAATGGACTCGTGTCTGATGTGTCATGAGTTCGACCCTAGTACAGTTGAAGACCCTCCGTATAGAGGAACTGATATGTTATATCTGCCGAAATTCAAACTTGCTCCCCTTGTTGTGGTGCGGTAATTAGAAAAGGTGGTGCCAGCTTAGGTGTCGTCCTCGTCACTTATCCATGGTTCAAATTGACGAGATCCGTCGCCAAAAGTCCCCGCGCAACTATATACAGTGGCTTTAACTCTTAATCTTTCGTGCCACTGAGACGGCCGCGGTAGCCGAGTGGTATAGGTATCGGACTGTGGCTTGCTTTGTCACGGGTTCGAGCCCAGTACCACTAAAGACCCGCCGTGTAGGGCAGCGATGCACGTTAAATCTGTCGAGAGCTGAAGCGTTTTCCCGTTGGTGTGGTGTGGTAGTTCGGAGAGGGGGGTGCCAGCTCAGGTGCCGTCCACGTCACTTGACCATGGTTCAAAATTACGTGGTCCGTCGCCAAAAGCCCTCGTGTAGCTGAACAGTACGACGTTAATATTCAATCAATCAATCAATTCGTGCCACTGAAGACCCCCCTTGCACATGGGTTAATGCAAGTTTATTCAATCTATGCTCACATTCCTCCCATTTCAGTGGTGTGGAAATTCAGGAAGTGAGACTTGCTCAGGTGTCGTCCTCATCCCTTGGCCATGGTTCAAAATTAGTCCGTCCCTAATACCCTTCATGCTGATTTATAGTGCGGCATTAATGAACGCTCGTTCATTCAGATTATAGTGCTCGTGACTATTGAAGTTGGAATAAAAAAATAATGGACAAGGTTGCCGAAGGAGGCATGGTAACGAACTCGTCACAAGTGTTGTATCTCTCAAATCATGGGTTCGAGTCCTGATGCAATTAAAAACTTCGTGCAGAGGAGAGTGTGTGTGCACATTATTAATTAGAATTTTTTTTCAGACAGTTTCTAGTTTCTTCTGAGTCCCAGAATTTTGGTCTTCGGGCTTAAAGTTCCAAAATTAATGGCTTATTATTACGGAACTACTCATCAGAATGTAATAAACTGTTCATCCATGGATTAAAAAACTTTCCTAATTTTTTTGGATCCATTCCGATCGGCCGCACGTACACGCATTGTTCGGTAATCGCAGACGATAAGCTTGTTACACTGACTTCATTAGTAAAGATGTGGAAGCCACATAAAAAGGAGCAATGTGTACTTTGGTTAACGGAATTTAAATCAGTCATGCGTGTATAGACTTGCATAGTATTTGTCACGTAATGGTCACCAATTCAAGCGGCATAACCAATGTGGTCATCCATAACGAATAGTGATGGTTACGAGTTTTGCTAACGTCGCACAGGAACCAAGGTTCAATCCAGCAATGGAGAGAACGGATAGCTCTGTCACTTAAAATCTAACAATGGCATAGGAGGCACACAAAGCACCATTAGGTAGGAAAGACAATTTCACGCTATGACAAGGAAAACAAGTAAAAACTAATGAAACAGAGTAGGGAAACACACAGAGATTATATACGACACAAAAACGGTATAATATTTATTTATATGTCCATTGGTTCAGGTTCTCCCCCAATGGTGGGGAGAGGACCATTGTCGGGGCAGTTTACACTTTGGCCCGATGGGTCGGGAGAGTTCACATTATTTTCAGTTTGACTGATAGAGTTCACATCAGAGGAATTAACATTTTTATCACTTTCGTTTTCCTCAGTGGCCTCAGGGCCTGGCTGGACGTCGGCTGCATTGGTGGAGTATTGCTGGACACCCGTTAGGTGTTGAATGTAAATGTCCCTACTCCACCGTATGCAGTCAGACACACATAGTTTCCTCAGTAGCCTGAGGTAGCTGTTGGTGGCTACCTTTTTCAAAAAAAATGTCGTTCTACGGGTCCCAGGCACCCAGAGAGCCGACTACTATTGGCACAATTTGCACTCTGCTAAATCCGCGATTGGCGAAATAAGGAATCAGTGATGTATATTTTTCAATCTTCCTTTGCTTCGCCTGTTGGAAAGCAGAGCGCCTGTTCTCAAAGGGAACAGTAACATCGATAATGTAGATGGTATTATTGATGACAGCCACCAGATCAGGGCGCAGCCCATCCGAACCAACCACCTGGTTCTCAGAGAGCACTGTGCCTTTGAAGGCAACACAGCCTTCTTTATCCTCGCAAGAACGGCATTATGGCGTTTTTGCCACGCCGCCGAATAGGACTTGCAGTGGTTGATAACATGTGGCAGAGTTTCTTCACGTTGGCCACATTTTCTGCACATTGTTTGGATGTTATCATTCCACTTCTTGTACCCATTCAATGGAACTATATAGTACTTTAAGACAGGACACACCCTCTATATTTTATTCTATATAGGTGAAGTGGTTAGTGACGTTGATTACCATGCTAAAAGGCCCGAGATGTTTGCACAGCATGGGAACGTCCTAAATTTTCAGTGTTTCTCGGACCATTTGGATGTGTTCTTCAAATTAGTCAAGGAACGAATTGAAACCGAACGGTCACATACATGGTACTGAAAACTATGACCAAATGACACAGGCAATCCAGCTCTCTTTGCCACAATGAATTTCGTGGATCCCAGTCTGATGTCACAGTCGACTGGGTTGGATAAACAACAAAAATATTTCACTAAGTGGAATTTATTTTAATAAAGAAAGAAAGTTATTTATTGTGTAGCTTATCTTTAAATGTATCGCAAATAAATATTGAGAGAGAATAACTTTACACCTTTTTATTACTCTGATACAAAATTTAAAAGTTGGATTTTTCTTTAATATTTTTTTAAAATAAGATATAATTATATAATTCTCTCTCGCTATATATATAAAATAAATGTTATTGATAAAGATTTTCGGAATAATTCAAAGGTGAAATATCCGCATCGGCTATTTTTTTAGTTTCTGAGTTCATTTCTCATGTTACTTTGTATAAAAAAAGTACGATCCCGTTAAAAAAATACAACGTAGGGATAGGTACCCCTGTCAGCCTTACGGCGGGGATCAATTCTCATTATAAAACTATATATAAGTTTTTTCTTACTTACAGCTTAAATTGTAAAACTGTAATTTACATGCATTATGTAGTTCTATTTATTTGTTTTTTTCCCCAAAAAATTCATTCTTTTCACCTTTCTTCAGTTAAATTCATCCCTCAAGCTGCATCGTCCATCACTGTATTGATACAGTTCTCAGATTTGGATATACCTGTAGCTCCCTCTTAGTTCCGTTGATTGTAAATAAATCTTCGTATGGGTCAACACTTTTTTCTCATTTAACGATTCCAATCCAGGCAATCGTTGAAATATTTTCCGGCAAGAACTTGAACCATATTGACGACATAAAATAAAACGAAGTACAAAGTTGCCAATTAAGCGTGTACGACACATGCAAAATCGTGTTTGTCAACTTGACGAGTTATCTCGAACGTTGGCATTGTTGTGGTAGTGAGTAGTAAGTTCATAAAAATAGCACACACACACACACAAAAACCTTTTTATATATATATTTCCAATATCCCTGTGGATTGGAGTTTTACCATTGCAGATCTATAGAATATTTCCAGGGAGATGGTATCACTTTTGACTGCGGCACCATATAGGTAATGCCAATCTCCGCAATATATTTTTGACCCCCAGTTTCTTCACCAGAGAGAAAAAGATGAGAAATAGTTCTCGGAGTTATGATTTTTTCAAAAGCACCTAAGCCAAACAGGCACTCTAGAGATATTTAACATGCTGCGTAATGATACGACATGGAAGCTGTCGAATTTTTGCATCATGAAAATCCACCGACTTGGGCCAGGGTCGAACAAACAAACTTGAGTGTACTAGGCTAGCAACAAACCAACTACACCACACAGACGTTCTTTTTCAGTTCCTACTATTAACTCACACTCTCTATATACTTATTTAATTATTTATCTTGGTGGAATTTTCAATCGTTAATAAAATACATTTTAAAGCGCTCTATTGAGTTGAAATTTTATATACATGATGATTTTGGATGACAATACAATAATTTTAATGATAATTAATAAAAATTAATTGATTAAAACTAATTATTTAAAGAATTGCAAATACAGCTACGTTGGCGACTTAGTGACAATTATAGCGACTTGTGTCAAAACTTGAAAAAGTTTTTTTTCTCACGTTTTAAAGCATTCAATTGAACTGAAATTTTATATACACGATTGTTTTGGATGGCAATACGATACTTTAATGATAATGAATACAAATTAATTACCACTTAATGTTGTGATTCTGTCCTATGTATATACATATTTATATTAATTGTAACTATTTGATAAAAAGTAGCTAAAATAAAAAGTTCCTTTGATCTAAGTAGGAATTGACTTAATTTTTTTTTACATTGCTTGTTTATATATATAGAGAGAAAAGTATTATTATATATGATTCAGGGGTCAGCAACCTTTTAACTGTTGGCCAGCGAAACCCATCTGTGGTGTGCCAAACCCATCTGACTCCGCGTGCCTCAGACGATACAATTTTGAATTAAATTGATTTCCGCGATAATGCATGCAGAGTTAGAGATTAGAGGCCCATAATATAGATGTTTATAGTTTTATTGTATATTAATTTTGCATCACTTAAAAATATTTCTTGACATAAGAATAAGCAGCGTAAAATATAACTATATCTCCAACACACACAAATTAAATTTATATATATTACTTATTTTTAAACATTTTTTAATAAAATAAGGAAAGGACAACATAAAATATAAGTATTTCCCTCCATTATAAAAGGATAAATAAAAAATTTAAAGCAAATCTAGTGCTTGCACCGCTCTACTTTCATATCGCAATGTCAGGGTTGAAAATAGGGACTTTTTATTTGATACAATACTGAGCATTCAGTTGTTAAACAGTTTCGATGTAGACTCTTTGTGGAATATTTTTCATATGAGGGCAGATTTTCTTCTGAGATATGTCGAAGCAAGCAATTTTTTCTCTTCAAACAATGACATTCAATAATTTACAAAATTGTTGTGCATTTATCTTTGGAGTTATCTTTCAGATTTTATCGTAATTCCGCAAAAGTCTATAATTCTGAAGATGTTTGTTAAATGAGGCACATTAGAAATTTATCAACTTCCATTCACTCAAAAATTAGCAAATTTGAAAGTAGGACAGAGTGCCACTGAGAATTCTACCATGTGCCACATGTGCCATATGTTGCAGAGCCCTGGTATAATCATTTATTTACATTGAAATTATTTTGCTCATTGTTGTGATCCAAATATTGCCTAAAAACGATAAATAACTCTTTAAACAACATTTTATCGTATTCAGAATGGATTCCATTGTATCTTCATTAATAAACACCTTACAACAAATTGCCGGCTTCTCATTAGACTATCAATTCTACAATGAATTGCCGCTCCTGGAACTCAAAAGCTGTTTAAAGCTTTCGAATGAATAGCCTATAATTCTTAATTTCAGTATTTGCATACCAAGGCTCACAATTTATGCTCTGAATTGAAATAAGCGCCAACAGTAGCAAAATGGCGTATTTGAAAATATTTATAATACGCGCGTCGAAACGAAATTAATATTTGTTCGAATAATTAACAATGAATTGAAATTAAGTGAGCAGCGATTAATTAGCCGAACTTAATTTCAAAAGATTTCTGAAAAGTATTCATTTAGCTGCCTTCCACACAAGGATTCGAATAAATTATTGCTAATTCAAAACATTATTTACTCGTGTTGATTCAAACCTACCGAAGTGAATGTTCTTCAAATAATCGCTTCGTTTCAAACTTAATGTGTTATTTGAATTAAAAGATTCAATTATTTTAATTGCATAGTGTAATTTGCGTTCGAAACAAATGATATTAAGAGAGGAACCACTGAGATTTCTCTGAAGATACAGCTGAAGTATGAGTTTTTGAAAAATGTACTGTTTACCTTCCTATTGTGGAAAATACAATCGGAAGTAGAAGACTTCTACAAATATTTCATAAATGCGTTTATTCTCGAAATTCCATGGAAAGTAAGCATTGGCTGATAGAACCATTCATTGCTATTTCTCCAATTTATATTTAAAATTTTAAATTCTAATTAACAATAATGTCGAGTAACACACAGTTAAAAAATAAACGCAGTACATGATAATATGAACAAGTCCGACTTGAATAGAACACTCAATGGAAAGTAACAATAGTAAAAACAAAAGTATTATGCCTGAACTAATTAGCTTACATTGTACTTAATCAAATGTTAAAGGGTTCTTTGGTTTTTTTAATATACAGGGTGTCCGGGCATAAAGTATACAAAAGTTATGAATTATTCTTACGGAGCTACCCATTAGAATGTTATAATCTGTTCATTCGTGGATTGGGAAACTTTTCAAGAGTGTCCGATTGACCGCACGTGCACCCCCTATTCGGCAATCGCAGACGATAAACTTGTTACACTGATTTCATTAGAAAAGATGTGGACGCCACAGCAAAAGGTGCAGTGCATACTTTAGTTAGTGGAATTTAAATCAGTCACACGTGTACAGCAACGTGTTCGAACAGAATGGAATATCGTCACTGGCTTGCCTTATAAAATTATCAGAACTCCTACAAAATGAAACAAGCACACAATCACCAGTGTCTTCTATCACGAACACTTAAGGATACTTACCAGTTTGAGATACCAAATTTTCCGTCTCTTTTAAAGTTTTGTCCCATTGGTGGATAGATTTTGATGTCGGAGGATCGGTATTCCATTCTGTTCGAACACTTCGTTGTACACGCGTGACTGATTTCAATTCCGTTAAACAAAGTACATACTGTACCATTTTCTGTGGCGTCCATATCTCTACTATAATGAAATCATTGCAACAAGTTTATATCGTCTGCGTTTGCTGAATAATGCATACACGTCTAGCCGATCGAACTAGACCCAATAAATCTCGAAGGGTTTCCCAATCTGCGGATGAACGGTTTATTACATTCTGAAGTAATACCTTAAGCCCGGACACCCTGTACTATGAGTTGTGTTTATTAACCAATGCCTGTCAATTAACCAAACACCCTTCAAGATTCTATTCCAAACACATAAACCGAATGCCAAAGTAATCTCAAAGTTGAGTAGAATGTAGAAATCGTGTTATTCTTCAAGTTTCCTAATATTATTCTTAAAATTATAAACTTGCGATATCAGCATGAATACTTGTACAATCCAATCAAAAATTTTGAGTGAAAATATTTATTCTGTGCATAAAAAGGGATTTTTTCCCCTTCTTTATCTGAAATTCAATTTTTTTTATTTCGTTCATTTAAAAACAAAGACAATGTTTTCCCTTGTTAAACTATTATGTATTCATGAGATTCGTAATTTATTCATAAGTGTGATATAGAAGAAGAGTTTGCCCTAGTTCTCAAAAAAATTTTTTTTCCCTTCCCCTCCATTCTTTCAAGAAATAAAAAAGGTGGCCAATATATAGATTAAAAATACATTTTTATACATAAAAGTTTAATATTTTTAAGCAATTAATATCTTATAGGAAAAAAGCGTCTTTTTTAAAATAATTTTATCATTTTCTTATGAGAATAATTTAACGATCGTGAAGCAAAAATGTATCGTTTGGCTGTTTTAATTCCATGAAGTGTGTAGCCCTTTTTATTATTACTTTTTTTTGTAGTTATTTTTTATTCATGAGAATATTTTCTTTCATAATTATCTCTAATAACACGAAATATTCTACAAAAAAATTAATTGTACTTCGACCGTTTATTTAAAAATAATTGATGGAAAATAGAAATTAATCCTCTAAAAGTACAAATATTATATATATATATATATATATATATATATAAATGGATGTCTGTACATATATGACTTCGCTTCACTGCAACACCGTTTAACCGATCACTATGAAAAATGGCTTGTATACGTATTTTTTATGGAGAACGTTTTTGTGCTATCCTCTTTGTTGCAGCTCCCCACCGGGTGGCGCTACAGTATATAAGTTTCTGCACTGTTCAATCCATTGCCAAGTTGCCAACAGGGCCGCCAAAAAGATGCCAACTTGGCTGTATCGCCAACATTTCGGTATGCTTCCGTTGAATCACCCTTATAATGTAAGAAACCACGTTGCTTGCGAACATTGCATTTTTAACACAAAATAAATACAACAGAAAGTAATATTAACGTATTACACATCCAGATATAAATTATTTACACTATTTTAAGCATTTATTACTTCAAATTTGTAACAATGTGTTACTTTTGCTCAGCTTAGGAAGGTGTTTTCAAAAAATCGACCTACCAGATAATTACGGGCATTATAAATAAAAAAGAAAATTAAAAAAGACACTTTTTATCAGCTATAAGATCCGCAGACGTAACATTTAACACACAAATACGTTTTTTTTTCTTCAGGTGAGATATGCAAAAAGTTTTTTTTTGTTTTGTTTAATTCGCAATTCACGTAAAATTAACCCATTAAAAACTTTTTTAAACTTCCATCTGCAATGTTTAATTTTTCAAACCACTCTTGCGGAAAACGGGTATACCAGTTAGTGTTTAACAAAAATTTTATAAAGTAGTTTGCATAAAAAAATTTATAATTGTTTTATATGCTTATTATCCATTTTCCGTACGCTTTGGTGGGTATTTTATGATGATATAAGATTATTTATTGTTTTTAAGTTATTGCAAGTTATTTTAAGTTATTATTGTTTTTAAGTTAAGATATCTACTTTCCAGAGCATCAAGATTTCAATTGTACAGGAAAATATTCTCATAGATCTCGCCGTTTGATTTTAAAACGGAAAGTAGCCAATATATTGTTTCGTAGAGCAAGGTCGGATAATTGTATGTTATCAGGCTCAGAGATCAAAACCAATCCTTAAGAGCTATGGAATTTATTGTGGATAACCAATCTTTAGAAATACAGGATAAAGCAACAAAATTCTCAGAACACCTTCACACCTTCTACAGTGCTCAGACACAACTATTAAGGTTTAAAAATACAAATGCGTATAATGATTAAAATTATTCACAAGCACCCACTCTCTCAATCACAGCAAATAATCGTTACTCGATTCTTCAATCATCAAAACAATACTGACTCAATTTCAGAGAGAGATTCCTATTACTAGGCTGCATGGATCTTTTTTTCGAAAGAACCGCTTCCGTCATAGACCGTCATATTTTTTTCCAAAATTTCCAAGAGCATCCATATGATAGCCAAGTCACCAAAATGGGTCGCCAACTCACCACAATGGTGGCCCATTCGCCAAATTTGGTCGCCGAAAATAATGCCTACTTGGCTGTATCCCCAATATATCGCTAAGTTGCGATTGAAACGCCATAATAATGTAAAGGATGACGTTGCTTGCGAATATTACAATTTTTGCTTAAAATAAATACAACAGAACGTAATATTAATGTATTAAACTTCCAAGTACAAATTATTTACACTATTTTAAGCATTAATTATGCAACATTTGAAACAATATACATGAGAGTAGTCCTTTGACTTCTAATGCGATAATACCGTAAAATCCGGCATATAACGCGCAATTTCAACGCAAAAATAAGATCAAAATTTATGGGTGCGTGTTATACACCGAGTAGCTGTAAAAAACTGTAAAAAAAAAAAAGGTGAGCACAGAGAAAAAGTTAAGACGCCGACGATTTGCAGCATGAATTGAAATACAGTTTATTTAAAAGAAATGAGATTCTAGAAGTATACTAAATTTTTCTAACACTTGGGTGAGTGAGGGAGTGAATATTAACCTTGCACTGTTCAGCTACTCGAGTGCTTTTGTCGACGGGCCACATGTAATTTTGAACCATGATCAAGTGACATGGACGACACCCGAGCTGGAGCCCCCACCCCTCTCCTAACTACCACACCAACGGGAGGACGTTTCAGCTTTTGACAGCTTTAACGTGCATCGCTGCCCTACACGGCGGGTGTTTAGTGGTACTGGGCTCGAACTCAGGACATGCCTGCCCTGATCCGATACCTTCACCCGTGGGCTACCACAACCCCTTTTAACACCTGGGAATAATGCCTCAAATACTACAAAACATGCGAACGTACCTTTCAGGTTCCTTCCTAAAAAGGAGGGGGGTGCACGTTTTATGCTGAATATACCTAAAAATTCAGGTAGAAAGTATAGGTGCGCATTACACAGCGGTGCGTTTTATGTAGCAGATTTTACGATACATTAATCTTTTACACCCCAGCAACCCTCCTAGGAGTCGATTTCAGCAAAACTAGTTTTAGCGGAGAAAACTTTTTTAATTTATTCAACAAAATAAATATTCTTGCCAAATTTTAGGTATGTATTGCTGAATTACACCCATAGTTTCTTTTTTTCAATTCCTACAATTAGCTCACACTCTCTATCTAAATATATATTATAAATGTGAAAGTTTGTTTGGATGTGTGTTTAATCGTCTTTCAAGCAAAAACAACTGAATGGATTTTAATGAAACTTTTCAATAATAGAACTTATACATAAGAAAAACACATAGGCTATAATTTATAGCATAGGCTATAATTTATAAAGATATCGTGTGAAGTGTCCAAAAATATAACGATATTTGTCAAGTAAGTAGGAAAAAATTCTGCCATATGCAAGCAATTCTGGCTTGCAATATCTATCTTTTATTTGTGAAGAAACCCTTTTTGTTTTGACTACGCAATGCACTCGCTTCTAATTTATTCCTGTAATCAGCGTAACCCCTAGTTTTTTTAATTTCAAAACAAAACTAAGTTTTGAAGGCAGAGGTTGTTATAAATCTCTCATTAATTCAATATTTTTTTATGATTTTATTTTGCACATTTGGTAGTAAGAAATTGATCTTTTTCAAAATAAATACTTTTATCGCTTCTGGTACTTAAAGTAGATAAACTTTAAACACTACATAATTTGGACAAATTTTCAAAATTTGTTTGTGGTTAGTAGTTAATTATAACGCTATAATTTTAATTGAATAGGCAGATATTGCATTTTTAAGTATAAAAATAATTATAACTACTGTACTGTATTTTTTGGAGTGAGTGAATATTAACGTCGCACTGTTCAGCTACACGAGGCCTTTTGGCGACGGACCACGTAATTTTGAACGATAGTCAAGTGACATGGACGACACCTGAGCTGGCACCCCCTTCTCCTAACTACCACACCACACCAACTTAGCAGGAATATTCTGCCAATACTTAACAGGAATATTCTTTGAAATTCACTCTTCCAAGATATATGGCAGCACGGGTTCTATGATGAGTATTTTAGCGAGGAAGGCTAATAGTTTTGTAGCAGATATTGCGTTTTCTGCGGATTACAAAGATTATCATTTTTGTCTCGAAAAAAAAAAGGTTAATGTCAAAATTTAAGTGTCTTATGTTTTTGTATGTTAATGAAGACCTTAGAAAATGGGTTGACTATTTATTTTTAAGTGAACGGTGTATATAATTAATTTTACAGTGGAATATCTTTAATTAATTTATTAGCTCTAACGGATTAAATTTCCCAAAGTGGAGCATTTCGTTTATGTATATCTCTTAATTTTCAATGTAGTGATGAAAAAACTATTGCATGAAAAAAACTGCAGTAAATCATAATGTGGTAGATAAAGCATTAACGTGCATCACACGGCGGGTCTTAGAAAGCTCTAATGAAGCTCGAACTATGAAAGTAGCTAGACATTTGCCAACTTGACTCTATAATCAAGTTGCTATGTTTTTCATTGAATCGCCATTATAATTTAAGAAACGGCTTTGCTTGCGAATATTGCAATTTTGACATAAAAAAATACAACAGAAAGTAATATTAATGTATTACGCTTTCAGATATAAAGTATTTACACTATTTTAAGCTTTCATTACACAAAACTTTTAACAATGTGTTACTTTTTTGCTGAACAGAGATCAGCTTACGGAGGTATTTTCAAAAATCGACTCTCAAGAGTTTTACGGGGAGTTATAAATAAAAAAAAAATCCTTTTTATCAGCTATTTGATCTACAGACTTAAAATTTAACAAATGTGTTTTTTCCCTTTCTTTTTTTTTTTTTGTTCACCTGAGGTATGCAAAAAGCTTTTTTGTTTAATTTGTAATTCACGTAAAATTAACTCATTAAAAACTTCTTTATCCTTCAATCTGCGTTGCTTAATTTTTCAGTTACGGGTATACGGTACGAAAAAAAGGTATACTAGCTAGTATATTCATATATCTTGTTAGAATTTTCAATCGTTAGTAAAATACATTTTAAAGCACTCAATTGAGCTGAAATTTTATACACATGAATATTTTGGTTGACAATACAGTAATTTAATTATAATAAATAAAAATTAATTGATAAAATCCAACTATTCACAGAATTACAAATACAGCCACACTGGCATCATTTTTGGTAACTTATCAACCATTTTGGCGACTTGTGTCAAAACATGAAAAGGTTTTTTCTCACATTTTAAAGCTCTCGTTTGAGCTGCAATTTTCTATATACTTTTGTTTTGGTTAAACACTATAATTTAGATATAATTAATGAAAATTAATTTATTGAAACTAATTATTTAAAGAATTACTGATACGGCCACGTTGGTCAAAACTTTAAAATATTTTTTTTTCTCATGTTGTAAAGCATTCAGTAGAACTGAAATTTTATATATACGATTGTTTTGGATGACAATACCATACTTTAATGATAATTAATAAAAATTAATTACCACTTAATGTTATACTAATTTTAATTATTTAATAAAAAAAGTAGCTAATATAAAAATTTTTTTCATTGATCTAAGTAAGAATTGACGTAATTTTTTTTATATTACTTACTACGAATGTGGAAATACATAAGCATTTTAACACGTGCCGGTATTTGATAGAGATAAACATTTCCGAAAAACAAATATAAAATACCAAATCATGCGAACCTTCTCCATTTTCCTGTTACTCTATCAATCCTCTGCCGTACCAAAATCATCACCCCAAAACAGGGATCGACAACACATCAAGGAATCGCTAACCAGCACCTCCCATTTGACACCATCAGCATCATTGCAATTTTGAACACCCCAAAACACAAAAAGCAACCGCCCTCCCACCTTTGCTCCAGAATCCCCAGAAGAAATTAGGGAACCTGCTATTACATTATTTATGATCGCTCTGAATGGCCCGCGTGGGGACCCGGGGACTTTGAGGGTTTCCTCCACCAGAATCGCTACTAGATCGTCGGGTTCTCATGTCTCTTAATTAAATAGATACCGTGAAAAGAATTATAAGGCACTCTAGTCATAATTGCTTTTTTAAGGGGGACATACATATATTGCGTAAAATGACGATGTCACGGGAGTTATAAATAAAATTACTCGTTGAGGGGCACTTGACGTTGATTAAAAACAAAAACAAAAAACTGACCCGAATAACAATTTTGGGGAAGACAAAATTAATTCAACTATATTTAATTTCTTAACTGGTTTTCCCGAATACCGTACGGGCTACCGAAAGCTAGCCTCAACCAGTTTGCCCTGTGACGTCGTTGATTGTTGTGAATCCCCATCCTTCGATTCACGATAAGTATTTTAGCTTTACCAGCTGTTAAATGACAAGTACGACGTCTTCGATTGTTGTGAACTCACACCCATCGATTGTCCCTGAAATTTATCGATCCACCAGCTGTAAAATGACCAGTGCACGTGGCCATGGGGTCATTGTTTATTGTCTGAACTCGGGGAGTGACGACATCCAGACAGGCCGCCATAATGGCAAAGGAGGGCCGGCACCCCATTGACAATAGGCGAAGTCTGTCTTAAAATAATCATGTCGTCTTTTCTGGTGTTGAGAGAAGGGGATAATAGAAACAGGTGGCGTTATGGACAAGTGCGTCCAGATATTGGACAAGGAATTAAGGAGCCTTGGGCCAGACGGCTTGGGTGTGTATTGGTGTGTTATGCGCAAATAGGACGAGGGAGGCCGAGAAAGACTTTTGTGATCTGCCAATAAGAAGGGACGAGGGGCGTGTTGTGGACCCACCCCTGGTGCTTAAAAGGGGTTTTTTTTCAGGAGACGAAAAAAACTAGAGAGAGGAGCCCGGCCCTGGATGGAGGAAAAGGAAAAAACCCTACCCTGGATCGAGAATGCATGAGAGGAGAGCCCTGGTTGGAACGGACTGGGAGAGAGCGCTAAAGAAAAGGTCTTAGTCCGAGATTGGTGAGGAGAGGAAGGATAGACGATGAACGCCGGAGGCGTTGAGAATAGAATTTAGACTGACTGTGCACCGGGGCTTGGCATATGAACTGTAATCTATTGCTTCACTAACAAATTGTTTAGAAAATAAACAATTCTCTATTTTTAAATTAGGGTGTGACAATTTATTGATGGCTAGCTACTCACGACGTCACAGCCCGTACACTGTACGGGTACTGATATTTTCTTCCATATATCTTTGATTTGTGCATATTTTTAATTCTTACAGAGAGATTATTAGTCGTAGTGTTTTTTTAATAGATATAGTTTGCTCGAGGTAGTGAAATACTCCTCTTTCGGGATTTTCTTTGAGGTGAAGATGGGAATTTTTTTATTGACAGGAGGAATTTATATTCTTGAAAATAGTCGATAGGGATTGGCAAGACAAAGTATAATTCGTTGCTTGAGATGAAATGAAAATGGAAAGATAATCTAAAATAGTCGATATTATCTTTGTCCTCATTGGAATATAATACTTAGTATTACACCATGCTTCCAATTGTGTTACACAGTCGGACCTCTATATAACGAAGTTGCTAAATCCCGGAAAAAAGTTCGTTATATGGAAAATTCATTACATAGATGTTCATTATTTAATATACTTTATAAACAACATAAAAAATTAAATTCATAAATTCTATAAATTAGAAAAAGTAATTGTCCACGCCTTTTTTTAAGTTAATATATGTTTATTTTATATACCTTACCCATCAAAAAAGAAAGAAAGAAAGAAAAACTGTAAGTAAAGCAAGAAAAAAGAATTCACTGTATTTTCAATACTAAGAAAATAATTTTATACTAAAATTAATGAATTTTAAGGTCATATTATAATTTAAAGCATACAAGTAATATTAAACATATATTATTTTATAATTAGAGCACAGGACAACTCCACTCAGGTGGAAAGAGGACGTCGAAGATGTTTCAGTGAACGTGGCGATGGGAGTTAAAGGTATGACTTCTTAGATGAAACGTCCAGAACTTTATTGCTCTCGGCGAGTTAGCATCTAATAAAACTAGTTCAAGATTTATGACCATTATAAAATGTGTTGAAGAGAGAATAAATTGAAATTTTTCAGAAATACTTTTAAAAAAAGGGAGAACAAAAGTTGAATCACAAAAGAAAATATTCGTTATACAGAAAACGCACTTCACTATAGAAAGGTTATTTCACTAAGAAAATCGTGAAATGTTCAAGTGTCTGGGAAAAAGTTCGCTATATAGAAAAAATCGCAATATAGATTATCGTTATATGGAGTTTCGACTGTATATGCACACACTCAAAATCTTTAACCATTCGAAAAAGAGGTACAAACATGAAATTTTTTTATAAGCATGAGAGAAATTTTTAAAGATATACGACACATTCTTCACAGCATGCAGAGAGTACTTATTTAAAAAACAAACATTTAAGGATTTTTGTGTTACACAATTAAAGTAAAAATTAGTGCGAGAACTTTTTAACTGAATATTACAATAAAATTCTTCTATGTTAGCATTCTGTTTAGTATTATGCTTAGTTACATGCAGTAAAAAACATGCATTTTTCTGAACATTTTCGTGGAAAAAGTGACCACTCAAGCACTTAAAGTGAAGTAAATGGACTGCAAAGATTGAAAATAACTCACGATGATATAATTATCATAAGGCATGATGAAAAAAATATATCTATCTAATTCGAAAAGGGTACGTAAAAGGTATTTAAATATTTATAAATCAAAATATGTGTGAACTATGAGAGATTAACACACATTCAGATTAACCTAAAACATCATAAAATATTAAACCCATATCTGTCAAGAATTCTAAAAGCGTTGGCAAGTTTATATCGAAGTAAGGCTTATGGGTTAGCATAGTGCTTCTCAAACTTTCTCTACTTGCGACCCAATTTCGAATCACAATTTTTATCGCGCCCCCCTTCATACAAAAACAATACATTGAATTCAATAATAATATACTTTGATGTAAAGCTACAATATGACGTTAATTATAAACCATACAAATTATTATGATACGTATTGAATTTCGTATATAACTTTATGAATGCCTAAAGGGCCACTGGAAATTATTAAACTTTTGGTTAACTTAGTATTGTTAAACTAATTATGAAACACATTGTGTATGCGGTACTGATACATTTATGAGCGTATTATATCAATATAAATGTGAATTATATGTTTTATTATGTCAGAGTGTATTTTGTTTTGCTTATTTTCAGAAAATTAATATTTTTTAAATACTCTTTTTTTTAACTTTTCTATGTACTCGCGCCCCCCTTGCAGGGTTATCACGCCCCTCTAGGGGAAGCGCCCCACAGTTTGAGAAACACTGGGTTAGCACAAAGCACACATTGAAGTATACTTAAGAGAAACAAAGTGTAAAGGCTCCACTCGGGTACGAGTACATGTGTAATAATTATATTTAACAGACTCTTGTTAATGAGAACTAAGGGACTAATAATAATAACTGACAGCATGAATTAGAATTTTCTGTCACTCATTATTACAATTAATATGCATTCATACCAGTGGCGCGCACAGGGTCCTGGGGGTCCAGACCCTCCCCCCCAAGCCCTCGAATTTTTTCCGATTGATTATAATTCTAAGTATACAGTACTAAAAATTTAATTAAATATTTGTTATTAATGATTAATTTTGTTAATTGATGCTAATTATTTACTCAATAATTAGTTTTTTACTGTGTTTTGTTCCCGAAAATCGACAAAATCAAAAGGGGCATGATACAAAAATGGTGAACTTTCGACCCCCTTGAAAAATTCCTGTGTGCACTACTGATTCATACATATTGTTATTAATATCACAATACCACCAAAATAGGATCCGGTATGGGTAGATGTATATCGTGAAGAAATTTTGGATTGGATTGTGTTCTCAACCTACTTAATGGAATTCTCATTAGAGCAGCTTCTTTTGTTAACTGAAGACGGAGTTTTTCTGATTTTTGTAGAAATTTACCTGATTTTGAAAGAAAATGACGAAACGAAAACGGCTTGAAGCGACATTATATTTTTGTTTGAAGTTCGAATTAATGAAGACAAAGAGTTCTATTTTAGTAATTCCAGTTGCCGTGTTAAGTTTCTGATACTTGAATCCTATGCTACATACTTAGACATTTATTGAAGATTTTAAAAGGTGTGAGTTATATTTTATAGATAATACTTTTATTAAGAGTTCAAAATTAAAACGACCAGACAAAATAGATAATTAAATGACCAGAAATATGAGTTGAAATAAGTAAGCAATTCATTAAATATTTTCATTAGATAATCCTTCCTTCCTTCCTCAGTGGCACGACAGTTCAGGGTGGTCCTTGGCCTACTCAAGTAGCTTTTCCAGGTCAGCCTTCTTCCTGCTAGTGTTCTCCAATTCCTAGTTCTCAAAATTAGAATATATTTTTCTAGGCCATCAATCGATCTAAGATTTGGCCTGCCCCTTCCTTCTTCGTGGGCCAATTGGTTGAGTATCGAAGACTTTTTTAGTGGTGCGGTCTTCGTTCATTCTAACATGATCTTCCCAGTTAATTCGTTATATTTTGATGAAGTTTACAATGCAAGATTATTTATATGATTGATAGCTCTAAATTTGAACTTCTTCGCCATGTTCCATTTTCCTGAATTCCTCCAAAAAATGAATCTTAAAATCTTCCTTTCGTACATACTTATCATGTTCTCATCTGTGCGAGACATAGACCAAGTTTCACATGCATAAGTTAACACTGATCTCAAAAGGCTTTTATACAATAGAACCTTTTGTTTTTCTTTGGATTAAATTTGATTTCAAAAATTTTCGTATTTCATTAGCCATAGTAATTCTCTTTTGGATTTCAGTAGTACAATCGTTTCTATTGTTAATTTCCGAACCTAAATAAGTGAAGCTGTCAACAACTATACTCTTCAATTTTAAAGTGGGAATTGTTAAAACATGATTTAGTGTAAGGCATGTACTTGGTCTTATTCTCATTGATTTCCAGTCCCATCCTGAGGCCCTCTTTCTCTTAAGATAAGAAGGCCTGTTTGAGTGTGGTGGATGTTCGAGCGATGATATCAATGTCCTCAGCAAAGGCCAAAAAACTGTATTGATTTATTAAACATATTTCTTCTGATATTGATGTTGGAATCTCTTACCACTTTTTATAATGCTAGATTAAAGAGAAGACACGCCAGTGCATCTCCCTGTTGAAAACCATTTTTTTTTTATTTCCAAAGGGCCCGAAAAATAACTCTGCACCTTTACTACGATATTTGTCTGTCTCACTTAAGGTCAGGCTTTACAACCTTGATAACTTATCAGGGATTTTAAACATCATAAGATATAATCTTTGATATTTTTAAAATGTATTTTTTCTTGTTTTTTATTTTATAACTCTAATCACAATAAAACCTCTTAAGTCCATAAGAATTGCACAAGCAGGCGTGTATTGTATAAAATGCTACGTTGTATATATTAAAGATCAAAACGACCCGGCAATTCAATGATACGGAAATTTGAAATGCTAGTATATTTCAGGAATGGGGGGGGGAGAAAATGTAACAAATAAACACCGAACTGAACTTTTTCGCGTAACAGCTCAAGAGGACTAGGGCCTACTGTGCCTATCTCAGTTTACGAGAACTTAGGCGCTGGGGTGCACGTGTAGATGTTTCGGTCAAGTGGTCAGTCGGAAGCGAAACAAATGAACACTTATCATAATCAAAGTCTTCAACCAGTGAAATATATTTAAAGAAAACAAAATCGGCATATATTAGTACATTTTACACTCTTAACGGAAAGTGAGGAAAATATAATTCTAAATTTGAGCAGCAAGGACGAAATCAAATGAAATTCGTCCTTAACTGAAAACATCATTCATTTTCAATACAATTTCTGACATTCTAATTCATTTAACTTAGTGTAGTACTAAATTTTTTTTTTAAAAAAAATATAAATATATTTCAAAGAAATTTTATTTTGACGAATCAAAATTTCATCATTGAATACAATCTTGAAGTTCCCAAGCACATATAATGACAGGCTTTAATAAAATTAGACTAATGAATTGTAGCCTTGTAGGTTCCATTAAAAAATAAGAAACTTGAATATATTTCATATTTGATATTTTTGGCATGTTTAAGTATATTCAAATTTTAATATATATATATATATATTTCTTCTCGTCTGGAGACCAAATATCTTGTAATAGCCACACTATTTTTTAATTAAATAAGTTAATTTAGAACCCTAATGAGATAATTTCCCTCTTAGTTTTGAGAAATAAACATATGTAAAAATTTATTTGAAAACATTGAAACAAAACATTTAGTTATCAAACATGAATGACATGCAAATTTGTTATTTTAAGGTGGTCTTCACCAAAGGACCAGCTTCCTGTTAAAGAACTAATGGTTTCCCAACGGTCACGTAGTTTTGTTTAGGAAAAAAACCAAGACCAAACAAGTTAATCTTGTGGCAGTTATCTCTTAAACTAATCTCTTAAGTTCCTTAAACTCTCTTAAGTTGATCTCCTTTTATACAACCGACAGAGAAGTGACCGGCGCAGTTCCCACGTCAATCTCCGGCTTCAAAGTATACCGAACGAGAGGCGACAAGGACCAATGGCCGAATAGTAATCTCGGCTACGTCAAAGCAGAAATGTTTCAGTACCACTTGTCTCTTGCGTGGCATATTCCACCTTTAAAAAAACATAAAAAGGGGAAACTCGACGCTCCAACAAATTCCAACGAACTCTTTCCCAGACTCTGTAACAGATTCACTCCCAGACTCACTTGGACTCTGTCAAACCAACTATCAGACCTATAAATACTCCAGCCTAATGAGCAGCATATCGTCTTAACGAAGCCTTCACATCAGTAATCCAACCTCAACAGCGTGTCATCAATTTAAAAAAAACAGTAAATTTTTTATAGTAAAATTACTAAATAAA
Source organism: Trichonephila clavipes (assembly GCA_019973935.1). NCBI lineage: Eukaryota > Metazoa > Arthropoda > Arachnida > Araneae > Nephilidae > Trichonephila > Trichonephila clavipes. The sequence continues at coordinate 278,478 of BMAU01004657.1, forward strand.
AGCTAATACATATTTTAATGCAATATAATCTAAATGCATAGCCAACACAATTCCTAACCTTAAAATTCTTAATAATGATAGAATAAATCCAATGTGTATATGGACTTGACCTAAGTTTATTTCACAGCAGACAAAATTAGAAAGAAATGTTTCATTAAAGTAGTTCAAAGTGTTTGATTTCGTACAATATAATAGTTTCTACGTTAGAAATACTTGAGCTTCACGAATTGCAGCTATAAAATATATATCACATTTTATTCTCCGTCTGTCTTCTCTAATGCTTTCTTTTCCTGATTAAATTCGGATCAGCCAGATAAGTGACACCCAGACTAAGTTTTAATCAAGTTCATTTTTTTTTATTTGAGGTGAATTTAATTCACTGAAAGGATTAATCAGTTTTTCTTCTTTTATTGTTCCTTTTTGTGGAAGGTTTTGACATCAAATTGGAAATTAATATTTCGGTGATAGAGAATCTATTACCTTAAACATTTAAAAGACTTAATAACAATGATAAAAAAAGAAAGATACAAGGTTATATAGATAAAAATACTGAATGGATTAATCTGAAAGAAGATTTAAGAAAAACATTTTCGAACGTCTGGGCTTATTTGTAGTTATGCTTAGAACGGGAGAACACTCTGCATTCAATTTCTTCCCATGCAGTAAAATTTTCTATTAAATAAAACAGATAGTGTAGCTTTGAAATGTGATATTACAATCAATCTAAAGCAGGGGTACTCAATCCTATTTCCCGCCTAGCCACATACACCTAAATAAGTATTTCACGAGGGCCGCATGCACATGACAGTTATTTCATGCAGGCCGCAACATGCGGAGAATGGAAAAAACAGACTATAAGACCAAAGCAACATTGATAAACAAAATTGATCAGAATATTAAAACTAATTTTTAACTTTTATTTTAATACTATGTTAACTTTTCTATCGATTGATTGAGTGATTGAATATTAACGTCGCACTGTTTAGCTACATGAGGGCTTTTGGCGACGGACCAGGTAATTTTGAACCATGTTCAAGAGACGTAGACGACCCCTGAGCTGGCACCCCCTTTCCTAACTACCACACCAAAGGGAGGACGTTTCAGCTCTCGACAGATTTAAAGTGCATCGCTGCCCTACACGGCGGGTCTTTAGTGGTACTGGGCTCGAACTCATGACAAGGCAAGCCACGACCCAATACCTATACCACTCGGCTATCGTGGCCACAACTATCGAGCTATCGAGCACACGCAAAAATTTATGAATTTTTACTGAGTTATAGGATAATTTCTATTTTCTTTCATCTATGACCAAGTCTCTTGCTTACATTCTACTATTAAAAAAACAAATTGATAGCAAAATTTATACATTTGATTTCATGATTGATAGAATTTCCTGTTAAATTTTTTGTACATTTTTCTCCAATAATTGAATTTCTTAGTGAAATGGATCATGACTAGGCCACTCAAAAAAGGTTGTTGGGCCACATGCAGCCAGCATTTTGAGTATCACTGATCTAAATTATTGATTAACGTTGCAATTTTAACCCGGCACTCCACGCGCGAAAGAAACGACCTTAACTTCCCGTTTAAGCTATCTCATACGCAAGGGTGTTTATGTTTTTTTTCCGTAAAATTTGCTTATAAAGGTGAAAAAGGAAGAAAAGTAAGAAATAAAATATGATAATTACACTTTTTACTCTTACATTTAGTTTTTGTATTCTGCAGTACACAGTACATTGTTTATACACTCTCTTAGTCTTCGTCTATTAGAGTTTTCCATATTTTTCTTATTTTTACTTCTTTTTCGGGTATATGTATACATTTTTTAATTCCTCATATTCTATTTTTTTAAATTCCTCGCATTCATTTTTTTCCTACACAAAAAAGTAAGTAAACATTTTAAGTGATATTTCATTATTTTTATTACTTTTAAACTCTAGACTATTTCATCATTTCAAAAACTTTCCTCGGGGAAAAAGCGACTCCTTAAAATTATTTTTCTGGTGATTTTTGTTACAGCTAGGACGCGATGTTAGATTCCATATCACTCGACAACACGCAGCATTGGCTCGTAGTATTCCGATAAAATTAGTTCCCAAAATAGTAGAAGAGGCATATTAGCCATCTTAAATTTTCACTTTCCATTGACCCCTATAGTTAGCAAAATTAATATTTTAATAAAAAAGAATACATTAGTCAACAGCTGTAGCTTTGCATGTATCGCGTAGTATGAAAAAATTGTTTTCCCCTATTCGCTATAATGCTCATCTTACAATACTCAATTTTTTTTCACGCATGAAATTTCTCCTTTTTAATGCAACTTTGACCAAGAGAGAGAGAGAGAACACCAGTTTTTTAAATTTATTTATACAGTGAAATTTATTATTTTTTAGCAAATCCAATGTGCATCTTTATCCGTTTGGTGAAAATCCATAAAAATAATTTCTAATACTTTAAAAAAAATGTTCTGGTTTCAGAATTTTGGTAAAAAGGTTGTTATGTACCTCCCGTTGGAAGTACATCTCTCGAAGTATCAGCGTGAGCTAGAGGTGTAGGGTTATCGTAAGAACTAGAATCAAACATTATCTTAATATGATTTTATTAAGAAACTAAACTTGATTTTATTAAGAACTTAAACTTTGAACAAATATATAAGTTAATGAATTAGAGAATCTACGAGATGACGTAATACGCAACACACAATATAATACAGACCAATCTCAATAATTGAACCGCCTAATCTTCAAATATAATAATAAGTAATCTATCCTACCTTATATTATTATGTAATAAACTTGTCTTTATCTATAGTGGTAAGTAGCTTTATGTTTAACTTCTAGACGATTACCAATATGTTTATCCACAACACGTAGAACTTGAATCTTTGGACGTCGAACTTCAATAATCATCCAATACCACAACGCACATCAATTGTCAAACATTCCTTTACACTACCATTACATTGCCATCATTGCCCTCACGCTTACTGTAAGATCCTATATTTATCCTATATTATTTGTATCTCTTCACTTCTCGTTTCTTGGATTTGGTTGGAAAAGAGTTGCCATTAATTCTGTCCCAAAGAACCCAAAGGACTTGTTAAAGAAAAGACGCGTAAGTCGTCACAAGGTTGGGATAAAAACTTTTTAAAAGAGTCATGCATAAATTAATTATACGCATTAACCATTATTAAATGCGCGATACCATTATTAAATTTGTTGTTTGAAAGCGGAAATGCTGCAGATGTGTGTGTGTGTGTGTGTGATATGCCTCAATTTATGAATGTTATTTTATTTTACAAGAAATTATATCCCCCCCCCATTTTCTAAGAGTTTGTTAACTTTTTAAGTAATTCTTAGAAATTTAAATTGAATTTTTATTCCTTTATTATTTTCGGAGTTTGAAACTTAAAAAAAACTAGTATCGAGCCATCCGAGTTATTTTCTAAACGTAATAAACATGAATTGGTCTTATAATCACCACACCAGTTCTGGGAGTTTTGTTGTGTGTATTTTATTTCTTCCAAAAACTCATGTTAAATTCTTACAAGTTCTCGTAAAAACGTAAGTTCTGACATAAAAAATTCATTTTCAATGAAAAAATTATTTATTTTTTCATTGAAAATGAATTTTAATGAAAACTTATTTATTTATTCTCATTGAACATCCGACAAGAAATATGATAACTTAGGAGAGAAGTATAGTGGATGGATTGCAATTCTTGTGATGTCAAAGTCACATAACTACAAGCATGTGTTTTTGGCCTATCAGTAGGCAGGTAGTAGTACCACGGTTCTCCCCCACTATTCGAAAAATTAACCGTTGCAGCAGAGGAGGCTTGATGATCTGAACAAGGATTCTGTTGTATGACCGTACAGAACGCTATGTCTTTGCAAGAGGCACTGTGACTGCTGTCAGGTATAAGGATGAGGTCTTGGAGCCCCATGTTTGCCTCTTCACTTAGAAAGTTAGCGCATATTTTAGTTTCATGGATGACAAAGTGAGGCGCATAGAGCTTTTCTGGAATGTGAGGATATTCACCAAATGGATTGGCCAGTTAGATCTCCTGGCCTCATCCCTATATAGAGGATACCTGGAATGCTCTGGGGAGGGCAATTGCAACCCTTCTCCTCAAGGCCTGAAAACAAAGATGCAGAACGAATGTGGGATTAATTGCCACAGGATCTCATAAATTCCCAGTATAAAATCATGGAGTGATGACTGCTTATCTGAAAGAGTTGACCATTTTTTGGGGGTTAATTCTGCTACTACTGTTTCATAATACCTTTTGACTTCAATGAGTGTTACGCACGATGAAGCATGTCAATTTTAACTGTTCAGTGGCTTTTTTTACTTTATATCATCCCTATAAACTTAACTTAATGGCGCAATGGCAATGAGGGCCAAGGCCTAATGTGTTCAACTCAGTATATACGCAACCTAAGGCCCTGAGGTATATCAACCCTATATACATACCAAATTTCGTTAAAATCTGTCTAGTAATTCTAGAGATAATCAACAGTATGTAAAAATTATCTTAATTCTGAAAACCTATATATTTATCATATATAAGAAGTTTTTTTTTTTAAAAAAATTAATAGCTTTTTGAAAATATTTAACGTTTTATCATCTTAACCCAATTTACTTATTTGAAATTGAATCTTAACTGTACAGGTACAAAAATAGCTACAAGTCTAATTTCAATTTGTTTTGAATTCGATGGCGAACACGTGGTTGTGCATTTATCATGTGACCATCATGAATATAGTCCATTCCAATAAAGCACTATTCGTTGAGCCTTTCCTTTTAATTTTTGTTTGTCGTGAGCTCATATCTATGTATGATGCAAATCGACCCGTTTCATCTGACGTCATAATCACATGACAGTACGCTAAACAGATAGTCAAGGTTTTTCATTCGTGTTTGATTCCACTAAATATTTTGGCGGCATTTTCGAAATTGCATCTACTATCATACAACAAAATGTGTGAAATCCTTTCTTTCCTTTAAATAAAAAAAATGTATGTACAATTTTTTATTTTTATGGATTATTGATAGCTTTATAAATATATATATATATATATATATATATATATATATATATATATTTAAATTTCACATTAATGTTTTTTTTTTAAATTTTATTGCAAACTTACAATTTGTAACTTCTTTGAACATCTATTGCTAAATTATCTTGCTTGGCTATCGATTCCGGTTGCCAAATCATCTATCGCTAAGTTAAGTTGCTTGACGACCGACTCTAGTCGCCAAAAAAATTGACATCGCCAAGGGTCTCCTCTATACTTTAACACTTAAAGTATACAGGATTTTGTTCGATTGAATAATCCATAATTTTTTGAAACACAATGTGGCTGGCAAACTAATTACTAAACCTTTAAGTATATAAAAACACAAGACATGATGTCAAAAAACAGAAGTATAAACTAAGCTTAAAAATCTTATACTATAAACTAAAACTATGTATATATTTAATAATTATACAAAAAGCAAGGCTAGAAAACATAATAAAAATATTTAGAGTACTAAAAAACTTTAAAAATAAAGAGATAATATAAAATTTGAATGTAAGCTAAATCGACGGTTAGAACTCGGCCACAATTGTAATACGATTAGCTGTTATCGTTTATTTGATAATCACGAGTCAATAGCTAAACGATCGCAGCGTCCTCTGGTTATGAGTCGACACTTCATTTTAAAATACTACATCGTTTGGTTTGCATTTTATTTCATTCACTAGATCAGTTATACGCAGACCAAATGAAAGCAGTTATTTACGTTTTCCGGGTGTCATTTATAATGTAAATAAAGTAATATCCGAAACTTTTTTTTCTGTTCTATTTGCTTTGTCCTAGTGTATACAAGTCTTACGCTATCTCTCTACACTTGGCTTCATTAGCACCTTTCTTTCTTTTATTTGTTCTATCGATTTTTGACACCTTTATCCAGTTACAATGGCGGTTAGATTACTGTGTTCTTGTAACACCTTTCGAAACATTATGCATCATTGTTGAAATAGCTCTTATTCTATTCACTATTATGTGTTATTCCCAATTGTTTTTATTTCTGTTATTCCACAGAATCGAAAGGTAACAGGTATTATTTGTTAAGAAGAAAACACTTCTGATTTTATTTCATTGTAGGGAACAAAAAACACTATTAGCAGAATAAATGTTTTAATTTTCTTAGCTTTCTTTTTAATTTTCTTTCAAGTACGCGGTCACTTCTAAATATGTTTCATTTTGTCTGGAACTGTATCATTTTATGATCCTATTAAGAATAAAATTCGAAATGATCAATAGTTATTTTTGTTTTATGGTGAGACTGATTTCGTTCCAATCGTGATTTTGAAAAAGCGTTTAAAAGGATATTTTTTACATAGTAGGTGTCGGTTGAATTAAATTGTACATATTAAATAATTTCAAGATTATTATTACAAAAAAAAATTATATAGATGCAATTTTTTTTGAAAAAAGGAAGAGAAAATAATATATATATATATATATATATATATAAGACTTCTGTTCAGAGCCACAACTAGAAATTTTACATTGTTACGAATTTTGTGTAAAATAGTCCAAATAATTTTTATTTGGATGTATAATGCATTTATACTATTCCATGTTGTATTTATTTTATGTTAAAATTGTAATATTAGCATTAGCAACGCTGTACCTTACGTTATAATGGTGATTCAATGAGAACTTGGCGAAATCTTGGCATTACTTTTAAAGACCAATTTAGCGACTTTGGTGACCATGTTGGTGACCGTTTTCGGAAGGTTAGGTAGCCTCTGAATTCTTCTAGAAATTAAAAGAGAAATTCACTATCTATGACGCAAGCATATCTTTCTCGAAAGATCCTTGAGAGCTATAAATACGGAGATGGTTGCCGGGATTGAGTAGTGTTGTTTTGACAAGCGATTAGCTCGACCATTGAGTGGGACGAGCGGTGCTTGTGAATAATCTTTTACATTTTATACACTGTTAGTTGTGTCTGAATGCTGTAGAAATTGTGTAGACCTTCTGTTATTTATTCTGCTATCGAATCCTGAATTTCAAGGACTGATTTCTCGACAATATATTTTCAACGTTCGTGACTGACGTGTTCTTTGCGACTAATTTGTATAAAATCCTCCAAGCTCAAGCTACGTAACAATATATGTAATTTATAAGTAGGTTTAATTATGTTTTAATGTATCAGATCAGAGAAATTTTAACAAAAAGCAACCATTAGTATTTCAATTGATGATAACTCTAAAAGGAATACGAATTTTCATATAGTCTAGTTCCCTTGTACAAAAATACCAGCTATATATATATAGGCAAAATAATACTATTATTGATGCATTTTTCACAAAAGAAGAATGTTTTAGAAAATGTATTATTCTCTCTTCATTTTTATCAAAAGTTGTATTTAAATAATTTTTTCTTGTACATAATTTTCTTAAAACAATTTTATAGGTATATTCTTATTCAACTGACATTAAATGACAAAGAAATTTTTGTTTATACGCTTTTTAAAAATCACGCTACCGAATGTGGCCAGTCACCTAAAATATCAAGGAAAAAGTTCGAAGTTTTATACATAGAACTTAATTTTTTCCCTGAAGAATATATAAAAGAATATATTTTTAGTTTCAATTATAGGGGGAACAATATCACTTTAAATTAGTAATGGTTTCTGAGATTTTATTTGACTGGTTTTCCATTACCACGTACGTAAATATATTTTATTTTTGATACATGCCTAAGCAATATTTCCTCGATGAAAATAACTAATGTGCAAAGCACACACACATAAAAACACTTTAAATTTAAAAATATGTTCTTTGTTACATATCCTACAAATAATTTAATTTTTCGCTTTTTATTACAGATCCATTCGAGATTTCAAATTAAATATTTTCAATTCATTCGGAATTTATTAAATAGCAATAAAATTTCTTACAATGACAATGAAAGACAGGATGCGTTTTGTAAGAGCACGCGATAAATTTAATCAGGTTTAAAAAGCTCAGGCACGAATAACATTGATTCAAATCAACATACATTTATTTTTAACCTTCCAATAAGTCTTTTCTCCAAAGGGAAATAAATGCATGATTCCACATATATGTACATATTTTTTTAAAGAAAAATATTCAAGAGAATTGAATTATCTTAATTTAAGTAGAAATTTATTGATGTAAAGATTTTATATATTAGAAAATAAAAGTTTAAAAAAGGGCTTCAATACCATTCATCATTTAAGGAAATACTGATAAAGAAATATCAAAGAAATCCGAGCTTTGCTTAAAAAAAAAAACTGTTGCCAAATCCGAGTTGACAGTCTCCAAAACAATTCCAACGGCAAATGAAAATAAATCGTCTGCGTTTCTTCATCGAGAGCGCTTTAAATGAAAAATATCGTTTGGTTCAACGGTTCTTCGTTTCACGGGAAGGCTTGGTGCTAGCTCAAAGGTTATTTTTGTAAATTCAAGTGCTTTTGATGTATTTCACGCTTCATCTTTCATAAGCACTTTTATTCAACACTTGCTGAAGAGCTTTATAAATAAAATATAAAAATAACTTTTTATTGATTGTAAGTATCTTTGAAACGATTGTAAAACAGGTATTTGAACCCATCGAAAGTGTTGCCAGTATTTAAAGTATATATATAAGTTCAAGTTTCTTTTATTACATTTATTCTGTATTTAAATGCGGTGCGAAAACATTTTTGATTTTCGAATGAAAAGGGTTTCAGATTATGTTTGGATAAATATAAATGTGTATTTTTGAAAAACTCCTTTTTTCCTTCTGTCTGTGTTTGGTTCACAATAATTACGAAATTATTTTTTCCGAATGCTTTTATTGGAAGACTTGTACAATATTTTTTATTAGAAGGATGGAAATAAATGTATATGGACTTGAATCCATGTTATTTGTTCTGAGCTTTTTAAATGTGATTAAAATTATTACCGGATTTACAAAACGTATTCTGTCTTTCATTGTCAGTGAAGATAATTGTGTTGCTATTTTATGAATTCTGAATGAATTAAAAGCATTCAATTTGATATATCGCACGAACATGCTCATTAAAAATTGAAAAAATTATTTATTTATAGTGCATGCCGCAAGAAGCGTACTTAAATTGGAAGTGTTTTCATGTTTTGTACGTTAGTAATTTTACAGAAGGAAACATTGTTCAGGCATATATATACTAGAGGACCCGACAGACGTTGTCCTGTACACACATCTTAAATTCAAAATAAAAGATTTTTGAATTTTCAAAACTGCGATCGCAAAGCAGTCTGCCGGATCCAATGTAAAACATTCCAAGATCAACAATTTATAAATAAAAAATGAATTAAATAAACATTTCTAAACCGAATCATAAATCTAAGCCATTCTCGAGTCCACTAGAACAGACGAAGACTTTCATCAAAATCGGTCCAGTCGTTTAGGAGGAGTTCAGTTTCATACACACGCACAGAAGAATTACATATATAAAGATTATTTGAAAAGATATTAATTAAAAACGCTTAAAAGCGTGAATCGACTGTATTTTCGTAACAATAAAGACCGAGTTTGGCCAGTTTGGCTGAAAATCAATTTTCGACGCCAACTTAAGTCTTTTTCAATTCCTACTATTAGCTCACGATCTCTACATATTTTATTTGTTTGTTTGTTTATGTATTTGTCTTGGAATTTTCAATCGTTAAAATAATACATTTTAAAGCGCTCAATTGAGCTGCAATGTAATGTACATGATTATTTTGGATGACTATACAATAATATTTAATTATAATTAATAAAAATTAATTGATTAAAACTAATTATTTAAAAAATTACAAATACAGCCACGTTGGCGACTTATGTCAAAATTTGAAAAGGTTTTTTTCTCACGTGTTAAAGCATTCAGTTGAAAGGAAATTTTATATACACGATTGTTTTGGATGACAATAAGATACTTTAACGATAATTGATAAAAATTAATTACCACTTAATGTTGTGATTCTATCATATGTATATACATATTTATATTAATTGCAACTATTTAATAAAAAGTAGCTAAAATAAGTTTTTTCTAGGTTGATCTAATTAGGAATTGATTAAATTTTTTTTTATATTACTTGTTTATAACAATAGCGTTGTTACAACAATGCAGGTGATTGTTGAGTTGTATTTTTTGAATGTTTTTAACTAATTGCGATATCGGACCGAATTGTGAATCTAAACCATTCTCGAATTTACTTGAACCCACACAAAAAATTTCATCGAAATCGGTCCAGCCGTTTGGGAGGAGTTTAGTGACAAACACACGCACAGAAGATTTTTATATATAAAGATATATATATATATATATATATATATATATATATATATATATATATATATATATGTGTGTGTGTGTGTGTGTGTGTATGTATGTGTGTGTATGTGTGTGTGTGTGTGTGTGTGTGTGTGTGTGTGTGCATGTTACAAGCCGTAGCATTTGAAAACTACATAGAGTGGAGGAATTTTGTTTTCCCAGAGTGTAGACCAAAGGCGCTACTTGTCAAACAGCTGGTTTGCGGGTAGGTTGTAAAAGTTATCTAACGGTTCAGGACTATTGAAATGACAAGACGCATAGGAAATAGGTCTCGTTTGGAAGCTCGATTTTTATGAGCAAGGAATGTGTCTGCATATGCCATTTACAGTCAAATCGTGGAAATTTATGGTGAAGAAGCAATGAGCAGACAACAAGCAGCGAAGTGGTGTCACTATTTTAAATCGGGTAGACAGGAGGATGTCGGAAACAGCAATATGGAAGGGAGCGACGGGACAAGTTCTTCAACGGCAGAAATCAACACGGCATGAATTGGAGAAATTATTCAAAATTATCTATGGACAGAGTTGAGACTGAACTATGGTAGCGTGCAGCATATCCTTTCTGATGTGCTGCGATAATCCAAGACAATGCTGTGAAAACATCTGCCGAGACTTGGCTCAATGAACACAGGCCTGATTTTTCCAAAACGAGTTACACAAGTTGGTTCCATGTTCTGATAAATGCCTAAATAGACTTGGTGATTATGTCGAAATGTGACAAACACGTATGCTTCTCAATTCCTTTTTGTATTGTCTGTCTATTTTTAATAAAAATGTTTTGTTTGACTTATAACCTTTTTTCTGATCAACACTCTTACTTATTAAAAGTGACATTGTTCCCAGTATTTTGAAAAAAATATTCCAGAATCTTTCAAAATATATTCTTTTATATTGGCTTGGAAATAAAACATAAGCTATGTCACTGTATGAAACTTTGATCGTTTAATTGACATTTTAAACTTCAAAAATAGTTAATAATCATTTCGAATTATTTTTAATGGAACCAGAAAGGATATAATAAAGAAAATGATAATTGGCTGTAACCTTGTACGAATTGCTAAGATAATTAAAAATCGTTGCAATTGCTCTGTTAGTAGTGTTTTTTGTATCACATAATGAAATAATATCAGAAGTTTTTCCCCCTTAACACTAGAACGTCCGTCGGTGTCAATTGAACACCTTAGCTAGTTTACTTTGTTTTCCTTTCCACATTTTTGAGGGAAATTTGAATATTTTTCGTGAATTTTAATCATTTTTCCTGGTGGTTACATAAAAAAAAGTTTTGTGGCTTTAGGTTAATTAGAAGTGATTTTACAAATAAACATACATAGAACGTCTGCTGGTGCCATTTCGACACTTAAGCAAATTATCATTATAAAAAGCGGTCGTCCAACAAAATGTAGTTCACTAAGTATATGTCATTAGTAAGAAAAACTTTCGTAAGTCCTATCGCACATTTGTCTGACCTTGAATGCAGTTTTATTGAGTACATAGTGGAAATGAACCAATTATACTAAAATTGTTGTGCCTTGTTACATATAGTATTTGCTTATCTGCTCATAAAAAAATCATTCGATTTTCGAACTTAGTGTAGAGAAGACACCCTGAAACGATGGTTCTTAGAAAAGGTCTAAGCCCTGATGAAATTGCTGATTTGTTACGACAGCTTTATGAAAACGAATCAGCTCAAACTTAGATTCCGATGAAGACATAAGACTGAATGAAAGTGACTGCGAAGGATCTGAAGCAGTGTAATTGATTATATTCCAGTAATTCTTGATATATATGTCGCTAAGGATGAAGCAGAATGGATACTGCATAAAAGTAATATTCTTGGCTGATTTACGACTCGAAATGTTCTGCGACAAAGCAGTGGTCCAACAAGCTTCACGAACATAATGTCAACTTCAGTTTTTGATGATATAAAGAGCCACAATATATGTTCATTACATGAAATAATATTAAAAGGTCTTAAAACTAAATCCTACTGAATTATCTAGTTAAAACAATTATTAGTCGTAAGTCGTAATTATTAATTGGGTAAAATCCTAGGAGGACCCACTGCTGTTTTTGGCGCCAAAAAGTTTTCGCCAAAAAGCGCCAAATTGAAGGTTTTCAAAAAGGCGTCAATGACGAAAAACTCTTGGGAAGTGCATGCGTCAGCGGGGGATGAAATGGGCGTTTCGCAAAGATGAAAACGAATAAATACATTAAATTAATCATTATATAAAGAAAAAAACGGAGAAAGCAATGAAATTCATTTAAAAAAAGCATTCTAAAACCAGTGTGTACAACATGATTTACATTTTTAAAAAAGGACGAAAGGGGCGTTTCACAAATATAAAATTGAAGAAATACATGAAATCAATTTTAAAAAATGTTAAAAAGCACTTACCTTACGCTTGCATTTCGTCATGATGTTGGTGGATACACCCTTGCGATGGATGCAAGGAATTTATGAAAATTCTCATTCACCAACTTGTGATCGTAAGATCGCCGCCACATGTCTTATTAACTTTGTCATATTCTTATTAACTTTCAAGTCATTCATCACGAACTCATTCATGCTCTTGCCAAACCAATATCTCGTCAAACGCAAGATAATAGTTATAGCAAGTTTGCTTTCGCTAAACCAAGTGCCCTTTCTCACACTCCGAACGACGTCGTGGCGATTATCTTTCGACTGGTTGCGGCAACGCCATTCGTAGCCGTCAACCGTTCCCTTTCGCTTTTGCAAACGCATATTTTTTTTTTACACCTCGAACATTCATAACGAGAAGCAATTAAATTAGCTTTCATACACCATTCTAACGTCTCTTTCTTCACCTATGTGCCCAGGAGCACAAAGAAACCTATCGTAGCCTCACTTTAAAGTAATTTCCTTTCACACGCCATTCTTAACTACCTCCAGCGAAGTCAAATGTCAAAATGACGTTTTTTCGGAAAAGGCGAAAAATGTTGCACTTTTTTTAGGGTTGCCATTTTTTCGGTGATTTGAAAATCCAAATTTTTTGATGAAATGGAAAGGTTACCATATTGTAACCTTTATCGCTCAAAATTTGGCGACAAAAAATTTGGCGACCAAAAGTGGGTCCTCCTAGGATTCAACCATTAATTGTAAGTCCTGCAATTATTTAGTTAAAACAATTACTTTATATATTTTATAACCCGGTGTCGAAACGACACCAGAGACGTTTAAGGGTAATCGAAATTCCAGACGTTCTAGTGTTAACAAACAAACCCATTGCCTTTTCAATTTGCTGAATGTGAGAAATAAAAACAATGGGGAATAACACATAATAGTGAATGGAATAAGAACTACTTTAACAATGACACATAATGTTTCGAAAGGTGTTGAAGGAACGCTGTAATCTACACGCCATTGTAACCGAATAAAGGTGTCAAAAATCGGTCGAACAAATAAAAGAAAGAAAAGCCCTAATGAAGACAAGTAGAGAGATAGTGTAAGACTTGTTTGCACTAGGACAAAGCAAATAGTGCATAAAAATGTTTCATCTATTACTTCATTTACTATATAAATGAGACTCAGCTAAAAGTAAATAATTACTTTAGTTGGTTTGCATATAACTGATTTTGCGAACGAAATAAAACATAAACCGAACGATATAGTTCAAAATGAAATAAATATCAATTTGCATCACAAACCAATACGAACAAACGAAAAACTAAAACTAAAAGGAAAGTCTCAACCAATAGCGCTTTATCAGAATGGGATAAATTTCTGACTGTCACATGACAAGTACAATCACATGTTCTCCATCGAATTCGAAACAGGGAGAATTAAAGGTACTTATTTTTCTGCTTGCATAATTTAAATTCAGTTTCGAATAAATAAATTTAGTTTGGAAGTTCAAATGTTGAATTTTTTTAATTCATTTTTTTAAAAATTATTCTTCACATATTTTTTTTTAAATCGACTGCATTTTGTTTACTTATATACGTTATCATTGCTAAAAAAATATGTACTTTCAAAACGAAATGTTCCTCGGAAAGCAAATGTTGGCAACAGTGAGGCACGTGAATTGATCCGCTAAAAACACGTGGTTGTATTCATCGTGTGACTGTGACATCACATGACCTTTTAAAGGGATTGATTTGAGACACGTGATTACCATTATCATGTGACGATGACACCACATGATATAGCTCGTTACATGGTAATTTTGACTAAAGGCCAAGTCTTGTCCCGATAGCAATGCCGAACTCGAATTGATCCCAAATGTTTTGAATTATAAAATGTTTAGTTCCCTTTAAATCACTTTTCTATATATTAATTTAACTTTTAATTACACAGTATTTAAAGATAAAAAAAGTCGAAAAGTCCCTTCCATATTATTATCTCTCTTCTGCTATATTTCCATAATTGATCTAACTCTAATTTACACGATTATTTAAATCATTGGCTGATATAGAATCGTATTTTGTTAAGGTTGTGCTGTTTAAGTTGGCATTTTTTGTAAGTGGTAACATGTAATCAGCATTTGTTTATTTTTCAGATACTATCGTTCATCTAGAGATCTTTTTGATCATTTGAGTGATTATAAAAAGAAAAGACTTCCGTGGAGTATAAACTTTAGCTACTAATAAAATCACACAAATCATGATTAACATTTTTTTGAAATTATTTCCATTTAATGTACCTGAGACGTGAAAATACTTCAAATTTTGCATTTTTTAAATTTTACTTTTAAGAAATAGAGGGCACTTTGATGCATCCATAAATGCATTATTTATGAGAATTCGATTAATAGAACGCTAGAAAATTGAATTTTAAATTTGTAAGCAAATGTGATGTAACTACGATTCAGGTCATCTTTCTTCAAAATCCGTTTTGTATACAATATGTATTGTAAAAACTAAATTTTTTGTACAAAGAATGTAATTTTTCTGTATTATATGCTCAGATTTATTAAAAATTCTACATTTATTTGTACAAAAAATTACGGAAAATTTAAATGATTAGTTACAAAAGTTTAAAATAAAATTTTATTTTTGAAATGTTAATAATGTCTTGTTTTTCATTTATAAATACTCAGTGTAGTTCTTAAATTATAAATCAAGTGGATATAGTAACATAGACATTTCGTTTTTTTTAACTGCTTCCAATCAACAATTGAATGCTTGAATATTTCTATATGTTTATAACTGTTAATTGAACTTTAAAATAAATAAATATTCATATGTATGAGTACAAAAACAGAGATTCTTTTATTATAATTTTTAAAAACCGAGTTCCATTTAAATTATACATCAAATTCCCTTTTTAAATTGATCAAAGACGTTTTCTTTGTGTGAGTGTATTTTTATAATATCTTGTAATGATGATGGTCAAAGTGAAGTAAAAATGCTAAAACTTATAGACATAAAATTTTGGTATTTTAAATGGAAGAAGGGGTGAATCATTAATAACACGTGTTGATGAATTAGGGAAAAGAGTAATTAAAGAGACTTCTATAATATATATAATCTAGAATTTTAAACTTACAATTTAAAAACTGAGAAATGATGCAAAATAATCCAATTAATTATGGTATGGCTTTATATATATTGTATTAAAAATATTATTATTTTACAAATCATAGCTAGAAATATCTTTATTTGCAATTTTCTCAAAATGCATTTTTTGGTGATTCTCCGGTACACTTTTTTGAAAATCTACTTTACCTATAGTGCTAATATTTTACGTATTATAAGATGCATACATTGTCAACAAAGATAATGAATTTTTTTTTGCAAATAAACATTTAAATTTTTAGATATAGCACAATTTCTGCATAAAATGTAAAGTAAATTTGAATCACTAAATTTAAATTAAAAAATGTACTTAATTTTTTTATTGTAATTTTTTTTTAAATTTCATTTCACTTATTTCATAGATTGTTATGTTTGCAATAACTCAGTAAAATTTTATAGCTATATATGTAGTGAATTTAATGCAAAGTGTACCTAAATGTAAGTACATGCCTCGAAAAAAACAGTTATTGATTATATTTATTGCTCATATATAGATTTATATGTTATTTAAAAAGGAAGTTTTTTTTTACATTAACAGGTACCTAAATATATAGGTAATTCAACGTAAAAATTTTACTTCATTTGCTTTTAATTTAAATGAGATCCATTTAAGTTTTATGTAAAAAAAGTTATTTCTTCCTTGTCGCAGACGTCCTAGTTACTTTAAACAAGGTATAAAAATTGCAAATAAAACGTCAGAACCAAACTATGTGCGTAAACTCTTTGTTAATAATGTATAAAAAAGAAAACATAAACTGTAATTAAATCGGAGTTCAAAGATTTTATGCAATCAGTCTCAAAGAGCAAGGCAATATCTCAGGAGCAATCTAAATTTATTGTCTAAAAACAAACCTTGAAATACAGGATACAGCAGCGATATTTGCAGACTGAGTCTCAGAAGGCCTTTACACCTTCTACGGCAATCAGACACAACTATCAGTGTCTAAAATACAAGTATGTGATATATTATTCACAATCACTAGCTCGTCCTACTCAACAGCCGAAGTAATCAATAATCGCTGATCGACACTTCAATGATTAAGACACTACTACTCTTCATCGGTGAAAATAATACTAACTCAGTTTCGGCAAGCGACTCCCTATATATAGTCTGCACGGAATTTTCTCAAAAAATTCGCTTACGTGATAGATCGTGATATTGGTAGAATTCTCCAGTAATTTCCAAAAGAATCCATAGGATCACGAACTCGCCAGAAATGGTCACCATCGAAAAAAATGAGGCCAACTTGGCTCTATCGCCAATATTTCGCTCAATTTCCATTAAATCTCCATTATAATGTAAGGAACAGCCTCGCTTGCGAATATTGTAATTCTAACATAAAATAAATACAACAGAAACGTATTACATACAAACGTATTACATTGTTAAAGTATTACATATCCACACACACACACACACAGATATAAATTACTTACTTTATTTTTAAGTATTCATTACACAAAATTCGTAACAATACTGTACCAGTTCTGGAAGTTTTTTACTTACAAAAGTAATTAATTTTCTTTATTTACTATTGTTTCTTTGTTTTTTGTTTTCTTAAATGCGAATGTTCCGAAATCGGAATTTCTTAAAAGTAAAACATAATACATATCTCAACCAAGAATTGCGATGTGCTATATGAAGAATTAAAAAATTAAATGTTGAATAATTATCCCAGAAAGTTGGAAAATACCTTAACTTTCTATAAAGTTACAAAAAAGTGATTTCTAATTAATTCATAACATTTACCTACTTAATCCAGTATTTTTTCTCAAAAATCATTAATTCGGAAATTTTTATATGTTTCCGTTATTGAAGTTAATTTTTTATGTATGATATATGCTTAAATCATTATCGGGGGTTCGTGTGACTTTCATCCACATAATCAGCAAGCATTTTTTATCAAAACATGATATTTAGTACGAAAAAAAAATAGAATTAAAATTTTTATAACGTGAACAGGAATTATCTCAAAAATAAATGATTTTCAGCTAACAAAATAAAGTTCTATATGTTACAAAACGCTGAAGATTTGAAAGATTGTTCATCGTATACCAATTTAAGGCAACTGGAAGGCAACTGATGATGCATCTCGGAATTTTGCGACATGTTGAAGTGAAAGACAGTCCTTGTGTGGGCATTGCATTCTTCAAACTTCCACATCACGCTTTTGAGCCGTGACAGATTTAACATGCAACGGCAACATTTCATAACGGGTCTTTGAAGTAGCAACAAAATCCGAACCCACGATTCATCAGATATAAATTTGTGACCATGACCTCTTAGCTCCCACGGTCACCGCTGAAATTTGAATGATAGCAGTGCAAAGGAAATAATTTACATGATTACATTCATTTCTAAGGATGGATGTTTGTACAACCTGGGGCCGAAATTATTTTTATAATAAGCATAACATTAATGGACTCGATTCATCTGACGTCATAATCACATGATGGTATGCTAAACAAATAGCCATGTGTTTCATTTGTGTTTGATTTGACTGATTATTTTGGAGGCATTTTTGGATTTGCATCTACCACCATATAACAAAATGAAGTACTGTAGCGTATTAAATTGCCATAATGACTGTAGAATGAAAAGTATGTTTCCTCTGAAGAATCCATATTTATTTAAAAAAATGGCTACAAAACTTGGGTCAAATAAACTTCAAATCATCTAACTATTCATCAGTATGCTCCGACCATTTTGAAGAAGCATGCTTTATGTATCAGTTTTTCACCCACAGGACATTAAAACCAAATTCAGTTCTTACAAAATTCTCTTTTTCCGAGCCATTATCTACCCAAAGAATTTTGCAGAGTAGGAATAAATCTTCAGTGTCTCAGAAACTAAAAGATGTTCCAAAAAATATTTCAACTTTTCAATTTTTTAATTATTTCGGTACTTACGCACTGTCGCAACAATTCCCAACGTTCAAGATAACTCGCCAGGTTGGCAGCTTCGATTTCGTATAAGTCGCATGCACTGAATTTGCAATCATGTACTTCGATTCATATAATCTCTCCAATAGATTGCGAAAATACGTGCGTACCCTTATTTTATTTTCAATATTTTTTGTTTTTATTAAATACGGCGATGATATATTTAAAGTTTTAGAAACAGTCTGAAATATTTTCTGGGCATTTTGAATTAAAAGAATTTTAATTTTGCAGACATAAAGAAATACCTAAGTAAAGTGTAATACAATTAGCTGTCATTGTTTACTTGCTAATCACGTTAAAATCGGTAAACGATCATAGTACCCTCTGGCAATGAATCGACCCCATTAGCTGCGTGTTGGTAAAAAAATAGATCATAACAATATTGAGCATAATTTTCAAATCGAATAAAATAACGTTTGAACTGATTATTCGATGGCATCTTTCAGGGTAAAATGACATAACATGACATTCGCCGATGTAGCTTAATTTTAATTCTCTTGTGAAATTCGTCTAGAGTAGTAAAATAGAAATGACTTTTTACCATGCATAGAGTACTATCAGATAGCAATTTAAAATGCCTTTACTAACTGATAACTTTTTACGACTGGAGAGGAATGGGTTTTCCCTTCTAGGTTTATTACGCTCATAGGTGAATCTACTAACTGATTTAAGCAAACATTTTGGTTTATTATTCATAATAAATGTTTAAGCATTTTAAATGAATTTTGATTCTACAACAGTACTTCTTAAGACTTCAAATATTTGTGACCCAGTATTCTATCATATTTTTCATCGCACATCCCTTCCCTCCATACAGTAACAATGTATTCAATAATACTATACTTCGACACTAAAGCTAGTTCATATATAATTGTTACACTCAGACAGCGCGTTAATTGCCCAGGGCGTATATGCGTCTTTCTGAAGTACGATGTACTATGTGCGCTGCTGTCATAACATTTTTCAAAGGCATTGGAATGCAATAAAAGGATCTTGGCAGTATTTGCGAAGGATTTGCTTATTGATTCCTTTTCTGTTCCCTTCCCCCAATACACAAAATACGATCGCTTGTGTGTTAAGCGGTGGCACTGGGGAGAGAATCGCGTAAGTTTTAATCGGCATTTAAGGGGTTAATTATAAGCTGTATAAATTATCAATGTATCCTAATTTTTGCATATAATTTTATATATGACAAGCCCATGGGGTCACTGATAATTATTAAATTTGTTCTTAACTCAGTATTGTTAAATTAATTGTAAAATACATTGCATAGTACCGATACATTTATGTGTATTATATCAGTGTAAATGTGTGTTTTATTTTTATTACGTCAGAATATATTTTGCATGTATACTTTCAATTAATAATTTTTTCCAATAATCCTTTGTTTTCGACTTTTCAATTGGCTCGCCCCCCTCCTCGTAGAGTTATCATGCCCTCCTAGGGGAGCGTGCCCCCTTGAGAAATGATGTTCTACAGTGTTATTCATTCGATTTTATGCTTGCCTCTAAAATGGAATAAGAAACTATTCGGAAGAAGGTTATTTAAGAAAAATGAGATATACTTCTTAAAATAAAAAGATTAAACTGTATTTTTGATGGTGTTCTTTGAAAACAAAAGTACAAAATGAAATGAACTTTGAATTCTAATTTCATAAATCATTTTTTTGAAAAACTATAACAAAACTCAAGGAAAAATGTGTGTTTAGTAGACTTTGTGTGGGGTTGGAAAATGTTAAATCTTTCAAAAAATTTAAGCAATGATTGAGGAAATTCATTGTTTCTTATTGTATTATGTTAACAATTCTTTCTTTCAGCATATGATGTTAGAAAATTGATAAATACTATTCGCATTGCAAAATTCATAAGAAAATTTTTCTTCTTAGACCAAGCGCTAGAATTATTTACAACATATTTTGAGTAAATGTTTTTGAAAAAAAATACACTTATTTTTTTTTATTTAAATAAAAATATAAATACTCATGCAGTAAACATATGAATCCTTAAGCCTACTTTAAACATTGCAATTACCTTCCTGAAAGCCAGAGTTTTGGATGTTAATTCGATTAGTTATTCAAGTAAATATCCTCGCTAGAATAATAACTTCGATAAAACGTGAATATAAATAAAACTTCATGCAGATTTATAGATTTCTAAGAATTTCTATCTCAAAAACCGATTCATTCAAATTTACTAAACATCAAATTTGCTCAGAAAATATTATTTGAACTATTGTGAAAAACAAAACACAGAGTAATTTGAATTGATGCGAAAAACACACAAGTTAAAATTTAAATTTGTTTACCAGACTAGAAGATTGTATTTAGAAGAAAACTAAATTTATTGCACATATAAAAAAAATTAAACATATTTCCTAAGCATATACCTTTTACAAATTTTTATATTCTTCAATGATGAAAAAAAAAGAACATAATATAACATATAAATAACAATAAATAAGTACACTAAAATGTAATAATAGGCAGTCGTTGTGAACAAATGTTCACTAAGAACTATTTTCTTTCAAATTGGATTGAATTTGTGAGGGAAATCCTGATTCTCTCAATGGAAAAATAAATGCTCCCCCCTCTCACAGCTTTTCGTTTATACTATTTAATCTACTAAACACATTATTACAGTGCTTCCCAAGCTTCCAACGTTTGCGAACCAATTTCCAATAATAATTGTCGTCACCCCCTCCCTACCTACAATAAGAATGAATTGAATATAATAATAATGTATTTGAGATGCTAAAGTTACAATATTATTTTAATTATAAACCGTACAATTTACTAAGATAAGTATTGCATTTTATATATGTCAAGCCCATGGAAGTCGATAGTAGTTAATAAACTTGTCCTTGACTTAGTATTGTTAAAAAAAAATAATTATCATATACATTGGGCAGTAATAATATATGTATATGTATATTATATCAATTTAAATGTGTATATATTTTATTCTTTATTATGCCAGATCGTATGTATTTTGTTTCGTTCTCTTTCATTAAATTAATATTTTTTTTTAAATAATCCGTTATTTTCGACATGATTGCACCGCCTCCTTTAGAGTTATCACACCCTCTAGGGGGGTAGTGCGTCCCCACAGTTTGAGAAACGATGCATCATTAGTATTAAAGCTAATCTTCTGACGCACTGGTAAGCCTATTCTATAATAACATTGCCGCGTGTTCGAATACTGGAACTACAGTAGACATGCCTGGTAGAGGGGATGATATAGATTGAATCTTTTGGTTGTCAATGTCCCCTTTGGCGTGGTGTGGTGTGGTAGTTTGACACATCAGGTGTCTCCCCCTCACTTAACCGAGGTTAAAAATTACGAGGTCTGTCATCAATACTTTTCATGTTGCTTTATAATACAATGTTAATGAATGATAATGGGCAATAGCCTAATACTCAGATATTTTAAATCCTCATAATTCTGAACCATGCTCAAGTTACGAGGACGACACCTTAGAGGTTCCCCCTCTCAAAACTACCCTACCTACTAAAGGAAGGTTGCTTAATCCATGGTAATGTTTACGTACATCAGACCCTCTACATCAGTCCCTTCTCTAGGACATGTAATAAGAAGCAGGAGAACTAAACTTACAATGAAGCAACAATTGTAAACATTAAATTTTAGGCTACATAACTTTTTTTCAATTTTCATAAGAAATTTTTTTTTTACTTATAAATAATATTTAGTGCTTCTTACTAAATTGTTCGTGAGATCAGTGGTCTCAAATCCCCAGTCCGTGGACCGGAACTGGTCCGCGGATCAAATACCACTGGTCCGCACAAGAAACATTAAGTTATTTCCATTTTATTTACTGCGGCATATTTTTCTTGGGTTTGTGCAACTTTTTATGAAAATCCCTTTATATTTCTTGTTTTCACTTTATATTCGTTTTTGATGTAGCTATATTTTATTCTGAAGGCACGTTTAACTACAATTAAAATATAATATTATTAAATCAAAACAATCTAAAATATAAACAATCAACGTACTCCTCCTCGTCGGGCCGCGGTAAAATTATCCAACGTTGACCAATCCGCGGCGATAAAAAGGTTGGGGAACACTGCATTAGATTATCTGAATTCCTAAGTTGATTACGTACTAATTTACTGTTCGAATCATATCCTTACGAAGGAAATATTTCCTGCAATTCCTACCTAAAATAAATTTTATATATCGTAAAAATGTTGCCGAAAACTTACGTAACATTTCAAATATAAATATTAATATGTGTAATAAAATATAAAATATTTCAATATCCTTTATATCAGCGGTTCTTAAATTATTCGATTGCCGCGGCTCCTCTTTGTGTACCACCCTGAAATCCTGGGCCCCTAGCATTTTGTATACCCTGACTTTCAACACATCGCTGAAGGTGGTTTAAAGGTTCTTCAACAATCCTACGAGTAAGACTGCCTCTTCTGCTTGTATAAAAAAAATTTTTAACACTTCTTTTTTTCCTATAAGATAACAATATATATAAACATCTTATATATATATACACGGTGTCCGGGCTTAAAGTATCCCACAGTTATGGCTACTTATTACGGAACTACCCATCAAAAAGTAATTAACTGTTCATCCGTGAATTTGAAAACTCTCCAACATTTTTTAGCTCTAGTTCAAATTATCGCAAGTGCGCACATTATTCGGCAATCACAAACGATACAATTTTTACCCCGATTTCATTAGTAAAGATGTAGATGCCTTAGAAAAAGGTGCAGTGCGTACTTTGGTTAACGGAATTTGAATCAGTCACGCGTGTACAGCGACGTGTTCGAACAGAATGTCAATCCTCCGACTTCCAAACATATTCACCAATGGGAAAGAACTTTATAGGAGACTAATATCTCAAACTGGCAAGTACGCTTAAGTTTTCTTGATCGAAGACATTGTTGATCGCGTGCGTGATTCATTTTGTTGTAGTCCTGGTAAGTCTATTAGGCAAGCCGGTAGCGACCTTCCATTTTGTTCTAACACGTCGCTGTACACTGTAAGAAATAAATGTATAGAAAAAATTAGGATATAAAAACTTGCATTGTATATATATATCTTTATATATAAAAATCTTCTGTGCGTGTGTTTGTCACTAAACTCCTCCTAAACGGCTGGACCGATTTCGATGAAATTTTTTGTGTGGGTTCAAGTAAATTCGAGTAGGGTTTAGATTCCCAATTCGGTCCGATATCGCAATTAGTTAAAAAGATATTAATTAAAAACATTCAAAAAATACAACTCAACATTCACCTGCATTGTTGTAACAACGCTATTGTTATAAACACAAGTAATAAAAAAAATTTTTTTAATCAATTCCTACTTAGATCAACCAATAAAAAATTTATTTTAGCTACTTTTTATTAAATAGTTGCAATTAATATAAATATGTATATACATATGACATAATTACAACATTAAGTGGTAATTAATTTTTATCAATTATCATTGAAATATCGTATTGTCATCCAAAACAATCGTGTATATAAAATTTCCTATCAACCGAATGCCTTAACATGTGAGAAAAAAACCTTTTTTAAATTTTGACATCAGTCGCCAAAAGGGTCGCTAAGTAGCCAATGTGGCTGTATTTGTAATTTTTTAAGTAATTAGTTTTAATCAAAATTAATTTTTATTAATTACAATTAAAAGTTATTATATTGTCATCCAAAATAATCATGTACATTACATTTCAGCTCAATTGAGCGCTTTAAAATGTATTTTATTTACGATTAAAAATTCCACCGAGATAAATAAATCAATAAACAAACAAACAAATAAAATATGTATAGAGATCGTGAGCTAATAGTAGGAATTAAAAAAGACTCAAGTTGACGTCGGAAATTGATTTTCAGTCCAACTGGCCAAACTCGGTCTTTATTGTTACGAAATTGCAGACGCTCGCGATTCACGCTTTTTAGCATTTTTAATTAATATCTTTTCAAATAATCTTTATATGTGTAATTCTTCTGTGCGTCTGTATGAAACTGAACTCCTCCTAAACGGCTGGACCGATTTTGATGAAAGTTTTTGTCTATTCCAGTGGACTCGAGAATGGTTTAGATTTATAATTCGGTTTAGAAATGTTTATTTAATTAATTTTTCAGTTATAAATTGTTGATCTTGGAATATTTTACATTGGATCTGGAAACTGCGCTACGATCGCAGTATCGAACATTTAAAAATCTTTTATTATAATTCAAGTTGGTCCCAACAGTTGGTGCTGCGATCATTTCAGGAAAATATTTTGTCACTTCGTGTTATTATTTTGTTGAAATAAATCGTGTGTTAATTAAATTATTACATTTAGATGTAATTAGTGTATGAAGAGTTTTGAAGTGTGCATAAAAAATTATACATTCTCCAAATTTAGTATGCAATTGAAGTCAGAGTATTTTACATGATTGTCTATTAAATTTACACGTGCCTTGACAACAATTATCCTAACGTACAAAATCTATTTGTGTAGATAATTGATTACACACATAACTAAACTTTTTTTATTTAAAATTATTTCTTATCGGAAATAGTCTCTGTGTGTGTTTCACTTCTAAGCAACCCATAAGTATAAAACTTGGCACCTAATTACATTGTAATAAATTTTTAATACAAATTTTACTCAAACCAGTCCAGATTGTTAAAGCTTATTCATAAAAATTTGGAATTTTTGAATTTAAAATGCGTGTACAGGACAACGTCTGTCGGGTCCTCTAATATATATATATATATATATATATATATATATATATATATATATATATATATATATATATATATATATATATATATATATATATATATTGTTATTCAATTCTTTATCAAAAGTTTTAAACATAAGTCAGCCTGAATAATCACTTGATAAAATATAAGACGGATGCCAAAAGTAATAAAAATTTCAACAATTACAAATTTCCATAATCATATTTTCGAGGGTTATTCAAAAATTCTTGAAGACGTCACGGACATTTTATATACATAGTACAAAACATGGCTTGAAATATAAATTACTTTAGGAAGAATATGCGCATTAATATTTCAAAGTCTTGGTCTAACTCTTCTGAATTTAAAGCGAGCTCTCTCCTCGAGCAAACAAATCCAGAAAACAGATTCTTCGAGTTGGGAAAAGTTGGATTTTTAGAAGAATGAAAAGCGTTTCTTCTTCCTCTCTTTTGAAAAGTTGAGTTCTTTTCATATAAATACGTTCTAAGAATCCTGGAATTCTGTTTAGATTCTTCAGAGAATAATGGAAAGAAAAAGTTGGCATTTTGATGCATGTCCTTTACTTGTGATTTGTATTTATATTACTTTTTTGCTGGATTATATACATGAAAAACGCATTGCGAGGGGCTTTCTTCAACGAAAGGAAAAAGTTTTGGAAAATAAATTTAAATTCTTACGTAGCTCGCTATATACTTGTTATGTATTTTTTGTGTTTTATTAGATGGACCAAATGTCTGACGTTACTATTTTGAAGAATCAAATACTCTTACGAACTTACATATAAAACAAAAGACAAACATATCTTTAGTTAGCGCTAATTTATCTTGTTAAAAAAATGTAAGTATGTACAAAATATACAGGGCCTAGCATAAGTGATTCATTCATTTTGAAAATTTGTATCTTCAAAAATATTACAAATGCATGAAAAATATATGAAGAGAACCACACATTCACCAAGTTAGTAATGTTTATTCCACCCCCCATTAACCCATCATTGACCCAGATCGCGTCTACCGAAACCAGTGATTCCCAAAGTGGTCTACATCGATCCCCAGGGTTCTACAACGGCCTGCAAGGGGTCTACATCAGCAGGAACAAGAATTGGGGAATATATATATATATATATATATATATATATATATATATATATATATATATATATATATATATATATATATATATATATATATATATATATATCTGTGTGTGTGTGTAATATGGTGGGTTTTACTCAAATCGTAACTGCGCGCAATGCCTGAGCAAGTTTTCAATTTTTCTTCTATAATGGAAGGGCAAAAGGTACTTCATATGATTTTGGATTTTGTTTCGTTATATCACCTCATTGACTATTTTGAGAAATCTTTGTAACAAAAGGACATTCTTTTCGAATGGATCATCGTAAAAACATATTCTCTAGATAATTCACTGAAAATTATTCGGAAGATTATTAAAGTATGACTATATCACTTATAAATTATTTAAAATATTTGGATATGTTTTCTTGCAACAGGCTAATCATGAGAATTGTAATTTTCAAAATTCTATGCAAGCTGGTTGAAAAGATTCGTGTGTTTAATGTGTTAAAAATTCACTCGGGTGCGGAACGGTAACTCACGCTAGTTAAAAATAAAACTATTAACTTAAGATTGTGGGGGAAAACGTAAAAAATACTCATAATCTATTTTTTACATTAATTACAACCAAGAAACATTTAAAATCATCACATGATAATAGAAGCAACTCGAAACAAATCTCTGAAGTTTTTACTACTAAATTTGTTCATTAAAACCAAACAATTATACTAATAAAAATTTCTCGTAAAATTCACTCGATATATCACGTATATTATATACATAATTAGTTTTTTACTCCATATTACAATCCGTATTTCTTCTTGGGGGGTGACCGAGACGTCAGCCCAGAAATTCCTTCTTCGGAAATTCGATTCTGTCTTAAGTTATTACCGACATAATCCTGCGCTACTTCGTCCATCCCCTCTCGTTTTATAGATCAGAGCAAAAACTTTTTTTTTTTGTTCCTTTTCGCAGTCGGCCGTTCGGGTGTTTATTATTCTGCGCGAGACTTTATTCCATGCGGAAGATCCCCAAGGGAAAATGAGAGAAGGGAAGAAAATATTTCTGCATAATGCATATCCAAAGATTTATTTGTTTACACTGCCTTTCGCACACACATAGGAGAAATGGTTTCCTTTTTTTCATTTGTTTATTTGAATTCTTAACCCTAAAACTAAAACAGCGGAAAATGTTTCGAGTGATAAAAATACACACACATATATACAAACAACAAGGTTTGCCTTATGGTTTTTTTTTTTTTTACAGTTTCTATTGTCTAAGAATATTAGTTAAAATGCTTAAAACTATCTAGGAATGTGTTTCCGGGGCAAAATAGTTATCATCCCCGAGGGTAAAGTGATTATCGTCAGAAGTAATATTCTTAATTCATTTGTGAATAATTTTTCTCTTAACCAAGTTTTGAATATTTAAGACTGTATTTACGACTAAAAATGATCTTTAAAAAAATTGGGTAAAATATCTCCTTGTCTAAAACAACCGTTAGAAAATGAATTTTACAAGCTCGCGCTAGCCAAATGCTTTATTTATAGTTAAAAACATAATTAAAATAGATGTAAATTAAAGTCAATTAAAATACGCTTTGATAATTCAAAAGGGTTACAACAGTGAAGTAAGAATGAGTTCGCCAGGGGCTTATAACTATTTTATATGCACCAATTCATGCCAAACCTTACAACAAAGGTTGCAAATAGCAGCCCGCAAGCCACACGTGACACGTAAAGAGTTTCTTTGCAGCCGGCCAAGATAGTCAAAAAACCAAATAAACAGAAAATGTTTTCTATGTGTGAGTTGACACGTATTTGTCCGCAAACTGTTTCTTAGATAAAAATCAACAAGGGAAAATATTGATGCCAGTTGGCTAATATTGACATAAAACATGTAATGAGAAGTTTTGCAAGCAATCACACCCGATAGTAATAAAAAAAGTTGAAAAATTTGATAAGGTACATTTGTTCCATATTAAACGTATTTTAAAATCAAATGTGATTGCAGCTATAGGGGTATGGAATTAGTCTAATAAATAAATTTAATAAAACTCTCTTTCTCTCTGCAACTATTTTATTTAACTTACACATTTATTGGTTTTTATATTCCATAAAATCCGCGCACTTGTAACTCAAAAAATAAGCTCGAAATTTACAGGTACGCATTATACTACGAGTATAAAAAGATGTGCCTTAAAAATAATAGAAAAGAGGAGCATAGAAAGAAATTAGACTTCAATACACATCGAAACACTGTTTATTGAAAAGAAGTAACATTCTCCTAATGAACTTAAAGCTTTGTAGTTCTAAAAGTATACTATTTCTTTCAAACCTTGGAATACTATCTCGAATGAATGACTTCAAAAACCAAAAACATTCCCCATGTACATTTCAGATTTCTTTTCAAAAAAAGGAGTGCGCGTTTTACGGAGAATATACCTAAAAATAAAAATTGCAGCTTGAAAGTATAGACGCACGTCATACGACAATGCGCATTACACGACGGATTTCACGGTATATGGTGCAATTTCTTACCTTTTTTAGAATGCAATGAAACCATTTTTAAAAGGTGCACCCCTCCATTATCCTCCACTCACAATGTGGCTCTTGAGCCAAAATAATTGGTCACCCCTGTCTTGCAAGTATGAATTTTCAGGAATAAATAAAACTAAAAGCCATTACTAAGCTATTGCTTTATGCATAAATTCGATTGCAATCTTCTTAAATAATGGAGGTGATTTGCAATTAGTTTCTGTATAAACCTGACATGAAATTCATGAAATCAAAGTTTCCTGGAATTAAGATCCCGGTTTAATCTCTGGATAATCACGGATTTAGGCCTCATTTTCTAGAAGAGGTCCATTGAGATACAACACGTGGGGTACCGTAGAGGATGTGTGGTGTTGTAATCTCCCTCCTCCCTTAAGGACTTGAATGCATTGAAATTATTAGCTAATAACTTTAAATAAAGTAAGTTTTTTTTTTCATTTCTATAAGTCATTTCTTATAAAAGAATTAATATTCGAAATTCCGTACACCGCATAATAAATAAATAATATTTTTATTAGAAAACGAAGAATGGAATTTCAAACTTATTTTAGAATACGAATCACAATAGGAAAATACCCATTCTTTCCCTAAGAAAAATGTCTTGCCACTCCCTTGACCATCACCAATAGAATTTGACTTGCTTTGAAGTGTGATGCTAATAATCAATCCAATAAATCTTTTATACAAGCCCAGTGGCTGAGTGGTTAGTGCATCGCACTTCCACGCCACAGGTTCAACGTTCAAACACCGGCCTGGAGAAGGTTGAGTCAGCCTTTCATCCCTTCAATGGATCGATAAAATGAGCACCAAACTTGCTTAGGAACTTAACACTAGGGGTTTTCGCGTCAGACTGACCACCTTATTGGAACCTCTGCTCATGCACCTCAGGACCCAAGGTCGCGTATACTGAGTTGGGCACAGTAAGTCTTATCCCACATGGGATGTCGCACCACTGAGTTGAATTATCTAGATATATATATTATAAATGCGAAAGTTTGTGAGGATGTTTGGGCGTCTTTCACGCAAAAACAACTGAATGGATTTTAATGTAACTTTACAGTAATATAGCTTACATATAAGAATAACACATAGGTTATAATTTATAGCGTAGGCTATAATTTATAAAGATATTGTGTGAAGTGTCAAAAAAATAACGATATTTTTTCAAATAAGTAGGAAAAAATTCTGCCATCTGCAAGCAATTCTGACGTGCGCTGCAAAACAGCCCAGGTAAGCATATATCTATCTTTTGTTTGTGAAAGAACCTTTTTGTTTTGGCTACGCAAGGCGCTCGCTTCTAATTAATTCCTGTGATCAGCATAATCCCTAATTTTTTTTTATTTCAGAATAAAACTAAGTTTGAAGGGAGAGGTTGTTATAAATCTATATTGATATATCTTTATTTGAATGTTTTTTTATGATTTTATTATGCACATTTTGTAGTAAGAAATGGATCTTTTTTCAAAATAAATCCTGTTATCGCTTCTTGTACTTAAAGTAGATAAACTTTGTCTTTCACACTACATCATTTGGACATATATCCATAGTTTGTTTGTGGCTAGTAGTTAATCATAACGCTGTAATTTTAATTGAATAGGCGGAAATTGCATTTTTAAGTATAAAAATATTTATAACTACTGTACTGTTTTTTTTTTTTTTTGCTGAGTCAGTGAGTTAATATTAACGTCACCCTGTTCAGCTACAAGAGGGCTTTCGGCAATGAACTACGTAATTTTGAACCATAGTCAAGTGACGTGGACGACACCTCAGCTGGCAACCCCTTCTCCTAACTACTACATCACACCAATTTAGAAAGAATATTCTACCAAAACTTAGCAGGAATATTCTTCGAAATCCACTGTTCCAAGATATATGGTAGCACGGGTACTATGATGAGTATTTTAGCAGGGAAGGTGAATAGTTTTGTATCAGATATTACGTTTTCGCAGCTAACGGCGTTTTCAGCGGATTGCCAAGATTATTATTTTTGTCCCGAAAAAGTAGTTTATGTCAAAATTTAAGTGTCTTATGTTTTTGTATGTTAATGAAGACCATAGAAAATGATTTGACTATTTATTTTAAGTGAACGGTGTACATAGTTAATTTTACAGTGGAATATCTTTAATTAATTTATTATGTCTAACGGATTAAATTTCGCAAAGTGGAGTATTTCGTTTATGTATATCCCTTAATTTTAAATGTAGTGATCCAAAAAAAAATATATTGCATGAAAAAAAACTGTAGTAAATCATAATGCGGCAGATGAAGCATTATCGTGCATCCCTCCCCTACACGGCGGGTCTTACGAAGCTCTAATACTGCTCGAGCTATGAAAGTAGCTAGAAATTTGCCAACTTGACTTTATCGTTAACAGTTCTCTATGTTTTTCATTGAATCCCCATTGTAATTTAAATTTTGCTTGTAATGTTAAATTTTAACATAAAATAAATACAACCGAAAGTAATATTAATGTATTATACTTTCAGATATAAATTATTTACACTATTTTAAGCGTTCATTACACAAAACTTTTAACAATGTGTTACTTTTGCTGAGCAGAGATCAGCTTAGTGAGATATTTTCAAGAATCGACCCTCAAGAGTGTTACGGGGAGTTATAAAAAAAAATCCTTTTTATCAGCTATTAGATCTACATACTTAAAACTTAACAAAGGTGTTTTTTTTTCTTTCTTTCTTTTTTTTGTTTGGCTTAGATACGGAAAAATCTTTTTTTGTTTGTTTCATTTGAAATTCACATAAAATTAACTCATTAAAAACTTCTTTATCCTTCAATCTCTGTTGTTTAAATTTTCAGTTCACCCGTGCGAAGAGCGGGTATACCAGCTAGTTATTACATATATCTATTTTTACAAAACATTTGCACATTTTAGTTGTCTTCCTTACAGAAATAAGCTTCCATTGCAGAGAATTTTAATGTAAAATATTTACATTTATGATGTGATTTATTGCAACGCTGCATCAATTCATTCTCTGTGTTCAAAACTTTACTCACAGCGAATTCAATGAGAAGGCTTTGCATTAGAATTACTTAATTACGGACATTTCTGATTTAGTTAACCACACACTATATATTTATCAAACATTGAACACAGAGAATTCTATAAGAATATATTATAATTAAATAATTATTATTTACGAATTTTAAATCTCGGTCAAATGATCAAGACGGCACTTAGTTTGGCTCCGACTCACGAACCTACCATATTACGCCCACTGGAGGACTTTGAAACACAAAAGACTTAACGTCCTTCAGAGCCTCTTTAGAGGAGTAGTCCACAAGCCCCGGGCCACGGACCGGTATTGGACCGTGGATCAAATGGTACCGGTCCGCCCAAGAAACATTAAATTATATCTATTTTATTTACTGTGATGTATTTCTATTGGGTTTGTGTGACTTTCCATGCACGAGAAGTAAACCGGGAGCTGAGAGGCATCACCTGAGGCTGCATCAATACTGCACATGCGCCAAATGTCGTGCTATACAAATATATAAACAATCAACGCATACATATTGGGCAACGCTAAAATTGTCAAACTTTGACCAGTCCATGGCAACAAATAGGTCGCGGAGCGCTGCTCTTCAAGACTCATGACACACCCCGACCACAAGCTCATAACCATAACCACTAGACTACCGCGGCCACCTTTCTCCTATAGAAGTTTATCGTTTGAAACAATTGCATTTTAAAAACGACCAACTCCATTTTTCACTCTTTAATCTTCTTTTAAACGGTGGCCACGGTAGCCTAGTGGTCAAGATACGGACTCTTGGCCGGCGTACCATGAGTTCGAGTCTAGTACATCTGAAGACCCGTCGTGTAGGGGAGCAAAGCACTTTAAATCTCTCGAGAGCTCAAACGTCTTCCCGTAGGTGTGATATGGAAGTTATAGGAGAGGAGGTGCTAACTCAGATGTAGTCGTCGTCACTTGACCATGGCTCAAAATGACGAGTTCCTTCGTCAAAAGCCCTCGAGTATAACTGAATAGTGTGACTTTATTTATTCACTCACTCATTTCCTTTAATCCAGAGCTGTCAAACTCAAAAGCTAACTCGGGCCAAATAAACAAGGCCGGACAACTTTAGGCGGGCCGCAAAAAAATTCAATATTCATAGAAACGTATGTTTATTTCGAATAATGCGTTATAATAAAGAGAAATAAAAGATTAAAAAAATAATGTTCCTATCCTTACACTTGACATCTCTTTTCTGTTGCTATCTTTCCCACTCGAGGAGAATTTCTCTTTTTTTATTATGCATTATTCAGTGGGAATGTTTTGATCGGTTCGCTCGCGGTGGGCCGCGAGTTTGACACTCCTGCCTTAAGCGATTAGCATCTTTACAGAATTCTACTTCCTAATTTCGTGCCTGGGATTTAAATAGCAAGATTCTTAAAACAATATTCATCTGCACTAACTGAAACCTATTGCGAAAGAATATAAAATATATACAAATGATCAATATCTAATTAAAGGGAGGCAGCTTGCAATATTTAATAAATAAACATTTAAAGACAGAACGAATGATTTCTTCTGAGAAATAGGGCTCAAATGACTTAATCACGATGAATAGATATTATATCTTACATGAATTCAATAACAACCGGTCCTCAAAAATAACATATTATTCAGCTAAAATGAGTTTCATTTAACTACAATCGACTATCATTCCCTTATACCCTTCAATTAAGAACGATTGACTCACAATCTCGCAACAACAAAAGTAAAGCAACTCCGCGTCTTCTATTTCCTTTCGGGAAGGAAAGCTCAACAGATCTAATACGAGAGGCCGTCTTAAGATCCCGGACTCTTAATTAATCCTTTCCCTCAAGGATCCTGAAGCAAAATAATGAACTGGACGAAAAGGAACATTTGACTATTTGAGGGGCTCCGCAAAGCAACTAACGGCAAATTGATTTTCGTCCTCTTTTCGCTCACTCTGCGCAGCTCGGATTATTTCTGCGACTATGGGCTTTCGAACGTTTACTTTCTTAACGGAAAGCAGATTTGACTAATATTTTGCAAATCATTAAGGTATCCGACTACCCTAAAATCACGATTTCTTTAAAAAATTCACATTTTAAAAAAAAATCACATACAATTTTTTTATGATTTTATTTAATAGACCATCTTATTAGCTTTATAAAAAAAACCACGTTTTTTTTTTTTATTTTCCATTCACTAGAACAAAAACTACAAGTGTTTTAGTAAAAGCACTTACTATAACTTTACATAAAATGTCAAACTTTAATTGCACTTTTCTCGAAATGTGTTTTATTTCGAAAAGTTCAAACGGGGACAGCGATTGTTCAAAAAGTTTGGAAAATTTGCTGAAATTTTGTGTGTATGTTCTGTCATATTTTCAATCATAATTTTCAATACCCCCCCCCCCTTGAACAATAACAATGTATTGCATGCAATATAATGTACTTTGAGGCTAAACTACAGAACGACCTAAATTGTATAAATTACGAAGATAAGTATTAAATTTTGTATATGTTACTTTTAAGTAATAGATATTTTAAGTAAGTTATTTTTTAAGTAACACAGGATAAGTGTATCATGTTATACTTTCCCTTTCTAATTTTTAAACTGGAACAGATGGCAAAATAATTTTTAATTAAAGAAGATACACAGGGTTACCAAGTACACAGATACCTTGATACAGATAGGATCTCAATTGCCAATACAGATAGGATCTTCATAGATTTCACGTCAAGTGTCGATCTCAAAAGGTAAATTTAGTAATAATCCAGTCTTTTTCAATTTTGGACAGGAGTGGATGATGAATTTTCTGCATTGAACACAAAAGTATTTCGTATATTATTACCATTTCTAACTTTATTATTATTAAATGTGTTCTTAATTAAATATTGATAAATTGATTATCAAATACATCGTGCAGTTCTAATACATTTATAAGCATACTATATCAGTGTAAAGGTGCATTTTATTTTTTTCATCCGTCATAATCTATTTTTTATTACTTTCAGTAAACTAATAATTTTTTTCATAAATAATCTTTTAATTTGGACTTTTTTCGATATGATCACGTCCCCCACGTAGAATTATCCTGCTCCCTTACGAGGACGTCCCCCACAGTCTAAGAACCGCAGTTTTAAGGCGAATAAAAATGATTTCTTGAGGCAATTTTCTGATGAATTGCACAGCTTATTAAAGCACTTTCCGGGATGCTTGCTTTCTGTGACTCCTTGTTCTATTAAGGGCAGCCTGTTGAGTTCGCTGCTAATGCCGGGGATTTCTCCTGATGGAAGCGACGTTAAAACAAGCTAGGGAATGCTGGGCTGCAGGTACTGGCAAGACTGTTGGTATAAAGAAGCTTGTCTGTGTGTCATTGTTGGTGTCTCTACGTCTTTCCTAGCGATTCGAGAGTCTCTTTAAAGGTGGAATACGCCCCACCCACGAAAGTGACACGGAATGTAGAGTCACTTCTGTTTGGTCGTATGCGCGAAAACCATTATACTATTGGTCCAAATCCCCTTTACGCGGTGTTCTTTGAAGTCAATGGCTGGCGTGGGAGCTGCGCTATTCACCTTACTGTCGTTGAAATCATGGAAGTTCAGAGGTTGACTTCTTAGATCATTAGCACCGAGGTGTCCAGCCTGGGATAATTTCCCTAGCGAAACTGCTTGGCCGTTAAAACGTCACTCGTTCCCAACGAGAAATGGGTCATTTGGTGAAGACCGTCGCACACTAAGAACATTACAACCTAAATCAAATTTCGACGAAATATACCTGCTGAGAGAGACCATGGTCACAATACCTTAACCGTAAATGTGTTAGTCCAGTCGTGGGTTCAAGTCCTAATGAGATTTTGAACTAAAAAGAACGATCTGGCTACTGCAATCCTGTACTAAAGCTTGTTGTTTCCTTTTAGTTGAATTCTGATGCCACTGAAAACCAACCCTTTAAGTTGGTCTAATGCATTATTCAATTTACCTACACTCAAAATCTTCACGCTGGTGTATGCCCATGTGTGTGTACATGCAAAACGCTAAGTGCCGGGATACGTAACCAATAAGGAAAAACCGTTTCCAATCATGCTGCTTAAAAAAAGAATATTACATTTGTGGCGACAGCTTTTGATTTGGCTACGTTTGAGAACAGGTTTTAAAGAAATTGACACCCAAAAATGGGTGGGTTGTATGTTCCTTTTGTTGAGTAAAGATCTTCTGAAATAGGTTTTGCAGAAAGGGGTGGGATTACCGGAGATGTGAACGATTAATATATTCCGTTTTAGAAATTCAAATCTTGTTTTTTTCCCTTTTAATCAAGTGGTGAGAGTTACAAAAGTATTTAATAATATAATCGGAAGCTAAATGCTAAGACACAAATATCTATAAGAAAAATATATGTAAGGATAATTAAATTAGAGGTTTAAAATTAAATTCCCTTTATATAGCACTTAACTATTATTTTCCATTATATTTTCAAGTATTAAATTAATCGCCCAATAATTTCTCCGAAACAGATGACCTAACCACTAAACATTTCTAATCCCAGGTCATTATATTTAATAGCTCTATATGTTAGCATTAACTTTGAAGTATGTCATATAATACAATATATTTCACACATCTGGGTTTAAGTGATAAAAAAAACTTAGATTTCACTTTGGCGTTATTTTTCTCTCAGCGTCAGAACTTGAAGAAAACTCATTGAATAAAGATCCTTTTTTAAAATTAAGACTGATTATGACTTGAAACATGTCATATGTATAGTCAAGATAGAAGAAATATATAAGAAAAAAATATATAGTCACACACACCTTATCATGAAATACCCAGTGAAGCGGGTATTGTATAATAAAGAAATTCAAGTGAAGCGGGTAAAATGGCTAGTATATACAGTGTGGTCCCGAATTTATGGTACAAACTTTAATGGTTAGTACAGAACATTGTAACAATCATTTATTAAATAGAAATATATGCGCGCAAGTGACGCGGTAAGACACAAACAGGGAAAATAAAAGAAAATATAAATGGAGTTATCGGTTGGTTGCGTTGCCCCTAGGGGTCAATAGATGTCTAGCCACCGTTCAATCTGATGCATCTCAGTAGAGAAAACCCTTAGTCGCCATTGTGCAGACGTCTACAATGGGAGAGACCAAAGTATACCGAAATAGAAGACATCCATTACATATACGGCCGTACAAATGGTAACGACAGAGCTGCGCAGTGAATGTATCACGTGCAGTTTCCTAATCGAAGAATGCAGGATCACAGAATTTTACAGCGATGTTGCGCACTTACCTGAATGCCACGTATGTGGTGCGGTGGATTGAGCATGGTGGATCAGTCCCTTGGCTACCAAGATCTCCCAATTTATCCAGTTTCGATTACTTCTTACGGGCACATTTGAGGAATCTTGTTTATGCGACTCCATTAGGCTCAGATGAGTATCTCGTTGCTCGAATATTTGAAGCTGTTGTAGGTGTAAGTGAAATGCATGTCATCTTTGAACGCGTACGCCAATCGCTCCACCGACGCTGTCAAGTATGTATCGCTACTGGTAAACGCAATTGTGAACAGTTATTGAAAACATTATACTTGTCAACGGTGCTTTCAAAAAATACTTTGTTTTTCTTTTCATCTTTTACTTTTTGTGTTTCATATAATAAATAAGTATTAATAACGAAAAAAAATTAGGCAAACAACCTGCATGTTTTTTGTAATACGCAATACTTCTGAATTTTTTTGATAGTCAGTAGAATAAAAATCCTTATGATGCAATGCACTAAGATGAAAAACTAAATTTATTCAACTGTACATATTTTATTTATTTTTTACAGCATACTTTATATGGAACAAAAACAATTTACATCTTCTATGGATTTATTTTTATTATTAAGATTTTTACATGTCATAGACTCTATAGTTCGAGAAGTAACCATTACCATCCATCTCATTATAAAATGTCTTTTTTTTCAGTAGAAATTTGTTTCCAAAGCATTAAAAATCCTTTTGAGTTCCATAATTAAGATTTTCGATTGTTTCTTCATGTCAAAAACTTTAATAAGAGTATTTTATTATGCTTTTATTGCCTTCATTTTTATTTTAGTTTATGTAGTAAATATTTATTCAAAATAGAATTTCTAAACTTAATCTAATTAATACGGAGATTTATGAAGAGTGAATTTATGTAGTTTAAATCTTTCAAATGAAGGAATACGCATTCGATGTAAACCTTCGAATAATTTATTGGAAGATTTTTTTCTGATTCCTTTTTAAAGCTCCACATTGGCAATATTTATACTAGAAAGTAAGTAAACATACATATTTTTATAAAATTTAGAGCCAGAATTTTTTTTTTTGGAAAATATAATTAATGAGCGCTTTTATTTTCTCAAATATTTTAACTTTAATAGCAACGCTTTGATACAAAAATACATAAAGAAAAAATGAAAACTTAAATGTTATTTACTTCACTGATTAGATACTTTAATCAAATTCAACGATTTTTTTAGTGTTAATAATTACAAAAGTGTAGTAATTTTCACACTGTTAAAATATTTTTGCAATCTATATTATACGCACAAAAAACATACATTCCACGTTTCTTAGTCTCATAGTTAATTAAAAATAGAGTTTGTTTAAGATATAAAATACAAGTTTTTTTAACAAGCTTTTATTTAACCTGCAGCTCAATTTAAAAGCTGATGCCTTCAACCGATTAAACTGAAATTTTGTATACATGTTTAGTTTTGATGACAAAGTATGTTTTGACCACATTTATATTTCGTTATCGCAATGAGTTCAAAAGATATTAATTAGAAACCTTAAAACGCGTAATTGTTTTACCCTTTTTGGCATTTTATTCTGCCAAGCATCTTATGGGATTGAGTTTAAAGAAGTTCCGATTTTCAACCTTTTATAAAAACTCTCTAATTCTTTCTTTCAAACTCAGACAAAAAATATTTATATAATCGGAAATATCATTTGTTTCACCTCACTATGGTATAATTTTTTTAAAAAAAATAGTTAAATTTTCTATTTTTTACTAAAATGAGTCAAAATCGATGCGTTTTCATGAAAATGATTTCTAAATCATTCCGTATGAATTTTTTTTTCGTGTTAATGAATCGATATTCTGCACTAAAAAAGTTTAAGCTTTTTTCTCGTAGAATCAATCAATTCAAAAATAAAGTGCCAAAAACTTTTTTTTTACGATTTTTCAAAAAATCCTCAAATTTTTAATTAAACATTTTATAACTTCGTCATTTTTAAAGATAATCGCACGAAACTTTTTTTTGTTTGTAGAATAGTATTATCCAAATTCTGTACAAATGTTGAAAAAAAAAATGGTTTAAAGTTATGGATTTTAAAAAAAAAGCTTTGTGTTTCTCCTTTTAAATATAGTTGTTGGCGTCGTGTTTATTACTGTGATACACATACGAAAGACGTGAGAGAGATGAACAGACACATATAACACAACCACAGAAGAATACAGATTTTATTACAAACGATGATCCCAGCATATAACAAGAAGAGGTGCGATGCTGTTCCATTTGAGACGGGAATCCATTTCAGGCGAAAGACCGACTTCTTTCCCGAAGAAGATACAACCAAGTTTTAATCGGGATTTGAACCCGAACCCACTAAGTTGCAAGCCGAGGGTCATAGCCACCATACTGGCTGGGCGACTTTTTAATATAATATAATAGTAAAAGCAAAGAACAAACAAAAAAAAACCCGACTCTTATATAGCTGCACATGATGTGTAACATATAACATGTTATCGTGGTAAATACGCAATATTAACTTTTTTCCTGAAAAAAGTATGAATCGGGTATGATTGGAAATAATTTTCCGTCGAATAATTATATCTTTAATGAAAATTGTATTTAATTAACAAAAGGAGTAAAAAAATGCAATATTTCATCTAAAATAATTATCCTTGTTCAATTTGGGGAAGAGCGGAGACAAAAGACTTATGATAACTAAAATATGACACATATACTTGTGATTTCAAAGTATTTAAAAGCAGTTAAAAATTGCGTCACTAACAGTACCACTGTTATCAGTCGAAACATTCTAATTTGTGTTCCTTTTGAGCTTGAGTTCATCATTCATAAAAGCTATGAGCGGCTCAGCTTTTGGCAAATTAAAGTGGTGATGCCAGTTCAAAATTTTTTTTTTTTTTTTTTTTTTTTTTTAATGAGCGGAACCACCCTTGTTATATGGTAAAAGTACAAAATGCAGGAAATCTTTAATTTTTTTGAAGTGATAAATTCTATTGGCGCGATATGCTAGAAAGTGAACTTGAATGAACGTCACGCTCGGGAATGTAACGCTCCTTCGGGGTTTTTTTTGCCTGTATTCAGAAAACTTGCTCCGTCAAGATTGGCCTCATTCCCTTTTCTCCCCCCCGAAGCCAAAGCAATGCTCACTCACAAAGTCAAAAAAGTTGGAAGGTCCCTTGGGGAAACAGGTACTCTGAAAACCCATTTTTTGTATTTTCTCCGTTTTATTCTTGTGCCATTATCGAATATTTCCTTCTTTTTAATTTTGAGGGTACGATATATTAAATTGACACATTTATGCCAACATCCCCAATTATGTATAAATTTAAGATGTTTTGTTTTATATGAGAAATTAGAGGTCATATAAATGTGTGTGAAATTAGTGTTTTGTTTATTTTGTCACACACACAGACACACACAAATCTTAATTAACTTAAAAATATCATTATTAATTACTTAACCTAAAGCTGCACACATTTTATGCTAATGCATCGTTATTGCCGTGTGCCCAACTGGTCATCTTAGAAACTTGGCAACCATACGTTTTAGTATTCTTGTTTCCCAAAAGATGAACAGTTGATACAAACTTCAAAAGAGACAATCCCTGGGAAATTTAAAAATAAATCACATGATATTTCAATAAAAGAAAATCAAGTTTTAAGGTACATAGCGGGTTATTGCATTTATAATATAAAATTCGATTTCTACGATTACAAATATAGATTTGTTGTAGATAGAAAAATCAATTTCGATTCAGAAAATGTCGAAAGGACAAAATATTTGGGACTTCTGGATAGAAGCAGGCCCTCTTTTCCGCTTAGGAACGTTGGAGTATGCCTAGGGCGTAAAAAATTGGAAAAAAATTTAAAATTACAGAGAATACACGCGTACAACCGCGTAGTGTTTATATACATTTAAAACTCAATTATATATATATATATATATTCTATTTCATTTTTTATATCTAAATTATTAAATCTTCGTTTCGCTATCGGCCAAATTATTGTGTAAAAAATCACTTGGCTTTTCTTCCCGAATAATATTTTGTTTCATGCATACGGTTATTAAATATTGTTCTCAAAACTCGAAATAAAATCTTTATCGCGACGTTTCTCAAACTGTGGGGTGTGCCCACCTATAAGGGCATAATAACTCTACTTGGGGGGAGGCACGATCATATCGCGAAAAATCGAAAATGAAGCATTTCAAGTAATTAGCAATTTAATACAATAAATTGCGATTTCAAATAATTACAAAATAAAATACATTCTTATGTAATAAAAAATTAAATGCACATTCACACTGATACAATACACACTATTATAAATGAATCAGTACTGTACATATTTGATGGTTAATTTATCAACATTCAATTAAAAACAAGCTTAGTAATTATTAGTGACTCCCTTGGGCTTGTCATATACAAAATTATATATAAAACATAATATGTATCTTGATAATAAGTACGGTTTATGTAATTAAAGTAGTATTGTATCGTAGTTTTATACCATCAAAGTACGTTATAATTACATTCAACACATTGTTACTATAAGAAGGGGGATGCAATGAATATTCTGACTGAAAATTAGGTCGCAAATATTGAAAGTTTGAGAAGCATTGCTTTATCGCAATCTACAACACTCTTTTTGGTATCATGAATCCCTTTAGATTCTAAGCAGGATATCTGTTCACAAGAACGCCCAGGGTTCAATTCTTCCCACCCCCACCAATACACCAACAGATTTTTAATCTTTATTATAAAGATTAAGGCTCAGCCCTTTTTATGTCTTTAAAAAAAACTTAATTCCCTCCTCCATAAAAAATTATGTGCATGCCCTGCTTCAGTTTACCAGTTTTATTATGAAATTATCGTGTCAATAAGATTCATAAATCCAAGCTGCTAAATATTTTGTCTGGGTTTGCTTTTTTACTCTTTGCTTTAAGAGACGTTTGCAGCTCTCCCTTTCTTCTCCCTCTTTGTATTATTAAAAATTAAATATTTTACTAAAAAAATATTGTTTCCCCTTTTTTATACATATGTATTGAAAAATTTATCTGTATTTACTTATATATTTAAACATTAGACTGGCTTAAGACAATTACTCGTATAATAAATTGTTTCTTGTCGTACAAAGTTTTTAGAAAATCAGTAAAAATATTCGTATTATTCCTAAAGCAGGCAGAGTCAATTTTATTGGTAAAAATACCACCGTGGGATAAAGTTCCCTGGAAGGGTTCCCTCAGCAAAGTTCCCAATAGAAACACATTCTTCATCTTCTCAAGGGCTAATAAAACTAGGGTTGAAATGACCCTTCGGAAAATACTCTTTTTCTAAAAGATAGTTGACGCAATTTCAAATCAGCAAACACACATACAATTTCTTCAATTGTTCTTCATTTTTTTTGAAACTGCAAACGGTAATTATGTTTTTTTGATTTATTTTGTATTTTCTCTTAAGACTTAAAAAAATGTACAAATATTTTTATCATATTAAGGTAAAATCAAAACATATGTTTATTATGTGCTTTCCTTTACAAAGGTCGTAGTGAAAGTAATGTTCAGCTTAATGAAATATATTTAAAAATTACTTTTTTTTTTTTTTTTTTTTGTAAATTCTCCGTCTTACATCAGCTAATTTTAAGACTTTCGTCTATATTTATAAATATATTTCAATGCACTTTTGTAGTACTTTTATGTTAATTAATATGAATCAATACTGGATTTCTTTGCTTGAATACATCTTCTAAAAACACGCTTTCCTATGCAAGAACAGTTTTATAAAGATTAATTATTACCGTAAACAGGATTTTTTTTTTATTTTATCTGATTGAAATTATTTTACATTCAGTCCGTTTTTTCTTAGATGCTTCTTATATTCTAATAAGCCTTTCATGAGTGATATTTGTCCCTTTTTCCGGTAAAATATTAGACATCCTTCTAAAGTATTAATCTACTCTATTAAAATTCGCAGGTAAACAAACGTATCTATGTAGAGATGTATATAGGTATATAGCCCCATTTTCTCTCGAACCACAAGACGCAGAAACTCGCCGAAGGTACCAAAACTTCGGGAAGGAACCGAGGAATCCGTTTTGATCATTTATATGCCGATATTCCAATTAGTTAAGATATTAATTAAAACCTTAAAACTTATTTATTACGCACGTGGCGCCATCTGCAGAGAATCGGAAAGATCATTTATTTACAGAGGAAAATTCGGAACTCCTTTTTTTCAGAGTTTTTAAAAATATTTTTTAATAAAATATTTAAAAATATAATATAATAATATATATATATATATATATATATATATATATATATATATATGGGAGACAAAAGGGGTCCAAGACATTTGTCTTTCTTCTCTTTTATTTAAACTTAACAAAAATTAATTAAAAAAGGTAGCTATTCTAACAAGTTTCCATGTGACGATATCTCTCAGTCTTTCTCTGCTTTTCTCTAATGTCCAAAGTTTCTCAACTATGCGCCTGCGCGCGAAGAAACCATATATATATAGTATATATAAAGGAGAAAAGCGTTTCACTAGGTAGGACTAATCACGATATCTCCGGAACTATTAAACCTACAGACTTGAAGTTTGGTAGGTAGGTTTCCTTCATGGTGTAGACGTCAGCTAAGAACCGATTTTGCAAAGTTCGAACCCCAAGGGGCGTTACGGGGGT
Source organism: Trichonephila clavipes (assembly GCA_019973935.1). NCBI lineage: Eukaryota > Metazoa > Arthropoda > Arachnida > Araneae > Nephilidae > Trichonephila > Trichonephila clavipes. The sequence goes on from BMAU01004657.1 coordinate 322,647, forward strand.
TTAAGGGGCGTTATAGATAATTATTTCCATTACTAAACTATTAGATGTACAGTCGTGAAACTTGGTACACAGATTTCTTTCATAAACTAGAGATTCCCTACTTAATGATTTTTACGAAAATCGACTTCCAAGGGGCGTTGAGGGCACTTAAGGGGTGTTATACGTAATTATTTCCATTTTTAACCTATTAGACATAAAGTCTTGAAATTTGGTAAGCGGATTCCTTTCATAGAGTACAGATCTCCTACAGAATGGGTTTTGGGTAAAATTTATCCCCAAGGCTCGGGATTAAGGGGCGTAATAGATAAATATTTCCGCTTTTAAACTAATAGAGCCACCTGCTTGAAAATTAGAAGGTATGTTCCGTTCATGGAATAAAGTTCCTTTCACAAAGATTTATGTGAAAACGGACCCCCAAAGGAGTGGGGTTGCGAGGGATTAAGGCGTGTTATAGAAAAATTCTTGTTTTTGAATTTAACTCATTTACTTGAAATTTGTTGAGCAATTTTCTTTAGTTGAATAGAGTTCCACTAAGAATGGATTTTACGGAAATCAACTCCAGGGATAAGCGGGAAGAGTTATTGGGGCGTATTGATAGACAAAATTCCCGTTTTTGAACTGCTAAGACTATAATAATAAAATTTGGTTTCCATGCTTCTTTTGTTGAATTGGAATCCGCTAAGAACGCTGTCACCGAGGAATTGAGATAAAAATTCCGTTTTTGCTCTGTTAGATTTAGACTTGAAATTTAGCACGCATGTTTATTTTATGGAGTAGAGATCCACTGAAAGTTGCTTTGGTGGGAATCCACTTGATTATTAGGTTAAGTGAGCGAACAAAATCTTTCTACTTCTATTTTAGATATAAATAGAAATTAAATATTATAATTTATGTTCTTTTTATATCAAGGGGCGAGAGTGTAACAGCTATAAATATATTTTTCAATACAATCGAATTCTTAATGCTAGATATCAATAATTAATATATATGTAAACATTATACATATATACAACATCGCTAAATACTCAGTGAAGCGGGTGGGTATAACGGCTAGTATATATATATATATATATATATATATATATATATATATATATATATATATATTTATATATACATCTTTCTTTTATTAGTCTTTATCAAATGAAGTCCGAAATTTTTTTTCTTCACTTTAACGAATAACGAAACGGGATATTAAACTTTTTTTTTTTTATTTTAAAGGTATTAATCACGTTCTGAAATTTGAAGTTTTATCTACATGTTGCTTATAAAAATATTGCAGATAAAACGAACGAAATATTTTTTTTAAAAAAAATACTTACGTAAAGAAATGTTTAAAACTATTTCAAAATAAATTTAGAAATTACCTTATTTTTTTAATTTATGGAATGGTTCACTATGTTTTTTTAAATAAAAAACATTCAGGCAGAGAATTTCTCTCTCTTTGAATAACACATTCTTAACAATTCAAACTAATTACTCTGTAAATGGTTTTCATGAACTATTTTTTTTAAAAGTAAAGTTTTTGTAGTTAAATTAGGGCATCGGTTCCTTTTTTTTTAATACGAAATATAAGATGTTCTGCTTTAACTTTCTTTCGCGTTAATGCAAAAAAATATTTTACACTAAAAAAAGTTCATGCTTTTCCTTTTTTCCGCGTGTAGAACACTATTATACGTAATCTGTAAAAAGAAAATTTCTTAAAAATTACGGTTAAAAAAAATGTGTTTTTCATCTTTTTTCATTTTTGCGATAACAATAAAAACATTTACTTTTTTAAAAAGTTTTCTGTTTAAAAATTACCATTGTTTGCAATCTATATGTTACACTTATTGGTAAACTAATTTAAATTTTGCAAAGCTAGCAGTGAAATTTATGTGTCGAGGAGGCATGAAGACGAAAAACAGTTTCTTAAAATTGGCCTTTAATAATCAATCATAAAGTCACTCTGCTCGTTACTGGAGCGATAAAATAAACAATAAGTTCAAAAATCAACATTACCAGAGACATCCGATTCGAACCGTCTTCTAATATCGTAAAATTAATTTCTAATCTAAAATGGTGATGCAACCTGCAGTTGCATTGCCAACCAGCCTTTCTCTCCCTCTAAGAGTTAAACCACTCACATTCTTATATTTCCGTTTCTCCTTCCTTTTCGAAAAACTAATATGAGCCGAGTTTAAATACTCGCTCGATTTGCATGGTAGTTGCTGCCAACCACAAATCATGAAACTCAAAAAGATCGGGTTCGAATCGGTGTGCTTACTTTCATTGAGATCATGGAACGGGATTGGAAAAACAACACAAGGAGATCATAAAAATTTGGATCCGACTTTTTTAAATGTCTAACACTATACATGAAGTTTAAAATCATTAACTTAAAAATGAAGCCCGAAATTGTTTTTTTAACTTTAACAATAACGAAATGAGACATTGACAAATATCTTCCGATATTTTAAAGATTATTTTACTGTTCTACCCGAAGGAGATCGTAGCATGGTTGATTAAGTCGCTGCTTTATAAAACGGTAATTCCCAGGTTCGAACCTGAAGAGGAATAACGAAACGGGATATTGAAAAAATAAATTTTTATTTTAAAGGTACTATAACCACCAAAATATATATATATATATATATATTATATATATATATATTATATATATATATATTATATATATATATTATATATATATATATATTATATATATATATATATATATATATATATATATATATATATATATATAAAAATATTTCGGGAATGATCCGCGGAATCCGTTTTGACCATTTACATTCCGATATTCCAATTAGTTAAAAAGATATTGATTAAAAATCTTAAAACGCATTTATTATGCACGAGGCGCCATCCGCAGAGAATCGGAGAGATCATAAATATGTTTAATCAAACGTTCAGAAAAAAGCAATCGTTTCAATAGCTATTTGTTAATTTTTCTTTCATTTATGACTTACAGAAATTTGATTTTAATAAATATATATATGTTTTTTTAAGAAGGATTATTTCTATTGGTTCATTACGAAATGAATTGTATGTTAATAAAAAAGTACATCGTCTATTATTTTGGATCAAAATACATTTTAGAGACATTTTTAAGCGAACTATATGTAACGATTGATTGATTCATGAAAATCTGAAATCTATTTTATTATTTTAGATTCTTAGAAACCAACTATTATTAAAAAATGATGAACGTTTTTTATATTACTCTTAGCATCCGAATCGTTTTCTTTTTATTGCTTCACATTAATAATTTTTTTAATTCTAACGCAATACTTTTTTTTCTAAGACATACATCGAAATTTGAAGCTATATCTTATCTGTGAGAAGGAGAGGAAGATGGAACAATAATTTTACACTAAAAAAACCGTGTTCAGTCTATAGAGAGAGGAAAGAAACCTGTCTTAAATATAAAAAAAAAGTGGAATGGAACAAATTTCGAGAAAGGGAAATTTTTTGACATAATTTTAGAAATTACTCACATTGTGTGCATATAAACACACTCTCTCAGAAATGCTGGCGTCACGAGGAAAAGAGAAAGCCCGAGCAACGCTGGGCAAAGCGGTGGGGGGGGAGTCATTTTGAAAATGAGTATTAGAAGTTCTGATTTTGCGAAGGAAAGGGAAAATTTATAACGGTAGAGATAGCCCGTGCAACGCCGGGCCATGCAGCTTTTTCGAAAAAGGGAAATTTTTTGACACAATCTTAGAAATCACTGACATTGTGCCCGTACAAACACACACGCACACAGAAATGCTGGTGTCACGAGGAAAAGAGAAAGCCCGAGGAACGCTGGGCTAAGCGGTGGAGGGGTGGGTGGGAGAGGGTGGAAGTCATTTTGAAAATGAGTATTAGAAGTTCTGATTTTGTGAAGGAAAGGGAAAATTTATAAAAGTACAGATAGCTCGTGCAACGCCGGGCCATGCAGCTAGTACATAACTTTTATCTGAAAATATTTTAAGTGAGAATTATAAAAATAAATTAATATAAATGTGGAAATATTAGTCTATGACCTAAAAGAAATAAATGTGATAAGTTTTATATTATTGACAGCGACTGCGAGTAGTGCAGTATTCCTTCCTTTCGCCACATCATCAAAAATCTGTCATGTCCTGTTCCTCTCAGGGCATAAGTTTTCCTAGCCCAATTCAAACATGAAAAACAATGATCCAAATGAAAGCACGACAAAGTACGGAACAACGCTTGATGGAGTTTTTTCAGATATTTAAATAATTTTGAATCTAAAGTATTTATAACCTAATTCAGCTACCATAAACCTATTGCTTCTCTCTTAGAATACAATTAATTAACAAATATGTATGTTTAGCACAAAATATTACTTTATGTGTAAAGACATATGAATAAATAATTTTAAATGACAATACTAATATAATATTCCCTTGTTTTATATTCACCTAACTAATCCCTGAAGTAACATTACAAAATTGGAAGTTATCACTTCTATCGTGTGGTCATAAGCACACACACTTCTTTTATAACCGTTAGATTCGAAGAAATATATACGACCACCGAAATCACTGTTTGTCCATTTTCAAATAAGCATTCTTCCGCACTTATGTCCCCCAATATCAGGACTAACGGATTTAGAGTCAAGCGCTCGAGTGTTTGATGGCTACTAGAATTGGACCAAGGCCATATAACTTTGGTTGGACCCTCCCCCCCCATGCGAGGGTAGCGAAAAGACACAGTATGCAATCTCATTGGTAAAAACAAGTAGCGCGCACTTACGTCACATCCTCTTTTCACGAAATCACTATCAACAAATATTCAGCAACCGAGAGGAAAGATGTTACACATAAAAAATCCTCTTTTAATCAGCAATCAGATCTACAGACATAAAATTTAACAAATATGGTTTTTTTGTTTAGTTGAAATGTGCAAATTGCTTTTTTTTGTTTGATTTGCAATTCGCGCAAAATTAAAGCATTAAACACTTTTTTTTATCCTTGAATTTGTTTTATCCTTCAATCTGAGTTTAATTTTTCAATTCACCCGTGCGAAGAACGGGAATGTCAGCTAGTTCTTCATAAAAATTGATCTTTAACTTATTTCTTTGTTTCTGTTTATCTGGAACTGAATTTAAATATAAATTAAAAACTTATACTTTTATCAAAGTACTATCATAATTGTTTATTTCAAGTGTAACAAATATGCGAACTATTTTCCATTCTTATACCAGCACTTTATTTTTGTCTCTTTGTGTATGATAAAACCATGCATTTATATGGTTTATTTTGTAATACCATCAAAGCCATTGCCACCACCATCGCATAAATAGTCTGACTTAGCAAGAAAAAAGGCCATCCGCATGAAATAAACATGCCCGGCGTCTTTGTATTTGGCAGGGAGCAATAATGAACAACTTATTGCTTTTGACTGCCAAACGAATTCATCTGAAAACAGAAATAGTTTCACTCTAGAGAAGAATATAAAATTTTTGCATCAACGGAAATTTTTCCCCCCATCGTAAGGGGAAAAACTGACATTTTAGGGAATATATTTTTGAAAAGCTCAGCACCGAGCCAAGTCGTATTCTTTCTTTATAAAACCTCAATTCATAAAGCTAACATTCTTTCTTTTCGAAAGGGTCATGAAAAAATAAAAGAAAAAAAAATGGTGAATTTACATTTTGAAAGATTTACAATTTATTTGCATTACTTTTTTATATATATATATTACTTTTTCCGGAAAACGTTAGAAGACTTATGGAAAAGAATAAATGTTTTTTTTCTGCCGTTGAAAGTATTCTACGAAATATTCTCATGATTCCAATACTCGAACCGAAAGTGGATTTTAGGGATTTTTATACACAATGCTGACGAAATAAGGAAGGAAAAGAAAATATTTATTACGGTTTTGTGTTTAGTATCTTTCCTATTTATCGCTACTAATATTTTTTTTCGTTTCTAAACATACAATCTAAATACTTTTCCTGCCTTTTGATGGGTTCCTATACGGAATTATTTCAGATAGAGCATGATATACTCATATAAACCGATACTAGCTCTTTGAATGAGTTTCTCTTCTTTCTTTATATAAAGAATATTTTCGTCCATATTTTTGCTGTGAGAATGGTAATAAATAAATTAGTTTTATCACTTGGAAAAAATTTTTCAGAAGTTCTGTGGTCAGAACGCTTTAGAGAAAATGCTTTAACGAGCCAGGAGGGTAGCGTAGTTGGTTTGTCGCAGGCCTTCTGCACCTAAGGTTGTGGATTCTATCCCATCCCAAGTCGGTGGATTTTCATTATGTAGAAAATCGACAGCGGCCATGTTGTATGATTATACGGCATGCAATAGCTCCCTGGAGGGTCTTTTTGGCTTGGGTGATCTCGGCAAACTTAAATTCCTAACACAGTTTCGCATCTTCACAGCTCAGGTGCCTCCCTGTAGGAAGGAAACTGGGTGTCAAAAATATCTGCGGTGATATTGGTATCCGCCTATAGGGTGCAACACTAAAAAGAGATACCAGCTTCCGAGAGATGTACTAGGTCGGCAATGATAAAACACCAATCCACAGCCAATTAGAAATTTAAAAAACAACAACTTTAACTTATATATTAGAATTATGAATATCCAACCATTTAAATTTCAAAGATCGCTTCAATTGCAAATAAAAATGAGATGCTTATTGTTTTAAATTGAAACTAGAATTCAAATACTACATCATAAATGAAACAAAAAGGCAAAATGTTTGAATAATTTTTTATTTATATACAGAGTGTTGCCGAAGTCAACCCACAAATACAAAAGTAGGGATAGTAAGCAACGCGGGGACGAATCATCACCGAAAATAAGGTCGCAAACCACATTTAGTCAAATTCGTAACAGTTATGAAGAGTGTGAGGTCGATTGGAAGGGAAACGGGCAGTAAGAGGTAAGAAATACATTTATCAGACGAAATAGATTTATTAGACATTTTTATAATACGAACGATGCACTACATCTCGAAGTCATAAAGTCATCCGGACTAGTTTGAACACGTCCAACAATCCTTCATCCGTCGCGATGTCGGCTGACACAACTTCAAACAGTTCCTTTAACAATTACTTGTCGTTGCATTCCTGACGTCAAACTTTAATGCACTTTTCTTATTGTAAATATGTTTTCCGATTAATAAATGTCGCGCGATTCCGACCTTTTCATTTCACTCCACACCATACGACTCTTCGTAACTGTTTTTACGAATTACTCTGATCAAACGGGGTTGGTGACTTCATGTTCTATGGGGATTCTACGACGCCATGCTGTCCACGAACACCCCTCTGAACTTTTTGGTCGTATTCGGCAACACCATGTATATACATATTCAACATTTTGGATAAAGAAACACCAACAATGGACTAAACTCATGACGGTCACATGATGAATACAATCACGTGTTCAACATTGAATTCAAAATACTGACTTTAGACTTTGGTCTACTTGTAAAATTTAGATAAAATTCTAAATAAGTAAATTGGTTAAATATATTTAAATGGTAAAATTATTCAAAAAGTTTTTCAATTTTTTTTATATAAAAAAATTATTATACCACATGCTTATATTTAAATTGAGTGCATTTTGTTTACCTATATAAGTTATTATCGCTTAAAAAATATATATTTAAAAAAAAGTTTTCGCAAAAAAGTAAACATTGGCAGCAACGGAGCGCTTGAATTGATTAGCTGGAAACACGTGATTGCATTCATCGTATGACTAGGACGTCGCACGAACTTATGAATTGGATGATTGCCGTTATCATGCGACTATGACGTCGCATGGATCTAGCTGATTCAAGAGAGGAAGCTATAGTTATGACGGATCTATCCGCATTCTTTCTACTAATAACCATATTGGGGAATATTGGGTCTTTAAAAATTATTACATTATAAAGCTTTCTCCCGAAGAAGAAAACGTGATCATGCAAATTAAGACTTGTATATGAAGTCCAAGCCTTCAGGTTAGAGAGAGAGATATATAGGGTAGGCTGCTCGCGGGAGCAGTGATTAATTAAACTTGAAGTGAGGCGTGGATATTTAGCAGCTGAGTGTAATATTTAAGTTGATGACCTATCACTTAAAAATTAATCTAGATTAGGTAGCTAAGAGGTAGTTAGATTAGGTAGCTATTGAATTGACTGAAGTGTCCTAATTATTTAGTCTTCTTGAATCTTATGTACCTCGTTAATTACTCTTCATATTTGATAATTGGGTGCATCTCTTAATTTTGGTTAATTGAATATGTGTTGTTGTTAGTACTGTGAATAAATTCAGTTATTTTGTGAATATGACTAATCTTCCTTCCGTTTCTTCCTCACCTTTAAACGCGTCAGGCAGATGTTTGCATATTATCTATTTTACTTTTTCATCAAACGGAAAGAATAAATATTTTTTTCAATAATTATCATTTCTACGTTTAATTTTTTTTTGATATTTTCAAGCATTATTTTCTGTCTACTTTTTTTTTGAACACTTTTCTTTAAATAATTATCTTCTATTTGAAATTTAGTAAGTAATAAGAAAATCAGGGGGAAAAATTATTGTAATATTAAATAATTCACCACGTAAAATTTTTGAGGGAGCAATTTCTCGATAATTCTATAGGAAATACTAAACCAGAACCCTTATCTAATTAAATGGTACTCGCATTTCACACCTAAGTCTACAAAATAACACAATATACTAGACTAAATAACTTTGTACTAATATTTTAGCTTTGTACTTTTAACTTAAATAATTTTGTACAATTCCTAAAGATTTTAATTGAATATTTTTCTCGAAATCCCTTTCGTAAATCATAACCTTATACTGGATGAATCCCCCTTAATCAAGAAAGTTTGTAGTATCAGATGATCATGAACACAAGCTATCGTATTCATTTCCCATAAAGCGCAAGCACATTTTTTCAAAATCTCGAATCACTCGAAACCTTTGCAGCTGTTTGTATTTCTTTATTAAATTGCAAAGAAAGCAAGTGCTAAAGATTACATCCCGGTCCTGAGATGACGTTTGAAAAATCCCAGGCAAATATAAACCCGAAAATTGCCAAGGATAACTCAAAGTGACAAGTTCCTCTTTCCTTCGATCGCTTCCTGTTGTGAATGGCAGGAACGATATCGATTCCGGCCCACTCTTTCATCGATATTTTCAGTTCAAAGCTGGGAAGATAATGAAGAAGGATGATGTGAATATCGATAGCAACAGATGTGTCGGATATCGTCTAGCTTTAAGCACTTTGCAAAATAAATACACCCCCCATCGTTCGAATCCTGTGATGCGTACTTTAGAGAGAAGTGGAGTCTTCAATGATATTATTGAATTGCTCAAGGGGAGGAAGAATTTGCGCATTTTTACTTTATTTGTGTTGGTTTTGTGTTGAGGCAACTACTTATAAGCTTTGTTTCTCTGATTGATGGAAAAGTATTGGAAAGTTGAGCAACTCAAAAGTTGAAGTAATTAAAATTTAATTAAAAGATCAGATCGTTCGAGAGAAGGATATTTTTATAATTTGAGTTTGAAATTGAATAACATGAAACTAAAGAATATAAATAATATTAACATGACATAAATTGATCCCAGCACTTCTCGCGCAGGATATATCACACCCACCGCCTAACTTTTTTCAAGACTTCATCTAAATCTTTTTCGGAAAATGAATAGTTTCTCGTGCAGCTGACTTTAAGGTTTTATCCTTTGAGGGGCCTTAGCTTGTAGGTGAATTATAAATGTATATTTTTGGATACCGATTCTTCGGATATGCCCTACCCTGCACGTGAAACGGCCTTTAGAGTACTAAATGCATGAACGCGCTTGAAAATCTTTCTTATGCAATGGCGTATTATTGTAGTTATGATGAAGAAGTGTGATATTCAAGTAATTTAGTAGGTACATTATTTAATAGAATTAGTACAACAATACTTTCGTATGAAGAAAGTCTCTTTGTGGGGATGATGAGGAAGAATCGAATGATGAAGAGTATAATCGCAAGTATGATTCCTGCATCTATCCAGATAATTAAACTGAGGGAGAAATTATATCACGTATTTGATAAAAAGACTACCTCATATTCAATAGCTAGGTCCACCTTCTAAACATCGAACCCGACACTGATTTCTGAAGTGTTTTTGATTTCGGTTTACAGAAGAAAGTAAGGAATGAAGAAACCAACAAGCAATGCTTGTACGAAATTAAAGAAAATAATAATAGTAAGTTCCAGTGAAAACGTCGCACTTACATTCGCGACGAAGGCTAAAGGTCTGTATAAACAATGTACCGAATGCCCTAATAAAAAAAAGAAAGAAAAACTAAATTTACGGGTGAAAAGCATACTAAACAGATTGTAGTTCCTAATTTTCTTCCCTTTTCACCTTTGTTTGAAAATTTTACGTTAAAAACAAAATGTAAACACTCTTGGGTAAGAGATATCATGCGCGTGAAATCCCGTCCGTTTTTGTCGCCCGTGAAGTGCCGAGTTAAAGAGACTTATATAAAAAGCATTTTAATTTTTTTCCAGCGGAGAATTGAGACTATGTCTTATACAGGATGCGACAATTTTCTTTACTTTTTTTATGCTCAATTTCAGGAGCAGTTTCTGATTGTTATATAAGAATTGTGAACTACTGGCACGTGACTTTTAATTAATTTAGTTAATTTTTCCACAAGTCATTTATTATACTCTTGCTTGCTTATTCAATTCTTACTATTATAGATCACACTGTCTATATATTTATTTGTTTATCGTGGTGGAATTTTCAATCGTCAGTAAAATACATTTTAAAGCACTCAATTGAGCTGAAATTTTATATACATGATTATTTTGGATGACAATATAATAATTTAATTATAACTAATAAAATTAATTGATTAAAGCTAATTATTTAAATTTCAAATACAGCCACATTGGCATCATTTTTGGCGATTTAGCGACCCTTTTGGCGACTTGTGTGTCAAAGCTTGAAAAGGTTTTTTTTTCCTTACGGGCATTGAGTTGAATTGAAATTTTATAGACACAATTGTTTTGGATGACAATACGATACTTTAATGATAACTAATAAAAATGAATTACCACTTAATGTTGTGATTCTATCCTATGTATATACATATTTATATTAATTGTAACTATTTAATAAGAAGTAGCTAAAATAAAATTTTTCGTTGTTGATCTAAGTAGGAATTGACTTAATTTTTTTTAATATTTTTTGTGTGTTATAATTGTTTGTGACAGCTAAATTTACTTTGTGATCTCGAGGAATATTTAATTTGATGTTTTATTTAAAAAAAAGATTAGCTGTGGAAAAAATTATTCTAGCACCAGAGAGATACTTATTTGATTGATTTATTCTTAGAAATTCCGTAAGCGAAAATACTGATGACTGATAATTTCTGGTATAGAAAGTAATATTGAATATTAAATTTTAAAAGTTACTAAATGTAATTTTGATTCGAGTGGAATCATTATTTGCGTTTTCAAGTCAAAATGATTGCGTTTGTTTTGAAAACATGTACAGAGTTATATTATAATCATAGAAGAAAAATAATTTTAGAACAAAGTTTTTACAATTTTAACTCTGTTGAAATGTCTAGAAACAATCTATGCATTTTATGGGAAACAAAGAGGTAATTAAAAATGAACTCATTTAATTTTATTACAACCAAGTTTTATTTTTTATATTTGAGGCATATTGAAACATTTTTATTTAAATTTGCTGAACTTTTACAAATAAAATATGTCTCCATATTATACTAAAATACTCTAACATTAACAACTTATTAAGATCATCATTTTCCAGCACATTATTCACTGCTTTTGGAAAGATCATTTTTTTAGTACAATATGTTTTATTTTGTCGTTAAGGGAGCTCATATCACTAGTTTGAAATTTCTCTTCTTTTCAAATGATGTCTCTATATGTTATAAGTACACAATGATGGGCCAAAGTATTAACTAAATGATATACAGTTGACTCCCGCTAATTCAAACTTTCGATAATGCAAACCTCTCACTCATTCGAAGTATAGGCTCAACCCATAGACAAACTCTTGATATTTCGATCTAAAACAATACGTTTTGGTACACTGAATGTTTTGAAGTAAAATATGTGGCTCACCAGATTAAAACACGCGATAATTTGAAGTTATCTTAGAAAACTTTCGACCATTCGAACACTCACTATCATGTAGCAAGCAGGTGAGAGCTTACAAGTTTTGTGTTGTATTGTCTCTGTGTGTCTCCCCTGTAATGTAGACACTTTAATGACAATATGTCTGCTACTTATTCTTGGAATTTTCCGGTTCCTCAGGCGAAAAGACACTTTTATTTCTTTCCTTCTTCAAGTGGACAATAGACCGCTCACACATATTGTCAGCTGTTCATATCTTTCGCTTAACACGTAAAGTTGATAGACTAATAGACATATGTTGAGAAAGGACGGTTCGCTATTGTGAAGAAGAGATGCATACGATTGCGTATTTTGCGTCGGAATGACATGACGATTTTTGGATCATCTGTGTGACTTATAGCATGTAACACCAAATAGGGCATGGGTTGGACTGGACCATGACTTGAAGAATCAGTGTTGTGGGGGACAGTATCTGAAGGAACCGGGTGCAAAACGATTTCATTTCCGATGATGAATACAAGAGATTTAAAGGGGAGTAAGGGAGTCCTGTTCGAGAGGTTAAGAAAATTGAAGTAGAACGGGAAAAGAAAGGAGCAATGAAAGAGAGCGAGCCATAAAAGAAAAACTGGTCGAATCTTTGGAGGAGTGATTAGATTAGAATAGCCTACCCAACGTCCATACTATTAAGTAAACCCCGTAGATGATTGTGAAGCTGTGAATAAGCCTTGGGTTAATTTTAGATTTTAAATTTTAAATTAAGTTTCAAATTTAAATTTGTTATAAAAAATCTTTTTCTTCGTGTATTTTGGGAGTTTTTTCCTATCCTGTTGATAATTCGAAGTTTTTCATTGGTCCCTCCGAAATATTAAGAGTCTAGTAGCAAGTTCCTAATAGTAGGAATTACGTTATATAAGAATGTTTAGTTTGTAAGAAATTTATTAACAAAAGTGTGCAAAAGGGCACTTTTTTCCTTTTAAGTGCATGTAAGCCAATCAGAAATACGTGACTACTGCAGGGGTGAATAAAGTAGCAATTTTATATATATATATATATATATATATATATATATATATATATATATATATAGGCGGAAAAACAAAGGAACCATTGACTGTGTGGGGAAAAATATCACAATTTATGATTCAATAAAATTTATATGCATATATATTTATATACAAAAGTAATCTTCATTGTATCTGTTCTAACTATAGCAGTATTTCTCATTAAAGTACCTGACTACAAACAAGCTACTTATTCAATCTTTTTGTTTCTTGAGAGAATTCTCGCCCCTTACATAAACCGAGATTTGTCTTGTTTTTTCCTTGGATGAGAAATAGGATTGCATGCCCATTTGTTTAACTTCATTACAGAGTTTTTTTTCTTCTTCGCCTTTTACCTTCTGTAAACTCATTTTTATATTTTCACCGTCTTCATCCCGTTCCTGCACGCGCAGCTATTTAAGCTTATTACGCTTCTCCCCGCACGACGCGTAATTTAAATTCCGCGGAAACAAAGTAAAACATGTGAGCAACGAATGTTTGAACTTAATTCTTTTTTTTTCCGAAAAAAAAATCCTGAGTTATCAGAGGAGTTATTTAAGAGGTCGCCTCTGCATGATGTTCTATGGGAAGAGTATAAGGAATAAGCTTTTTATATGTGTATTTTTGTTCGAGTGTGGAAGAGGTACTTTAGTAAATTTAGAAATTATGAAGAATATACACATTTTGTACAAAATTTACTAAGATTTTGTTTATATTGTTCACGACGGAAAAATTTCGACCATCTGGTATAATGGTTAGCAACGCTGGCTGCTGTTCTGTAGAGCCTGGGTTCGAATCCCGGAGAAGAAATGGATGTTTGTAAATGTATAGTGCCTTTGCGGCATAGGGGTACTCTAAATAGCCGCCGAGCCGCAAGTCCTCTTATGTGTTTGGTGGAAGGGGAAGAGAGGTGGGAACCCTACCCAGGGTGTTCTTCCTCTAAATTGGGGTTGAACCGAGATAAATCGTACTGTCACCTGTATTATGTTCAAGGCTACGGCCAACGACAAGCGTACATATAGCCCCTTGCCATAATGAATTTCGTGGGCATGAATCTGACGCAGTTATGATCAGGTGGCATAAGAAACAACACAACGGAAGGATAAATGATTCAGCATAAACATATCTAATTTAAACTTATTTCCTATGCTGTATCTGTATTAAATCAGTATAGATTTAAATAAAAATCATGAGGTGTATGACGTTTTCTGTATAATAAATGTAAAATCAATTCAGTTTTCTTAATAATTAATACAGAAAAATAGAGGTACTCTTGAGAATTATAATTAGTGTTCTAAAAATCAAAGAAATAACCATATGTAGAATACTACCGAATTCTAATTGAAGAATTATGATAAGAAAATAAAAGAAAATTTTAAAGTGGCTTGAGTCGCAAGTCCTCTTATGAGAATGGTGGAAGGGGAAAATAGGTGGGATTCCCCTTACTACCCACAGGGTGTTCTCCCTTAAAATAGGGGTGGAACCGAGAAAATCGTACTGTCCCCTGTATGGTCCCTATGGCAAACGACAAACGTACAATGAAGCCCTTTGTCATGATGAATTGCTCGATGTGGCATTAGCAAAAACTACAACATTAATACATTCGAAATACATTTTAAATACTATATGTGCTCACATATCGCACTATTTTTTGCAAAAACATTTATTACATTTAAAAAAAATATTTCCTTTTGAAAGGCCAACGTAAAATTCCCTACAGATTATGCATTAAAATCTGCGAATCTTTAACTTAAATGGAAAAAAAACTTATTTGTATACTTTTGGTGTTTCTCACTTTAAAGGAGCACAATCATTAATTTTCCTGATTAGTTTTTCGGAAACAGCGTATAAGAACAAAATTTGCTTACTTTTGAAAATTTGAAAAGGACGTGAGGCCATAAAATTAAATATAAAGAACAACGAACACTTGAGGGGAATATTATTTCCATTATGACCTCGAAAATGTGAAAAATGCTTTTCGTGTGCAAAATAAATTTAGCGGGAAATGAACTTCGAAGTAGTTTTTAATTAAACTTTGGGGTTCAAAAGTTCATTTTTTTAAAAAAATAATAATCGTATTATGCATGGTTAGTTCTCTCTATTAACTTATGCAATAATTTATTCACTTAAAAACATTACATACACGGCATAAAAATTTTAATAAGTGTTAATTAAATTTAGTTTAGTGCCTAAAGATAAGTAATGACGCTTTTGTTAGAATATCAATTTGATTTTTGAAATGATGATTACATTTTAAAGATTTCTTACGCTACACTTTTTAGGAATAAATACTTTATGTATATTTAGCCTTTGAAAATAATTTTCAAACAGAAAATTGCAACTTGCTATTACTAAAGTCTTGTTTGAGGGGGAAAAAGATATAAATAGGCAAATTTTTCACTTAATAAGTACACATCCTTCGCAAACACTCTCAAGGTCATTTTATTGCATTCGAAAGCCTTCGAAATAGCTTTACTGATAGCAGACAAGGATCGTATCTTTGAAAGATGTAAATATATGTCCGGGCATTTAACGTACAGGTTGAGAAAGACGCATATATACATCCAGGCATTTAATGCACCGGTTCAGCAAGACGTATATATACGCCAGTGATAGTCAAGGGATTAAAAAGTGCTGCGCCATTTAAGAAACATTCAATAATAAATAAGCACAATAAATTTATAAGATTTTACATTTCTTACTGAATTAACATTTGTACGAAATTTTGCTTTAAATGGTATTAATAAATAAATTATTTTCATTCGTTTATGTATTTATAATTTGAAAACTAAGTATTTACGTGTCTAAAACTTGTACATTGCAAAGTAATAAAAATTCTGAAAATTATAAGTCCCGCAATTATTTTTATGATTACTATTATTATTATTATTTCTTTTTGAAGAAAATATTTTCTTCACGAAATGTATAGATTACTTGGAAACATTAAGTGAGAGAGAGATAGATTTTTCTTAAAATTTTGAAGTTTTACAGAATTAATATTGTTTTTTTTTCTCTATAAATATGTGAATTTCATTTTTATATATGCGAGTTACTTTTATTTTGTAAGGAGAGCACATGATGAAATACTTTAAAGCAGTGTTTCTCAAAGTGTGGTGCGCGAAAGGGGGCGCGAGCGTATCGAAAATTTAAAGATTTTTTTAAAAAAATAACCGGAAAGAGAAGTAAAACAAAATGCTGTCTTCCATAATAAAAAAAATACACACAACAACACTGACATAATTTATGTTTATTATCTGGCTTTTTTCCGTAATCAAATAGCTATCTTTGATCCCAAAACCAAATTAAAGAAAAAAAAACATTTTGTTTTATTTGCTGTATTTCCTCAATGAGAGAAATTACGTATTAACATAAAATATTACTCGTTAAAAGAAAAAACGAAACCCAGACCCTGAGAAAAATTCTAAGATAAACAATTCACCACTGTAATTATTATTGAAATACTGTACATTAGTTGAAGAAAAAGAAAAGGAAGTCATGATTCACTTTTCAGCCAGGCTGCTTGTACGTTTGCTAATTATTTGTTTGACCTTCAATCTTAAATTATCAATATTAGTTCCCTCCCATCTTTTATGCGTTTGCTTTTCGCTTAGGGAAATTGTAAATAATTGAGTTTTGCGATATTTGGAAAAGAATTGATTGGTCTAACGTTTCTGTAGGATTTGAAAAGTGTCTGATTTGCGTCCTTTATTATGGTCTTGTAAATCATTTAAGTTCAGATTTATTGATTTTTCTCAAATCATCAAAGAATTGAATAGTCCTTGAAAGAAGGTAAGTATACTTTCTATAAATTAAAATATTTGTAAATTCCGATTTGTATCGTGTACAGTAAAAATAATTCTAAACAAATGATTGGGGTGAAGTACTACCATTAATGTTAGTATCGAGTACGCGCCTGCTCCCGGGTTAAAACAAGTCTTCTCGCTTTAAATGTTAAAAAGTGACACAATTATTCTTCATCGGAATTTTATATTCTTTTTCATAATTTAACATTAATTCTAAATGCTAATTGTGTGAGGTTTAAAATTACAGTTCTTTTAAACAGTTATTTACAATTATAGCATTTATCTAAAAAAAAAAATCATTTTACATTTTTGTATACAATGTCGTGCACACAGTTTTACTCTCCTTACAGTTCAGCTATTATATCAAGAATGTTTTATTTTTTTAAAAATTCGTGCGAAGAGTCGGTGTTTCAGCCAGTATACGTTTGATGTATCTGTGTACTGAAGAAGGTATTTTATAAATAATTTCTTATTACTGAATTTGGCCGCAGCCGAGTGGTATAGGTATCGGATCGTGGCTTTTTCACGAGTTGAGCCCAGTACCACTAAAGACCCACCGTGTAGGGCAGCGATGCACGTTAAACCTGTTGAGAGTTGAAACGTTTTCCCGTTGGTGTGGTGTGGTAGTTAGAGAGAGGGGTGCCAGCTCAGGTGTCATCCACGTCACTTGACCATGGTTCAAAATTGCGTGGTCCGTCGTCAAAATGCAGCTGAACAGTGCGACGTTAATATTCAATCAATCAATCTTATTACTAAATTAAGAACAAGTTTAATAATTATTAGGGACTTCCACGGGCTTATCTTGTAGAGGAAAGTTTTTCAAAGGAAGGTTTAATATCAGAAATTGACACTTAAAAAGTTATTTTTCTATATTTAGCTGAGATCTATATTTTGTCTTCAAGGCATCCTTTGCAGAAAATCCGGTTTGAAAAAGGTAGGATGTTGAAAATGGTAATAGCATAAAGTGCTTTTGTTTTCAGTACAGATAATCATCCACCTCTACCCCAAATTCAAAGAGTGATTTATTACAAAATTGCCTTTTAATTTTTCACTGGATGTGAAATCTATGAAGATTTCTTCTTCGGAAGTTGAGAGCCCTTCTGGAGTATCTTGAAATAGATCCCTAAAATCCACTCGTAACTTGCTACCAAGCTGTCCTCATCCAGAAAATACTTTTTAAAATTCTTTGCCAACACAGCTAAATGATTTTACATGTTTTAAAAACAACTTTCACATGTTGTTCTACAGATTTGTAAGTTTTAACACATATCGAGCTGGGGCTTTTTTTCCATCATTTACTTCAGTAGTGGTAAATCCAAAATTTAAGTATTTTTGAGAAGATCGCCTTGATTTAATTTTCGGAACCATGCTCGTTCGTCTGTGTACTTGTTGATTCTTTATTATGGTCGAATGTTTGCTCACGACTTAAAAATGTATGTATGATATTGTTTTAATCTACTGCCGTAAATACTTAATTACCGTGAATTACAATTAAGGTGGAAATTTTAAAAAAATGTACATTCAAGCTAGATTCGGTAGCTATAGGAGTATCGAGTCGACCAAAACTGACTGGAATTGTACGAGGAAAAGCATTTTTACATGTTTTGCGCAGACGTCCGATAGGTTGCCCAGACTCACGCAAACGTACCCTATAATGCCAGATGTGATGGATATGACTAGACTATTTTTAAAAATGACATTTGTACTTTGAGAAATGAATGCTGAAGGAAATAAATCTTTAATTAAATACATCATTTTGCGATCTGTTCCAATTTAAAAATTAGAGAAAGAAAAATAACATAATTCTAAGTAATATATATTTTAAGTAATTTTCTTAAAATATATATTACTTAAGTGTTACATATACACAAAATTTAATATACTTATCGTGTTAATTTGTACGGTTTATGATTAAGATCGTATTGTAACTTTAGCGTCTCTCTCTCAAAGTGCATTTTTATTGCAGTAAATGCATTGTTGTACAGGGGGGCGAGACAAAAATTATGATTGAAAATTGGGTCGCCAGTATTGAAAGTTTGAGAAACACTGCTTTTAATGTATGAGTGGTGCACAGAGTATTTTATGACTAATTAATTAATACTAAATTAAGAACAAGTTTAATAATTATTAGCTACTTCCATGGGCTTGTCTTACAGAGCAAAGTTTTTGAAAGGAGTTTTAAGATAAGAAATTGACCCTCTGAGTTCATTTTCTATATTTAGCTGATATCTATATTTTGTCTTCTAAGCAACCACCGCATTTTTTAATATGTTCCAATTTAAAAATCAGAGAAAGGAAAAATAACTTAGTAATTATCCTACTACTTAACTTTTTTTTTGCTTAAAAGTAACATATACAAAATTTAATACTTATGTCATGAATTTGTACGGTTTATAATAAATATTGTTGCTTTATCGTAAAAGTGCATTATTATTGCATTCAGTAAATTATTATGTATAAGGGGGGCGCGATAAAAATTGTGATTGAAAAGGGGGGCGCCAGTATTGAAAGTTTGAGAAGCACTGCTTTAAAGTGTTTAAAAGGAAGCAATTTTTAGAAAAATAAGAATGGGGTACACCATGTTTATTCGTATCTAATCTACCATCGATTCTAAACTGCACTCCAAATTCTCAAAACATTTTTGTGAAAAAAAATAGAATAAAATAGTTTATAGATATCGATATTTAAGAAATTAAAAATAATTTAAAATGAGAACTAATAAGAAGAAAGTAATAAATATATTTTTATAATATTATATACTTTAAATGCATACATTAACTTGTAACTTTGCTCCAACAGCCAGAGTATCACGTTTTACTTACCGCCATTCAACGAATTTTTCCGCCTTCGATTCAAGTCATACCCGATGTTCAGTAGCATTAACATTGGAATAAATTAAAAGTAAAGAACCTTTTTAAAAACAAGATTTTATTTAAATGCTCTAAAAGGAATAAAATAAACTTTTCTTTTAAAACTCTTTTTTGCTATCAACTTGTAAAGTCGTTATACAATTTATGATATAAAAGCTTGTCGCGAGATTTAAGTACTCATATTTACTTAGTCTGAAAATTTTAAAAATTAAAATCAATCAGATCAAGTTATTTAATTTGCTTGTTTATGTACACATGTAAATCTCATGCTGTACAAGTGCTCTACCATCTGAGCTACGCTTTGTGTCGACAAATGTGTTGTTGTAAACATGCTCGCCTTCACACCTAAACAAGATTGTTACAGCAATTAGGTCGATATTGGAATATAAATCGTCAAAACATGCATTGTCATACAAACTAAACGTGTATACAAAATTTCAGCTCAATCGGTTAAAGACATCAGCTTCAAAATTGAGTATCAAGATTCCACCCGAACATTTTACATTGAAAGTGAAAAAAAAAGCTTGTAAACAAATAGGAAAGAACGTAGAAATTTAAATTTGTTCAAAAGAAATAATTTTAAAATGAAAATTAAAGTGATCCCGGGAATCGAACCCTGGGTAATTCCTTTGAAGTCAGCTTCTCTAACCTCTAGGCCATGAGGGCTAGTGGAAAGAGGTAAAGTAAGCTTCTAACATGGGTAAGAGTTTTTTAATTAATATCTTTTTAACTAATTGCGATCTTGGAATATATATGTACAAAACATGCATTGCCATCCAAACTAAACGTGTATACAAAATTTCAGCTTACTCGTTTGAACACATCAGCTTCAAAATTGAGCTGCAAGATTCCCCCGAACAAATTATTTTAATTAACATATTTTTAACTAATTGTGATATCGGAATATAAAGCAAAACATGCATTGTCATCGAAACTGAAATATAAATTTCAACTCACTCGGTTGAAGACATCAGCTTCATTGATTCCACCCGAACAAATTACTGTAATTAATTATTTTTAACTAATTGCGATATCGAAATATAAATGTTCAAAACATGCATTGTCATCCAAACTAAACGTGCATACAAAATTTCAGCTCACTCGGTTGAAGACATCAGCTTCAAAATTGAGTCGAAAGATTCCACCCGAACAAATTACAGAATTAATTACTTTTTAACTAATTGCGATAGAATATAAATCAAAACATGCATTGTCATCAAAAATTGTGCATACAAAAAGCTTAAGTGAAGACATCAGCTTCAAAATTGAGTTGTAATATTCGATTTTACATTGCAAGTTAAATAAAAACTTGTGTAAAAAATTGTTAGACTCTTTTACGGTATATCGAACAAGAGCAATTTTTATGTTTTTGCTTTTATTAATCGAAATCTTGCTCGAAATGTGAAATTATTTTAATCGAATTGGAAGATAGGGATTTAAAAACATCTTTTGGGATCTACTATACTCTTTGTCAATGAAAAAGTTATAGTTGAAATGGCCAGGTGGTCACATCATTTCTTTGCCCGAGTTCGAGCCATTGAAGATCCGCCGTACAAGGAGGCTGATGCACGTTAAATGTATCGGGGCTCAAAGTCCGGAAGTTGACGCAGGGTGCAAGTCGGGAGAGTAGGGTGCCGGCTCAGGTGTCATCCACGTCACTTGATTGTACTTTATAATTACGAGGTTTGTTTACAACAGCATTCGTTGTGCTTTAGGTACAACGTGAATAACATAACATTAACTAAAGTGTTCCTTTCCTGATTTTGCGGTGGCCGCGATAGCCGAGTGGTATGGGTATCGGACCGTGGCTTGCCTTGTCCCGTGTTCGAGCCCAGTACCACTAAGGATCAGCCGTGTAGGGCAGCGATGCACGCTAAATCTGTCGAGAGCTGAAACGTCCTCCTGTTGGTGAGGTGTGGTAGTTAGGAGAGGGGGTGCCAGCTCAGGTGTCGTCCACGTCACTTGACCATGGTTCAAAATTACGTGGTCCGTCGCCAAAAGCCCTCGTGTAGCTAAACAGTGTGACGTTAATATTCAATCAATCAATCAATCCTGATTTTGCGATGAATTATTTGTATTAGGAGTAATAATCTATTTAAAACTAAATGAATAGTTTGATAAAATTTACCTTAAAAGAGTTCGTGTAATTTCAACCAATAATTATGATTAAAAATTTCGAATTTTTTGTAAAATTTAACAATTTTGCAGAGAAATTCGCTATAAGTCTTTGGAGTAATGGAAGCATTCCTGAAATTTTAAACTAGCATTTGCTTCAAGTTTCAATGGGCTCAATTCATGTGACGTCATAGTCATACGATAAAGATAATCACGTGTTTTTTGCCAATCAGTTCAAAAATTCATGTGACACACAATAAAAGCAATCATGTGTTTCCAACTAATCAGTTTTTTGCGCTTCGTTGTTGCCAACTTTTTATCTTTTCAGAAGCTTTCTCTTAAAAAGTAGAAACTTGTCAACAAAAACAAGGCTCATAGGAATAAAAAATACATTTTATTTATAAAATGCATGCATAAAATGTATTTTTTTAAAATTTTAAAATATTTTGAAGAAAAAAAAGTATAGCATTGAAACGTTTTTATCCAATTAAGACAT
The DNA here is from genome assembly GCA_019973935.1 of Trichonephila clavipes. Classification (NCBI taxonomy): domain Eukaryota; kingdom Metazoa; phylum Arthropoda; class Arachnida; order Araneae; family Nephilidae; genus Trichonephila; species Trichonephila clavipes. The sequence continues at coordinate 345,105 of BMAU01004657.1, forward strand.
TTTAAATTTTTTAAAGTTTTACAAATAGAACAACAAAAGTACAATATTAATTTGATGTCTGTTTTGAATTCAAAGGAGATCGCGTGTTTATCTTTATCATGTGACCATTGCGAATTGAGCCCATTCAGATATTCCAACTAAATAGTATACAAACTGACCATTATCATCACTTAATAACTTAAATTACAGCATTAAATTGGAATAAAAAAACATTGCGCTACATTCAAAAGAAAATATATTTCAAATATTTCGCGCAACTGGATTCCAAGGAGGCTGAAATAAATATGATATAGCGTATCTTGCAAAAAATTCGTATCTTACTCCCGCATATCTTGAAGAGAGAGAGAGAGAGAGATGGAGTTTCATATAATATTTTCCAAAAGAATTTCTTATAAATTTCCCTTATCATATATTCCATTCATAAATCTTTATGAAAGATACAGTGCGTTTGCGACCTTTACATTATGGATGAACAATTTTATTTAGGAGAATTTCTATACTTTTGAACCTAGGAATTTGTGAAAATGTAACAACTACATCGAAATATGTTTTCTTACACAGTGCACTTCCTATCTATATAGTTCCAAAAGTGAATTAAAAATATTTTGATATATTTTTTTTGAAAAAAAATATATATTTTCTGATTGTCAAATGTGTAAATTAAGTACATATTTTTGAAAACGATCAGGCAAAATACAAAAGGAAAAAAAATCTACAAAGTTAGGTAGGTATCTGATACGCAGATAAAATATGCACGTAACTCAATTAATTTAATTTTATTTTATTTATTTATTTATTTTAATTACCGTAAATCCGTTCTATAGAGCACACTTTTAACACAAAAATAAGGTCGAAGGTTACAGGGGCGCGTTCTACGCCGGATATACAAATGGGAGCTCTGCAAATAATAGGAAAGAGGAGCACAGAAAAAAATTAGGATTTCTTCATAGAACGAAATACTGTTTCTGTTAAAAGAAATCTCATGCCTAATGAATTTAAAGGGTTGTAATTCCGGATATATACTATTTTTTCCCTAAACCTTGGAATAATACCTCAAATAAAAATGACTTAGAAACATCAGAACACATTGTACATGCACACACACACACATTTCAAGTTTCTCCGTAAAAAAAGGTGTATGCGTTATAAGGCGAATACACCTAAAAACTTGTAATATTTCGTTCACTTACATATTAGACCGTATTTTTGGTAATATTTCGCTGTATTCGTTGGCGTAGAAAATATATACTAAAATTTTAATAATTTTTCACGGCAAAGTATGAGATTAATAAAATTACAAATTATAAACAATGTTAATATATTTGAGCATGCGTGATGAAGATTATTATGTTTTAAAATAGTCTGAAATAGTTTTTCACTACTGGCTTTATATACTGAAGCATTTGGCGATGTTTCCGGAATTGATGAGTTTGCTTAAAATTATTATACATGAACATCCATATGAATTTTACTATATACATACTACTAATAAGATCGGCTCGGGGGCTTAGAGATAGAGTGCTCACCTCTGAAGCTCAAGGTTGCGCGTTCGATCCTGACTAGAATCGTTTTCTGGATGCCAAAATCGTAGGCACGCATATTATATGATTATATGGCAAGTAAAATATCCCTTGAGTATTCATTTATCTCTTCTACTCCCGGCAAAACTAAATCATGGGGATATTAAGTATCCGATGCAAGATCCTTGTTGGTATGGTGTGGTAGTTAGGAGAGGGAGTACCAGCTCAGATGTCTTCCACTTGACAATGGTTCAAAATTACGAGGTCCGTTGCCAAAAGACCTCCTGTAGTTGAATTGTGTAATGTTAATTTTCTCTCACTCACCGACGAGAGAGCTTAAATTGAATAAATTCAAGGGTCAATTTTTGGTAGCGGGAGCCGTCAGTAGATGGTGCCACCAATAAATTGGCTGCCATACTTGCAGTTTTCCCGTGTTTGTAAAGACTTAGTTGCCAAAATGCAGTCCGTTAAAAAAAATATTAATAATTAGATTTCTAAGTGTTTATTATTACAGCTGTTGATGCCCATTAAATCTATCAAGTTAAAGTCTTCATTGTGTCATGTTGTGAAAGCTTAAAGGCTTAATCAGGCTTAAATTCGTCCTTTGAACGCTGCTCAAATTTACAACGAGCCCTCCGAGTTCATTCTGAATGCGACATTAATATGCAATCAATCATTCAATTTACAGTATTTCAATGCAAAATCAAAAACACAAGCCACATTGCGTATTTTGACATGATACAAAAACAAAATTATGGTGCAAATTACAAATTTGTGTACCCTTACACTACAATAGTTATATAATAACTTAATTAGGTTTCAGTGGATAAAAAAAGACATCACATAAAAAGGGAAAATGTGGCTAATGTGTCTTAGTGTAACACGAAATGTACAATATTCCTTGCTAATCCATCATCCAAATTGCCATAATTCTACAGATGTTTCTCGAAACTAACATTTTGGGTCAGTACCGAACTTAAATTACGTTCAAACACGTAACGAATCATTCAAATTAGGAAATGAAATATGATTGGTCAAACGCTAAAATGCTTCCCCTGGGGCACATAATAAGTAGTTCCCTTCATTAGCGTATGTATATTCGTGACGTCTCTTCCAATCACCTTTCGCGGTGGAAATCTGATTCTGTATTGGGTGGTCAAGTATATTGGTAGAAGTCTGATTGGAACCGCTTCTCACGTCCGTGTCTTAATTCTATCCACTGGACGCATAACAAAAGGGGTGGATAATTAAATCACCACAAAAGACCATTGTGCGATGACCAGTCTTTAGGCACTTTAAACAAAAGTGGTTTGTGCTTGTGGGAAATCTGGAATGGAATATTAGGACAATGCTTTTAAGGGTTAATTAAAATTTCGTAAAGATTGGACCTTGTAATGAATAGTGGAATCAGATTACATAATTCATTTAATCAGGTTAAAATACCGTGCGTGCCAAAAGTTCGTTTAAACTTTAAAAATTCATGAAAAAAAGGAAGAAATGGTTATTATAAGAAGCGTGGTTTGTAAGAAAAGGCTTGCAAAGGTGTCGAATTTCTTTAACAGCAAAAAAGGAAAGAAAAAAAGGTTAAAAACAGACTGCTAGAGGGCTCTGACAGGCGAAATATTTAGTAGAATCATGCGAAAGAATTTTGATGCCTAATAACTTTTTTTCACTTACCACCATTTTCCCCAAATATCTGATTGTTTTCATCTTTTCATCTTGCTTTATTCTCACTTTGGAAAAGCTCAATTAAAAATTTATTTTAGGAAAAAAATTCACACAGTTAAGGGTAGGTTTGAAATTAAACTTTACATTTTAATCTTTAATCCTTTTACTGTAACATTCAATTATTTCATAGTAATGGAAAAATAACAATAAAAAAAGCTAGGGGAAATGGATTAAAAACACGTTCAAATATGGGAACTAATAAACCACGAACAAATCAAATAAATTGAATCACATAAACCACAATAGGAAAAAGGACAAGCGAGTCATTGCACGATTCATAAACCTAAGCTGATATAGTCGTAAGGAAACTACATTTGTATAAATTAATACATGCTTTTGTTACGTTAGTACACAATAGAATCTTATGCTTCTTTTTAATAAAAATATTTGATTTTTGCAACTGAATTTTCTTTTCTTTGTCTTGTTTTGGTTTTAGATATTATTTTTGTATAAGTCAATAGATAAATAAATCTATTCCTGTGATTTAAGTGTATTCGGAACAAAAGGAATCTGTAGAAAAAAGTATAAATTTGTAAGAAGTTGAAAATTTTTACTGTATGGAAGATAAATGTGCATGTCGCATAAATCACACAGTTGAGATTTATGTAACCAATATGCTCTTTTAATCCTTCTTGTAGCGGCCGTAGCCTAGTGGTTATGGCCCCGAAGTCGTAGTCGGCCAGTCATAAATTCGATTCCTAGATATAGGGAAGACCTGCCTGCTATTTAGGGAATCTTATGTAAGTTAAATCTGAGCTACAGTTAGGTTAGAAGTTAGGAGAGGGACGTACCAGCTCAACTTCCGTTCTCGACTTGACTGAGGCTCAAAATGAGGAGGTATATCTCCAATAGACTTTGTCTTGCGTAATACTGCGACGTAAGTCAGAACTTATAACGCCACGTTAGTGTTAAGTACTGATAAATATATAAATCACTCATTTTTAATGGATATATATATATATATATATATATATATATATATATATATATATATATATCGCATAATAAAATAAAAGTGAAGACGTTCTAGAACCTACATTGCTAAAGAAGAAAGAAATTAGAATTCACAAGACACAACAAATGTAGATATAAAAAAGTCTTTGGACTAAATTGGAGACCTATTATAATTTCTAGAGCTATGACTGAATTAGGCCAGCGATTTAGGGTTGGCAATGTTTTATGGATCAAAGCTATCCCGTACAACAGAAATTTTCGACATACTAGGAAAAAAAATAGAGCCATGTTGAAAAGTTAATTCTATTTTTTCTACCACGTGGATGATGAACCTAATAATATATTAAAATAAAATTAATAAAAGAGAACAAAAATGAATCTCTCAAGAAGAGGAATAATAAGAAAAAATATAGAAAAAATTAGGATAAAAAAAACTTACATGTAAAATAAAAAATTTTTGGAAATCATAAAATTCCATTTTATTCAACCTTCTATCTATCTATCTATCTATCTATCTATCTATTATATATATATATATATATATATATATATATATATATATATATATATATATATATATATATATATATATATATACGTAATTTATTTTATAGCAAATATCAACGAAATTGTTATCTGTCAGAGAATAATAACATCCCTAACATAGTTTGTTTAAGACAGAAAAAGACAGGGGAAAAGAAACAGAAAAAGAGGGGAAAAAGTCCAGTCCTTTTGTATGGGTCCTTTCCACAAAGAGTCAAACAACACGTTATAATTGATGATGATGAACCTTGAACATCCATTTTTTCTTCCTTTTCGGGGTCCTGGGACAACACACGAGAAGTCGTTTATTCTAGTAAATAAAAGCCTCGTCCAGATAAAGAGGAGGAAGGTGTTGAGGGAAAAAAGCGTTCTGTTATGCCTTTCCCAGAATTAAAAAAAAAATTGGATGCGAGAGGCCGACAAAATGAGCAACAATTGCAGAATGGTGCGGATTTTGAGTAATTTAGCGACAGACTTTACATGGATGATAGATAGTTTCTCGAAGAAAAGGAATTTTTATGTTAGAATTTTGCATGATTTTGTCGTATTCATCAGTGTACAATGTAACACGGACATTCTCTGTAACCCTTCAGAAAAATTTAGGATGGCAATGTTAAAAAGAATGCCTATAAATAAAAAGAAAAGTCTTGTGTGTAAAATCATAGGAGGAGGCAATAACATTAGACACAATTTAATTCTTTAATACTGTTTCTCATAAATTCAAACCATTCATATACATATTTTAAAATATTTGCATATTATCTATTTTACTACTGTTATAACGAAGTTGAGGATTTTAGATTACATCAGTTTTAGATTGGATACATTCTAGAAAGATACAGACCCCTACAATCCTTTACATATGCGTGAAGTAATATCTCACAGACTATATCCGAAGTTTTCGGTCACGACGTTTGAAGGGAAATAATCATTCTAAGGAAATTGTCATCCTGGAACCCACAACTGGATATATTCAATGCAGAATAAGAAATGTCAACTATAATCATTCAGCTACCACATCCATTTTATATTTAGCGAGTACTAATCTGTATTCTAGAATTCTAGTGCTCTGATTAACCTGTTAACAGTGATTGACTAGTATACGCGTTATGAAAAAGTTGCAGGAATTTGTGTCATGACCAGTATACTCGTTTCGTGTAAAAAGAAGTAACCACATTGGCCATTTAAATTTTAATATTTGAGAAAAACAAAACCTATTCTATAATTTCAAGGTGCTTAGAATATTTCGAGGTCAGACTGGAGTAAAATAAATTGCAAAATATTAAAAATTGAAGATGAACTCATGCGTTCCCGTATGCACCGGCTGAAACAGCGTATTAATTCACATGACGACTTTATTCGTGTGCGGTGATAATGTTGTGCCTAAAAGAAGCAAAGGCAAAAGTCGAAAAGTTGATTTAGGAATTTAAATTCTTACCTTTATTTGTAAAATTTTTATTGGGTTTTTTGAGTAATATGTATGTACCATGTGCTTATGTTAACCAAGTAAATAAGCATTAAAAATTGGCAATTTTATAAAATGAACTCACCTTTTTGTTCCAATATTTTAACAAGGAGTATTAATCTATGATTGACGAGTGTACTCGCTATCGGCATCAATAGCTGCGCGGTCTCAAACGTGGGTGCCACAGTTGATTGATACAATGTCACCGGGATTGAGTCCAATCCATTGTAGCACTTAAATTGGAGAAATGTAACTGTTGTCCTCATGTCCATGGATTTGGTGAGTGAATTTAGCACTGTTCAGCTACACGAAAGCTTTTGGCGACGGACCTTGCAATTTTGACTTATGATCAGTGAGGAGGATGGCATCTGAGCTAGCATTCCCTCTCCTAACTACCACACCACATCAACGGGAGGACATTTGTGCACTCGACAGATGTAACGTGCATAGCTTCCCTACATCATTTCGGGTCTATAGTGGTACTGGACTCGAAACGTTACTTTGACCACCAGGCCAGCACGGCCACTCATAGATTTGGATAAGAAGTAAAAGTAATATATATATATTCATATTATATATATATATATATATATATATATATATATATATATATATATATATATATATATAAAGAGTGTTTTTTTATGGTATAGAAGTTTAAGTAGGCATTACTTTCCAAGATGGCGACCGATTTAACAGCTGTCAAGTGATTTATTCTCAGTTTGGTTTGGCAATTCATCAAAACGATCATCAAGCAAGGCGTAGATTCGTCGAATGGGCCCAAAACGAGATTGCCGTTGTTCCCGACCGTTTTTATAGGCGAATTTTGTTTAGCTATGAAGCGCACTTCTGGTTGAATGGCTACGTCAACAAACAAAACTGCCGCATTTGGAGTGAAGCTAATCCACAAGTGTATGTCGAAACACCGTTACATCCAGAAAAACTGACTGTTTGGTGCGCTTTATGGGCTGGTGGAATCATTGGTCCGTACTTCTTCAAAAACGATGAAGGTCACAACGTTACAGTCAATGGTGATCGGTAAAGAGCCATGATTACTAACTTTTTCATTCCTGAATTGAACAATCATGATGTCCAGGAGCTGTGGTTCCAACAAGACGGCGCAACATGTCATACAGCTCGTGCCGCAATCGATTTATTGAAAGACACGTTTGGTGACCGCCTGCTTTCACGTTTTGGACCTGTGAATTGGCCTCCAAGATCTTGTGATTTAACACCGCTAGACTATTTTCTGTGGGGCTATGTAATGTCATTGGTCTATACGGATAAGCCACAAACGCTTGACCATTTGGAAGACAACATTCGGCGTGTTATTGCCGATATACGGCCACAAATGTTGGACGTCGAAAATTGGACGTCCAGATTGGACTACATCCGAGCCAGTCGTTGCAGTCTTATGCCAGAAATCATATTTAAAATGTAATGCCACAAGATTATCTTTCGAATAAAAAAAATCATGTCAATCGAATAATACATCGTTGTTTTATTTCAATTTAAAGTTCTATACCTCTAAAAAAAACATCCTTTATATATATATATATATATATATATATAATTTAAAAGAACCCTAAAAAACACGCTTTTATAGTGAATCGAACTAAAAAGTAAAAAAATATTTCTTAATATAGGAATAAAATGATTAATGAGAAAATTAATGTATTTCGGATAAAAGCGTGGGGTGCTCTGTATTAATTGTTATAATTTCTTACTAGTTCTATTCCGAAATGCTGCGTTAGTGTAAAAATGTAGTATAAAGCACACCCCCACGCTTTTACCACAATAACATTAATTTTCTCGTTAATCATTTTATTCTTATATTAAGAATTATTTTTTTTACTTTTTAGTTCGATTCACTATAAAAGCGTGTTTTTTAGTTTATTTTAAACTATAATGTATATTCTTCATTCCTTAGTTCGATCTACAATAAAAGCCTGTTTTTTTGTTTTTTTTTAGTTTTTAAAACTATCATTTATTCTTTGCTGAATTTATCCTTGAGTTTGATATTTTGAGTCGGAATTATGTGGCTTCTGGAATTAATATTGCTTTTCAATGGATATTAATTAATGGGAAATTTTTTCCCTCCGTTTACGGGGCCTCGGATGAGTCACATATCGTTATATTTCAAAGATTCCGTCCCCATAGATACAAATCTAACTAATAAAAGTGTGATAAGAAGAAATATTAAATGTCAATCGTACTATCACCTTTTAAACGTATCGCTATAATGTTCATTCGTATCATCTCTTCTAAACGAATTGCTTTATAAAGAAGTATATTTAGCATTTAGAACATAAATTATTTTTATTCATATGCATGAGTCTTCCCCCCCTTTATCACATAAAGAACACTTTTTTGTTTGTTTTATTTGTATTATTAACAAGAGTTTTCATTTTTAGGGTTGCATATTTTTAAGGGGTAGGGTTTTTAATTCACCATATGTGTAGTTAGTCACCAGATTTGGAAATGGAGTACGGAATTACTCTCCAAATTTGGAAATGATATATGTAATTATTCGCCAAATCTGTAAACGATATAATGAATTAGTCGCCAAACCCCGTAATTCCTTAAAATCGTTATTTTTGACAATCCTGATCAGGACAATGGAACAAAATTTTGAAATTATTGTAGTGGCATCGGTCCTTGATTAGTGTGCAAAATTTCGAGGTAATATGACCTTTTAAAGTGGTTAAAAATCGAGTAGAGTATGTAACTCATGGAAAGTAATATAATTTCAAAGTTGACACTCTTTAAGATTTTTTAATGCACTTAAATTGAGAATTAAGCAATTTTTTTAAAAAAATTCGTATTTTCTGTTTCACGCTTTAATTATGTATATTTGATTAAACATGGTTTTAAAAAAAATCATGTAAGATGTATTTTGCATATAATTTTAATTCTTTTTTAATTGAACTCATCCTTACGTAATTAATGAAAGTTACCTGTTCTAACTTGTTAAAGAAATTTATGCAAAACAGTTTGTACATCTGTCATATGTACAAAAATAAATCAATGAGTTTTCATCCCTCTTATGGAATTCAATAAAAACAGTTTCATATATACTTACTTAAAAAATCCTTTAACAAGATACGCAAATGGATTGAAACATAATATCTTTTTGTGGCTCTCGAGTGTCAATTTATCGGTTGTTTAAATTTTATCTCTTCAGAAGAAGCAATGTGCATATTTTTGTATCTCAACACAGTTCCGAATCACCATGAGGAAAAATATCGATACAATCAACCACAAAAAACAGGAATCGATTATTTCCGTTCAGCAAAGTGGGTTCCTCACACAATGCAGATAAGCAGTGGGGCGCCATTGTTGAACGAATCAAGTTATTGACAACCCGCTAATTTGAGCAGTCCAGTTTTCCGATATTGGCATTCGGAATGGAATCAAATTCTTTTCCTCACGTCTTCGAGCATGTTTGAGAAGGATTCTCTCACACACCGAGAATGTGGCTCGATTCTTATCTAGCAAAGGGCCTTCACAAAACGTGTGTGGTCTGAATGTTAAAACACTTTTCCACAAAAGAGTCAAGAATGTATCACTTCTTTTCACAACAAAGGATGTGACGGAAGAAAGATGGAGTGGGTGTAGGTTCGATTCGAATCAATGAGAAACTTTCTTTTCTTTCTTAGAAGTTAAGTCTATCGTTATAAAAATAATTATATATATGTGGTTTTCACAACTTAGGTAAAAATGGCTACGAATTCATATTCGAAAAATTTATATAGAATGTAGAAATATAAATTGAAATTCTTGTTCAGATTTATTTTTCGTTCCTTAATATTTAAGAAAGTGCATTATCGATCATGAACTAATACATATTCAACATATTGATAAATGTAATTGTATTTTAAACATCATTTAATTATTTACTAAAAAATTAAAAGGGAATAATAAATAAAGACAGTTTTTTATTTATGAAAATTAAGAAAATAATAAATTTACATTGCATTTTTGATCCGTTTCTGATAAAGTATCAAAGTTATACAAAAACTTCTTAATGTTTTTAACACTGGAGTAGCTAGTTCTGAATGGCGCCTGTATCGAAATTCCTTCCGGGATCTGTTTTAGATACGAAAGCCCTGTTAGTGAGACTGTAGTTACATATGTTGGGGCCCCTGTATCTTAGGGGGCCCGTATTATTGATACTACTGATACGGTGGTAGCTATGCCTCTAGTTTTTAATTATTTCAATGAAAAATGCAATGGTCTATTTAAAAATAAATTTCTATATCGAAATATTATTATTTATTAGTATCTGATACCTTTTTAAATAACCTCTATGCATAATTATTCTTTTTAAAAAAAGCAGTGTTTCCCTACATTTTTCATCGCTGCTGAATTGTAAGCGTTTGATATTATTAAGGTGGCCCAATGAGAATGGTGGAGTGAATATTAATGTTGCACTGTGTTCAGCTGCACGAGGTCTTTTGGCGACGGACCTCGAAATTTTGAATCATGGTCAAGTGACGAGGATGACAGCCGAGACGTCACCCCTTCTCCTAACTACTACACCAACAGAAGGACTTCTGAGCTCTCTACACATTTAACGTGCATCGCTTCCCGACACCGGTCCATTACCTTGACCACTTGGCTACCTCAGCTTTGAGAGTTGCGGAAGTCGATTACTTATATTATAAACTGTTTTGCTGTGCCGATGGGCCTGGGTTCGAATCCCGGAGAAGACATGGATGTTTGTAAATGTATAGTGACTTCGCGGCATGTGGGTACTTTAAATAGTCATCAAGCCACAAGTCCTCTCGTGAGGTTGCTGGAAGGGGAAGAGAGGTGGGATGCCCTGACCAACCCAGGGTGTCCTCCCTCAAAATTGGGGTGAAACCGAACTAAATAGTTCTGTCACCTGTATGGTGCTCAAAGCTGGGGCTAACGTCAGGCGTCACTTAGCTCTTTGCCATGATGAATTTCGTTAGCCTTGGTCTGGTCTTTGCCAATCAGGTGGCATCAGTAACAATAATAACAACATAAATTGTTTTCATTGAATAATATTTAAATTTGCCTTCAGAATAAAATACAGTGAAACAAAAAAAAAGTTAACATAAAGTGCTTAAACATGGAATATAAAGTGATTTCAATGGAAAGTCACACAAATCCCAGAGAAATACACACAGTAATTAAAATGGAAATAATTTAATATTCCTTGGGCAGGTCGGTATCATTTGTTTGACAGACCGGTACCAGTCCGCCGCTTGGGGGGGGGACCACTGCTTTAAAGCACAATAAATTCGTCGAAATTAACCTTGGAAATATTGATACTTAGAAATCTTGATCACAACTACAATTTTACGATTCTTAACAACACATTAAAGACACAAGCATTACATAACAAGTAATAAAAAAAAGAAAATCAATTCCTGTATACTTAGATCAACTAAGAAAACTTTTATTTTAGCTACTTTTTATTAAATTTTTATTAAATGGTTACAATTATATATATATATATATATATGACAGAATCACAAACTTAGTGGTAATTAATTTTTATTCATTATCATTAATGTATCGATTGCCAGCTAAACAATCGTGTTTCTGAAATTTCAGTTCGATTGAATGCTTTAAAACGTGAGAAAAAAAATATTTTAAAGTTTTGACCCAAGTCGCTAAAAATGAAACCAATGTGGCTGTTTCTGTAATTCTTTAAATAGTTAATTTCAGTCAATTAATTTTAATTAATTATAATTAAATTATCGTGTTTTTACCCAAAACAATAGTGTATAGAAAATTTCAGCTCAAATGAGTGCTTTAAAATGTGAGAAAAAAACCTTTTCAAGTTTTGACACAACTCGCCAAATTGATGCCAAAGTGGCTGTATTTGTAACTCTTTGAATAACTAGTTTTAATCAATTAATTTGTATTAATCATAATCAAATTACTGTATTGTCAGCCAAAATAATCATGCACATAAAATTTCAGCTCAATTGAGCGCTTTAAAATGTATTTTATTAACGATTGAAAATTCCACGAAGATAAATAAATATATAAAGAGTGAGGTAATAGTAGGAATTGAAAATGCAGGTACAAAACACTCGTGGTAACCTTACAATAGTTTCAACAATTCTCATTTCAAAAGATCTTAGTTTATTTACTAATTCCGGAAGCTTTAGAATGTTCATTACTCTTATGATTTCCTATTTTTAACACGCTGATTGTTCGGATCCGGTAGCAGATGCAATATTGCATCCTCTCACCACAAAATATGACGACGCAGGGTATTTTTAATAGCTAAAATTACAGTATTTCCCGTTAGGCGGGGAAATAGAAAGCATTAAGTATCCCATGATGCCTTTGAAAGTTGACACATATGACTTATATAGAGAGAACGCGTCTTAAATACATATCGTACTTCGCTTAGAGATTTCAAATTTTTTCTCAATTTTCTAATTGTGTGAGCGAAATGAAAATTATGTCATGGTGAAGAATTTTCTGAAAGTCTTTCTTTTAGACTTTCGACACATTCTGCTGTATCTCCTAAAAAAAGCCATTATATCCTTAAAAATTTAATAGGGCAGAAATGTCCCATTTTCTAAGTAAATAACTAAACCAGTGCTTCTCAAACGTTCAATGCTTGTGACCCAATTTTCAATAATTTCATCACGCCCTCTATGTACAATAACAATACATAGAATGTAATAATATTGCATATGACGTAAAGCTACAATACGACTCTAATTATACACCACACAAATTAACAAGATAATGTTAAATTGTTTATATAATTTTGCGTATGAAAAGCCCATGGATTTACTATTAAGTTATAAATCTGTTTTTAACTTAGTTTTGATACATTTATAAGTATATTACATCAGTATAAATGTGTTTAAATGCATTTTGATTTGCTTCTTTTCAGCAAATTTATATCTTTTAAATAGTCTTCTATTTTCAACTTTTCGATTTCGTTTAAAATGAACTTTAAAAAATATTACAATCAAATCACATTCTCAGTGCAATTATAGCTTATTGGGGTTGGGAAAGGGAATCGTTATATATTCTTATCTCTGATTACGTATTCTGATTATTATAGATTTTTTCTCAATATGATCTGAGCCATGATCCTATATTACACATGAAATTTTGAAAGCGAGCTTTAGATATTATAATGTTATGGTAACTCGTGGAAAATATTTCTCAATAACATAATTCTAAAAAAATTACTATTCTTTGTTTGTCAAGTCAATGAACCTGTTTTAAAAGGATTCGAGATGTGTATATTTCATTTGTTCTTTTTGCATTGTAAGAAGAGCCAACTCGTGAATTCACAAATTCTCTGTCTCTCTCAAAAATTAATTTATCTTCCATTACAATAAATAAATTTACAAAAACTATAAAACCATCTGTCACCTGCAATTTTAAGAGTAGATTATAAATGGGTGAACTAAAATTTAATTGAGCATTTTCCGTATCAAGAAGTGTTGTTATATTCAACACAACTTTGTGGTCTGCTGATAAAATCTATTGCAACAGTTGGCAAAAAATTAATGAACAACAGAGAAATGAATACGCTAAAATATCAAACTTTACTATCATTATTCGTTTCTTTTCTTTCGGGTACGCAAGAATTCGATAGAGAAATATCCTTGTAACGCACGATCCAATTCCTTGGTTTTAATTCTCGAAAAGTTTAATTTTTTATTTGATTATATTAAAGCATAAACTTATTTTTAGCACTATAATGTTAGTAATATCAATTACGTTTCATAGTTCATTCGAAGTTTAATATTTAATTATTGACAATTTAAAAACCGAAGGATATTTGTAAATCCCTATTACATTGTTAAAAGAATTTTAGAAACTTTTAAATTTGAGTTGAATTTGTCGCTAGGGAAAGAAGAAATGGTCCAGGAGTAAAAAGCTGCGAATAAATCATTTGTTTAATCTAAGAATTTTAACTTAACTATTTTCATATATTCAAAAAAAAATCTAATCTGAAAAATAGAATCTAAAAAATATGGAACAAAAGCAATGCATGATAAAAAAATTAATTTATTCAATAATATATCATGGATTCCTTAAAAATTAATTAAATATTTAAAAAAATGTGATTGAGTACACTGTAAAAAATAAGCATAAAACATACATAAACTAATTAATATAAAATAATCAATTATTTCTTCAATACACAATAATCAAAAATATGTTTAGAATTATAATGTTTAGTGAATTTACTTAACACGCCCATCACGTACAAACGGGCGACACAATGCTACCGCAAATAATGTTACCACCGCACATTGTCACACAAACAAGTCATGAAATCCAACATTAAAAGCAAACTTATAAAATTGTATCTGTGGTACTTCAGGTAACTTGGTTGAATATATATTTATGTATATATATAAACATTCTTTAAATCACAAAACAGTCATTTAATGATTTCACAGAAGGAAATTTTACTTTGACTCACATAATGGGCAATATAAAATTATTTTCGAAAACATATATTTTTTTTATTCAAACATTCAAGTTGTATTAGTTGTATTATGTTACAACGAAACTTATCCAAATTGCATGGCTCACTCTCCTTCCTATGAACTTCAGTATAAGGTTAAGCGATACATCTCAAAAAGTTAATTTTTACATTTGTATACTTAATCACTAATTTTACCCACATATTAATTTTCTGTTATGAATGAGGTGACAATATATTTACGAGATGATATCTCTGTTTAAATATCCATCTGTCTATATATTGAGAGCTTTTCGACCAAATTTCTTTTCACGCACATCACACTCATATGACCTTTCTCATGTATGACTATAATACGTTCAGACTACTTTTATGACTAAATTTATTTCCAAATCATTACAATCGTGGCTTTTCTCCTGTGTGAATATGATAATGTGCTTTTAAATTGTCTTTCTTACTAAATTCCTATCCACACTCATATATATGAATACGATAATATACCTTCAGCTTTCTTTTCTGACCAAATTTCTTTCCACACATATCACAATCATATGACTTTTCTCCTGTGTGAATACGATAATGTTCATTTAAGCAATTTTTTATTCGAAATTTTTTCCCACAAACATCACACTTATGTGGCTTTTCTTCTGTATGAATACGGTAATGGGCTATTAGATTGCCTTTCTGGCTAAACTCATTTGCACACACATTATATGGCTTTTCTCCTGTATGAACAAGATGGTGTCTTTCTAGATTATGTTCATTACTGAAAGTCTTTCTACACAATTTACAAAGATGCGTCTTCTCTGCTGAACCAAATACACGATTCTTTAAAGGATCCGATTTCTGAATTAATTCATTCTCTAATCCAAAACAAGCTTTAGGATCTTCTCCGATATCAACATAACTATACCGATTTGAACTTATATTTTTCTCATATTCATTTTCAACACTTCCATATTTGTGTGTAATTCATTTTGTTATTTAACAACAATCCGTTACTTTTAACGTCTCTCTTTGATGTTTCCTCTGAATGTACATTGGAGTTCTTAAGTGACGAATTAGATGCAAAACTATCGTGTTCAACTATTTCATTTTGGGATACTTTGGAGAAAATTGCACTTCTTTTCTCAACATTTAAGGTGGTGTTTGGTTCTCCGTAAATATTATTTTATCTGTCTACGGAATATAATTTTCTTCGGCTCTATAGAGTTTTCTTAAAGATTTAAGTCCATTTTGTTAAATATCCTATGTTGCGGGGTTGAATTCCTATCCGGCAATGAAACGTGAACATGTGCATCTGTGGCAGCTTGTGGATTTGCATTAACTTGTCGATTCATTAAATTAGTATTTAAATCCATTTCTCTGCATTCAGGAGACATGGACATTAGATCTGTTTTACACTGACGATACAATTCATAATGATCCAATTCCTTTTGCCTGTATCCAAGTGGCATAGGTATTTGATTTGTGTTGAAATACTGATTCATTTCACAGCCATTAAATTGTGATAAGTTGTATTCGAAGAACAGAGCACAAAGATCTCTATTAAAGTGAGGATTAATATCAATCATTGGTCTCACCACAGATGATGTAGATGATAAATTGATGCTCATTTGTTGATAATGTCCATGCATTTCACCATATTCAGTCATCATCCATGATTGATTTCGGTTGGACTGGTCACTCATTCCTTGGGTATAAATTTGCATTTGATTGCCTTCAGGCAACATTGATGACTCACTTCTATTTACTCCAGCATTTCCTTAAAGCCTACATATTTCCAATTGGTTGCCTTCAGACAACATTGATGACTGACTTCTATTTACTCCAGTATTTCCTTCAAGCCTAAAGATTTTCGTTTGGTTGCATTTAGACAACATTGATGATTGTGTGTGAGTGACTTCTATTTACTCCAGTATTTTCCCCAAGCCTACAGATTTCCTTTTAATTCCCTTCAGACAACATTGATGACTGACTTCTATTTACTCCTGTATTTCCCTCAAGCCTACAGATTTCCGTTTGGTTGCCTTCAGGCAACATTGATGACTCACTTCTATTTACTCCAGTATTTCCTTCAAGTTAACAGGCTTCCATTTGGTTGAATTCAGACAACATTGATGACTCATTTCTATTTACTCCAGTATTCCATTCAAGCCTACAGATTTCCTTTTGGCTGTATTTCTTTAATAAAGATCGTTCATTTGCGTTCCCATCTGGATTTGGCTGACATCTACTACGTGGCTTCTGGCTGTGTTCCATCACGCTTTCGAGACAAGTTGGCATTGCTGGCTTTCATTGATCAAGTCGTTACAAAATTGAACAGATTCGCGATCACTTGAACCAAAATGAAGATTGTAAACATCTTTTGATGAGTCAGTTTGCTCATTATCTTTAAGCTGTTCTTTTAAAGGAATTTTTCCAATGTGCATTTCACAAAAGCTCTTAAAATTGTTCGATGAGTTTTGCGAAGAATCACTATTGTGATTGATTTCTGGTTGAAGCTCTTGTTCGTCGTGGTTTTGATATTTATGGCTTAGAAACTGTTTATAACGCTTGAACTGTAGTTTGCAAGAATCGCATAGATATTCTCCAGCTGACTGGTCCATTGATCTGTATGAAAAATAATTATACTTAAAGCTTAAATACGAATTTAAAGTCCAGATTCTACGAAAACAATTGCACCAAGAATAAAGTGCAAAGTGACGATCTTCTATTTCTTTCTTGGCTGATTCAAAATAAAAATGTGATTGGTTGTTTGAATGTTGCTGTCCATTAAACTGTATCATTGGTTAAAAGAACAATATTTGCATAAATGAAATAAACGGGGTTTTTTCAGTTAATTTCATTTTTAAAAATAATAAAACAATTTAATATTAGAAATTTAGTCCCTTTACCTATCATATAGAACAAAATTTTGCAGAAAAGAACACCTAAATTAGATGTCTCAGTTTAATCTTTTGCTTAATTAAAACTGCATTTGAATAAAGTTTCAACGGAATAATAAGGACACATTTCATTGCAAATGATATGAACTTCGTTTTATGACATGTTTGTTGTTAAAAAAATCATTTTGTTTATAGAATTTTTTCTAATTTCTTTAATTGAATGCAAAAATTATATATTTTTCTCACAGTAAAATAATAATCCCGTTATAAGAATTCAAATTACCATTTTAAAAACCGTTGATCTAGAAAAACTTCTTGAATTGATTAAAAATAAGTAAATGCGGTAACTGCATGACATTCTGAGCTGTGGCCGAGTTGTGTATCCCCAAGCCTGAATTCTTTCGAATTCCACGCCTAAAATATGCAGTATATCCTTCTTTAATCTGAAGTGTTTCTCTGAATGAGTGAGTGAGTGAACATTAACGTCACGCTGTTAAGCTATACGATGACTTTTGGCGACGGACCTTGTCATTTTGAACCACGGTCAAGTGACGAGGGCGACAACTGAGCTGGCCCCATCTTTCGGTAAATACCACACCCTAAAACCGGGAGGGTGTCTGATCTCTGGAAAATTTAACGTGCATTGTTCTCCTACACATCGGGTCTTTAGTGGTACTGGTCTCGAACTCGTGACACGCCAGCCACGAACCGATGCCTTGACCACTAGCATTAGGCTACCACGGCCGTGTGCCTCTGAAATATATGTCATGAGGTGATGTGAAAAGTAAAATAGGCAGATACCTAGTTGAACACTATTTCTCATTATGAAAGTAAGTGGTGCCATGGTAGCCTGGTGGTTGAGGTATCGGACACGTGGCCAGCATGTCATGAGTTCAAACCTACTACGGCTGAAGACCCGAAATACAGAGATAGCCAAAACACGTCAATACGTTGAGGTCAAATGTCTTTCATTTGGTGTAGTGTGGAAGTTTGGGGAAGCGGTGCATCTCAGGCGTCGCCCTCGTCACTTGACCATGGTTCAAAATGACAAAGTCCGTCGCCAAAAGCATCCGAGTAGCTGAATGGTGTGAAGGTAATATTCACTCACTTTTGAAAGAAAGTCAGTATTTATAAACGTCTCGTTATAAAGCACCAGGATGGATATTAGTGACATAACTTCCAACTATGAGCCTCGTTTACCCCTCAGGGGGCTCACCTCCTTTAGGTGAGTGCGGGTTTCACGCTCCCGAGGTACCCCAGTGATCTTTTCCTTCTCCCAAGGGGTTTACTCTGTTTGGTAAACACGGGCTTCACGAACCCGGGGAATCCTAGTGATCCTTCTCTATTTTCGGCCCTCATTCTTGCCATTCCAATTTTCCTTTTCTTCTTTTCACGTCCAGACCACAGACCTATTTTTAACAATGAACTTTGTTCCAACTTTTTTTTTTCTAATAAAAAAATTGATATTTTTTACTACCATATTATGGTTTACATGTTTTATTACGATCTTTTAATTTTCGTTTGTTATATTTCTTTCAATATTTCGATTTTGTTGCTTCTTTTATGTTCGATTATTGATATTTTTGTGTTCAACTTATTATCTTTATTTTTCTGCCACGAAGTCCTGTGGCAGACCAGGACTGAGTGGAATGAAGTTGTGTCTGATGGGTTTTCACTATTGGTATGATGACACAACGGACTGCTCCCTGGGAAAATGGCACTTGGAGCGGGGTTTTGAACTTTTGAGGACCTTTGGACTAGTGAGGTGGGGTTTTGGAGGAAGCGGCCATGTAGAGGGTACAGGAGAAAAGCTGAGTTTTGCGTCTCAGGCCGCCAGATAGTACAGGAGCCCGGGACAGCCTAACCAGCATGTCCTGGCTGCTCTATCAGCTGGTGTATAATCCCACCTGTCTTGTAGCTCCAAGTGGTGCCTGGATGGGGTCCTGCATTGCAGAGCGGGGGGCTCTCCCGAGGCCACTACTGGTTGCTGAATCTAGGGCAAGCCCTGCCAAACTGGTCCTCTGAAAATCAAAAGGGATTCTCCTCCTCCTTTCTCAAAAAAAATCAAAATAAGTAAAATTAGGGACAAAAATCAAAACGCATTTATTAAAACCCCAACACATCCTACCCATTTAACATTGATCAGATTGCTACGCACATTGCCGTTTTTTGATTCTATCGATATCTAATAATATGACAAGAAAATCTCCCTTTGCGATTCAAAAAGCTATTAAAGGAATAGGCGGAGATCCTAAATCCGTTAAAAAACTACGTTCGGGGGATTTATTACTTGAAACTGTATCTGCTTTGCAAACAAAATCTTTTTTGTTGGCAAAAACTTTTTTAGATTGCCTTTTGACAGCGAGTCCTCACAAATCTCTTAACTCAAGCCGAGGTGTCATCTCTGAACCTGACCTAATATGCACTCCTGAGGCTGAAATCCTTGAAGGATTTTCAGGACAGGGTGTAATTCAGGTCAGGAGAATCCCTATAAAAAAGATGCTGAGGTTATTCCTACGAAACATTTAATCTTAACGTTCAATAACCCAAAACTTCCGACAACAATAAAGGCTGGTTATTTAAACTGCAAGATCCGTCCCTACATACCGAATCCTCTGCGCTGCTTTAAGTGCCAGAGATTCGGACACTCTCAAACTTCCTGCCGTGGTCAATTAACATGCTCTAGATGTGCATCCGTTGGGCATTCTTCCACGGATTGTACTCTGGAGCCGAAATGTTTTAATTGTTCCCAGTCCCATTCCTCAGATTCCAAATTATGCCCAAAGTGGAAAATAGAAAAACAGATACAGGAAATAAAAACAAATAACAATATTTCTTATCAAGAAGCACGTACATTAATAGCACCGCAGTTATCTCAAACTTACGCCCAAGTTGCCAAATCCTCAACTGCTACCAGTACAAGCCAAACGGACGAAAATATTACACGAATTAAATGCCCGCCTTTGCAATTACTTCAACCTTTATTATCCGTTCCGCAGCCAAATAAATACCCTTCAATTACTTCAGTTTCCACATCGTCGTCTACCACTCAGGCAAACCTTTTGCCCTCCGCATCTTCAATAAAACCAACCACAAAAATTGCATCTCGGTTACCTAAACCAATTTTTTCTTCTGCTGCCCCTGACAATAGCCTGAATACCTCTGCCTCATCTTTATCAGCTGAAACCCGCACTCTTATAAGATCTAATAAATCTGCTGCGCTTTCAACTGAAATTCAACCTTTACCAGAATCTGACCCTACTGCATCCAATGGTGAACATTTCAATGCATTTGAAGTCCCACAGTGTGCAAAACGAAATTCAAGAAATAGAAGAAAGCGCCCAAAAGTACAGAAAGCAGAAATTAAAATCAAAATGGCTCCACATAGACCTCGAAAGTCAACACCTACATAGTTAACAACTGATGAGGAGGATATGATTATGTATGATGTGCAGACGGAGGAACTAGAGCCAAATCCTGAGGATAAATTTGCCGTGATGGAATGTTTTGTGAACAATCCTAGCGAATATATGCGCGCATTAACTCCCACTCGATTCAGAAACAGTAGTAACTAACATTTTTTCATGAAACGTTGAATTTTAAACAATGTTAGAGTAGTCACTTTTTTTCGTTTGTCTATTTTTAAGACTTGTCTGACTTGGTGGGGATACTCTCCACCAAATTATGGTAGATTTTATACTTTGAATTCATTTTTTGCATGATCTGATATTTTAGAATATCAAATCTTAACTTATTGAAACTATTTGTTCGGTGTTTTTTAAATACTTCATTAAATGTTTTAAAATTTTAACATACTTTTGGCACTTGAATTGGCGCTCAATTGCTTTAAACAAATGTTTGGCGCAGCATAGCCAAAATTGGCTCTTGCGCCATTAATCCCTACACTCACTCACAACTATGAGCCTCGTTTAAAGTATCCGACTACCTTGGGAACAGTGATTTTAAAAAAGTACATAAATGGATAATTTTCATGATATTTAGCGTCACTCAGACTAGAATACATGCATAAAATTGTTTTAAGCACATTTTGACAAAAAAATTATTTAAATACAATATTTTGGCAAAAATTAACTTAGAATAATCGTTTTTCAAAATGTTCTCCTTTTGTGAAAAATGCTTCTTTTATAATAATATTTTGTCTGTATATAGGTCAGATCTCTGTACAGAGGCTCAACTAGAAGTTTTGAAAAATTCACATTTTCAGAGTTACCACCAATTGAAATAATTAATTTAATAATTTTCTTAAAATTGCTCCCCTCTGTTGTAAAATATGGATAAACCCACTTCTAAGTTGGAGACGGGTGCCAGCTCTGGTGTCGTCCTCATCACTTGACCTTGGTTCAAAATTATTAGGTCCGTCGCCAAAAGCCCTCGTGCAGATGAACAATGCGATGTAAATATTCACTCACTGTATGGAATTGATTCATCCCCAGAGGGCGCTGCGATCGTTATCCGATCATCCCGTGATTATCTGGTAAACAATAACAGCTAATCGTATTACACTTAGGGTTGTTTTCTAACCATCGATTTTACTTACATTCAAATTTTATATTCTTTAAACATTTTAAATATATTTTCTAGTCTTTTGCTTTTCGTATAGTTATTAAATATGTACATAGTTTTAATTAACAGTATTAGATTTAAGCTTACTTTATACTTATGTTCTTTGATCTCGTGCCTTGTATTTTTGTATATTTTTAGGTATTTTTTTGTCCTCTACACATTGCGTTTCACAAAAAAATTATGGTTCGTTCAATCGAACAAAATCCTTTATACTTAAAAATTAAAGGTTAAAGTGTAGAATAAGGGGTCCTTGGCGATGCCAACTCTTTTAGTGACCGGAATCGATAGCAAAGCTCTATAACTTAACATGTTCCGAGATTTTACGTGGCCGCGGTAGCCGAGTGGTATAGGTATCGGATCGTGGCTTGCCTGGTCACGAGTTCGAGCCCAGTACCACTAAAGACCCGCCGTGTAGGGCAGCGATGCACGTTAAATCTGTCGAGAGCTGAAACGTCCTCCCGTTGGTGTGGTGTCGTAGTTAGAAGAGGGGGTGCCAACTCAGGTGTCGTCCACGTCACTTGACCATGGTTCAAAATTACGTGGTCCGTCGCCAAAAGCCCTCGTGTTGCTGAACAGTGCGACGTTAATATTCAATCAATCAATCAATCCGAGATTTTACAAATTGTAATTTTGCAATAAAAATAAAGAAATATTTATATTAAATTAATATATATATATATATATATATATATATATATATATATATATATATATATATATATATATATATATATATATATATATATATATATATGAAGCTTTCAATAATGCATAAAAATAGTCTTGTCTTTTTGAATTAAAGGAAAGAAAGAATTTCATTTTGTTGAATCCGAAAATGCCGCCAAAATACTCAGTCGAATCAAACACATAGCCACACGTACCATCATGTGATTATGACGTCAAATGAATCGAGTCCATTAGCGACGGACAGAATAATTTTGAACCACGGTCAAGTGATGAGGAAGATATCTAGCAGTCTATTCCTCTTTAAACTTTCCTACCACATCAACGATATGAATTTGGCTTCGATCAATTTAACGTGCATCAGCCCCCTCTATATGGCGTATTTTCAGTGGCACTAGAATTCGACCCCGACCGAACAACGCCTGTCATGACTTCGCGACCTTACCAATCGGCTGTTTCGTGTACACTATAGGTTTGTGATAGATATAAAATAGCCTATTCCTGGATTCAAAACTCTATGAGTGTGCTGAATACATAATATTTATAATAATTTTGTGTGTTTGGAAACATAATATTTTCCCAGTTTATTGTTTCCAGACACGATTAACTGGCAGTTAAACGGCTTTCCCCTCCTGTTCTTCTGGCGAAATGCTTATATTGTTTAGTAATAAATATTATTCAGTACTTATACGAATGATAATGACAAATAAAACTCTTATAAAGTTTCTAGCCATTAAAGGCATTTCATTTACAATTTATTTAACCTCCATTATGTATCTTTATATGTAAAAAAACAGACATAAAAATTTTAAAAAAGACATTCACTCTTCATGGTCTCGAACCCGGCACTTCACAATGAGGAACACCGATTTGATGCTGCTACGCTAAACCCATTACGTGTAATCGTTTGCTACCGAACTAAATTTAACGAGTGAATTGCATCTTCACAATTGTATACATTTGAAAAATTATTAAGTTGGGGCCCCTATAACCATATAATCTTTTAATCTAATTTTTAAATAAATTTATTTAATTGTAAAAACAATTAAATGAATTGTAAAAGAAACAGTAAGTCGGTCGCTTAACTCACACCCTGACCAACCGCGCGGAACGCAGGTGCGCTATCACCTATGCCACTGCATCGCTGTAGTAAATTAAAATTTAATTGTATAAAAGCTATGAATTTCCAAGGCCATTTATCCGGATTGACTGCCAATTCGGCGCTATTATTTTGACGGTTGAACACCCTATAGGAGTACTACTATTACGCAGTCTCATCCTCAAATGTGAATTTCCTTAGTCGTTCCCTTCATTTGTTTGACATATTTAGAAGATTGATTTCATCCATGTGAGTAAATTACACAAATAAATTCATGTTTTAAGACTACTAGATCTAAGCCCAGGTAAAAATGCCAAGATATAAAATTATTTTAACGTGCGGATGTGCATAGTTCGCTAGAGAAAATGTTCTATAAAAAAGGGGGGATCACACTGAAAAAGTATTATGAACTATATATGAATTAATATTAACTAATCCATCATTCTTTTAAGTCTAGAGTGCAGATTAGACAGTCGTATCACCCAATTAATATTCCTCACCAATCCTGAAATTAAAACGTACTGCAAGATAATAAGTTGTTCTAACTGCCCAATGAATAATGACTAGTCAAAACCACCAATACATTTCTCCAGAGACTGTATTGAATTGCTCTCTTTATTAAGAGGAAAGGGAAGTTTATCCTGTTTGTAACGTCTATTACATTCACCTTTTGATGGAAATCTGATTCGCGAAAGGGTGGTTCCTTTAAAAACGAGATTGGAATTACTTCTCAAGTCCAGCATTCCATTTCGTTCCTTCATAAAAGACATGGGTAGTTAATTAGATTACTATAAAATACTTTCGTGTTGCGGGTATTTACTCAAAATTCCTTTTACGCAAAAATTTTTACAGATCAAATTGCAATGCTAAAACTGCATTTATACGAGGAATAACTAGAAAAAAAAGGTTACTGGTCACATCATTTGAAACTACATTGACAAATGGAGCTACTTCTCATACAGCAGGTTTGCGGGTGGTAGTGAAAGTTCCCATGCGTTTCAGGGAGTTTGAAACGGTAAGACGTTAAGGAAATTGGTCTGGTTTGGAAATGCGAGCCCATGATTCGATTTTTATGGGGAAAGAATATGTCCACTGCTGAATACACAGACAAATCGTGGAAGTTTATGGTGAAGAAGCAATGAGCAGATAACATGTTAAGAAATTGTGTCATTATTTTCAACCAGGAAGACAGGATGTCGAAAACCGCAATATCGCAGGGGGTGGCCGGCCAAGTTTTTCACGGCAGGAATTGAAGAAATGATTCAAAATACTCGACGGGCAACTCTGAGTGAAATCTCGTCAGAACTGGAATTAAGCAACGTTAATGTGCAGCATATCCTTTCTGATGTGCTGCGATATTCCAATACAGTGCTGTGAAAACATCCGCCGAGACCTAGCTCAATGAACATGGACCTGATTTCTACCAACATGGATTAAACAAGTTGGTTTTGCGTTCTGATAAATGCTTAAATATAGACTTGGAGATTATGTCGAAATGTTATAGGCACGTATGCCTCTTGATTTCCTTTTGTATTTTTTTGTCTATTGTTAATAAATATTTCTTTATTCGACTGTAGCTTTTTTTCCCGATTACTCCTGGTATATTGTAACTTTTATGGCTATTTTATGTCAACAATCTATAGTAGAATAAATTGTGTGATAATTATTTTTAAGAATTTGTCAGTGCTGTAACACTCCTTAAATTAAAAAAAAAAATATTTCTGATAGCATATATTGGTGAAGTTTTCCAGCTTAAATATAACACTTATGAAGAAAAGGTACATGACACGCATTTGACATGGGTGAGTGATTGAGTGAGTGAATATTCACGTCACACTGTTCAGCTATTCAAAGACCTTTGATGACGGACCGCAGTTGACACGGGATTTTAATAACTAATATGGCTTCACTCTTAATTGCCGATTAAAAGTTACTCTCCCAGTGCCATCATTTCTCATATAAGTGCGCATATAATGTGTATTGGGGAAAGGAGAAGAAAAGGCACAAAACATTTTTTTTTTTCTGAAATAAGTTAATTATTTACTAATACTGTCAATGTCATTTTATTGTATTCTAACACCGTTGGAATAGTTTTAAACAGTAGCACAATCCAGAGTACTTTGGAAGGCTGGATATATCCATCCGCGCCACTTAATGCACAAGTTGAGCAAGACGGATACATACGCCGGCGGCAATTAAGGGGTTAATATTAAATTACTAAATGTTAGAGTCATGTCAATAGCTATATCCACTATTGGATAAACATTTAATATTGTTTAGCTATTAGATGGGAGCAAGCAAGTGAAATAAAATTGTATGGTGATAGGAGTTTAGTGGTAATTTTACAGCCATCGCGAACTTGAATCGAATAGAAAACTAAGATGGCTCAGATCGATTTAGATACAATACCTACACCAAAAGAATATGTTGTTGTTAATAATGCCACCTGATAGGCTGTGCTAGATCGAGGTCCACAAAATTCAATATAGCAAATAGCTAAATTGTACTGTCGTTAGCCGTAGCTTCGAGCACCATACAGGTGAGAGGACTGTTTGGGTCTCTTCCACCCCAATTTTGAGGGAGAAAACCCTGAGGATGGTCAGGGTCCTTCCACCTCTCTTCCCTTTCCACCATCCTCGAGAGAGGATTTACTGCTCGACGGCTATTTAGAGTACCTCCTGCCGCAAAGACACTCTACATTTGCAAGCATCCATACCTTCTCCGGGAGTCGAACCTAGACCCTAGGGCACAGCAGTTATTGTCACTAACCATTATACAGGATGGGTGGCTATAAAAAATACTTTTTAATTTATAACTCAGAATTTCAATACCCTCTAGGTATTAAGAGAGAGAGAGAGTTTCACATAATAATTTTTAGTATCTACGTAGTTAATTTTACAATCAAGTATTGTTCTGCTTTATTTTCTTCATAATGCAAACGAATTCAAAATTTTGGCATAATCTTTTCAAAACTCCACCATTTAAAATTTAAGATTATTATTTGAATCATAAAATACTTATTCCTCCACCCGGTATTGTAGTTAGTGACGCTATGCCGTAAGGCCTGGGTTTGAAACCCGAAGAAGGCATGGATGTTCGCAAATGTATAGTGCCTTTGCGGCATGGAGGTACACTAAATAGCCGTCGAGCCGCAAGCCCTCTCGTGAGGTTGGTGGAAGAAGAGAGGTGGGAGAACCCTGACCACACCCACCGCCGTGTTCTCCCTCAAAATTGTGGTGGAACCGTTCAAATTCGATATGTCACTGTGTGGTGCTCAAAACTAATGCTAACGACATGCGTAAGAATCTAGTCCCTTACCACGATGAATTCCGTGGGCATTGATTTGATGTTACTGTCAATCAGGTGGCATAAGTAACAGCAACAACAACATAAAATATTTATTATGTTGTGTTCATAAGCCCTGAAATTTATATCCCCAGAACCATAATATTCTGTCCAATATATTTTATTTAAGGTACCAATTGAAAGAAGAATAATAAATTGAAAAAGAATTGCGTTTTTTGGTCATTTTTTTGTAGTAGACCTTACAACGAAGGAATACACCAACACTTTATAATGGATGATGATGAGCCTTTCAACATATATTTCCCCCCTTTTTTCGGGTTCTGTGACATCAAATGAGAAGTCGTTTAGTCGAATAAATAAAACCTCGTTCTGATAAAGGAACAGAAGGTTTTGAGAAAAAAAAAGGGGTATATTACAATAAATACTGTTCTGCTTGAGGTTAAAAAAGGGTTATACGGGATGTTGACAGGGCAGACAAAAACTTTTAAATGGAGTGAACTCTGAGTAATTAAAATACATGAGAATGGAGCATGTTGCCATGAATGAAATTTTTATGTTAGAAATTTTGCAGTGTTTTGTCAGCAAACAGGTAACACTTGATTTGCATAAATTTTAGGAATGATGAAAGATATAAAAAATTACAGAGTGGTGTTTTAATTTCCAACTTCAGATATATGTGGTAATTTTTTTAATTTATTCTATTACAGAATAATAATTTATTATTATTCTCAAAAAATACTATTTTGATTATTTTTAAATCTTTAATTACTATTGGAATTAATATAAAGATTAGAGAATCTCTAGTTGTGAATCAAGCCTTTTGAAGTTTGAAAAGCTGCTAAATATCATATGTGCGAAGTTAATCGATAAACAAATTCCACATGCAGGAGATTTTCCAAAAAATATTAGACTCAATTTTTTTTTAAAAAAAAAGTGCAAAACCTAAGTCTGATAGCATAAATGCCTTTAAGTGAAAGCAATTGGTGAATTACAATTAAAACATTAATACTAAACTTGATTGCTAATTGTTCATTGCTTAATGCAGTGCTTCTCAAACTTTCATTATTTGCGACTCAATATTCAATCATAAATTTCTTCGCGTCCCCCCCCCCTTCACATACAATAACAATATATTGAATTCAAAAATATTATACTTTGACGCTAAAGCTACAATGCGACTTTAACTTCTTAGTGCCATTGGCGTATATAAACGTATCGCTCAGCCAAAACGTTAATTGCTCCGGACGTAAGTATACGTTTTTCTGAAATATGATCTTTTCAGTGTATTGCTATCCTTAAAATTATTCAGACAATTATTTATTGCAATAAAACGACCTTGATAGTGTTTACGAAGAATTTACTTAGTTCAGAGGATTTACTTATTTTTATTCCTTTTTTCCCTCACTACATCACATTCGCGTACCTAAGTAAATTGCGGATTTTTTTTTAATTGGCAGTTTAAGATTAATTATAAACACTACAAACTATTAAAATCTGTGTCAGTTCTTGTATACAAATTTATACATGACAAGCCGATGGAGTCACTGGTAATTATTAAACTTGTTCTTATAATATTGTTAAATTAATTATGAAATGCATTGTGTGCAGTACTGATACATTATTTTTAAATTCATTATATCAGTGTAAATGTGTATTTTACTTTATCAGAATTTATATTTCGTTTGTTTACTTTCAGTAAATTAAAAAAATTTTAAATAATCTTTTGCTTACGACTTTTCACAATATGCTTGCGCCCCGTCGTAAATTTTTCACGCCTCCTCCAAGGGGGTTGCGCCTCACAGTTTGAGAAGCGCTGTTCTAATAAATGTATTAAAGTATTTTTTACTGTATGAATATTTTTAAGTCATAGTCTGTTATTCACATAATGGTCCCCTAAAGAATGTCACATTTCTTATAGTCACATTTCTTTTTACTTGATGAGCTTAAAAAATTTTTAAATTTTAACAAAACATAAAAATTTTAGTACATTCTCTTGATAAATACATCTAATTTGTTCTAGTAATACTTTTACTGATATAAAATTATTATTTTTATTTCTCTAATTGCTTTGAACTGAAATTTCACATATAATTGCTATTTTTGTACAATTTAGATATTTTTTTCATAATACTAGTTAGGTGTTAGTATTTATTGGTATTGGTTCCTAAAGAAGCATTTATAATGTTTTAGTATGCTATATTACAAAAAAAAATCACCCCGAACGTGTTCGGATACCTTAAATGCAACATATTTAAGAAATAATAAATAAAAATTACATTTCAGGGATTTTCACGGGAACAATTACAAACTAACAAATAAAGGTTTCCTTGGGATATGACAGAGTATGATAAATAAATTCGATTTAATATTTTTTTAAATATGGAAATGGAATTATTATTGGTATGGGATTACTCAGAAAAATATTCCAGTTTCCAGTAAATTAAGGTTTAATTTATTTTTCTCAGGAAAAATACCAAGAGGATTTCTTCCATGGATTATAAAACACATGAATAAATACATTTCAATGATATATCATATCTAGAATTCATTTATTTGTATTCTACTTAGTAGACCGTTTTGAAAGTAGTCATTTTTGTGTTATTTTCAAACTTTTTTTTTCTTCTCAGGCTAACATTTGCGCTAGCATTCGCCCAATATTCAAGCAATCATTATAATTGGATTTATAATGTAAATATACACATATTCTTAGTTTTCTTCCCATATATCATGGTTTTGAATAAATGAGGATAGGTTTTCTGGAAATCTAGCGATGTCTGTCTCGTTTATGCAGAATGTATGTCTTCCTAGAAAATTTATTTTAAATATTAATATTTATTCTTTGAATTTTACTAAGAATATTGAAAATAGTTTTTATCGAAAAATCCGGAGTATAACGCACACCTATACTTTCAAGCTGATTTTTTTAAAATTCTTAAGTATAATTTCCGTATAACACGCACCCTGTTTTTTTTTTAACGAAGAAACCTGAAATATATGTATGCAATACTCTTATGTTTTGAAGTCATCTATTCCAGGTATTATCCCAACTAACATATAAGGCAGTGCTTCTCAAACTTTTAATGTTTACGACACAATTTTGAATCACAATTTTCATGGCGATCACCTCCATACTATAATGATGTATTGAATTCAATAATATATAATGAACTTTGACGCTAAAACTAAAGTAAGATATTAATTATGAGCTGTATAAATTATCAAGATAAGTACTAAATTTTACCCATAATTTTGTATATAACAAGCCCAGGTGTGTCACTAGTAATTATTAAACGTGTTTTTAACTTAGTATTGATAAATTAGTGATCAAAGACATTGTGACGTACTGACACATTTATAAGTATATTATATCGTTGTACATGTGTATTTTTTATTACCTTAAAATGTACTTTGTTTTGTTTCCTTTCAGAAAATTAATAAATTTTTTTAAAATCTTATTTTTGGCTTATCGTTATACTCGCCCTCCCCTGTTAGGATAATCACGCCCCCCAAGGCAGGCGTGTCCCATAGTTTCAGGGTTCGAGCCCAGTACCACTAAAGACCCGCCGTGTAGGGCAGCGATGCACGTTAAATCTGTCGAGAGCTGAAACGTCCTCCCGTTGGTGTGGTGTGGTAGTTAGGAGAGGGGGTGCCAGCTCAGGTGTCGTCCACGTCACTTGACCATGGTTCAAAATTACGTGGTCCGTCGCCGAAAGCCCTCGTGTAGCTGAACAGTGCGACGTTAATATTCAATCATCATCACCCATAGTTTCAGAAATGCTGCCGTAAGGAATGCAATTTCTTTTAAACAAACAATGTTTCGATACACATTTAAGTCTAATTCTTTTATGCAAATAACTTTTTTTAAGTTTAAAGCTCCCATTTTTATACCCGTCGTAAAACGCACACCCTTTAATTTCGATCTTATTTTTGTGTTAGAAGTGCGCGTTATACGCTGGATTTTACGGTACATTTACGATTTAAGTGCACTTGTAGTCAGATAAAACTGACAAGCTCTAGACGCAACTTTTTTTTCTTATTTGCAGTCAGAACAATTGGCGAAATTACTTTATTGACGCCAAAACGCCGCCAATGCAAACACCTGACCATTAACGCATCTTGTTGCGACCCACTAGACACCGGAGAACCTCGCCCTATAAATAATCGCTGTAGCGTAAATAAATAAACAAGCCAAAATAGGGGTTGACGCGTCGGTACACGCCAGGGCGGGAAAAAATTACACGCCCCGCGGTCGCCAATTACTTGAGTGGCTCACCGCAGCCCTTAGATTCTCCGCCCCTAGCATCTTGTAGATGATGGATCACGTCTGTGTTTTGTAGTCATTAACGAGGGAAGACTAAAACGATGTGTGACTTAATTTTTTTTCGGTTTTGAATTCGAATTTTTTGGTTGGTTTTAAATGAATATACGTACGCGCGCGCCAGTTCTGTTCCCAAGCATTCGTAGTTTGACTATTTTATCATTATTTGTATATGAATAAAAATAATTTTTTGCCGTGGCTATGGAGCTGATAAACACATACAGATGAAGAATGGGGCAAAAAAATTTGGATCTGTGTTACATCGCGATGAATTGTTGAATATAATGATATAACATGCCGCAGAAAAGGTGTTTAGAAATCAAATTTTCATTTTTGAACGTGATTTAAAGAGCCTCAAGACGAATTGCCGTAAAAATATAAAGAAAAAAAAACATTTAATTTAACTTTTACATAAAATGTTCTTTGTTGATTTTCCTTATTTTTTCCCCTTTCTTTGCTTTTGTATGAAACAAGATATATAATATATATATAAAAAATTAAGTCAATTCCTACTTAGATCAACAAAGAACAATTTTATTTTAGCTACTTTTTATTAAATAGTTACAATTAATGTAAATATGTATATACATAGGACAGAATCACAACATTAAGTGGTAATTAATTTTTATTCATTATCATTAAAGTACCGTATTGTCAT
Source organism: Trichonephila clavipes (assembly GCA_019973935.1). Lineage (NCBI taxonomy): Eukaryota > Metazoa > Arthropoda > Arachnida > Araneae > Nephilidae > Trichonephila > Trichonephila clavipes. The sequence continues at coordinate 377,301 of BMAU01004657.1, forward strand.
CCAAAACAATCGTGTATATAAAATTTCAGTTCAATTGAATGCTTTAAGACGTGAGAAAAAAAAAATTTCAAGTTTTGACACAAGTCGCTATAATTGTCACTAAGTCGCCAACGTGGCTGTATTTGTAATTCTTTAAATAATTAGTTTTAATCAATTAATTTTTATTAATTATCATTAAAAATTATTGTATTGTCATCCAAAATCATCATGTATATAAAATTCCAGCTCAATGGAGCGCTTTAAAATGTATTTTATTAACGATTGAAAATTCCACTATGATAACTAAATAAATATATAGAAAGTGTGAGCTAATAGTAGGAATTGAAAAAGTAGTGCCGGAAAGATTTTTTGCAAATAAAAAAAGAATACCCTTTCAGTTATGTTAAGTGAAAATAAGTGGTATTAGTGACAAAATCTTGGCGAAGTATAAGAACTATTTGACGATAATATTTTAAACTGTATCGGCTGTAACTAAACTTTAATTACAGCCGATATTAGAACAATGCAGGAAATCAACAATGGAATCAAACACATTACAGCGAATGTTTGTTTCATTTGCGTTATGCGAAATTATGATTAGAGATTTGATTTGATGTGTTCAGTATTTGACAAATTGTTAAATAATTGCTATTGTATGTTTGTGTGCGTGTTTTGCTTCCAGTGCAAATAAGATTTACAGGAATTAATAAAGAGTTAAATAATAAATTATTATTTACAACAAAAGAACCTTACAGTTAATTGAATGGACCTGTCCTGTACTTGAAAGAAATCAGCCACGTAACAATCTAATTTCTTTACGCGGACCCTTTTGTTCGAGAATATAAAATTTCACAAACATTTTATCTACATACTGATATAAAAAAAAAAACAGTCAATATACAAACACGATCGAAAATATTTCTTGAAAAAGAACAAAAAGAAATGAAAATGTGTGCGTATTTCTCATACCCGTGTTTTCTGAACAATACGAGCATGTTGTAGAGTAAAATACGTTTTACGGTAAACACTTAGGACGAAATATCGGTGAACACGAAATAATACAACTGCCTCGCAAACTACTAGGCATTTTCATGCATTTTTTCCCTTTTATCACGAAACAAAAATCACTTAACACGAACAGATTTCCTTTCTGGGAATGAACAAAATACGGAAACCACCAACCGCACAGGAGAGATTTATGAGAGGCATCGCATGTTTCGTGCAAAGGAGGCTAACTTGGGTTTAAAATATCCTCGGAATAGCATGTGACACGAGCCAATTCTGTTTATCAAAGCTACTTTCCCCTTCCCACCTACAAACATCACATAGAAACATCTAATCTCTCGTCAGTTGACTTTTTAATTCGACGACGAGTACATCGCAGTGTGAATAAAAATCAACGAGTTTTGTTCAGGCTCCCCCTCTATTTAAGAAGAATTTTTTTTACGTACAAGAGATAACAAAGAACTCAGGGAGGAAACAAACTGCTATTTCGCTTGAAATGAAGATGGAGCAGCTTAAGGCTCTTGATCAAAAACTGAAGACGAAAATGGAAATCTGTAAAGCTTTTGGTATTGCTAAATTTTGTATTTTATTTTCTTAAGTTCTTTTACAATTTTTTGTTTCATTGATATTTATTAAATACTTGCATTTTTACATATATATGTAAATGAAATATACTCTAATAAACTTATTTTTGTTAAATATGTGCTTTTTTTTGCAATATCCTTTAACAAGAAAAAAATATTTCAGTCCCCTCAGTTTTGTATCAAGCCAGTGCTTCTCAATTTTCAATTATAATTTTTATGGCGCCCCCCTCCATACAATAACAATGTATTGAATTCAATAATAACGCACTTCGACGCTAAAGCTACAATACGATTTTAATTAAGAAATATAAAAATAATCAAGATAAGTATTGAATTTCGCATATAATTTTGTACAACCCACGGGGTCCTTAGAAATTATCAAACTTGTTTTTAGATTAGTATTGTTAAAATAATTATCAAATAAATTGCGCATTACTGATACATTTATAAGAAAACTATATTATTGTTTTATTGTTTTTTTTATAGGTTGTATTTTTTATTATCACATAGTATATTTTGTTTTGATTCTTTTCAGTAAAGTAATAATTTTTTAAATCTTTTTTTTTTCGACTTTTGGATATGCTCGCCTTTAGGGGGGGGGGGCTTCACAGTTTGAGAAACGCTAAGCGATTTTCACTGTATTTTTAGAAGGTTTGGCAGGAACTCATTATTAATTTACTCATAAAAACTGTTAAACATTCGTGTTTTTCTCAGGTAATTATAAATGCAGGAAACCAATTACATTAACGCCAAAATAGAACATAAATATGAATCTAGCTCATTAAGAATTCAAGACCTTAATATGTAATAGCTGATAGGTACGAAAAACGAAAAAGAACTCGAACAAATCACAGTCATGAGGTTTAATTGCCACACTTTCAAAGGTAATCTTTGCGTTTGTCCAAGTCAGACCAAATTGCATTCTATTACTTGTGACTTCAAACAGACCTGATGGATATTTTACGCTCATGTGTATGGCTGCCACACAAAAATGATAAATACTGGAAATAAGAGCTACTGTAAACAAGAAGATAAATTATTTGAGTCACGCAGATTGCGTGCTTATGAATTACTAATTGTATTGTCAACGGGACTTCACGTTTTTAGACAAACAAGAAGATGGTATCATGATAGATTACACTCAACGGCGGTATTTTGGTATTTTCTTCTAAATGTAATTTTAGTAAGAACACGAAAGCGTACATTAACACTTTTTTTTAAAGTATACTACGTTTGAAAAAAATGTGACTCGAGATGTGTGGTTATATGTGTTTTTATAGCAAACAATTATAATTTTAAAGGAGAGATAAAAATGTTATTTTTTTGTTGCCATGTAAGCGAGTGTTTGAAACTTTGTAAGTTTAAAAAAGGTCACTCAGTCATGTATATAAAAAAAATGTAAAACAAAGGCGGTAATTATAAAATTTAACGAGTTTCTGTTGAACTTTTGAAATCAGTTTAAAATGCAAAACTCCAGGGATTTTAACTGCATAATATTTTTTATTAAAACAATGTTGATGTATGCTTCCTAGTTATGCTCTCTAATGAGCTCCTATGAGAATAGTACAGAACCGAAATTTTGACACACAAATAATACATGCAATTGTTTTTTCGTTCGTACTACAAAGGTTTATGGGTAGAAGAAACACACAATTTTTGTTCTATATAATATACAAGAAGAATGCATCGAAGGAGAGGGGAATTTACAGCTTGTAATTACCATTGATATATATGAATATATAATTGACCATCATATTATACATTTAACGCAAGTATATATTTTGTAAGTTTATGATTTCACGAGAACGTTATTATCAGCTTTAAATTATACGTTATTCATAAAATTGGTATCTTATAAAGGTCCCGTGTATTACATAAAAGGTTTACATAAAGGTTTTTAAAATATAATCAAAACTGAACAAAGATCTTATAATTCGATCAAAAAGTCCTCCAAAAGAATTTTAAAATACCATTTGTTCTTAGTAAAAATAATGGCTTACTTTACAAGAAAGTGACGATAAGACAGTTATATTCCCCTGTCGTTTTTAACTTGAATATATCAGGAAGGTATATCGATAAAAAATAATATAAATGCATTGTTTGAGAACAATTATTAACGTTTTTGCATACCAATGAAATCAGCAGAATTTAATTCTAGCATGCTTTTAGTTTATTCGCCATTTCACAATTGTTTAGAATATAGACTCGGTTTGCTACAGATGCTATGCAGATTTATATTATCTTAGAATAAAATTAATTAGTTAACACACACGCCTTATAATTGATTAAAAATTTAACATAGAATAATCTAAAATCATTTTTCACATCAATTTTAATACAGCCTTCACTTTCAGAGTGTGAAAAAAAATTTCAAATAATTAATTCAAACTTCTGTATAAAGGAGAAATATTTTTTTTTCAAAAATATGTGTTTTATGTGTAAAATGAAATATTGAAAATCACACCGAAAATTCATCACTCATTTCAGGAGCCATATCATACGATAAAATAAAAGGAGAAATTAATTGATTGATTGAATATTATCGTCGCACTGTTCAGCTGCACGAGGGCTTTTGGCGACGGACCACGTAATTTTGAACCATGGTCAAGTGACGTGGACGACACCTGAACTGGCACCCCCTCTCCTAACTACCACACCAACGGGAGGACGTATCAGCTCTCGACAGATTTAACGGGCATTGCTGCCCTGCACGGCGGGTCTTTAGTTGTACTGGGCTCGAACTCATGACATGGCAAGCCATGATTCGATACCTATACCACTCGGCTACCGCTGCCACAAGAAGAAATTAAATTTAATAGCATTTAGAAGCCTCATTTAAAGTAGCAATTCGATTATTTTACTTATCTGATTCTAAGAAAAAATACGTTTAATTATAATCCTTTATTTCTTTTATTTGGGATAATAATCAGATTTAGTCATCGCGTCATTTACATTTAAATTGAGGCTTTTTCTAAAGTTATCAAAGTAAAATATATTCTCTGGGTCTGGATTTTTTTAGATACCAAAACTAATTTAAATGCTTTGTTTGTCTGAAAAAAATATGCTAAGTATATAACTGTAACAGGATATTAGGAAAAATTGTAAGCACTTTTCTACAGTTTTCTTGGGAAAAATTACAAATGGGAAAAATAGGGGTCCACGGTAAGAGACTTTGCACCTTTAGATAGACTAGACTGTTTATTGGAGAATCTATCAGTCTACAGAAACAGAGGAATCGGGAAATCATTGACCGTTCATCAATTAGCAAGCATTCCTTCAAGAACCCTCCCCAGACCATCGGCAGCTCCGGGATTTCTCCAGTTTTCTTGGGTGTCGGCCAACAACCGATGAATATCCGAAAAATATGATCTGTCTCGAAGGCTGTGCCTCAGAGGAAGGAAGAAAAAAACACAACTGGAAGTTTTTCTTTCATGTTGTTATTTTTTTTCTTTCGCAAAAAGGAATTAAGGTCGTCGAAGGAAGTTAACATGTTACATTGGATTCACTTGCGGAAAAGACCGAGGTGATATTTTGTGTTTATTTCATTTGATATTTGGGTTGAGTTCGTCGCTTTTTCTTTGCAGGGTTTCCTTCCGATTTAGTTCTAGCGCTTGAAGGGTGAAATGTAAGGGAAAAAGGAATTTATTTGAGGTTTAAGGTCAGCAGATGGCACGTCCTAGATTCTTTTTTTAAGGTATTTTGAAATTAAATGGGGTGTTATATATGTTGTGTAAGAAAAATTTGATTCAAAATATATCAGAGAAATAGTTAGAAAATAACATTTTAATGAATTTTCTAGAAAAAAAAATGAACAGAAAAAAAAATTCAAAATATTTAACAACCTTAACTGCTACCGCCGTATATATACGTCTCGTTCAACCGGTGTGTTAAAGACTCCATATACGTCTCGCTCAACCAGCGCGTTAAATTCTCCAGACGTATATATACGTCTTACCAAACATAGATGGAATAAGAGCTTACCATCGATATTAAAAAACTTAAGTTGGGGGTATTGGATTAATAAGAAATTTTCGAAGATCCTATAAACATCCAATAAATACTCAATTTTTAATCTTAAAAGTAAAATAAAATGTGTATTTTTTATTGGTTAGAAAACGATGTGAGATACTGATTACAATTATAAAAGAACAGAATTAACCACTTAAAAATGTGTAGTATAATTAAATTGGATATTTTTCTTTTATATTAGGCAGAAAAAAGTATTAACCTTTCTGATAAATTCCGTATTTACAATTCATAGTATAAGAATTTAATAAAACTGGTTTTATAAATGATAATTTAAATACAACACTTAAGGTATCCGACTACCCTAAAATCATGATTTTTTAAAAAAAAAATGGACAATTTTTTTATGATTTTATTTTATAGGCCATCTTATTAGCTTCATAAAAATATCAAGGTTTTTATTTTCCATTCACTAGAACAAAAACACAGATGTTTTAGTAAAAGCAGATGCCATAACTTTACATAAGATGTCAAACTTTAAAATGGGTTTTACTCAGAATGAGTTTTTCCCGAAAAACTCAAACGGGGACAGCGATTGCTCAAAAAGTTTTTAAAATAATTTGCTGAAATTTTGTGTGTATGTTCTGTATAACAGCAGAAGTGTTTTAACCTTCAGATTCATCAATCACTGTTTTATTACAAAATTTACAGTTCTTTATGTGAATACAAACACTGTTTTTTTAAAGCAATTTCATATAACAGCTAAGATAAAGTGCTTTTGTAAAAATTAAAATATCTTATTCTGAAGGTCACTTCAAAAAAGAATAGCAAAGTAATACATCAAAATTGAAAAATTGAAAATTTGTTCATTTACTATTTGTACAGAGCGGGCCCCGTTTATACAATATTTTGTCAATTTTTACCCCCTTTTTCCAATTTTAGTAGTAATAATTTTAGTCTTTGTTTCTTAAAATGTACTAAATAAATCTAAAAACCACAAAAAAATCTCCATGTATCCATTATTTTAAAAAAAGTTGTCGCAAGTAGTGGGATACCTTAAGCATTTTAATTATTTTGCAATGTATCATGAAAATATAGATACATATTAGGGAACCATAGATTTTCCACCATCAGTCATTTTGAATTAATATGAATGTAATTTGAATTTTCAGGATTACTAGATTTTTTAAATCTAAACTAGTTTAGAATCAACGAAATGCGTTTGGAAAAGCAGCTTATATTAAAGTTCCATTTTGTCAATTGAACAAACTGAGGTCTGTCGCCAGTAGATCCCACATTGCTTTAGATTAAGAAGAAAAAATAACAAAAAACGAAAAAATAATAAAATAAAATCTGTCTGAGAGATTCTTATTTATTTCCCATTTACAAAATATTTTTCTTATGTCTATTTTATTCTTTATTTTGCAGTAATATGTACTGAGGTATAATTTTGCAAATTCTTGATTTATTAAAATCACAGAATGCTTTAATGCCGTTGAAGATTTTTTGTTAATTATATAAATATAAATATATTTAACGTAATAAAAAAAATAGTTCTTTTTATGCAACATCAACGAAGAAAACTATTATGTTTGTGATGTCTTAAGAAATTATCATCAGAATTGATTACAGTGATTATATCCAACCAGTCACAGAAAAATTGTAAAAGTTATCTCTTTTATGATGCTTTATAAAAAAAATAATAACTTATTCAAGAATTCTCTTAGAAAATGTAAGTGTTGCAGTTTCTTTAACATCTAACAACTCCTAGAATAAACATCCGTAACATTTTCCTCCTGAGCGGCAACCGACAGTCCTTCTAAGATGAAACAAGACAGGCACATAAACACCTGCATCCGAACGCAGACGCACGCCATCCAACCCCGTTTATAGTCGACACAATCAAGATGGGGGGTTTTAGTGTCGCATGTCCATCCACCCCTAAAGCATCTCTTTGCAAAAAATGGTCACGTGCCCTTGTTTCGCTTTCCCTTCCCCACGTGACCCGACGTCCAAATGTATTCTTTCGCCGACCAGCGCCTGGATGGAAAAAGATTGCGCCCCCGGTTGAAGAGGATCATCTCATTTCCGCCCCTCTGCCTTTTTTTTCCTGCCAAAGAAAAGAGAATATGATACGCGGCTGGCATTGTTGGAAATGCATTTGCTCAAATCCTCTCCAGGCACTGATACAATAAGTCGGTTTCGGCGAGCTTCTGGCGAGCTGGACAATTCCGTTTCCAGAGAGAGATTGAAGGGCGAGTGGCAAAATAGAGAGAATATTGCTGATCGAAATGGACTCAATCGGACAAGCAGTTCGAAAGGAAAAAGAAGATTTGGGGCTCACAACAAATCTCTTGCCTAGATTCCCAAACATGTCCACTTTTTATTCGGTTAATAAAGTCCAGTGACAATGTTTCGATATTGTTTGTCCATGCTTAAGGTAAAGCTTGTTTTTGACAATTTAAGTTATTTCGATTAAAGTTATAGTTACAGTGTTTTAAAGAAAATTGTTATTTATTTTTTAGTGTTTTTGTCCTGGCAATCTCTACAAACTTCACTTCATAATTTTATTTTTGGTTTTTTTTAATGTTTCATAATTCATTTTACTTTTTTCTACTTTTGAACATTAGAACATATGACTATAAGTGCAAAAGGAAAAGAAAACATTTGAGATGATGTAGAATGTATATGACAATAAGTACAAAATAAATGTGTGTAATTCATGTGAGAACAAAATAAACCTACAACAGCCATTTTCAAACTGGGATACGCACCCTTAAAAGGTATGATAACCCTACGTGAGGGGTGAAAGCATACCAAAAAGTGACAAATAAAAGATTATTTAAAAAATATATATATTAATTTACTGAAAGGAAAGCGAACAAAACACATTCTGGCATAATAAAAAAATTAAATAAATGTTCCGATTTAAAAGTTAGACAGGAAAAGCAACATAATACTTATCCTATTACTTAAAAGTAACTTTAACTTAAAATATCTCTCTATCACTTAAAGGTAACTTACTTAAAATATTTATTACACTTAAAAGTAACATTCTCTAAAGTTAATTCTTATCTTATATTAAAAATTATCTTGATAATTAATACGGTTTATAATCAGTGGCGTAACATTCACCCCCACACCATGGGGGTTCAGCCCCCACGCCTGACTGCCGACACCTACCCTTTGTAAAATCCAAATTTTAGACCAAAACCTGACTTTGCAGGGGGACCCAAATGTTCTCCGTTACGCCACTGTTTCTAAATAGGTCATAGTGCAGCTTTAGCGTCGAAGTACATTATTATTGCATTCAACATATTGTTATTGTATGGGGACGGGGGTGCGATGAAAATTATGATTTAAAATTGGGTCACAAATATGAAAGTTTGTGAAGCACTGGTTCACAGTAGTAGTTCAATCATCACAAAGTGAAACTTTGTAAATGACGATGCTCAAGCTGAATCTTAAGTTTGAATCTTACCATCATCAAACACCTTTCAAGTGGAGTAATGGGCGTGAATGTTCTCTATCTTCAGCCGATCCACAATTTGTTCAAGCTTAAGATATGTTCTATACAAGGGGTCGGCAACCTATGGCACGCGTGCTACAGGTTGCACGCGGTACGATTCTCAGAGGCACCTTGCACTACTTATACAAATTATCAAATTTTGTGTGGACGAGGATTGATAAATTTCTATTGGTTCTTATTTGGCAAACATCTTCAAAATTATGGACATTTATGGAATTACAAAAAAACCTGAAAAATAACCTAAAGATAACCTTAAGAAAAAACGTAAACATTCATTTACAGCTATTTTGTAAATTATTGAATGCCATTACTGAAGAGATTTAATTGTTTGAAGAGAGAAAATTGCATGTGCTCTTGTTTCCACGTTTGGTTCTACAAATCAAAGTTAAAAAGCTTTCCTCATATGAAAAGTATTTCAAGTCCGTGAAGAAATTGGTTTACAACTAAATGCTTAGAATTGTGTCAAATTGAAAACCACACACTATGCCCCTGATTTTTCAATATGAAACTAGAGTTGTGCAAGCAGTAGATTCGATTTAAAAATTTTATTTATCGCTTTATTTAATTTTAATAAAGGGAGATACTTATATTTTACGTTATCTCTTTCTTATTTTAATAATAATGTTTAAAATTACATAATATATGCACAATTTTAATTGTTTTATCTTTGTTAAAGGAATAGTTACATTTTATGCTGTTTATTTTTACTTTTAGAAATATCTTTAAATGATGAAAAATTAATACATAATAAAACTATAAATATCTAAATTATTGACTTCTATATTCTAAATCTGCATTCATAATCGTGGGAATATCGAATTGTTTCAAACATGTCCTACTGTGTGGCAAGCTGAATCATATTGGAACGCTACAGCTAAAAGGCTGCCGACCCCTGTTCTATACCTATATACCATTCTAATCACGCAAAATATTTCATCTGAAAGTAACTCCTACATCTATATTTGAGTTCTTAGCAAAATAGAGAGAGTCAAACATTCGTTCTTAACAAAATTCTCGCATTTGAATCAACTGGCGCGTCTCCGATTACAGCCACAATGCACATATGAGCTCTTAAAGCTATTCACAGCTATGCATTGAGATAGAAAATAAAAGCGCAGAAATTCACCTTGTTGTTTTAAAATTCCATAATCCAAAATCAACATTTTCAATACAACTTATAGATCAACTTCAATTCAAATCAATTTCAATTATGCATTTCTATCTTAAAATTACAGCAAATTTTCCGTTAACGTGTAATGCATTTTTTCTCTTTTTGGGGTGTATAATTATAAATGAGATGGACACTTTTAAGAAAAAATTCTGTACCAAAAAACTGTGTTTTACTATGGTTTACAACTTCTGTGTAAAAGTACATAAAATCGTGTAAATAATTTATATCTGGATATGTAATACGTTGAAATTACTTTCTGTTGTATTTATTTTATGTTAAGATTGTAGTATTCGCAAGCAACACCGTTTCTTACATAAAAATTGTGATTCAATGGAAACTTGTCAATAGAGCCAAATTCGCATCAGTTTGGTGACCATGTTGGCAAAGAGTGACCGTTTTGGTAACGATGAGCATTTTGGCGAGTTCGTGACTCTATGAAATATTCTGGAAATTATGGGAGAAATCTACTAAAATATCACGATTTATGACGCAAGAGGATTTTCGAGAAAATTCCGTGAGGCCTATAGATAGCGGGTAGCTCACCGAAACTGGGTTACTCTTGTTTTGACCCTGAAGAATCGGCCAGAGGTAAATGATTACTTCAGCTGTTAAATAGGACGAGCCAGTTCTTGTGAATAATCTTTAACAACACTGATATTTGTGTCTGAACGCTGTATAAGGTGTGAAGCTTTTTGAGATTTATTCTGCGAATAATGCTACTGTATCCTGTATTTGAAGGATTGCTTTTTGACAAAAAAATTCCATTGTGCTCCTAAAGGTCTGACTTGTTCTTTGCAACTAATTGCATAAAATCTACAAACTTTGTGATCTACGTAACAATATTTAATCTTAAAGTCACGATATTAAAGACAGAAATTTATGGTGCATATTTTACCTAATTTTTTAAAAATATATGAAAGGGCAGATGTTTGAAAAAAAATGTTTCAAAATTGCTATTAAGAATTCTTATTTGATCAGTATTTACTTTAAACGTCAAAGAATATTGTATTATTTGTCATATTTCTAAGAGATTTCTTTTTTTCTGAAGATCTATCAAATTATTTTTTGTCTGTGAATGAATATAATATTACATGGAATTCAAAATGCTTTTCTAGGAATTAAATAATAAAAAAACTATTATACCTATTCTACTAACAATTCCAAGAATGTGTTTCAATATTTCACTTTTGAAACCATATTCAGAAATTTTGAACTCATTAATAATTCGAATAATCTTTTTTAAGGTAAGATAACTTTGCTTCATATTTTTATAATTCTGGGAACATTTCAGGAAATAAATTTTAAATTGCCTTTTCCCATCATTTCCCCGAATAATAGAGGATTTCTTGAAAACGTTATGTGTTCTAATTGTTATTTCTTTTCTAAAAAACAAAGAGATTTTTCGAGTATTTTTATTTATTTATTTTTATTTTTATTTATTTATTTATTTTAAACTTTTTAAATTTATAATACTTAAATTAATTTCTCATTTTTCAAGACATTTTGTATCTCAAGTTCTCTGAAGTAAAAAAAAAAATTGCTTTTCCAGTCCCCTTCAAAATCCTGGAATAGACTATTCAAGAACAAACAAGAAATGAGAGAGAGTGTAGATATAATGTACTTTCTATTTTGATAAATCCTTCACTATTGGGAAAACTAATTTTTTTTATGGAAAATACATGTTTCGTTTTGTAAAGATATTAAGCAAAAAAGTATTCATTTAATATTACTTGTCTATCTTTAATTATTTTTCAATTATTTTAAGTAAATATACAAATATTTTTATTTTACCTAAATTTTTTAGAAAAGGATTTGTTATTTTTTTTCTTATTTTTCTTGCTTCCCTCAGAGTGAATTCTGTTCATGAGGTGCTTTACAGTTATACTAGTCTGCGATAGCCCAGTGGTTAAGGTCACGAGCTCGGGGGGTCACGGGTTCGTGTCCTGGTGCCACTGAAAACCTGACGTGTAGATGAGGCTGATACACTTTAAAAATATCTAATTCAAAATTCTTCCGTATGAATGGTATTTGGAGAGGATAGTGCCACCTCAGGTGTGGTCCTCGTCACTTGAACGAGGCTTAAAATTACGAGGTTTGTCATCAATAGGCCTCGTGTTGCTTTATAAAGCGTCATTAATTTAATTGTCACTCTACAGTAAACTATTAACTATACCACGTTAAGAGGAGTATGGTGATGCGTTCCCTTACTTCTATAGCCTATATAAATCAATAGTCTGCAGTTTCTATTTTACATTCTTACATTTTTACAAGTAGAATTTTTGTCTCTGCAATTATTTGAAACATGAGAACTAATCGTTAAGAGCATGAACATATAGTCGCACTGTTTCGTAACCAAAAGTGGCCACGGTAGCCTAGCGGCCAACGCAACGAACACGTGACAGGCGTGTCATGAATTTGAGCCGCTGAAAATCCGTCGTCTGAAATACTGCAGTTATTTTTTAAAAACACTTATTTAATATTAAAATAAAATATCTTTTATAAAAAATGAATTTATCTGAGATGTTTTTTTTACCGAAAATTGAAACTAATAAAAAACACATACGAACTTAGTCTCCTTTTTACATGTGTTTTTTCAGCATAATCGAATTTCAAGACGGATTTAAAAATAGAGCAATAACAGTTTAAAAAATAATCAGTCGTATATAGATAGATAAATGTTAAGAAAAAGATAAAGTTTTACGGAAGACAAATAACTTTAAGTTCCAGAACAATTTATCAGAAATTTCGCGATGTAATTCATTGTGCGCTTACAGCTTATTAAATGAATTCTAGAACGCTTTGTAAAATATTTTGGTTATACAAATAAATACCCTTTCAAAAGCATTGCGTTGTTTGTACATTTTAAATGTTTAAAATGCTGAAATTATACAACCGGAATCTAGCATAAATATTTAAATGTTGTATTATTTCGAAATGAAAAGCAAATGATTTTAGTTTCATAAGCGTGCAGTGGAAGTTTAAAATGTTTAGATACAAACTGATTTCTAGAATTATTAGAATCTGAACAATTCCCAGATTGAATACGTGAGTTATGTCAACAGACATAAATTGCTTCAACACTGCCGATAAAAATATGAACAATATATTACGGAACTGTATGCATTTATTGAAAATTGGAATTGTGTGCTTTGGAAATGGTTCGAAATATTTATCAAATGAAAATCATTTTATGTCACCCAAATCTGTTAAAATTTTAATTGTTAAGCCTAAAGCGTTTATTTACCTCTGTGGATAGACAAGGACAGTAGGAGGCAAACTCTTTTAGGAATGGGCCAGAAAAAGGAAAGTTCCATTTTTCGGAGGACTGACTTTTTGTAATTAGTGCTTCATTTTATCTTAAATTAGTGTCAATATTTTATATCTGGATATTTAGTAAGTTTATATTAATTTCTGTTGTATTTATATTTTATAATAAAAACTTTAATATTCGCAATCAATAATGTCCGTTACATTATTTGGCACTTCAAAAAAAAAAATTAACTTGGCGAAATATTGGTGATACAGCCAAGTAGGCATTATTCTTGGTAACTCTATTTGGCGATCATTTTTGTGAGATGCTGACCGTATGGATACTTCCCGAAATTTCTGATCTATGACGTCATGACACATACTATAAATGGATTGTTCAATGGATCGTGGTGAAAGGTGAGCGCGCAAACAGTAAATATTTGTCGCTGGCTGAAACTAAGCCAGTATAACTTAAAACTGTTGAAGTGTTTGCTTGCCTACGACTAAGAAGTTGCCTGCGGGTAATTTTTAACGTTACGTGCCTGTGTTTTTAGAAACTGATAACTTTATCTGAGCGCAGTAGAATATGTGAGAACCTTATGGAACTTGTTGTGTGCCTTTTACGGATTGTCTGGACGAATCCCGATCTATGGGCAACAATACAGGGTGTCCGGGCTTAAAGTATCCAAAATGTAATGGCTTATTATTATGGAACTACCCATCATAATATAATAAACTGTTCATACATGGATTGGAAAACTCTTCGAAATTTTTAGGGTCTAGTCCAATCAATTGCACATGCGGGCATTATTCGGCAATCGCAGACGATAAACTTTCAGATGTGGATACCACAGCAAAAGGTGTCGGTCACGCGTGTACAGCGAAGTGTTCAAACAAAATGGAATGTCGATCCTCCGACATCAAAATCTATCCAGCATTGGGAGAGAACTTTAAAGGAGACGGGAACTTTTGTATCTTAAACTGGCAAATACCCTTTCGGGAGTTTTCGTGATAGAAGACTTTTGATCGTGCGCGTGATTCATTTTGTAGGAGTCCTTATAAGTATATTAGACTAGGCAGTAACGACACTCCATTCTGTTCGAACATATCGCTGTATACGTTTGACTGATTAAAATAAATTTCGTTAGCTAAAGTACGCACTACACACTTTGTTGTACCTTCCACATTTTTACTAATGAAGTCAGTGTAAAAAGTTTATCGTCTGAAATTGCTGAAAAATGCACACACGTGCGTCCGATCGGACTAGACCGAAAAAATTTCAGAGAGTTTTCCCATGCATAGATGAACAGTTTATTACATGATGTTGGGTAGTTTTGTAATAATAAGCCATTTCTTTTGGATACTTTAAGCCCAGACACCCTATATTATAAAATCTTAAAAAAAGACTTGAATAAATAGCAGGCTTTGCAAATTCTAAGCCGATGAAAGATGCTGTAACTCTGTATTTTCTGTTTCTTTAAATATATAAAAAAATCAAGTGGGGATATTTTACTAATTGATTGCAAATATATTACGGAGGGTCCCGTTTATTGGATATGAAAAAGTTCGGAAATTAATTCTATATATTCTCACAGCAATATTTTACGAAAACAAATATCAAATATCTATTAAACTTTTTGCATATGCAAAAAATTGAACAATACTTAAATAAACTTTACTGAGAGAGCATTGAAATTAAAAATCTCTATAATTTTTTTGCAATCTGCCGAAGAGTGAAACAGAACTTTTAAGTAGGTAGCATGCAGAACGCGAGGAGACCATACTTACCCACGAAAAATAGTAGTAAATAAGATATATTTATTTGATGTAATGAGAGTGTCCCCCCACACACAATTATATCAATATGTACATGAAAAAGATAATTATATAATACATTCAAGGTAAAATTGATATTAATCAAAAAATCAATGTAATTGATTAAATTATGCACACTGAAGTTTTGATCTTTAATAGTTAAGTGGTGAATGTCTTAAAAATAAACTTATTATAAGGTTTAAGAAAATTTAGAAACACTGTTTATACACATTCTAACTTCCTTTCTAAAAGGGTACTTTAATCAGCTCAGTAGTCTATATAGTGAAATTCGTGAACCCCAGGGGTTACGAAAATTGGTTTCTGGGGTATGCTTAAAATAGGCGATCACTTGTAGTGTTTAATCGCATATTTCGTGAATGTTAGGATATCTCAGGGTTGCTGTATCTGGCTTCATTAGTGTCTGGGGAGCTCGGCATCGTAAATGTACCGTCTTGCAGGCGCATGAGCAAAAAATCATGCGAACCAAGTCTTTAGACGAAATAAGCCTTTGAAAATTGAATAAGAAACAACTGTACGTTGCTAAAATTAAATTATAATTCAAACGTAATCTTGTAGCTAAATTCACTGCGTGTATTTGTACATTTATTAGTAAATAAATAATTTAATTTCTCTTTCTCTCCCAGCCCGTGTGTATATACAGTCGAACCTCCATATAACGAACTTCTATATTGCAAATTTTTCTATACAGTGAACTTTTTCCTAGAACCAAGAACATTTCACGATTTTCTTCGTAAAATAACCTCCTAGCAGCGAAGTGCATTTTCTATCTAACGAACTTCTCTTGTGATTCAATTTTTTTCTCCCTACTTTTGAAGTATTTCTGGATATTTCGAGTTATTATCTCTATTAGCATGCCCAACTCGCCAAGAGCAATATAATTCTGCGCATTTCATCCAAAAAGTGCAACTTTTAACCCCCATTGCCTAGTTCACTGGAAACATCTTCGATATCCCCTTTCACCTTCAGTAGAGTCTCATGACGTTGAAATAGTCTCCGTATAATTTGTAGTATTGATCAGTCGTACGGGTAACTTTGTTTCTTGTAGCTCGAAAATGTCGAAACATAAGTGCTTGAGCATCGAAGAAGACAAATTTAATTCTTTAGGAAGTGGATAAAGAGACGTCCAGAAACTTTTCTTGTAGATTTTCTTTCTGTTTTTTAATGGGTAAGATATGTAAAATAAATATATATTAATTTTCAAGAAAGGGTGAATAACTACTTTTTTATATATAGTGTTTATGAATTTAAAATATTTGTTTTATGTGGTTTATTAAGAAAATTGAAAGATGAACTACTATCTAACGAATTTTCCATCTAACGAACTTTTTTTCGGAATTTAGTGACTTCGTTAGATAGAGGTCCAGCTATATATATATATATATATATATATATATATATATATATATATATATATATATATATATATATATATATATAACACTTAACATTTTTCCGTTACATTTTCAAGTCCTAAATTAAACACCCAATTATTTCTCCGCACAGATGGTCCAAATATAATACTTCTAATCCAGCGTTTCTCAAACTGTGAGGAACGCCCCTAGGGGGCGTGATAACTCTACAAGGGGGCGCGAGCAAATTAAAAAGTCAAAAACAAAAGATTATTTTGAAAAATTATTAATTTACTGGAAGTAAACAAAAAAAAGCCTTCTGACATAATAAAAAATAAATGCACATTTACACTTCTAAAAAGCACTTAAAAATGTATTTTATAATTAATTTAAGATGTAGAGAGTTAAGTTAAAAACAAGTTTAATAATTACCATTGATCCCACGCGCTTGTCATGTATGATACACAAATTAACCCTTAACTTGATAATGTGTACGGTTCATAATTAATCCTTTCACTGCCGAATAAAAGATACGCGATTCGGTCCCCAATGCCACGTAGGTGTGCGCGCGCATGTGATGTATTGGAAGAATAAGGAATAAATAAGTAAATTCTCAGAAATAAATAAATCTTTCACAAACACTGCCCGGGTCTCTTTATTGCATTTCAAAGCCTTCGGAATAATTTTATGAATATCATTGCACAGAAAAGATGGTACTACGGAAAGACGTACATATACGTTCAGGAAAATTAACGCTTTGGCTGAGCGAGACGTTTATGTACATCGTTGACACTTAAGAGGTTAAACTGTTATTGTAGCTTTAGCCCCCCAAAGTATAGTATTATTGAATTCAACACATTGTTATTGTATGGAGGGGACGCGATGAAAATTATAATCGAATAATGGGTCGCAAATATCGAAAGTTTGAGAAACTCTGTTTTAATCCCATATATATATATATATATATATATATATATATATATATACCGTAAAATACGGCGTATAACGGGCACCCTTACTTTCAAGCTGTATTTTTTAAAATTTTGATGTATATTCGCTGTATAAAGCGCAACCCTTCTTTTAAAAAGAAACCTAAAATGTACGTATGTAGTACTCTTATGCTTTAAAGTCCTTTTTTCGAGGTAATATCCCAGATTTTTGAAAGAGTATTCTGATTCTGAAAAAAAATATTTGATTTCTGTACTTTTAGAATTACAACTGTTTAAGTTCTTAAGGTAAGTCATATGTTTAAAATAAACAGTATTTTTTTTAAATAAACAGTATTACAGAGATAAATGTAATTTGTGCTTTATGCTCAACTTTTTTCTATTTTGAAAGCTATCATTTTTATACCCGGCGTACAATGCGTACTTGTAAATTTCGATCTTACTTTTGGTGTTAAAAGTGTGTGGCCGTTATACGCCGGATTTTACGGTATATATAGGATGTAACTTATAATTGTTTTCGTTCTAAACTGTGCTCGCTCAAAAAAGTTTGAGTATCTTTATCGTTATATTAAGAGCAGTCAGTAGGGTAAACCCCTTTTAAAAATCAATTTTGAGTTTTTGATCTTTCTACAATCTCCAAATCAAGACCTTTCCAATGATATAACATACAAGCCATTATATGAATTAGAAGTACACTCATGTCCATAAATTAAAGATAATGAAGTTCAGGCAAAGAAAGAGACAGAAGCAAAACAAATTTGATTTATTTGTAAAGTCTATTTATTAAACAAAAGGTAAAGTGCAAAAATATGCTATATGTTAGACATAATTAATAAAAATTGCGATTTTTACTCCCTGGAGCAAATTTCAAAAAAGAACCTATTTACAAAAAACAGTATAACATGGTTAGTACGATGGTTAATACGGAGTATGTCTCCCGGACGATGCAATACAGGCCTTACAACGCCTAGGCATGCTGAGTATCAAATTATCAATGTGATCTTGGGGAATATTACACCACTCATCAAGCAATGCCCTCCGAAGTTCCGGTAAACAGGTGGGAAGGGGGGGGGACAGGCGGCAATTCGTTGGCCAAGCATATTCCACACATACTCTATTGGATTCAAGTCCGGTGAGTATGCTGGCCAATCCATACGGGTGATATCCTCCGATTTTAGGCATTCGTCTACAATGTTTGCACGGTGAGGACGGGCGTTGTCATCCATAAACAGAAATTCAGCACACATGGCGCCCCGAAACAAACGTACATGTTATTCCAGAATGACATCCCGATAGATGTGGCCTGTCATCGTTAAACTCTGAACATGCAGGTTAGTTCTGGAACCAAGAATAATTCTTCCCAAACAAGCCATCCTGCACCCCCGTAACGGTATCGCTCAATGGTGTTCTCTTGGTGGTAACGGGTACGTGGCGCTCTCCATATTAAAGTACGGCGTGAATCCGACTGCAAACTAAACCTGGACTCATGGGAAAACATCACGCAAGACCACTATTGGAAGGTCCACAAGGCATGCTCTCTTCTCCAGGTTAATCGCAGGCGACAGTGAGTTGCAGTAAGTGGAACACATTTGACAGGCCTACGAGAATATAGACCAGTGTGCCCTAAGCGTCTGTACACGGTCTGCCTTGAAACTGTCCTGCCGGTAGTTGAAGAGAGCTGACAAGACAGGTCTGATGCTGTGCTCTTTCTGTTTCTTTTGGCAGCAACTGCCAAATACCAGTCCTCATTCAGCGTTGTAACTCCGGAGCAACCTGTGTTGTAACATCTACTCACATTACCATCAACTTGGAATCGTTGCCAAAGCCTGGAGATGACTCTCTGGATGATTCCAAGTTCCTCGGAAACTTCCAGCTGGGTACGTCCACATTCCAGTCGTCCGATAAATTTACCACGTAAAAAATCATCCAAATGCTTCCTTTGTGCCATAACTATGCGGTTATTGCATTGAAAGGCTTTTAAAGCGCTTGTGAACAATTTTACTTTATGGTCACCATTCCTTATATTCCCCTCTCTTACACTCTTGTCATTCTGACGTACTATCCGCACCATCTGGTGGTTTCCTGCAATTTGCATATTCTTCTTCAAGATGTGTGTGATAATTCTACAGGTGAAATTTTTATTTTAGAGTTCAATTTCTGTGTGATTCAGAATTATCCTTAATTTATGGACATGAGTGTATTTTAAAATGATTTTAAGAAAATAATCAGCTGATTTACCACGCCCATTTTGACAGATAGAAATGTAAACATTGCCTTTTTAAAACTGGGGAAAAGTTGCAAAGCCTCGATTAATTTTTATTTTTTAATACCCAAATTAACTTTAGATAATTGTATAACTGCAACTGTTAGATTTGCTAAAAACCTTTGGAGGCAATTTCAAATTTTCATGTGGGTTTTAGTAAATGTTATACTTAAAATGTAAGCATTTTTTACTGAAATTAAGTTCTTTTCTTTAGTTTAAATTCATTTTTAATTAGTTAATTAATGATTACTAAATCTTTGCGTGTTTAAGTAGTGTTAAAAGAAAAAAAATAGGATATATAATTGTGACAGAGGGTGAGAAATATTTACGTAATGAATCTTAATTTTATAACTGCATAATGCATAATGAAGATAATATGTCATGCAAAAAAAAAAAAAAGGATAATACTTTTACAAGGTATGATTTTTTATAAAAATTGTTTACTAAATGTTTTTTTTAAATTGTATAAATATACTCTGTTTCTTAAATGCAATTGTGTATACTGAAGTGACATTTTTGAAATATTCTTAAGCAGATATCATAACAAAAAATGACAATTTTCAATAAATTCATTATAATCATATTTGCTCGCTCAACTAAAAGTTTGTTTTTTGAAAAAAAAACTATTTAATATATTTTAAAAATTTCACTTCAGTATAAATATAAATGTATAATTAATATATATAGTCAAAGTCTTGAGTTCATATGTTTAATAGTTTCTGAGATAAAGTTATGAGATGATACATCAAATGTGATGTTTGTTGCCTTTGCGAGAAGCTTGTTACATACATAAAAATACATAAATTTCATGTTTAAAAACATAAAAATGCTTTTATTTTGGCTGTTTTAGAAAACATTTGTCCAGTTTAAAGTAATTTTTGAAGTTTAAAACTTGGAAAATGTCTGCAACACAACAAAACCTAATAACTTTACAAAAAATCCCAGCGAAAACTTTCAAAATGTCGTATATATAATCAGGTAGTTTTATATAAATACCATCTCAAATTCATACAAAAACCATATTGATACATTTTCACATTATATTTATGTTGCTTTATATTCAAATCTGATATCTGTAAAGCATGAAAGCTACTAATTCTTCAAAAATTGATACAGAATTGAGAAATTTGATGTAATACTAGAAATTACTTTATCCAAAATAAATTGCAAAGATGCTAATGTTGAATAAACTGGGACAAATACATGTTGTAGTTCATTATTTTTGTGATTAAGTTTCACTATATAGTGCAAATTCAATTTTCTCAAACATGATGCTTTTAAAACTGTATTCAAGATTTTCTCTGAATATCATGTACGAATTTTTCCCCCTCATGTTATTTATATGTAACTATATATATTCATGTGAGTTTTTTGGGGATTTTCCCAAAATATTTGACTGGAGTCCATATATCGTGCCAAAAAATGTCAATTTTTTTAAAAATAAATAGTGATATTTTTTTATGTTACATGTTTTTAAGAAAACTGAACAATATATTTTAAGTATTTCACTTAATTGCAAATATGAATGTTTATTTATTTTTCAGACAAGTTTTTAAGCTTAAATAATTCAAAAGTTTTTCAATAATAGGTAACTAACAACTCAAATGTGTAACGCTTCTTGTCGTTGCGAGATTCTTGTTACATGCATAAAAGTACACCAATTTCCTGTTTAAAATCATTAAAACAGTTTTATTTTTGACATTTTTATAAATCTTTTGTACAGTTTAGAGAAAATTTTGAATTTTGAAACTTTTAGAAATTGTGTTTGCATGGGAACATACAAATCCATAATTAAATTTTTCTAACGTCGTAAAATCACTTATTCCCAAATCATGACTTTTACATATTGATACATGTTTACATTATATTTATGATGTTATAAGGTCAAATTTGATATTTATAATTCATCGAAGTTAAAAGTTCTTCACAGATTGTTACATAATTTGTGAAAATTGATTCAAAATTTTAAAAAAAATCTCGTTGAACAAAAACTGAAAATTACTATTCATGTATTTTCTGAACATTTTAAGGCTTTTTTGTTTCCTATTTTATGCTTAAAAAATTAAGAAGATACTAGTGTTTAATAAAATAGGGCAAATACATGTTGTAATTCATTATTTTTGTGATTAAGTGCCTTTTTACACATAAAATGCAATTTTCTCGAAATGATTATTTTCAAAATGCGTGTACCTTTTTCACCAAAAATACTGAATGTCACTACTTGCAATTTTTACTGCACATAAATAATATTTAACTATATATAATGGAGCTACTTTCTTGGAGGTTTTCCCAAAATATTTTGCTCAGAAGCAGTTATGGTAAAAAAAATGACAATTTTCACAAATTTCAAAGCGATACTTTTATGCTGAATTTTTTCGAAAAAAGTAAACAATATATTTGAAATATTTTACCATTATTTAAATAAAAAAGCCTAATTATTATACAGCCAAAATTTGAAGTTTTTATATTTAACAATTTCTGAGAAACAGGTTCCTAAATTGGCTCAATTTAACATTGTCGGTATAGGGGGTACCGACTAATCTTAAGCCCTTATTTGTCAAAAGGTTATTTTCAATAACTCTTTGAAATGCAAGTATTTAGATCTAACATCCCGTACAACACACCCACTCAAACTATTTTTATAGTAAATGCATTCTTCTTTTTGAAAACGAATATTAGAAATTATTTTCCTTCTTTATTTTCTTCTATATTGACATCAAGTAACTGTCCCATCTAAGGCTCTTTCTGACGTCATTCTTTAAACCGAATATTGTAATCGGACTTATTACAATAGCTATTTTCATCATCCTTTTCTGTGAGCTGCACAATTTTATACATGGATTCTAATGTAAGTGACACTAAATATCATGAAAATTATCAATTTATGCGCTTTTTTAAAATCACGGTTCCGAACGCAGTCGGATACCTTAAGTAATAGATATTTTAAATAAGAAAAGTATTATATGTTACATTTCCTTTTTAATTTTTATATTGTAACAGATTTCAATAAAAGTGCAACGTGTATTTTCATTATGTCAGAATATAGTTTGTTTTGCCTCCATTTAGTAAATTAAGAATTTTCTTAAAATCTTTTATTTTCAACTTTTTGATGCTTAGGTTTATCACTTAGGGTTTAATCTACTTAGGTTTATCACACTCCTCTCAAGGGGGGCGTGCCCCAGAGTTTGAGAAATTGTTGTAAGTTAACAGTAAGTTATTTGTACTCTCAATAACATTTTAGTGATGGACTTTGTTGTTTTTAAAAAATAAAATTATTGTGAATTTTTAAATGATATCCAATTTCTTCCTGAAACTTTATTTAAAAGGGGCTCTGACAAAAATTGTTTGTTAAAAATAGATCTTATTCCTTCCATTAAAGTACGCATATACTAAAACGTGTATACTGAAATTCGAGATTTCTGCATAAAGTAGTTTTGAAGAAAAATGTACAGAAAGTATAAAAAAATATTCCATTTTGAGAAAATAAGCATGACTGCTTAAATTTGTGGTTTTGCGCATCGAACGAAGTAAGATCATCATTATACAACTCTAAAAAATGCGTCTAAATTTTTCCTCGACTTTTGCACTTGAAATCTAATAACCTAGTACCCATATTCTTTTAGACATGTTGTCACAAATGCACTCTTTTTCCGCGCCGTCACCGAGTGAATGAGTGAATATATTAACGTAGCACTGTCCAGCTACACGCAAAGTTTGATGACGGACCTCGTCATTTTGAACCATGGTCAAGTGACGAGAACGACACCTGAGTTTGCACCACTCCTCTTCTAATAACCACATCACATCGACGGGAGGACATTTGACCTTTCGACACATGTAACGAGCATCACTTCCCTACACGGGGTTTCTTCAGCGGTACTAGGCTTGAACTCCTGCCACGCCGGCCACGAGTCCATTACCTTGATCATTAGGCTACCGCGGCCACGCTCCTTCATTGAAAACTACTACAGAATCTAACATAAGGGTTCACACACACACACACACACACATATTAAAGGCATTTTGAAACACTGAAGAGGAGCATTATATAAAAAAAATAAATACAAATGCTTCTAATTATCCCATCATTATGTTTTGTGTATCTCTTACAACATAAATATTTAAACACAAAGGAAGTCAAAATTGATGCTTTTTCTTTGAAAACTTATGGGTGGCCTTGGTAGCAGAGTGGTCAAAGTACCGGATCGTGGCTGTCTTGTCCCGATTTCGATCCCAGTACCTCTAAAGACCCGCGGTGTAGGGAAACTATGCACGTTAAATCTCTCGAGAGCTCAAACGTCCTCCCGTTGGTGTGGTGTGATAGATAGGAGAGAGTGTGTAAAGTCAGATGTCGTCCTCGTCACTTGACCATGGTTCAAAATGACGAGGTCCGTCACCAAAAGACCTCGTGTAGCTGAACAGTGCGACGCTAATATTCACTCTCTCACTCGGAAACTTATGGTGGCCACGGTAGCTTTAGTGGCCAAGGTAACGGTCTCAAGGCTGGCTTGTCATGAGATCGAACATAGTACCACTGAAGATCCGCTGTGTAGAAGTGTTCACTGCACGTTAAATCTGTCGAGGTTCAAACTTTTTCTCGTTGGTGTGGTAAAGAATTTAGGAGAATGCGTGTTCTAGCTCTGGTGTCGTCATCGCCACTTTTCCATGATTAAAAATTGCGAAGTTCATTGCCAAAAGTTCTCGTGCAACTTTACAGTAAGACATTAATACAACTCTCTTGGAAGTTTTTGTGCAAGTGAGTGAGAACGAAACCAAAGTAAGCAACCCGCTATCCAATTTTCCGCACAGCACCAACATGAGAACTTCAACCTCGACATTTTTCAGGGATATCAAGAAATCTACGCTGAAAGTCTTGAACCAGTGGTAAAAACAGGTGAACAACTTAGTTAATATAAAATACAATCAGCTCGAAACAGAAATCAGATAAAAACTCCTTTCCGATGACCCCCATTTTTCATCAATATAATTTTTCCTGTATATAATATATAATCCACTCTCAAATACGTAAAACTATGAATACCCATCTAAGAGGTTTGCCTCAAGTCTGCGGCTGCTATAAGCCAACATAACGTCAGGTTAAGTTTTTGTACGCTTTAAAAGTTCTTTTAAAAAGCTAAAGTGTTGTGAAAGAAAAAAAAAAGCAAGAGACGCAATAACCATTTCGGATCGCCGGATGAGCTGTTTTCCTATTTATAAGCCATTTCGGATCTATTTTCTATACGTAGGATACAATGCAATGCAATTTCGCTTTCAGAATCTGTTGAATGGATTTTTGCTTAAATGGCAATATCGGTATATTTTTTTTGGTAACAACAGTGCTTTTTTTCAGCGAATGCTATTCTATTGTAGTATATTTTTATTCCTTTTCAAATACCTTATGTACTGAATTTTTGTATAAGGGTGATACTATAACATTCGCTAAGTGTTGCAAAGCAAATTTTATCTAGTGGTTTAAAAAAGTGGAATAAATAATTCTTAAAAAAAAATAGAGAAAAATTTGAGTCGAAGTTTGAAGATGTAAGCGTTTTAAAGCAGTTTAAATGTTATAATATATAACTCGTTAAATTCGTTGGTCTCATTTTTATTCACCAACATTTGAATAAGAAATGCTGTTGATCACACATAATCCCCACATCAGGAAAATAATTTCCTTTCATTAGTTCAAATTCTGTCAATATTTATTGTAAAATACAACCCATCGATTAAATTTAATTTTTTAAAAAGAAAATATTGATTAAATAACGTGGAAAAGTATCCGTACAGGTTCGCTTAAAGCGTATTCTTTCAATTGAAAGAAAAGAAATGAATTCTGAAATCCTCCAAAGTGTATGAAAGAGCAACATTTTTCAATGTTTAATATTATAGTTCACTCTCTCCCCATGTATATAGTATATACACTGGTGTGAAAAAATTAAGGACGAAGTCGAAACATTAGCATATCAGCTGAACGAAGAGGCAGAGCGGACAGAAAGACCAATCAGGAGATTAAGTAAGGTGATGTACGTAGCACATGCGCAGATATGCAGGTAGACGTAATGGGGGAGTGTCTGAGTAGTATAAAGCATGTTGTCGGTGTAAGATCAGTATTTCTGGCAAAGAGATTGCACGCCGTATAGCAGTTAAAATCACACCGAGTTGCTGCCTCAGCGAGAAATGGCGAATAATCAATCTGTTAGACGACATCCGGATGCTTTTACCCGAGGTCGAATCATTGGGAAGTTGGAGGAAGGCCGCAGTGTGACAAGTGTGGCTGCAGAGTTCGGAATTGCTCACAGCATCGTTTCACGACTATGGAGACAATTTCACACTACAGGAACAGCTATCCGGGGGTTCAGTAGTGATCGTCCACGAGGAACCACACCCGCAGATGACCGGTACATTGTCTTACAGGCCAGAAGAAACAGGCGGCAGACAGCGGGAGAAATCGCTAGACACACGACACAGGCGACTGGACGACCGATATCGCGTTTTACCGTGACCAGAAGACTGCACGGTGGTGGTCTGTTTGCACGACGCCCTGTACGGTGTGTACCTTTAACGCCTAACCATCGGAGAAGGCGTTCTCTGTGGTGCCGGGAACACCGGAGTTGGGGAGACAATGAATGGGGACGAGTACTCTTTACAGATGAGAGCAGATTCAGTTTGAGTAGCGATTCTCACCTGGAGAGAGCGGGGAAGCCGCAATCAACCCTCGAACATCATTGAAAGGGACAGGTATGGAGATCGCGGTGTTCTCGTTTGGGGAGGCATCATGCTTGGTAGTCGTACAGACCTTCACATCTTCGACGCAGGTTCAGTCAACGGGACCCGTTATTGTAACGAGATTCTTCTTCCATATGTACGTCTTTTTAGAGGCGCTATGGGTCTGCAGTTCCTTTTCATTGACGACAATGCACCATTTCATCGCACAGTAGCTGCCGAACAGCTCTTAGAGAGTGAGGATATTGAACGTATGGATTGGCCGGCACGATCTCCGGATCTCAATCCCATCGAGCATGTATGGGATTTTCTAGGCAGACGCTTGGCAGCTCGTACCTTACCACCAGTAACGATTCGGGAGCTTGGATTGGCGCTGCAAGACGAATGGGCAGCAATGCCTCAACAACTCATTGACACCCTCATTCTCAGCATGGGCAGACGCTGTGAAACCTGCCTAGCAGTCAGGGGAGATCATATCCCCTACTGAAGACCGGATGTTTCTTGCTGGACACCCATCACAAGGATGTTTCGCCCTTCAGTCTCATTAAGCTCCATGCTACTTTTTCAATCAAGCTTCTTTTTATCCCTCTGATTTCTCTTTTTGTAAGTGTTGCTTACATATTACACATGTCCTTACGTATTGAGGATCTTACGGTATTAAATGTGTTGATTTGGAAAGCTTTTGTACAAAGTTATATTGAAAAAACCGTCTCGTCCTTAATTTTTGCACACCAGTGTATATATGGTAACTATGCTGGGATTTGTAAGTATTTATATCATAATATTCTTATTGATCACTTTCTAAATAATGGATTTTTAAAAAATTAGATTTGTCACATAATGAAATTAGTAATCGTATTACTGCTATTTATAAAAAAAATAGGTTTTTGTATTCTTAAAATTAAGTATCCATATATATTTTTAACTCCAAAATTCCATAAAAGTCCTGTTAAATTTAGAACTGTGACAAATGGTTTTAAAACATATATTACTACTGCAGGCAAATTACTTCATAATATTATACAAAACTTTATTAATCAGCAATGTAATAAAGCTATAATTAAAAATAGTAAAGAGATTATAGATATTTTTCAATAATAAAAATATTTATTCAGTTCATACTTATGACTTTGAAGATCTTTTCAATTCCATTGATATATGTGATATTATTAAAGTAATTTTAGAAAACCATAGTATGTATAATCTTAATATTAAGATTAACAATTTTAAAACTCTCATAGATTTTGTCTTAAAAGGTAATTACATTAATTTTAATGGTTCTTTATATAAACAAGAGAAAGGACTCCCACAAGGGGGCCCAGCTAGCAATAGTTTGGCTAATCTATGTTTACATTTTTATGAATATAATTATATTATTAATAATGACTACTATGTTTTTAGATAAATTGATGATTTAATTATTTTTGGTAAAAATGATAATTTAAATCCTATTATTAATTTTTATCCATCCTACTTAAACACTTTGTTTAAATTAATAATAATAATCCAATCAATACAAATTACTTAGATGTATTACTGTATATTAAGGATTTGAAATTACATACTAATATTTATGATAAAAGAGATGCCTTTAATATTAATATCATCAAAGTGCCTTACTGGAATTCAAGTTTATCAATATCTATATATAGAAATATTATTTTTAACTATATTTATCGTAATAATGTATTAGTTAGCTACAAAGCTAATATTTTTTTAAATCTTAATAAATTTTTTAATCTCTGTATTGAACATGGATATTCTGCTAACTTTCTTTGTAATTATATTTATAATGGTTTTTAATGATACAATTTGTATTACTGTAATTATTTACTGTCATTATGTTTTGTAATGTTTTTTTAAATTTAGACAATTTCTAATTTATTCTACAATTATTAAATAGATGGCGCCACATGCTTATTAAATTTTAATAATATTTATATATTTTTGCGTTTTATTTATATTTTACACAAATTATTATATGAATATTATTTTATGATTTTTTAAAAGTATATAAATGTATATAAATTTCTTAGTATCCTATCGCAATTAATTTTATGTGGATCTGCTTTCACTCCCTTGTATTTGGCGGGAAGCACATTACTAGTTGATGCACTCCCGACCTACGTCTACCTTGCGAATAAAAATAGGTTATATATATATTTTTGTTCATGTTATTAGTTTAATGATTTTTTAATATTTAAATTCCTCATCTGTCATTATTTGCTTTCCTCTTGGTAAATAGTATGACAAACTACAGGTGAAGGTTGGCTGGCCCCAAAACATGTTTAAACCTGCAATTCTGGTTCCTAAGGCCAGGAGTTGTCATTATACTACTGTGTGCCTTCTTCTTCCTATTTATAGTTATCTTAGTTTTATAACTATCTGTTTATTTTTATATTTTCGTTTATATATTAGTATATATATATATATATATATATATATATATATATATATATTGGATTTTTTATTTTGGATTATATATATGTATATGTATATATATATATATATATATATATAGGATTTTTTATTTTGGATGATATATATGTATATGTATATATTGTCACGGAGTTCGAAAGAAGTACACAGTTCAATTAAACAAACAATTAGATTTATTCTAACGCTCGGAGCTCGATACAACACTGGACTGAGAACATGCCCAACTGGCGATGAACTCTGCTTTTATACACTTCGGAATATTCGAGAAATAACCAGTATGCACTCTAAAGAATGATCTGGATTCATCTAGAACCTAGAGAAACAATACATTAAAAACGGAAACAAAATTCCAGTCTTTGGATAAATCTGCCGGGGCCGGGATTCGAACCCGAGACCTGAGGAAGTTCAGTCCAACGCTCTGCCAACTCGGCTATCGGGACTTGTAGCAAATTATGCGTGTGGCATTGCTCCCCTCGAAAAAGACAGCGCCCCGCTGTCATTTTGTTCAAGGGTCTTTATTCTGGAACGAGTGATGGGTCCTTTGTATGATTCTTTGGGAGGAATATCCTCGGTTTCGATTTGCTCGGCGGGATCATGGTACGGTTTCATACGCAGTACATGGACAACTTCTCTTAGTTTTCTTTTTCGTGAAGCAGGATCAAAATCTTGTACTTCGTAAGTCACGGCTGATAAACGGCGTAGCACCTGATACGGTCCGAAATACCTTCTTAAGAGTTTTTCGGAGAGACCGACTTTTCTCACTGGAGTATAAACCCATACGAGATCTCCGGGAGCGTAAGATACCATTTGGTGTTTGGAATCGTAACGTCGACGATCTTTGTCTTGAGCTCTCAGAGTGTGCACTCGGGCTAGCTGTCGTGATTCTTCGGCTCTGGCTGCTATCTTGGTGATGTTATTGTCATCAAAATCGTTAGGACAGAATGGTAGCATTGTATCTAGTGTCGTTTCCGCTTCACGACCATGAAGTAAATAGAACGGCGTAAAACCTGTGGTCTCTTGTTTAGCGGTATTATAAGCGAAGGTTACAAATGGTAGAATTTCATCCCAATTTTTCTGCTCTACATCCACATACATTGACAACATGTCGGCCAAGGTCTTATTGAAGCGCTCCGTCAGTCCATTTGTTTGGGGATGATACGCCGTTGTGAAACGATGATCAATGTTACACAAGTCGACGAGAGAGGAAACAAGTCTGGATCGAAAGACGGCTCCACGATCTGTGATAATTACTCGAGGAGCTCCATGCCTGAGGACAATTTCTTCAAGTAAGAACTTCGCTATTTCGTCGACTTCGGCTGTCGGCAAGGCTTTTGTTATTGCATATCGTGTTGAGTAATCCGTGCAGACTATTATCCATTTGTTTCCATGAACAGACTTTGAAATCTCCCAAGGAGATCAATTCCAATGCGATGGAAAGGAGCTATAGCTGGAGGGATGGGAACTAAACGTCCAGGTGGTCGTTGAGGAACGGACTTTCTCCTTTGGCACTCCCGACAATGCATGACATATCGAACGACATTTCGGTACATTCCCGGCCAGTAAAATCTCTTGCGTATCCTGTCATAAGTTTTCGCGAAACCAAGGTGTCCTGCGGTGGGGGCGTCATGAAAGTGCCTTAGTATGTCTGCTCGTAGATGTTTAGGAATGACTGGCAACCACAACTTTCCATCTGGATCAAAATTCTTCCTGCAAAGGATACCGTCGATAAATCTGAATTCTTCGTTTTTGGATGAGTTGCTCAAAAGTTTTAATTTCGCAAGGTCTTGATCCTTTTTCTGTTCCATCGCAAGGTTCATACTCGTCGTGACTGCTAAAAATTTGTCTGATGTTTCCGTTTCCTCTTCCACTGGATTTCTCGAAAGAGCGTCGGCGTCACTATGCTTCTTACCGGTTTTATATTTTACGTCAAAATCATGCTCTTGAAGTCGGAGGGCCCATCTGGCAAGCCTTCCTGAAGGATCCTTTAAATTCATGAGCCAGCACAAGGAATGATGGTCAGTTACAACAGTAAAGTGTTTTCCGAATATGTACGGCCGAAATTTGTTGGTAGCCCATACGATGGCAAGACATTCCCTTTCTGTGGTGGAATAATTCTTTTCGGCTTTTGTCAGAGTTCTAGAAGCGTATGCTATAACTTTCTCGACATTATTCTGAATTTGTACTAGGACAGCTCCGATACCGTACCCGCTTGCATCAGTATGGATTTCTGTAGAAGCTCTTTCGTCGTACATCCCCAATACTGGATCCGAAGTAAGTGCTTTCTTAAGACTGTTAAATGCTTCCACCTCTTCAGGACCCCAATGAAACTCCACGCCACTTTTCAGCAACGACTGCAAAGGTTCGGCGAGATAACAGAAACCTTTAATAAATCTTCTAAAGTATGAACAAAGGCCAAGAAAACTTCGTATGTCATGTATATTCTTTGGAGTGGGAAAATTTCTTACGGCTTTTATTTTGTCGGGATCGGGACGAACGCCATTACTAGATACAAGATGGCCCAGAATCTTTACTTCTTGGGCAGCAAAAAGACACTTCTTTGAATTTAATTTAAGACCAGCTTCCTGAAGACATTTTAGAACAAGTCTTAATCGTATAAGATGGTCTTCAAAAGTTTCTGAGAACACTATTATGTCATCTAGGTAACAAAGACACATAGTCCATTTAAAATGGCGTAGCAAATTGTCCATCATTCTCTCGAAGGTCGCAGGTGCATTACAGAGACCAAACGGCATGACTTTAAACTCGTATAAGCCTTCGGGGGTAATAAATGCCGTCTTTTCACGATCCGCTTCGTCTATTTCTATTTGCCAATAACCAGATCGGAGATCCATGGAAGAAAAGAACATGGCACCTTTCAGACAGTCGAGCGTATCGTCAATACGAGGCAGAGGATAAACGTCTTTTTCGTGACGCTATTCAGCTTGCGATAATCGACGCAAAAACGCCAACTACCGTTTTTTCTTACGAGCACAATGGGTGATGACCAAGGACTTTCAGAGGGTTGGACGATACCTTCATCAAGCATTTTCTGAACCTCTTCATGAATGATGCGTCTTTCAGTCGGCGAGACTCTGTAGGCTCGTTGGTTGATTGGAGCATGATCACCAGTAAAAATCCTGTGTTTCACATTCGTCTTCGCGGCTGTCGACTTGTCGGTCTTCGTGAAAGCCCAGAAAATTTCCGGGTAGTTCGGATAGCTTGTTTCTCTGTTCGTCACTTAACTCGGGTGACATCATTAACGAACAATTCATCTGTGACTCCGAAGTTTCTTGCTGGTCATCCAAGCAACCCGATGTGTCGGAAATAACACATAGATGCCCTTCATTTAGTGGTTCAGCTTGGCCTATGCACATTCCTCTAGGGATGATTTGGTTTCGGAACTGCAGGTTGGTAACCCAGACATCACTTTTCCGTTACGATATGTGGATACCATGGACGGTGTAGCAATATTTTCGAAGAGCAAATGTTTGCTGCCGTCTAGAACTACATTTATGTCTCCTCGGGTTTGATATCCTGATACTGTTATTCTAGTTAAAGAATGCGGCTTAAGTGTATAGTCCCTGGTGGCATACAAATTCCAGGCGTTAGTCGCGACAGATGTCTTCTAGAACAAGTTCATTTTGTCCACAGTCTATAACGGCTTGAGACGCCTCTAAAAAGTCCCATCCTAGGATGACGTCATGGCTACAATGTGATAAAACAATAAATTCAAAAGGCAGTTCTCGATTGTTTATACGGACACGTAAAACACATTTCCCTATCGGCCGAACAAAATTTCCATCCGCAACTTTCAACATAACGCTCTTGGCATCAGCAAACAGAACTTTCTTTAAAAATCGGCGATACTTATCGGATATGACAGAAAACGATGCCCAGAATCTACTAGAGCACGTATCGGCTTCTTATCTATTATTACGTCTGGTTGGTTACCAGTCATCTTGGCGGTCGACGGAGGATTTCCAGTACACGCGGCCTCACCTCCTTGGAAGGTCGCTCTCATAGTTTTCCTCGCTCCTACGGCCTGGCGACTGACTGGATCGGCGATATGGCGACGGGGATCTGTAACGACGTATTGGGGATCGGCCTCTCGTGGGACTTGGCGTAAAACGGCGAGAAGAGTTTGGTGGGCGTATTTCTTCTTCAGTGCCAACGTCGTCGAAGTTCCGTCGGCGGTTTCGAGAGTTGTCAAAGACAGCCTTTCTCTCTCGGCAGTAGCGCATTTTCCGCAGTGGAAACAAACAGGTCTGTTGTCAGCCGTTCTCCACACATCTGTTTTTCTTGGTTCAGGTGGGAATTTCTGAACAGGAGCTCTGTATTTCCTGGTTACAGCGGCGTATGTTGGTCGTGGTCTAGTTTCTGTAGGTTTTGTTGACACTGGGGCCAAAACCCTTTCAACTTCGTCTTGAACGATCTCTTCTAAGGATTGGGGATCGGAGTCCAAAGATTCTTGCGTCTGGTTAACTAGTCGATGGACTTCTTCTCGTACGATTGTGCGAATAAGAGAGACCAAATCAGTCTCATCCGTCAGGGATGCAACTGGTACGACGTTTGGAAGCCTTTCAAATCTCGGTCGACCAACTCTCTTCTGCTTCATATCTTCGATATAGTTGCACCATTTGATAAAACTTGCTGTGTCGTTGATTTCTTCGTCAACAGGGCCTGATAAATATCCTCAGCAACACCTTTCATTAGGTGTGACACTTTTCGTCTTCTTTCATCAGAGGATTTACCTCTTGGCAAAGTCCTAATACACTTTGTATGTAGGACTGTGTACTCTCTCGCCTGAACGCTGGGCTCGGCATTTTAGTTGTTCTTCTGCCCTTCTGGTATATTTTTGACGATCACCGAAAAGTCCACTTAGTCCATTTTTAAACGCTTCCCAGGAATCTAAAGCGTCTTCGTTGTTGACATACCACTGTCTCGCAGTTCCGTCAAGAAAGAAATAAACGTTAGCCAGGCACATCATGTCATCCCACTTGTTAAAGTTGGCTACTCGATCGTACTCTTTAAGCCATTTGAGAGGGTCTTCCCCAGGCGCTCCTCGGAAGGTCGATGGGCTCCTCCATTGCTGTAATGAAGGTGTTACTACAGCGGGCTTGGCTTCTTGCTCGGTCGGCATTTTTGTCCTCTTCCTACTATTTTCTTTTAACAGTCCGAATTCGGGGATAATCCTCTTAACCGGAGGCTCCTGCGAAGGTTGTCACTATTATCCACGTTTGACGTAATTGTACCCGGCGCCTCCACCAAACTTGTCACGGAGTTCGAAAGAAGTACACAGTTCAATTAAACAAACAATTAGATTTATTCTAACGCTCGGAGCTCGATACAACACTGGACTGAGAACATGCCCAACTGGCGATGAACTCTGCTTTTATACACTTCGGAATATTCGAGAAATAACCAGTATGCACTCTAAAGAATGATCTGGATTCATCTAGAACCTAGAGAAACAATACATTAAAAACGGAAACAAAATTCCAGTCTTTGGATAAATCTGCCGGGGCCGGGATTCGAACCCGAGACCTGAGGAAGTTCAGTCCAACGCTCTGCCAACTCGGCTATCGGGACTTGTAGCAAATTATGCGTGTGGCAATATATATATATATATATATATATATATATATATATATATATATATATATATATATATATATATATATATATATATATATATATATATATATATATATATATATATTGTTCAAATTTTCAATCTATACATATAAATAAAAATGAAGTGTGTTTGTTATTAGAAATTAACAGCTTTTTATCAAATGCATATAAAAGTATGTCCGGTACTTATGTGAAAAAATCAGTTTTTAAAATTTTTGTCTGTCTGTCTGTTCCGGCTAATCTGTGAAACGGCTGGACCGATTTTGACTGAACTTTCACTGGCAGACAGTTAATGTTACAATGAGTAATTTCGACTACTCTTATTTTAGAAAAAAAAATTGGGTTTCGCGAAAATTAAATTAAACCAATGAAATAGTGAACAATATCTGATTCAAATAGGGATTATATATTTCAATAGTTATTATTTTTATTCCATATGGATTATTTTACTTCAATAGGCATTATTTTATTTCGCGAACCTTCTGTCTCAACGATTTCTTGCAGTTATATCAAACTTTTTTGTTTCACTAGGTTGATGCCCCTCGCGACATTTCCCGCTCATCCTTTGATCCTAATGATTTTACAGTCCTCACCCCATCCACAGTATCCAAGGTCATGCGTTCCTCTCACTCTTTGCTCAACAAAAAACAAAGAAAAAACAAAACAAAAAAGAAACATCGATTCACAAAGTAGAAGAATGACAGTATGCTTATAGCATAGGTATTTCTTTACATGGATTACATAATTATTAAGTTTTCGTAAACTCTGCGAATTGAATAAACACTTTCTTGTTAAATTTCACGTAGACGAAGTCGCGGGTAACAACTATTTAACATAAAATAAATGCATCGGAAAGTAATAACGTATTACACATCCAGATACAAATTATTTACACTATTTTAAGCGTTTATTACGCAAAATTTGTAACAATGTGCTACTTTGACTAAGCAGAAGGAAGGTGTTTTCAAAAATCGACCCACAAGAGAGTTACGGGGTGTTATAAATAAATAAAAGAAAATATCAGCTATTATATCTACAGACATAAATTTAGCAAACATTTTTTTTTTGTTCAGCTGAGACATGCAAAAAGTTTTTTTTGTTTGTTTAATATTTACAACTTGCTTAAAATTAACTCATTAAAAACTTCTTTATCATTCAATCTGTATTGTTTAATTTTTCAATTCACCCGTGCGAAGAACGGGTATACCAGCTAGTCGTTAATAAAACACTTTCTATTCATCCATTCAAGTTCAAATACATTTTCTTATAGTTGTAGTGGATAACACTTGATGTTAATACAGTTTTTTCAAATATTAATTCATTCATTAAATTAAAAAATGAGTAAATAGTAACAAACAATAATAATAGTTCAACAGCATGCATAGAAATTAAAATCGTTCGTTGTGTCTCTGTAGCGCAATGGACAGCGCGCGCGCGTTGGACTTCTAATGCAAAGGTCGTGGGTACGAATCTCACCTGGGATGGCGTAATTTCTGAGAATGTGATTCCTTTTTTTACTAAACTATTTTATTCGAATGATTAAATATAATGAATGAATAAATAGTAACAAAAGAAAACTAAAAATATAGTCCACCACATTGTATAGAAAGGAAAATGAAGAATTGCAAGGAAAATCGCCTTCTCTCAATTTTGTCACTTAATATTGTGATTCCGTCATAATATGTTTAGACATATTTATATTAATTGTAACTATTTAATAAAAAGTAAGTAAAATAAAGTTTTCTTTGTTGATCCAAGTAGGAATGGATGTTTTTTATATTACATTTTTATTTTCATTTGAAATGCAAGAAAAATAGAAAAATGGAGATAGTTTTTATCAACAACACACACACACACATTTATTAACATGCATTTTATTAACTCAGTTTAACC
Source organism: Trichonephila clavipes (assembly GCA_019973935.1). Classification (NCBI taxonomy): domain Eukaryota; kingdom Metazoa; phylum Arthropoda; class Arachnida; order Araneae; family Nephilidae; genus Trichonephila; species Trichonephila clavipes. The sequence continues at coordinate 413,865 of BMAU01004657.1, forward strand.
TTGCATAATCCCGCGGGTCGAATACTTCCCGTTATTTTCATTAGTTTTTAAATATAGATGAAAACTTATTTCCGTACCTATGATTAATGAGATTATGAGAGGTGCGGATCATAATGTTCCACTACTAGAAAGATAGGAAACTGAATGAGAGAGACATGCCTAAAAATGCCATCGAATTCTATACTTAATTGATCTGGTAATTGCCAGTACTTTTTCACTGATGACAGTGCAAAGAAAAGAATCATGCTTCAGAGAAACGCTTAAATACGTCAGGGAAATTTAACATACATGTTGAGAAAGACGTATATATACGTCTGAAACGTTTAACACGTGGTTGACCGAGACGTATATATACGTCCAAAACATTTTATATGTAGGTTGATCGAGTTGTATATGTATGTCTGTGGCACTTAAGGAGTTCAAACTCGAAATAATGGATAATGATGATTCTTAAATCCTCACAAATTCTATGAGTATGCTGAAAAGTTTTCTCAAAAATTCGAAAAAAATATACGCTAAAAAAGTAAACTTTTTATGTGAAAAGAAAATCGCATCACCTCTTTTATCACACCTAGATGCAAACTTAGAACAAACAGCGAACAAAACTGTAGAAGAGAACCCTTCTTCGTGGGATGTATAGGTACACCGACTCCTTGCATTTCTTTCGAATCGATATCGGCCTAGACCGAACAGAAAACGTATGGGATCAATTTAATAGATTAAGCACTTTATGAAATAGAATTTTCTTCTGTGCCAAAGTGTGTATGCATTTTTCTTTTCCATCTCGCTCTTCATCTATTGGTTCGTTTGGAAGTGTGTTGTTTAATGATTGGAGGTTTTGAGCGTGACATTCGATTTTTGGAAATGGAACGTGAGAGCTATCCTTTCAGTGGGGAGGGAGAAACGTTGTAAGGAAAAAACCAGGCTGTGGATTTTTTTCTTGTGTATGTGTGGTTTCAAGACGTGTTGAATCAAATTGGCAAGAACTCTTTGATTCGATTGAGAACTTCATTTTTTGTTCGACTACCCCTTTTTCTGAGAAATGAAATATGACTCTTGTATTCAGAAAAGAAGTGTTGCAGATGGAAAAGGAAAGGTGAGAACGTAAATGTCTGGTAAATATCTGCGGGGGTGGTGGAAAAATATGTCTGAGTTTTTTTTTAAACACTCACCAAATACTGAGCACTTACAGCTTAATTTCATAATGTACCACATGAAAAATTATTGTTGTTTTAAAAGTAACCTGAACTAAACATAATATAAAAATAATTTTTATACTATTCCAAGCAAGAAAAATGTTAATTATATATAAAAAAGGATCATAAACTTGTATCAAAGTAGTTACTAAAATAATATTGTTTTTAATTTCCATTTGTTTTCTTCCCCTTACGAGATCGTCACTTGACCATGGTTCAAAATGACGTGGTCCGTCGCCAAAAGCCCTCGTGTAGCTGAACAGTGCGACGTTAATATTCACTCACTCCTTTTACGAGACATCATTTACCTTTTAGGATGTGACTTTTAGTTTCCTAGAAATTATTAGAAAATAAATACCCTCTAAATAATTAAAATGAAAACAATGTTTGCTTCAAAAAAAGTATTTTAAATTAATGATCATATGCTCAATATTTATCCTTCAAGTTGCAAAAAATAGATAATAATTAGACAGCCGAAGATAAAGCAATATTTTTTATTGTCACACTCCAAAGTATAAATATGTATATTTTTTTTTAAAAAATGTAGAAGTTTCAAAAATTAAAAACATTTTAGGTATTAGAAAGAAAAGAAATAATTTTAAACTTTTTCTTAAAAGGATAAAAAAATTAAATTGAACTATGAAAAAGTAAAGTTTTTGCAAAGTAAAAAATAATTTTAGGCCAAAGTAAACTGTTCTGGAAGGTTCATCTAAAAAACTCTAGACATTCCAAAGTCGTCGTTGATGTATTGAAAAAAAACTAGATGCAAAAAGAAAAGGGATATATATAAAATTTGAAACCATGAGAAAGGATTTATATAAAAAAATGTCATAATTCGACTAAATATGATGGCTGAATGGTTATTGAGGCACATGATCTCTGTTGAGGTCTTAATCCCTATCTTAAAGGCTATTGTTGAGCATTAGATGATAATTTGCCATGATTGTTCATACAAAAGTGAAAAAAATTATGTACCTATTTATTTATTTTTTAAAATTTAGTGGCACTCCATTCTAAATTTCTTTTCAAATGAATATTTTCTATATTATTAAGAATAGTTTGAGCTGTATTTGCTTCCTTAATGAAAAGGTACTGTGGCTGGTTTCTGGCGAAGAAAAAGTACTCATCAATAATGAGATTAGGAGTGACTTTGCCAACAAATTTGTTTATCGACAAATCACTACATTAAAAAAATATGATAAAAAAAGATGTCCGTAAAAAAACCCGGAATATTCTTTGGGGAATCTTTTAAGAGAAAATTTTCAAAGTTACTAAATGGTTACGATGATGGAAAACAACACTGGAGTCCAACATTTGACAGGGATTGAGCGTTTTGTTTCCCTTTTACAAAATAGTGATAACGGATCTCAATTACTGTTCACAATATATCTGTGTAATCTTTTTTTTTAAATTTCTTTTTACTTACGGGTTTTTTATTCCTTTTGTTGGTAAATTTATTAAATTTATAAAAATACCAACCTTCTTACTAATAATTAATTAGTACAAAATGTTAGAACTGTTTTAGTAAGAATGGGTGCCATTTTTCTTTCTTTCTCCCTCTCTCCAGCATACAGTTACCGACATTAAACACTTACGCAAAAGGTTTTTTCGGAAAATTTTAAACGGGGACAAGGATTCATGAACAAATTATTAAGATAGTTAACAGATATTTTTTGTGAATGTTTTGCGCAATATTATAACTGTTTTGAATTACTTTTTTATAGAAAGCATTACGTTATTACAAAAAAGTTTGCAACCACGTATATAACAAATGTTTCGTATAAATATTTAGATATCTCTTTTTATTAGATCATTTTTAAAAAAATGAATGGTAATATATAACTTATAAATTTTCAAAACTTGAAATTACGGTCGTAAACAGTTGCTCAAAGTGGGCAGCATTTATATATATATATATATATATATATATATAACAGAGTCTCCTATCCTCCCCATTTTAACACTATAAATATTTTTTTATTCACAATTTTAGCTTTTTTTCTCATGTAATTTGTTAAATAAATCTGAAGAATTAAAAAGAGTCATGATATTTAATTTTAAAAAAAATACCACGTATTCGGATACCTTAAGCCAGGTAAAATAATTTATGATAATGTATGTAATAAATGTTAATTATTTATAGCGAGTAGTAATAAAAAATAAAGAAAAACAGACTACACATATTTATCACTAGAGACCTTGTGTTTCTCATGTACTCTCGCTTGGAATGGGGGAAACAGCAGTCTATTCATTTAAAAGAGCAAAAACACAACGATATTTATGCACACATTAAGTTCTTACCTCTAATCATTTTCACACATAAATCAGTTTTTTTGTCGTTTAATTTTAATTTTTGCTGTAAAACTCGTTTATTTAGGGGAGTTTTTTTCATCTTATTTAAAATTATTTATTCATTTTGTACGTGCCTTAACACTAGAATGTCCGGGAATTCGTTTACTCTTAAACGTCCACCGGTGTAGTTTCGACACTGCGATATAAAATATATAGAAAAATAATTGCAGGGCTGTTGTTCAGTAAGGCTTAGTTTTAAAACTTTTTTAATAATATTTAATGTAATTATCATATACTACGACGCTTTATATCAGAAAAAACTGACGTTGACAATATGTTTCGTGAAGCTTATCGGACCACTGCTCACAAAAAATTTCAAATCGCAAATCTACCAGGAGCATTACTATTATGCAATATGCATTTTGTGAAATCCTACGGATATATATATATATATATATATATATATATATATATATATATATATATATAATGTATAATCCAAAACATAAAAATACACAGATAGTTAGAACCTAAGATAACTATACGAAATAGGCACAGTAGTACTATAACAAACTCCTGACCTTAGGAACCAAGATTGCAGGTTTAAACAAGATTTTAGGGCTAGCCAACCTTCACCTGTAGTTTGTCATACTACGTACCAAGATATATATATATATATATATATCAGGGGTTTTACTGAAATATTATCACTTTCATCTGCACTTTCTTCGGATTCTTCGCAGTCACTTTCACTCACTCTTATGCCATCATCGGAATTTAAATCGGAATCATCACCAACCAATTTATTCTCCGAAAGCTCTCACAAAAAAAACCTCCCTTAGAGTTCGATTTTCACAAAACCTTTTTCGTGGTATATCTTTACTTCATGAAAAAAGCTTATCTGCCAAATTTCAAGTCTGTAGGTCTAATAGTTCAAAAATGGGAATGTTTGCCTATAATGCCCTATAATCTCTCGTAGCCACTCTTGTAGGTCGATTTTCGCAAAACCCATTCTTAGTAGATCTCTATTCAATGAGAGAGAAAAATGCCTGACAATTTTCAAGTCTGTATGTTCAATAGTTCCTGAGATATTGTGATGAGTGAGTGAATGAGCGAGTTACTTTTCTCCTCTCTCTATATATAGATAAATAATTATATTTAACATTTTACAAAATAAAAATTGGTAATTGTAAGAAATCTTCATATCTTTTTAATCATTTCTAAAGAGAAAATGTAAATATTTGAATCAATATTTGATGTAACTTAAAAATTTCTTTTTGATGTATTCGATTTAGTCAAATATCTTATTTCAAATCAGTCTTTGTAGAAGGGTGAAAAAAAATAACACAGCCTCCCCGAAAGAATATGCAAAACTCTCAGAAACTGAACTATTTCCAGCGACTTGGCGAATTATGTCACAAACATCACTTTGCCATTTGTCATCGGGTTGTCATTGGCGTTTCCAGGGGAACAATTTGATTCCTTCCAACGCCAAAGGCACAGAATTTAACGCCGAGATCTTCTGAAAAACGTTCGCAATCGCTTCATCATCAGCCCCATGACAACTCAACCTGGTTTGGAAAGCCACCCGAATGTAAAATTGGGACGGAAAAGTTTCACACAATGGGTGATGGGGGTGTTTTCCTTTTGAGAAGCAGACGACAATTGTGTGTTTTGTTGCCAAATAACGATCGGAGAAATCTTTGAGGCCCTTTTCACAATCGTTAGCGGCATTTCAGTCTAAACGGTAACTCAAAACATCGCTTGCGTCAGGGACAAAGAATTAGCGACCTCTAAAGTTTCAAACTCACATAAGTAAAGGCTTTTTTTAAAAAAGGAAGTATATCATTTTATCTTTTGCTAATATATTTTTTTATTTTTTTTTTCACTTTTAAAAACTAAAACACTAAAAACTGTTTAGTTTACGCAGTAGAATTATTTAGCTGTAGCGTAATTCTAGGCTACATTTAATCGATGAAGAATCTTCATTTTAGCGTGAAAACTTTGAAGCACAAATCAATTTAATATGCAACAAAAGTCTTTAATTTCGCTCAGTTGATTTTTGTTGAAATGTAATCTGGAATACTTAGCATAACATGAGAAATGAGCTTGTATTGCGGATACTTGGCTATTGTTGTTGTCGTGTCCGTCCCTTCGGTAAGGAAAGAAAGTTACTAGAGACATTTCGGACTTATAAGCCTACGTCTATCGTTGGCCGTAGTCTTGAGCACCATAAGGGTGACAGTACGGTTTTTAGCTCGGTTCCACCTCAATTTAGAGGGATAACACCTTAGGTTTCATCAACCTCACGAGAAGACTTGCGGTTCGACGGCTATTTAGAGTATTCCATGCCGTCCGCAAAGGCACTGTACATATTTACAAACATCCAAGTCTTTTTCGGGATCCGAACCGAAGCCCTACGGCACAGCAGTCAGCGTCGCTAACCACTCTCCCGGATGAGCGACACTTGGCTATTGATGGAGCAAATCAAAAATTAACAAAATTGGAAAAAAAAAATACTCTTAATTTATTTTGGTTTTAATTTTGGCAGATGTAATTTTTCAGAGAAGAACTGCTGCCTTTAATGTTCAAAACTTTTTTTTTTATTATTCCTTATTAATCTTGTATGAAAATTTTATATGGAACTACCTAATTTGAGCAGGCTTTAAATGTAGTTCAGGTTTATAATTACTTAATATTTTGAAAATAATACAGTGCCCATGCGTTCACAATAGATATTTTTGTTCTTTAATGAGCAAGTATCATCATCTCTGTAAAATCATCAAGGACTACAGAATCTTAAAATTGAGACACTGCGTCGTAATTACTTTTGAAACTATATTTAATTAAAAAAATGTTTAGAGCTTATTATTATTTTTTTAATTCAGATGTTGTAGTTTTAAATGAATGACTGGCTATTAAATTTCCAATGTGTGGCCTCACATAATAAAAAAAAAATCCAATCCTTTCTTAAACTGTATCGATATTAATGCTCCTATCACAAAATCAACCCAAAATGAATTCTCTTACTAAATGCAAGGAATACAATTTAGAATAAATTATATTCCTTATACATAAACATATATAAATAAAAAGCATCTTCACATTTCTTTTGCAAGTTTTTCTATTAAGAGAGTGAATTAGAATTATATTAACGACATATTATAAAGCTACGTAAGGGCTTTTGGAGACGGACCTCGTTATTTTAAATAATAATTAAGTGACGAGGATGACACCCCTGAGCAGGTACCAACCCTATCCTAATTTCCAAACCAAACCAACGGTTGGACATTTGAGTTTTGACAGATTTAACATGCATCGGCATCCTCTCTATGGTGAGTCTTCAACGGTATTAGTGTTTGTATCGAAATAAGTAGCAAAAAACACACATACATGTTTTAATAGTATTAAAATATACTTTTAAATTAGATTTGTGTTGAATATTGCATTATTCATTTCAATAAAAAATCACTCCTTTGTCTTTAACACATTTGCTTCATTATGAAAAGCTATTTATCTCAAATTAAATTATAATGAGAGAAAAGCATTTAATTATAACACATAGGTATATGCTTTATCTTCTGCATAAGATATGTAACTATTTAAGTGCGAAATCCGTTATTTCATAGAATAACTTGATATTTAATAAAATAACTGGACAAGTCAAAGCACATACAATTATTGAACTCTACTTCTGAACAAGATAATCTCTATAAAATAATTATTACCGGATCGTTTAAGTATGAAATGCAGCCCTTGAAAGTTTCTTGAGCCAATTATAGCAGCTTTTAATCAGTTTAGAACTCATTATATCTGCTTTGCAATGACGTGTGTGTGTTTACCTTTTATTTCGTTGTTTTTAGAAGCAGAATTTAGAAGGTGTATTTATATGTTAGGGTTTTATACATTTTGGATTATTAACAAATGTTCTAGCAATTTGTTTTCAAGCAATGATTTCTGCAAGAATGAGAGACCAACGAGTAAATATGCGGGAGAAAAAGGAAAACAGTACTGCATATACTCGAGAAAAATTATTAACTTTGATAATAGAAGTAAAAAGTGCTAAGATAGCACAGAAAAAAGTACCACGTGACTATTCTTTGCTCCTGCATTATGATAACCCTGAAGTTCAAGGAGTAGAAAAGTTAATTGTGCCATTGACAGATGTAAAACGTATTCCTTCCCTTCCCCCCACTTTCTATTAAACTAATGTCCGCAATAGGAGCAATAATAAATTATATCAACGGCTTTTCCTTATTATTTATCAATTGAGCATCCACAATAGGAGCAAAATGCATTTTTCAAGAGGTTTTAGCAGTTTATGATAAATTAATTTATGTAATAACTTTGAGATTGTCTATTTTTCACTCTTTAACGGTCTATTAGTTATTTCATAGAATAACTATGTAAAGTATGAAATTTTTCATTTATTACATACTTGTCTAATTACTTCATGAAATACCTAGTTATTCTATGAAATAACTGAATATTATACACCTTAACGTTAACATATACATAACTTTAAGCAAACGCAAGCCCTTTCTGAAACACAATCAGTTTTGGCTAAATCTTCGAATGTTTCAAGATTGATAACATCTAAGTATCAAAACCATCCACCAACAGAGAAAAAGAAAGAAAGCAGTCATCCAAACCGCCCATCTACCACTCAACTCTCAGAAAACAAAGGCCAAGGCATATCTTGGCGATCGATTCCAGGAGGCAGTCCATCATTAAGAGGCCGCCATCGTTGTTGCAGAAATGAAATAATATAACCATGACGCTACAATTAACCCTAGCCACAATCCCGAGTGCTTTGGCTTCGGAGAATTGAGATGGGGTACAATGTTTTGGCCATTCACCTGCGAGCTGTTATTAAGAGGTTCTGTGTGTGGAGCTGGACATTTACTTTTTTCCCTCCCTACCCTGCGATCTTTACCAATCTTAGATATTGTTTCCAGGCTAACCTGTCTTTATTGCATTGTTCCATTTTTTTTGCTTTTGTTTTCGGATGATTTGATTGGCACTGTGTTCGCTTTTTTGGTTTATTTTGTAGATAAATATCATAGACGGACTCTATATCGCATGGGGTACCTGTGGTTTATGATACAGAGATATAAATGGATGGGGGTTCGGTATAAGACTTTTCTTGCTCAAAGCAGATTTAGTAGAAATGATGTTCTTGAAGAGAAACGTTTTATTCATAGACACTTTTTAAGAAACATATTTAATAAAAGGAAACATATTCTTTGTTACATTCAAATCAAGTACATTCAAAATCAAGTAATTCTAATGCTTTTGTATGATAGAAGTTCACATTAAGTATTTCAAAGGATATTCTTTAAAAAATGCTAAAATAATAAATAAATAAGTAAAAACAGAAATTTTCCTAAATTTTTGTATACATGTAATAATTCCAGTAATTTAATCTTTAATAACTTTTGATTTGTCTATGGTCCAGCCCTTCAGGACAATCGTTTAATTATTTTAACTAGCTACCCGACTAACGGGAACTTTTGGAATAACATCCATCCAGCCACCCAAATCATGTGATTTTCCGCTGGGTATAAATATCGCGATCCTTGGAAATCCCGCTATTCTTGTCCTTTATCATAAAACCGGCTTCAACGCGTAGTGTCGTAGTCTGTTTCTGTGCTTGGTCCTTCTTGTCTGCTTCTTGTTATGTTGGAACGCAAGATGTTTGTTGTTGTTGCTTCTAATTCCACCTGTGTGACGTAGTCAGATAGAGGCCCACGAAATTCATCATGGCAAGAGGCTAGATGTACGCCTGTCGTTGGCCTTAGCCTTGAGCACCATACATATGATAGTACGATTTAGCTCGGTGAAATTCCCGAAGGGAAGAAATGAATGTTGTCCAAGCCTGTGAGACAGGTTGGACTTCTTTACGATAGATGGCGACACCACCGATCTCCACCTCCACAATTTAGCCATGGAACTGGAGGGGAGGGAAATGTGTTTAATATGCATATGTGTTTCAAGATGTGGAATAAAACGGACTGTCTCATCAATCTCATCAGTATGTAACATCAACCTTACAAAAATAATATCCACTCGACACGTCTTACAGTTATCATTACTATATTCTCCAGAAATATTATATCTATACATATATATTTATTTTTTCATCCTGCTTCAAACCTAGATATGACCCCACTCATTCTCTGACGACTGGCTTAATGGAGTTCCGAAATGCAATAAATTATTTTCAACAGCATTAGCCACTCTACTACCTTACCGAGTACAGAACTATTTTCGCTAAACATGTTATGTTTATCGCTTTTAACAGAGTTTTTTAGTTTCCAGAGACAAACGTATCTGGCTGCTTTCTTTTACAGCCCGTTTAAGGCTCTACTAAAGCTTGTATTGTACTTTTTTGAAAATATTTCTTTTTTTAAATTTCGATCTATCCTTCAATTAAAATGAAATCATTGCATTATAGTTATATGCACAACGTACAGAAATGCATTTGGTTTTACCTTTCCTGTCTTCTTTTACAAAAAGAAAAAAAATAACCATTTCTAACTAATTTATTCCAGATAGGCTTTCTTAAAAAATTTTACAATATTTGCATACATGTATATATTCTCAGAAAAAAAAGAAAAGAAGTATATTTCACCGGATATATAACTTATCACAATAAAGGGCTGTTGGAAAGCTAAAGTTTTCTTTTTTTGACAATTTGAGATTTTTGCACTTTCAAACTATATAGATTTTAACCTTTCTAAAAATGCCTTACTTTAACATCTAGGGTAATTAGAAGCCCTTAAAACCTATTTTGAAATAATCGTTGAAACTTGGCCACGCCCATGTGAATGGCGAAAAATAGAAGCAAAGTACTTCGTTTTTGCTTAAAAGTTGAACGTCTGATATAAACCAAAACATGTATCTTTTATTGTAAAAAAAATTGAGACCTTTATTTTTTTTTTTTATTTCTTTGACGTTTGGAAGTCTCACTGTATACATGGAAATCAATTTATCTCAAATTGTAAATTTTGATGTATGATGTACTTTTTCTGATAAACTATTGTTCACAGGTATGTAAATTTTTTATGATATATTTATAATGATGTCCAATACATACTAAAATGAGCTTTTTATAAAAAAACTCAAAAATTTATTTTTTACAAATTTTTATGTGAAAAATCTGTCAAACTTCACAATGTTTGATAAAATACTTCATAAATTATTAAAAAATTCGAAATTAGCTGAAAGCTCATTTCAGTATAATGAGAAAGGTGTTCTTTAATTGTGCGAAAAATTTCAAGCGCATGTACAAATAACACATTTTGAGAAAAAATTAATTTATAAAATTTAACAGCCAATTTAACAATGTCAGTATATATATAGAGAGAACTTTCCAATTCCCCTAAATATTCACACAGCCCAGGCAGGATAGTGGTTATGACATGTTATTTGTAAATGTAAAATGTCTGTGCGTCATGGGGGGCAGACTTTTTACATTTTTACACAGACTAAATGCTTCTTGAGCCATAAGTCCTCTCGAGGCCGATCCACCTCAGTCTCAAAACAACAATTATAATCTAGCCATCTTGCTACGATGAGTTGTGTGGACCTCAATCTGACACCGTTGGTCGAGTGGTATTAATGAGGCAAAATAAATATTCACTCCCATCGAACTCTATATTAGTGTTAGTACAGTTTCCATTATATGTGTCACCTTTTTTTATTAGTTCTAGAATAAAAGATAATTCCATTTTAAAAGTCTTAGGATCTCTTAAAAACCTAGAGTAGAAAATTTAATGAAGGACGTTTTCTTTAATAAATATCTTCAATAGAAAATATTTTTCAAACTTTAGCAAAATATTCTACGAATAAAATTTAAATGTATGTATTGTTTGCGATATATATTGTTCGGTTCAAATAGATTATGACTAAATCACAATAAGAAAAACTAAAGAAACAACACGGCTTTTTTAGTATTTTAAATTAACACTTTTAGTAAACTCAACGTAAGAGACATTTGAAGTTGCTTAAAAATGTGATTGAACTTTAATAAGGCACTGAAAAGAAGCTAGATATCCACAGTTTTAACCAATTTGTTTTTCTTCTACTTTAATGAAAATCAAGTTTAATTTTATATTGTGTAATTATTCTCAACATATTTGTGAAACTACTCCAAATGATGAAGACTAAAATATAGTATATTTCATTTCAAACATCATAAATGCGCTACATCAGTATTTTAAATCATAAACTTAAAAAGAAAAGTTAGATCAATATTACCGAAAATTTATGATTCCATTTTCCGATTCAAACTATAAAAGGTACAGGAATGATTGTTCGACGTTACAAGTAAGCCTTTAAATATTTCCACACCTCGTAGCAGTCACTCTCTTAAACTTCCCGTGAATAAATTAGAAGAAAACACCACGAGAGACAAACCTCACAACGACCAACTTTCTTAAATTAGCCTCATTTAGTTGTAACCAGACAGCGCACAACTTCTGCAGGAACTCCAAATCCTTAACTAAACTCATTTTAGAAAACTCTGTCCTTAGCCGCAAACACGGAGCCGTCCTGCCTATAGCGCCAGCGAAGCAGAAATTTTGAGCACTGTGAGAGGAGGAGTTGTTTTCGTCCCAGCTATCGGATTGGTAACAGGGACCGAACGCTTAATCTCTTTTGACTGGATTACTGCTGTGATGAAAGGGGGAGTTCTGGACCAGGGATGGCAACAGTTACGGACCGTTGAGTTGTTGTGGCTCGTTTCGAAACATCTTTTAAAAGGTGAGAGGGGATGGAAGTGCGTAGAATGTTCGAAAAGTTTGGGCGAGGCATCCGTGGAATGGGGGAGAATTACTACAGAACGGTGAGACATTCTTGGAATCGAAAATGCGAAGGGTTGCGATCAAATAGGAATTGAAATAAAGCGTTCAAAGGAATGTTTTTCTTCTTTATTATTTTTGTTCTAGAAGTGAAATTCTCTTTTTATTGAAGTTCTTTTCCCATTGCATTCGAATTCAAATGATGCCATCTGTGATGCCCGCCTGTGACATTTTCGTTTCTAAATGTTTCTCCACATGCAGAATTTCAACAAATGATTTTGATTTTAGCAGAGGTTTATCTTTGAAAGTTTTAAAAATTTTTTTATATGTATTTTGACATATTTTGTACAAATTTAGTTTAGTTCGGAATCGGAGATTCAGATTTTAATAAATCATTATATTAAGTATTATATTAATTAGTTTTTAAATTAATATTTTAACCGTAAATTGTGTGGTTTTGCAAATTTAAGCATAATAATAAAAAATATTTTTCTTTAAACAGTGATTTGAAATATTTTGTTGAATTTACGAATTTAAAATAAAACTGGGGTCATGAGAACAAAACTTTTCAAAAATTTTTATACAATACATGATATAAAAACAATTTCTTAAGATTTCTCGAAATTTAGAGTCGAATAATGTAATTTGAACAAAATTTGGTCAGTAAAATAATAAAAAAGGTACCTCTTGTAAAAATAAACCGTTACTTCAGAACTCATCATCCCAAAATTAAATTCTTAAAACTGACTATATATCAATTACACGAGCGCTTTAGAACAATGAAAAGACTAAACAGTGTCATGTGAAATGAAAATTTAGCTCCTGAAAATGAGAGCATGATTGTAATGTATGAGAGAAAAAACAATCTCTCCTTTTCTTAAAAATAAATTATCAAACATCTAACCCCTTAAAGTTACATATTACTTCAATGGAGCTAGACTCATTTGTTTTATAGAATGGAACTGTTCCTGGAGAGAATAGAACATTAAAATAAACAAACAATAAATTCCAATGAGAATAAGGAAGGATTCTTAACATACGAGATAGAAGTGAACCTAATTTAGTGGATTAAATATATAGGGTTATTCTTAATTCCATACAGGGTTTCAAAGTGCTGCAGTAAAAAAAAAAAAAAAAACCAAGACGCGAATACGGCAAAAAATAAAATTTGAAAGAATACAGAAACAATTAAAATTTTATTTACGTACCTTACATGCTTTCTATGCTTGAAATCTTAGTTATACTCATGCATCAATTCGACAATTCAGCTTTGCCACACTGCTCAATCATGGTGCTATCAAAGTTATTATATTAACATGTGGTATCCTTTTATGCAGTGTTGTTGCTGTTGTAAATACCACCTGATCGGAAGTGTCAGATCGAGGCTCGCGAATTTCACTATGGCAAAGAGCTGGAATGTATGCCTGTCGTTAGCCGTAGCTTTGAGCACCATACAGGTGACAGTACAATATGCATCACCTCTACCCCAATTTGGAGGGAGAACACCCCGAAAGTAGTCAGGGGCCTCCCACCTCTTTTCCCCTTCCCCCATTCTCATGATAGGGCTTTCGGCTTTACGGCTATTTAGAGTACCCCTGCCGCGAAATCACTATACATTTACAAACATCCATGCCTTCTCCGGGATTCGAATCCAAGTCCTTCGACACAACAGTCAGCGTCGGTAACCACTATTCTGGATGGGTAGCTTTTTCACGCAGTTTTGCTACATTACGGGGCATGGGGAATGTGAATTAAGAGTTTTTCACGTTCCCCATGTCTTGTTGAAACCAGAACATAAAAGAACAAGATTTAGGATAACATGGATAACAAAGAAAGGATAGTATGTTCTGTCAATAACATTGATAATTTCATGTTGAAAAGAGTGGCAGGAGCTGGATTATCACATTCATGCGTACCGTGTAACCAAAACTTTACACATAGAAAACTTGTAAGGCATATAAATAAAAACTGAATTGTTTCTGTATCCTTTCTAAAGTTCTTGGTGTATTTGTCTTACAAGAGGAAGGGCACGAATAAGGAAATTCATTTGGAGACGAGACTTTGTTTAATTGTAATACTCCATTAGGGTGTTCAAACCTTAATGTAATAGCGCCGAATGGGCAGTCAATTCAGAGAAAAAAGCCTTCGAAATTCATACTTAGCTTTTGTGCAATAGCATAGGTGAAAGCGCACCTGGGCTCCACGCGGTTGGTCAGGATTCGTGTCACGCGATATATTTGCTTTTTTTAAAAAATTAATTTAATTATTTTTTTAAAAAATTAATTTATTTAAAAATGACTTATTAAATACTTTAGATATAATTATAAAATAATTAAATTAATAACATATAAAACGACAAAAAAATTTTATTATACTAATTTTAAAATAATTTAATAATAATAATAATATATATATTTTATAGATTATTTGATATTATATATATTATTTCATTTATTTCACATTATAAAACTATTTGTGACTAATTTTTATATAAAATATCATTTAATACTTATAATAATATATTTTTAAAAAAATATTATTTATTAAAAATGTAAAAATATATTTATAAAATATAATATAAATATTTTTATATAATTACAGAAATTATTTTACTTTATATATACAAATAATTGCATAAAATATCATATAATATTTAATAAACTTTTCTAAACTAAATTTATTTAATTTTAAAAAATAATAAAATGAATTGGAAAATAAAAGTTCATAGCGCGATTAGAACTCTAAACACCCTCATAGAAAGCAGGTACTAACTATTCCACTGCGTCGCTGAAGGTAATTTCAACTTAATTGCATAAAAGCTAAGCATAGATTTCGAAGGTTATTTTCTCCAAATTGACTGGCCGTTCGGTGGAATTACGTTTAGATTGGAATAGCCAAAATAGTACTACTAATACACAAAGTCTCGTTTCCAAATGAATTTCCCTCGTCATGCCCACCCCTTGTTAGTACTTTTACCAGTGGCGCGCTCAAGAGGGTCCGGACCCCCCTCAAAGAACTTGATTTTTTTTCCGATTGATTATAATTCTAAGTATATAGTACGTAAAATTTAATTAATTACTTATTATTAATGATTAATTTTATTAATTAACGCTAATTATTTATTCAAAAACTAGTTTTTTTATTGTGTTTTGTTCCCGAAAATCGACAAAATCAAACGGAGCATGATACAAGAATGGTGAACTTTCGACTCCGGACCCCCCTTGAAAAATTCCTGTGTGTGCGCCATTGACTTTTACTATAGCACTTCAAAACCCTTTGATTGAATTATTCAAAACTTGTATTTCAAGATGCAACGTATATAAAAGAAAAACAATTATGCAGCATAATTGTGTGATTCATTCTCAATATCCTTACTAATATTATAAACGTGAAAGTTTGTGAGGATGTTTGTTGCTCGCAAAAACAACTGAATGGATTTTAATGAAACTGCACAATAACATATCTTATACATCAGAATAACATATAGACTATAATTTATAAAGATATTGAATGAAGTGTCCAAAATATAACGATAATTGTCAAGTACGAAAAAATTCTGCCATCTGCAAAAAAGCCCGTGACAGCATATATTTATCTTTTTTGTGTAAAGCAAAGCCTTCTCTTTTGTCCTTTTGTTTGTTCCTTTTTTGTCCGATACGTGTTTAAATAATTTACTAAACACAGTGGAATGAAAAACTATATGAAATTAAAATAAAATATCAAAATGTTTTTATCAGATAGTTTTTTTTCTTTTTGAATGTTTTTTTCAGTACATGTAAATGTTATATATATCTAGGCTTTCCCACATACAGTTTTCACACACACACACACACACACACACACACACACACACACACACTCACACACACACACACACACACACACACACACACATGTTTATTCAAGCATTAAAAAAAAGCAATCGTTTCAATAGCTATCTGTAATTTTTTTTTATTACTTTTAGAAAATAGATTTTATTATATATATATATATATATATATATATATATATATATATATATATATATATAAATGTTTTGTGAAGGATTATTTCTAATATTTCATGACTAAATTAATTATTTGTTAATTAAAAAGTACAACATCTGTTATTTTGAATCAAAATACAATTTAGAGACATTTTAAGCTAACTATATGTAACGATTGATTGATTCATGAAAATCTGAAATTTATTTTATAATTTTTGTTTCATAGAAACTATTATACAAAATAAATTATGAAAGTTTATTTTAGCATCAGAATCATTTTCTTTTTATTGCTTCACATTAATAATGTTTTAATTAACGCAATATCGTTTTTCATAAGTCATACACTGAAATTTGAAGCTATATCTTATCTGTGAGGGGGAGGGGAACAGGGAACAATAATTTTACTCTAAAAAAACCCCTGTGTTATGCTGGGCTAGAGAGAGGGAAAAGAAACCTGTCTTAAATCGAAAATAACTGGAACAAATTTCAAAAAAGGGAAATTTAATAAAATAATTTTAGAAGTTACTCACATTGCGCGCGTACAAACACACACACACACACACATAATTGCTGGCGTCATGAGAGGAAGAGAAAGAGAGCTCCCCTGCAACGCCGGGCCGACGGTACTTATGAGTACCATTCACTTTAAAATAACATAGAATAACCAATTTTACGAATATTCCGACAATACTTAGCAGAAATTTTCTTTGAAATCCACTCTTCCAAGGTATATGGCAACACGGGTTCTATGATGAGTATTTTAGCGGGGAAGGTGAATAATCATAGCAGAAATCGCGTTTTCAGCTGACGGTTTTTTCAACGGATTGCAATGATTATCATTTTTGTCCCGAAAAAATATTTAATGTCAAAATTTAGGTGTCTTAATTAATACTTCTTAGGTGTATATAATTAATTTTACAGTGGATTATCTTTAATTAATTAATTAGCTTTAACGGATTAAATTTCTCAAATTTGAGTATTTTGTTTATGTTTATCCCTTAATTTTAAATGCAGTGATCCAATAAAAATATTGCATGAAAAAACTACAGTTAATCATAATGCGGTAGATAAAGGGCTCACGTTCATCGCGCCCCTACACGACGGGTCTTTAGTGGTACTAGGCTCAAACTCGTGACAAGGCCAGCCATGATCCGATACCTTGCCCACTCGGCTACCACGGCCGCTGTATTTTTTGGAAGTGTAGAAAAAGTACCCACGAAGAATTATGCTGTGAAAGTGTAAATCTAATCTTTCACAAAGCTCTAATAAAGCTCGAGCTATGAAAGTAGCTAGACAGTTGCCAACTTGACTCATCCCCATTATAATTTAAGAAACGACGTAGCTTGCGAATATTACAATTTTAACATAAAATAAATACAGCAGAAAATAATATTGTTGAATGTTTTTGGGAGTTCTCCTGTTTCCCGCAGGGAAACTTAACCTCCAATCACTTGTAATGGTGGATATCTTGAGTTTGGCTTATTTTTCAAATCTATTTTAAGCGTTCATTACACAAAATTTGTCACAATGTGTTATTTTTGCTGAGCAAAAATCAGCTTAGGAAGGTATTTTCAAAAATCGACCCTCAAGAGAGTTACGAGGAGTTATAAATAAAAAAAAATCCCTTTTATCAGCTATTAAATCTACAGACTTAAAATTTAACAATCTTTTTTTTTTTTTTGTTCAGCTGAAATACGCAAAAAGCCTTTTTTGTTTAATTTGCAATTCACGTAAAAAAATTAACTCAATAAAAACTTCTTTATCCTTCAATCTGTATTGTTTTATTTTTCAATTCACCCGTGCGAAGAACGGGTATACCAAGTATCATTTTTAAATTAATATCAGTTGCTTCATCCATTGGCGTTCCACCTACATTTTATAAAGTTGTTTATACTAATCTTTTAAAACTTAAGTTAAATGGACCTTTTAATTTAAATAAATATTATTCTCGGAAACAACAGAAAGAATATTATTATAATAATGCTCAGTAGGGAATATTAAATGCTTTTCATTGTATCGTAGATTTAACTTCGGAATAAGTGAGACAGAATTTAGTCGAAATCCTTATGATTCTAATCCCCAGAAATCCTAACGAACTTAAGATTCAACATCAATTTTTATTAAGTCTGTCACTTTTGCAGAAAATTTAAGGGAAGTGAGTGAGAATATATATATATATATATATATATATATATATATATATATATATATATATAATATATATATATATATATGAAT
Organism: Trichonephila clavipes; assembly: GCA_019973935.1. Lineage (NCBI taxonomy): Eukaryota > Metazoa > Arthropoda > Arachnida > Araneae > Nephilidae > Trichonephila > Trichonephila clavipes. The sequence goes on from BMAU01004657.1 coordinate 432,380, forward strand.
AAACTCTAGAAAACAATTAAATTTGAATAAAATTTAAATTTTAATGTGGGATATTAAAAGTGAAGGCTCAATTTTATATTTGATCTTAATTGTGATGATTTTTAAGTGTAAATTTTTATTTCTGAGATATTTTTTTTTTGCACCTACTTTGAATAATTTTGGTTTGCCATTTTTGGCAGAACACTATTATACATATATTGTTTTTGAATATTTAAATCCACTTTAAAGGACTTTTTATCACTTCCATCATCTATCTATATTTATCTGTATTTCTATACATAAAGACAGATAAATAGACCGATGCTTAACAAAAAAATATTGGGAACTTCGACCCAACTCATATCATTGATATATATTTTTAAAATCTTAACATTTTATTGAAACATTAAACATTATTTATTCAACTTGTAGGTTGAGTAGCTTAGTTGGTTTATTGAGGCCACGACCCTGATTATGTTTGTGGATTTTTACGATGCAGAAATTCGACAGTGTCTGTGTCATATGATTATGCGGGGAAATTAAATTCCTTGCACCATTTCGCATCGTCAAAGTTCAGGTGCTTCTCTCTGGGGAGGAATCTAGGCGTTAACATTACATTGCGGAGATTGCTATTCCACCTATATGATGCCAGACTAAAAAGTTATATCATACCAGTTCGTGGGGAATGTACTAGATCTGCAGTGGTAAGTACCAATCCGCAGCCCTCTATTGGGGGTAAAAGATATTCAACTATACATTTTTCAAGCAAGACTTTTTCAGAAGGGATTTTTTGTTTGTTTTTTATTTACATCATAACATTGACTACAAGAAATCTCTGAATCGTTTTTGAATCTTAAGAGATGTTTAAAAGGCACTGAAAGTCTGCTCCTTTCTGCATACCAAATGTCCCAATACTTGAAAAAAAAATTCATCTGAAGTAGGTGTTCCAAGAAAAGACATCGCTAACTCAGTTTTCTTTTATAAATATACCAACATAAAATATAAATATTTTGAAACTCCTTAAAAATTTCTTTCTACGTCTCTTCAGAGTATCTGGTGCTTTTTCAGAACGTGAAACACATGACCTACCCTTTGACTTGAATTACCTGCTTCAAAAATGTTCAACAATATGTGTGTGTGAAATGTGAGTCAATAATCTTTATGAATTTTTTATAAATTTTGCTAACAACTCACGCGCTGGTTTCAAATCAAACCAGGCAAAATTATTTTGTAAATTTATTCAGGATTTTATTTCCAGAAGTTAATTAATTTTTTCATAAAATATAACTGTGAAATATGTACTTCTGTTGTTTTTTTTATAGCATTAGCATTTTATTTTGGAACTACATTATTAAATATTCACAACCGTAGGAGAATGTTGAAACACACGTGATATCGAATATTTAGGCCTAAAATAAAAATAATAGATTTACAAGGCTTCACCAGTCATTAAACTCAAACAGTCTCAGACATGTTTGTATAACCTCGAATACTACCCATAAATCACTAACCACTAAATCGAAGACTGTCCGAGCTAATACCATATGGTAAGCTTGTGCATAATTATAAGCAATCATTTTTTGAAGATTTTAAACTCAACCTTCCGGTAATACATGATCGAGTACTGCCTCTCCTTTGATGAATACCAATAAATTAAAGTTCTGTAAATTTTTCTTAACATTTAGATTCACCCATAGTGTCAATTCGACTCCAATTGAAGCGATTTGATGTGACTTTATTAAGACATGATAAACGAAAGTGGAAAGGAAAATAAGAAACTATTAATGAAATTCGGAACTAAGTTCTTTCTAAAACAGTTAAGATGTAAACATGTTTATACTTTCAATTCGAAGAAATTTAATGAGGACCCTCAAAAAATATTTCACTTCCAGTTCATCAAAACGTCCAAGGGTTGATAATGTTGGTGCTAGTTTGAGATCGAGGGTAATAGCGCCAAGTTGTTGCTTATGTTCGCCAAGATGGGTGTTAACATTACAATATGGTTACCTTAATATTTTTATCGTCTATCGATGTGGTTGCCATGGGGATAACGTTTTTTAGAAGTAAACTTTTATTGGTTTTTTCCCGCTGTATCCCTATTAATTTCAGACGATTTTTAATTGATTTCTGTAAAAATTTAACCATTTTCAGTATAATTTTTCTATTGTTTGCGTCTTCTGTTTAATTCTGTGCCATTTTCGAATATGGATATTTCTAAAATGAGTGAGTACTAAAATATTTTTTTAAAAAAGAATAAAGGCCGTATCACACGTGTATTTTTCATGCAATTTTTTCGTCCAATTTTTGTTCGAATCTGAGGGAAAAGGGTTGCCGTAAACAAAACGACATGCTCTATCTCCACATTGAAAAAATACTCGCCGATTTTTCTGCTTCGGAAAATGAGCATTCAAATTTATTTCTTTCATTTCGCTTGCGCTTTTGTTGATGGGTGTAAACAGAAATAGAGCACCATTCCATTTAAAATATTACATACCATTAAAATATTGTATGGCATATCTGAAGTGTTAGACGAAACCGAAGCCACCATCTTGCTTATGACGTAGGGCGCCGAAGAACCCCATTGGTTGGAATTTCAAGCAATTTTTATTTGGAACAACTTTTTGAGCTCGCTAGCAAAAAAATGTTCCAAAGTGGTTGCTATGGCAAATGAGTAAAAATTGCGCGAATTGTACAAAAAATTGCTTGAAACGTGTACGTGTGATAAGGCCTTAAGTGTTGTGCTTTTTTAATTATCGCTATAAATCGTTTATATTTTACGTTTTAAAAATATTTTTTTGACGTTCTTTGTTCGATGAAATTCGTTGACAGTGCAAGTTTTATATTGCTAGCTTTCACTTCTTTGTAATTGAAATTCTTAATTAATTTAACATACATTATGTAATTATTTTATTCATAATGTAATGAAAAATGCAATTATTACTATGTGTAATAATCATATAATATTTGTTATTTATAATTGTCTCTTTTAACATTTATTTATAAATATTATTACATATTTTATTTATTTATTTATAATTAATATTGTTATTTATTTATAATTAATATTGTTATTTATAGCTATTCTTATGTTATTTATTTATAATTATGTAATACAAGTAATCTTTTGCATTACTTTTATTTTTTTGCAATTCGACGGTTATTCTTTTTTATAATTAATATTAAATTATATTATATGATTATTATTTCTAATAAATGTTATTAAATCGTACTATATGAATAATTATTATTTCTAATGACTGTTATTAAATCGTACTATATGAATATTATATATAATTACTATAAAATAATATAAGATTATTGTATGCTGCTTATAATACTATTATTAGTGCATGTTACTTTTCATTGCATAATATTGATATTCATTATTTATTGATTGAGATCTAGGTTATTCTCAATACATTTCAATGTATTTCAAAACATTTATTTAAAATTATTGTGTATCATTAAATTACCGCTAGGTCACATTATTGGATTCCATTCCAGCAACAAGAAACGCTGCTTGGCGGGATCTTTATCACGCGGAGCAGCGCTTGGCACCATTACCCCGTTATAAAACTTGTTCCATAACGTTAATTAGATAAAGAAAGATAGAAATAGAAAAAAAGGATCCTTAGAGGGTGCAAAGGTTGATTAGAAAATATTTATTTACTTTACAATTGACACATACTACATACTCATACAATGATTTATACTACAGTAGCACCTATGCCGTTAGTGCACGTGCTCTCCAACATTTTTCTACAATAGAATTAAGTCATTTTAGTGCAGGGTACACGTCCAAATGCTTAGCGGTCATAGACTAGTTCCAAAGAATATAGTCTAGTAAGTCGGTGACGCCAATTATGTAGAGATGGGATCTCAGACGATCATGCCCTGTTAAAATTTTAAAATGAGTTACAACAGCTTTTCTAAGAGCCTCAGGAACCCAGGACGGGTCATCGTTCAAGATTGTCCAGTTCTTGCTCTTTGACATTTCCGCAGCTTCCATTTTAAAATTATGCTTAAAGGCCATAAAAACACCTGCTGTATGGCACAACATGAAAGTATCCCGACATATGTAAACAAAAAAATATTTTGAATATAATTCGATTCTCCTATAACATGCAACACCCCGGACTGCCTAAAAACATGAATAAAACATTTAAATAATTTGCATGATTTATTTACATATTTTCCACCTTGTTAAAACATTCTGCGTATGACATTAAAAAAAATTCCCTTTGCGTGATACTTTTAATGACAGCAACAACAACAAAAGAATTCACGTGCTTCAATTTGTTTCAATTACTTGCATTTTTAATGAATGAAATTTAAACGCATGCGCATTACTCACTCCTGCACTGTCCCCAACAATAAAACAGTGACAAAGCAGAACCCTGAAACAATTTCATCTGGAAAGCATTCTTCCCTCAACTGCATATTCACGTATAACAAATGACACGAGCTAATGAAAAGGCTTCATCTTTTATACTTATGATGAAAAGCATCTGCCAGGATTATTAATAATTCAAGCCAAAGCAGACAAGCCATAACAATCCGTAAATCAAAACAAACCATTTTTTTCTTTCCTTCCTGCAGCTATCGTCAGATCTGGAGTCGAAAAAGAATAGTAATAGTTCGAACAAAGGCTCAATGGAAAGCGACGAAACATCTGTTGGCATCGAGTCGGGCTATTGCCTATATATATATATAGAAATGCGCCATTTGTCCAGCGGTGATTTTTTTTTTATTTCCCTTCCTCGATCGTATCGGTTGCCATCCATTAATCGTAGTAATGATTTGATGGAAGAAGGATTACAGTTGTGTGAAAAATAAGCAGATGATGAAAGATGGCGCGCGTATAAAAATGGCCGTTGTTTAATATAGCGTTATGAGTTTCACGATAATGATTATTTCATTATATGCTTTAGATAAATCCATTCATTACCTACTTGGAAGTATCGATTTTCTATCACAATGGGAGTTATTAGGTTTTATGTGTAGAGGGGATTTTTGAGTGACTGTTTTGTAATTAATAATAGCGCCATTTAAAGCAGTTTAAAAATTTTACGATATGCTTGCTCATTGGTCGTTCCGCAAGCTATAACATGTTCAAGTTCTCCTGAACGCAAACTTGAAGCCGGTGTTGCGGCAATTGATTTATCGGTTCGAGTTCTGTTGTTGTTGTTTCTTTTCCCAGCTACACTATCTGCCTAAACCCAAAAACTCCAAGAAATCCAGAAATAAAATAAGATCTCTTAAAACATCGTCAAAAGTAAAACTCAAACAATTAAAAATATGACTGGGGAAGGCCTGATCAGCCTCGCAACTATGAAACTCTGGAAAGACTTTCCGGCCCTGTTCAAAAGTAAGAGATTTGATGTGGCCACTACAAAAAGCGCGATAGAGCCGCCTGCTGATCCACAGAAATTGTAAGTTGGGGACACACATCAAAGAGGTTTTCCCCCAAAATACGAAGGGTGAGTAGGGGGTATTCTCCAATGTGCATTTAAATCTATCCTTTTAGTAGTGGAGAGTTCAGCAAAAGTTAGACAAGTGCCACTCCACAAGGTGTCAGCAGTGGCTGGATTGGCCAAACTATATGCTCTATCTCGTTACCATTCAATGCAATATGGGAGGGGACCCATTGAAAGAGTGTAAGTCGAACCACAATATTCAGAAATTTAGGCTTGTCATATCCCAAACAGTTATCCAAATAGAAAGCCGCTGAAAAGAAGCATGATCGTCAGTTAAAATCCAAATGTTCCCGAAGACAAGGTGTCAATAAATTGCAATCCCTTATAAATTTCAATAAGTTCAGACCCAAAAACAGAATAGTAGTTAATATTCCTAATCTTGATGTCCAACGTTGCATCAGGTGTCTGGAGTTTTAATACCATCTAGGATACATTGTGTAGTAGGGCTGATACAAATCTACCAAAGATGATACTTTTTCCTGTAGGTGAAGTGTGGAGGTTTATAATGGCCAGAGGCATCCTTAAGTATGGGCAACTGGGCCTGGGCCTTGCCACAATCAGGGCCTCATCTCATTCCCCGACACAGTCTTAATTAGTTTATGATTCGAATAACTTCAATGATCAAGTGTTATTTTCGGTTGTAATATCCGAAAAACTGGAAATTTCCTACGATGTATCAACTGGCTACATTTGATAACCCTAGTTTGTGTATAAGCCTTGGCTTGGCTTACCGTCATACACTCTCATTACTCATTCAATCAAAATATGGTAGTCGGTCGGGCCGGTCTGCGAGATTGTAAGTCATACACATTTATTTGCTGCGGGTTATTGTTTGTACGAGTGTTTGAGAATATATACTATGAACTGTCTACTTTGATGGATCATAGGTGGGGCCTACGAATGTGTAGGGGCTTAGGGCCAGCTTTTGCGTAGGGGCCCAGAGCCTCAAGAAGTCTTCAGACATCTCTGATAATGGCCAATGTAATCTAATGATTACGGTCATGATTTTAAGCCATAGTGCCACTGAAGATCCAACACGTAGAGGGGCTGATGTTGTTGGGGCTCTTAGTCCTTCTGTTAGCTTGGTGTGTAAGTTTGGGAAGGGGATTTCTAGCTTGGGCATCTTCTTCACTTGAGCACAGTTCAAAACTACGAGGTCTATCCCCATTTACCTTCGTGTTGCATAACAGTGAGATGTTGGTAAACCCTAACTCAAGTGGAGGTTTAGAAAGTGGGGCAATAACTCACAGATGTCGTCCTTATCACTTGAATGAGGTTCAAATGCATAAACCTGTCACCAATAGAATCCATGTACTTAAAATTATGAAGATTTTTTCCCCAATGGGGTTGCATTTTAGCAACTTAGCCTTTGCATACACGGCAATTCCCCAAATGTGAAAGCCATTTTATGGTGGCTCCGACCATAGAGGAGGCCTCGCTACCAAATTTGAATGCTTGAATTAATTTTTAATTCAAGCTCCCGCCGGACACTAAATATTGTCGAGAGCACTAGAGCCAAATCCATACCTAAGGGAACTTTTGCATGCCATATAATCATATGGCATGTGTGCCTATCGTTTTCGCATCCAGAAAATCCAGCCGGGGATGAACCCGCATCCTTAGGCTTTCGAAGTGGGCACGCTATCTCTTAGACACCGAAGCCTACTAAAATGGAAATAAACAGTTAATAATTCCATTTATGGAATACTTGCCTACACTTATCGGATGCAATAAGCTGAGTGATCTCTCTCAGTACAAATATTTTCTTAAGATGTAATCTATGCCAGACTTGATGTGGCCGCTGTAGCCGAGTGGTCTAGGTATCGGTTCTTGGGTGGCCTTGTCACGAGTTCGAGCCCAGGACCAATAAAGACCCGACGTGTAGGGGAGTGACGTACGTTAAATCTGTCTAGAGTTCAAACGTCCTCCCGTTGGTGTGGTGTGGTAGTTAGGAGAGGAAAGTTCCAGCTCAGCTTTCAACCACGTCACTTGAACATGGTTCAAACTTACGTGGTCTATCGCCAAAAGCCATCGTGCAGCTGAACAGTGCAACGTTAATATTCACTCACTGTGCCAGACCTCATTAAAATAAAGCTGTATGCTGTCTATAAAGAAAATGAAAGTATGTATACCCATACCAAATGAAATTGATTGTGATGATATTATAGCGGTTTGAATTTTTTTATATAAAAAACATGTTAATTTTACTATGAATTCACGCAATGCAGAATTAATCGTGTATGTTTTAAATTAATGTTTAATGTTTTGAGAATGTTTCACAATTTTAGCATAAATGATCAACCAAAGTTTGATAAATTCACCCTTGCTTGTTTATCATTTATAACAAAATTTATATATAAGCTTAAATAATCACCATAAATTTGAAAAACTTACATCTTTAAAGGCGGTAAGTGCAGAGTAGTAGCCTAAGGCTCATGGTCACACGAGTTCACGGTTGCCGTGTCTCTTTAAATATGTCGAGGTCCGTTCTTATGGTGTGGTAGTTTGGATAGGGGTGTACCAGCTCAGAAGTTATCTTCAACTCTGGACCGGTATTCAAAATTATTGTATTGCTTTATAATGCGACGTTAATAAACACTCATTCATCATAAATGATCACCGTAAGCTTACTTTCACATCTATGACGGTAAATTGGTAATAAATTACTCGATTCATATGGAATCTTGTACAAAAGAAAACGCAATAATGTGTTTGTGTTTTGAAACGCATTAATAATCATAAAAATAAAGATTAACACATGTTTCTAATACGGTAACAATAATATGGAACAGTTTAAATAATCATTAACTCCATTGAAACAGTCCAAAAGACAAGAAATAAATTCCACAAGAATACAATACTTTTGATGAAGTTAATTTTTCAATTTATATTTCCCAATAACTTGTTTTTTATTATTAATGTTCAGTATCTAGTTTTCAACTGATCGCGACATTTGCAATCAATAAATAATCATTTACTCTTATTTTTTAAAGAACTTAATGTTCCATTGTATGTAAACATAATTTATTACTCTGGCATCATATTTCGAATTCCTATACTCCGCGATGTTTTCGAGACCGCAGTTCTCTTTGAATGCTCTGTGTGTAAATCTCGAATCTGTGTGTTCGAAATCTGAAATTAAATACTTCCATTTCTGCATGAGGAGTTCTTAAAAGACACCGGCCCCTATGTCGGCATCATTTGTGTGCCTTCTAAATCTAATTAAATCCTTCTTCCAAGAATGTTTCTGAGCCGCGCGAATCGTTTCCAAAACTCTTAACTGCTTAAAGACCAATGATTATCAACTGGAAGTTTTCTGGGAAGCTTTAATATCACTTCGGAGCAGGTCCTGTGCAACCCAACTCCACTCGATACCGCGCAGGTAATTATACACATTTAAATGTACAGCTGTTGCCATTCGAGTGTAAACAATGCAATCGTTTGGATAAACGCCGAAACTTTGGAATTGTTACCATTCGAATGGCGAAGAAATAAAACATGTTGGTTAAAACGGCGGAAGCTTGTTTGTGTTTTCTATAAAACGCACCTGCTGGAGAAAAGCGCTATCGGTTGGACAGGAATCGTTTGATGCTGTGATAGAAGCGGTTATTAATGCTAATGTCGAAGTGTTCTTTGAAAAGTGCGATTGTTAAGATGCACGTTTTCCGGATTTGTGAATGGGTAGTATTGCTTACATATCGGTTAACAATAGTTAGCAGTTTCGGATTCGTAAGGAAACGTTGAAACACAATTTCATTTGTCTAGTTCATTGAGTTTTGTTCCTTTACAATTCAGTTATTCAAACCTTAAATAATCTTTGTAATAAATAATGTTGGTAAAATATGTCTTGTTCTTGATGTTGTCAGTTGGTACAACGATAAAAAAGAAAACAATTACATTTGACAAAGAAAGAAAGGATATGTGCCGTTGAAGATAAAACGAACCAGGGGAAAAAGATTCCATATATATTTGCTAAAAATAAATTTATAACAGCTTACGTTGCACTTAGTCATCCTGTATTATACTTCAATGGGTTTAAATTAATTAAAGGTAATCAAAGTATCTAACCTTATGAGTGTGAATCATGTTAATTTTTACAACGGCTAAGACATTGAGGATATTTTATCTAAAAATTGTACTTTAAACTACTACGTTAAGTCTTATATTTGGTGATGACAAAATACCAACCACACAGAGTAGCCAGAGTTTGAGACCCAAGAATTCAAAAAGTTATCTATCATATGGAGCATATAAAAAAAGCTGTAATACACGAATGATCATTATATACATTCATTTATCTATTAGCAGAATTTCAAAATCCTCATGTGAAATAAAGAAATAGCAAAAAAATAAATAAATAATTTTTAAAATATTACACCAATTACCTTATAGTCTAAGCTGAGTAATGAAGTAAATCAACCTCCATTGAAAAGACTAAGAATTCCCAGTACCATGTAAAGGTGCTATAATCTCAATTACTGAAACCAAGTAGGCAGCTCAGAATCAAATCTGTGATGTATTTAAACCTCGATTCCGCCAAAAATTAGGTGAGGTCAGCCAAGTGGTCCTGAGTTTGTGACTGCCATTGTACTCACAGTTGTGTTTTAAAATCTTGTAGCGACTAAAGATCTGAGTCTGTGTTAATCTAGTCGTGATAGTAATGAGCTTGTGGCAGAAAAATTGTTGAGTCGTGGGTTAAAGTCCTGAGTCATTGGAAACATGCCGTGTAGTGGGGGAGTAAGTGAATGTTTTATTAGTTTTGCACTATAAAGCAACATGAGGGACGGACCTCATAATTTGTATGCTCGGTCTAGTGATGAGAATGACACCTGAGCTGGAACCATTCGCTCCTAATTACCCAACCACACCAACGGAAGGGCGTTCGAGCCTCGACATATTAAACATGCATCGGCTTCCTCTGTACGGAGGGTCTTTAACGGCATTCGTTCGAACTCGTGACACGCACGTGATCCTTGACCCCCAGGATCTGATGTTGTGGTCTAGCACCACCACATGTGTGGCTGGGGTACATTGAGCTATTGTTCTTTTCTTAAGGTGCATAGTTAAATTAATTTGGGGATTTTTAAAACTTAACATTGATAAATATAAAAATATTATTTAAAGTTTTTGAGCACACTGTTTTAAAAATATTTTTATACTGATAATTGTTTTCAGTTTTATGTATTTATTCATATCTAAATATTTTCCTGAAAGGCCTGCAGCAAAGGCATGGGGATTTTAAGGAAATACTCTAAATATATATATATATATATATATATATATATATATATATATATATATATATATGACATATTTTCTTCTTATTTCAAACAAAACTGCATATGTTGAAATATAAGAGCTTCGAAGAAACATTTTGTAACAGTTATTTCAATACTATGATGCTTTTTTTTAGATCTTATATAATCCTTTTCTCGAAGTTTTGAATTTTCCTTCTAGAAATCATTTTTTCTTCTTTTTTGTAGATATGTTGAATCAGTCTATCTTTCACCTTTTTAAAAATATACTGCAATTGCAATAACAGTTGACAGGATCGAAGAAAAAAACACTACCAGTTTTATATTTCTTCGAACAGTTTTGAAAAAATTTCTTTTAGAAGCTATCAGCAAGTTCTTTTTTTTTTCATTATTGCTTATTAATATTTATATATTTTCGAAATTTCTTTGGGGAGCAAGAAGGCCTGATTTTAGAAATTACTATACTCGATTCGATGTAGTAAGATCAAGTTACAAAGCAAAATTTTTTTTCTTGAAATATAAGTCTTCTCTTTTTAAAAGTGATGTTGAAAAGAGGCTTTTCTTCAATTCAAAACAAGGCTTAATTTTTTTTCTTTAAAAATAGTCCAACATCTTAGGTTTCAAAAATGAGAGAAGAATTATATGTCTTATTTTAAAGATTTTTTAAAGCACATATATCAAAAAAAGAATTTTTGTATGTATTGTTTGTGTACTATGTACAGTTTATGTATTTTCTCCTCAATTTTGTTTGTGTATCGAAGTTTTTTAGCACAGGAATCCTATATGAGTTTTTAGCCCAGACTTCACTAGAGGTCGGAAAGAATTATATAAACCATACTAAAAAAATAGGTTCCCAGATATTTTACTCGATGTGTCTAAAAAGACTGATTTTCCAGTAGCATTAATAATTGTGGTATTCGTCATTTCATTAACATTGAAGATTGTGAATTGTTGGTTCACTGATATGGTAATTTAAATTTTAAAAAAATCCAGTTGCAGCAAACATAAGGACCAAACAAAAACAATAAATGTGTTCATGCATGTATTTGGAAGTTTTCAATACACTGGCAAAATAAATAAATTATTAACTTCTTGTGTTACTTCTTTTTTTTCAATTCCTACTATTAGCCCACACTCTCTATATATTTATTTATTTATCTTCGTGGAATTTTCAATCGTTAATAAAATACATTTTAAAGTGCTCCAATGAGCTGAACTTTTATATAGAAGATTATTTTGGATGACAATACAGTAATTTAATCATAATTAATAAAAATAATTGATTAAAACTAATTATTCAAAGAATTACAAATACAGCCACGTTAGAATCCTTTTTGGCGACTTAGCGACCCTTTTGGCGATTTGTGTCTCTGTGTGTCAAACATGAATAGGTTTTTTTCTCACATTTTAAAGCGCTTGTTTGAGCTGCAATTTTCTATGCACTATTGTTTTGGGTAAAAATACGATAATTAAATTATAATTAAATAAAATTAATTGACTGAAACTAATTATTTAAAGAACTACAGATACAGCCACGTTGGTTTCATTTTTAGCTACTTGTGTCAAAATTTTAAAAGATGTTTTTTTCACGCATTTCTCAAGCATTCAGTTGAACTGAAATTTGATATATACGATTCTTTTGGGTGATAATACGGTACTTTAATAATAATTAATAAAAATGAATTACCACTTAATGTTGTGATTGCATATACATATTTCTATTAATTGTAACTATTTAATAAAAAGTAGCTAAAATAAAAATTTTCTTTGTTGATCTAAGTAGGAATTAACTTATTTTTTTTATATTACTTTTTTAAGTCTCAGATATTGATTAGCATTTTACACAATTTTTTATATTTTCTCGCAAGCTTATAGAAAATTGGAGGTGAGGCTTAGATTCTCGATGATAACATTTTTTCACAAAAACATTTCGAGAGTTTGGGGTGCGGCTTAGAATTGATGTCGGTTTAGATTCGAATAAATGCGATAGTTGGAGTCTTTGGTTGCTTTTCCTCCACGCGCGAGTTTGCAACAAGTATTATTTTATTTTTAATCACTTTTGTGAGGAATTTCAACATTTTTTTTATTTTGATCACGAATAATCTTATCGCTTTATTTAAAGGGGGAATGTGTCTATAGAAACAGGAAAAAAAATCTAAGTTTCTCAGGACAGTTTATTTACCTTTAAAATAAAATACCCTTGCTAAGTACATTAATAAATAGAAAAACGCAGCATTTCCTCCACAATAATCCTTTATTAAGTATATTCATAAAAAAATCAAAATAACACTTATTGTGGGGAATAACTAAAAAAAGAAAGAAAGAAGTAAAATAAACAAAGTAAATGAAAGAAAAATGTGAAAATCTGTTAATTGCTTTCTTTGTCCATTGAAAACGAAGTGCTTCCAAAACATACCAGCTTTGTCAAAAGAAATTATAAACTGGGTTTTTTTCCGCCCATTTTTATGATTATACTTATATTGATTCCAACGATTATAATTATTATTCATAATAACAATGGTAATTAAGAAGCTGAGAAATCTTTTGAGGAATTGGAAGGATTAAGATACGTATTAATTAACGACTAACAGAATCTTGCGAGTAAAGAAACCTAATTAACTCATTGAGGAATTTTCGGCACTCTTTTTTTTTCTCTTTGTTTTCTATTTCGCTAAACTTTTGTTCAGATTTTCTTTTAACTTTCTTTTTTTTAGTTCTAATGGAAATATTTTTTGGCTCTAATTCCCTCTCTTTTTTTATCAGACCTCTCGTCGTATTTATCTTATTTTTTCCATGCATACGTCTTCGTGGAAAAGATAATTTAAAAGGCCAATAAGAATTGTGTATCGTTTTCACGATAAAAATGGGGCTTAAATCGAAAAAAAGAATGATAATCATTTAAATAACGTATAAAAGCTGTGATTTCGAATTTTTTTTAAAAAAATATTTTGGTCCAAATGTGTGCGGAAAGCAAGTGCAGTTAAAAAATGAGAAACATTTTTCAATTATCGCTGATTATAAATATTGGACCTCAATGCAATAAAAAAACTGAAATAAAAATAATTTAGATTCAGTATTTCTATAATTAAAAATAATGTACGTATAAATTTGTTTTTTGTATAACTCTTTCATCTAAATAAGGCGCATTCCTTGCATGTTTCTTTCGGAATTTTGTGATCGAACACGATTAAAAATAGAACTAATGCATATAATAATTTGTACATAAAAAGTTTCCAAAATGAACATTAAATGTATTAATAATGTAGAGAAATTCTCTATTTTTTATGCAATGTTGTTTTCAACGTTTGTTTATTTGCTGGTTACAGATTTCTTTTACGTTTTTAAATACGAAAAAAAAAACAACTTGCTACTTGTGCATAAAGATACTTAATATATATTTCAGATTAAAAAATATAAAGTATATATGAAGCAAACCTTTAAAAATCTAACATGTGTGTTTGTATGTGTTTAAAGAATATTATTATTAAATATTTTAAAATACTAGAATAACATTTTTATATGCAACAAAAATAGTAAAGTATTAAAACTTTTTTTAGATGCATGGTTTGAAATATTGTTAGAAAAATGAAGAGAGAAATTTAATGTCTAAATTTTTGTTCAAGTTATTAATTGAAATATTGCCGTACGAAAACATTTCTAATTCAGTCATGGTTTGAAAAAGAATGTTGTTTCCAACAGTGGGAAAGTAGTCGAGCTTTTAAATTCCTTAATTTTTTTCTAGTTTAATTTCTACTATTAAACTGGCAATGGCAAAACCCCAATTACTACGTTTTTCATCGGATGAATACAGAAACTATCAGATGCTTTAAAATTAAATTATCCCACTCAATGTGATAAATTTTGTTAAATAAATATAAATTTTTAAAAAAATCAAATTTTTTTTATTGAATCATCATTTACAATGATTTATGCCATCCTTAATAATTTTGCACGCATCAATTTTATTGCTATTATGTCAATTCCTTCCCCTAGAGCTCACGCAATTTTCTGAAACGATAACTCATTTCCCCACAATTAATTCTTTTTTTGTGACTCAGAAGAGCAAATAATGCAGAAATTTCATTTATCAATTGAAAAACAGTCTTTTAAACCAATTTCTATGATATCGCTCTTGACATAGAAATGAAAATAATGAGAAAAAAAAATTGAACAAAGTCCCTTTTCAATTCCCAAAACCAAAGATGGGCAAATTTTTTTCGGAATGAGTAAAAAAAAAAAAAAAAATGTTTCGTTACATTTCTATAATTATTATAATGTTCGATAAGAGGACAAAATAGAAATATTTTAATTCTTTTTATAATAATGCAGCGAATAAAATTGCTGTTGCATTCCTTGTTATTTGTTTGATTTAATTGTTTTTCTTATTTTTTTAGTTCGTATATAATTTAATTTTTTTAAAAAAAATTTTAAAGTTTATGAAGGGTTTTTGTGAAATGTTCTCTCTCTCTACTCATCCTACAGTAATTAACGTACACACATGTAAATTGATTTACAAGTACGTACTTAGAAGTGTAAGAAATTTAGTATAGGTTTTGTGACAACGTGATTGATTTTGCACTCGTGCAAAAGTTTTTATATTCCTACTATTTTTTCACTCTCTCCCTATATATATAGATATATATATCTTGCCCAAATTTTCAATTGTTAATAAATTACTTTCTATTCATCTATTCAAGCTCAAAAACATGTTTTTTTAAACTTGTAGTGGAGGACACTTGATGTCAACATAAATTTTTCAAATATTGATTCATTAGTTAAGCTTAATTAATGAATAAATAGTAAAACACAAAAACAATAGCCCAACCCCATATATATATAAAAAATCGCTCTTTGTGTCCCTGTACCTCAAGGGGTAGCACTTTGAACTTCTCATCCAAAGGTCGTGAGTTCGAATCCTGCCTTGGATGGCCTAGTTTCCGAGAATGTGATTTCTTTTTTACTATACTATCTTGTTAGAATAAATAAACTTAATTAATGAATAAACAGTAACAAACATAAATAATAGTCCAACACTCTCTATAGATAGGAGAAAGGAAAATTGCAAGGCAAATCGATTTCTATTTTGTCAGTTAACAGTGCGATTCTGTCATATGTATATACATCTTTATACTATAAATGTAATTATTTAATAAAAATCAACAAAAATACAATTTTTCCTTGTTGATTTAAGTAGAGGAATTGACTTAAAAAAATCTTTAATTCAACTGTGTTTATTCAATTTTTGTTAATCAATTCTCTTTTACGAATTTTCAATACTATATTCTGCATATTTAAAATATATTCAAATTTCTCTTGGAACTTTCACTAAGCAGAAAATGGAGTTAGGTATCCAAGGATTTTCTATTTCCACATGTATATGCAGGCAGTTACACGAGCTGGGCTGTAAGAAGTGAATGAAATTAAACATTCACGACCTATTATCGAGAATCCCGTTCTCAATCCAACGGAATCTTATTCGTCTCTTTTGTATTAATTATTGAAATACTCATTTTGTACCCCTTGAATTATAAATGATTAACTAATTTAACTTGCTTTGTATTGATTTCCTGTTAAATATTTCCCGTTTTGATCGTAACTATGCGAAGAAACAAATAAATTTTGTATTGATACGGTACTCATTTTGCTTTCATTTGCATCTCAGAAATTCTGCATTTATTGAATGATTTTCTTTTAGTGCTATTTCACCTGGTGCTAAATATCTCATAATAAATTTGTGACAAATAAGTATGAGGAAGTTATATACCACATCTTCAGCCATAGTGAGCGTGATCAATTTGGAAGTAGTATTTCCAGATACAGAAAATTACATACGAATGAAATAAAACTGAAATCAAACAGGCTATTAAAGGGAGGGCATGACCTGGGAATTCAATTGGGAATGAGACGCTGTGCAACAGTAGTACTCTTTTAGGGTGTTCAACCTTCATTGTAATAACGCCGAATGGATAGTTAATTTGAAAAGAAAAACTTTAAAAAAAATGTCAAACTTAACTTATACATACTACTAAACTTATTCATACGGGAGCAAAGTAGCCTAGCCTGTAACATACTTACGTATCACGTGGACACTCAACGTTTGAGTCTCGCATCTGATTAGCTTTGTATTTACATAATTTTAATTATTTATTTTTAAACCTAAACAAATTTATTCAGAAAAAGACGACCTCATGTTTAGGATCACAACTCATGAATGGTATTTCATGGGTTCGAGCCCAATGAAGACACGTCGTGTAGAAGAAGTTTATGCACGTTAAATGTGTCGAATCTGAAATACTTCTGTTGGCGTGGTGTGGTAGTTTAAAGAGGAGTATCCAGACTTAGGTTTCGTTCTCGCCCCTCCAACAGTTCAAATTTACAAGGCCAGTCGCCAACAGCTCTCATGTTACTTTATATAACAACGTTAATGTAATTCTAGCACTCTCGGAAAAAAGGCTTATTAAATAGTAAATGAAATTGTAATTGCATTTTTTATTTATAACAAAAAAATATATGAAATAAAGTTAAGTAACAGAATTTTAGCTTTTGACTTCTCTTATATAATAACTATTATTGTTATTTTGTATTTTAAAAAACAAATAATAAAAAAAATGTCATCAATACGTTATTTAATATAATTAAAATATCATTTAACAAGACTTTTTCCGAAAGAAGTTATTTAATTGTAAAAATAATTAACTAAGGGCATTTAAAGCTAGCCGTTAGTGAGTCCCAAAACCTGAAAACACACAGTAAGCAGGTACGTCACCAACTACGCTACTTCATCACTAGCTCATTAGTAAACTTACTAAAAGAGAAATAAATTTCAAATTTTTAGGATTTTTTTTATTTTCCTCTAAATTAACTATCCATTCGGCGGTATCACATTGAGGGTGAGTGAATGAGTGTATAACATCGCACTATGAAACTTCACGATGGCTATTGACAGATCACTTAATTTTTAACATTGGTTAAGTGACGCGGATTGAGCTGGCACCCCCTCTAAAAACTTTCACGCCACATTAATGGGAGGGGGTTTGAGCCTCAACATTCTTAACGTGCATAGAATGTACGGTGGGTCCTCAGCTGTTGTAGGATCGTAGTCATGACACGCCAGCCACGAGTCCGTGATCTTGACCACTAAGCTACCGTAGCCACATTGAGAATTAATAACTCTAAAAAAGAATATTAAACTATTATTACATGGAGTCACGTCCCCAAATGATTTTCTATTTTGTCCTTTTGTAAGACCTTCTCTAACACATGTTTCATTTTTATACTTTCTGAATTGAAATTTAGAAGATATTTTAAAAAATATATTTTCTTATGATTTCTGTTAGTTTGAGCAAACGAAGCACGAATAGTAATGAGTAATCCATTTTGGGATTATTAAGGTATCCAACTACCCGAAAATCATGATTTTTTTTAAAAAAAAATTGACAAATTTTCTTATGATTTTATATTATAGACCATCTTATTAGCTTTATAAAAATACCAAGTTTTTTTATTTCCCATTCTCTAGAACAAAAACTATAAGTGTTTTAGTAAAATCAGATGCCATAACTTTACATAAGATGTCAAACTTTTTAAAATCCTTTATACTCGGCATGTGTTTTTTTCGAAAAGTTCAAACAGAAACAGCGATGGCTCAAAAAGGTTTGAAAGTAATTTGCTGAAATTTTGTTTGTATGTTCTGTATGACAGTAGAAGTGTTTAAGCGTTCAGATTTATCAATCGCTGTTTTATTACAAAATTTGCAGTTCTGTATGTGAATGTAATCACTGCTTTTTTAAGAAATTTCATATAATGGCTGAGATTAAGTGCTCTAGTTTTTTTCAAAAATTAAAATATCTCTTATCCTGAAGGTCATTTCAAAAAGGAATACCAAAGTAGTACATCAAAATTTAATAATTGAGAATTTGTTCATATACTATTTGTACAGAGTGGACCACGTTTATGTAATTTTTTGTCAATTTTTACCCATTTTTTTCCCATTTTAGTAATAATAATTTATTTTCCTCTTCTTAATTTTAACCTTTTTTTTTCTTAAAATGTACTAAATAAATCTAAAAACCACAAAAAATTCTCCATATTTCCATTTTTTTAAAAAAAGCCGCCAGTAGTCGGATACCTTAAGATATTCTTTGAATACTGTTCCTCCCCATGAAGTATTTAAATCAGAAATCGAGTATTATAATTGGCAACAAAAGCCCTTATAAACCAACCCAGCAATTTAACTAAGCTTTACTCACAAGGCATTCATAATAGATTTTTATTAATTCAAAACTTCCTTTCATAGTGAAAACTACCTCCGACTTTGTGATAAACAATGACTGTGAAATCTGAAAAAAAAAGACAAATTCCATCTATCATCTCCAGTAATAACAAGATAAAGGATTACACTCACAGAGAGAGAAAAGTTTTTCTGAAACCATAGGTAATTTGAATATCGATTATGACGATTATGACTTTAAGTGCAATTTGTAATTCCGTTCCGTGCATAAAGAACTTCTTGACTTTGGACCCTGGCTGTTATTGGAGTGGAAGGCGGCGGAAAGGCTTCGGGGCAGAGGGACTTGAAAGAAGTCTTTTCATCAGCTATTGGAAAATTTTGTTTGAAATCGGAAATCGAATCGGATGATTTACTGCTGGGATTCGTTGTTCAATCAACTGGAATTCGTGACGTAGGGGGATGCTTTGATGACGCGCACTGCAACGAGGATTGTTATTGGACCATCGAAAAGGCGGGGAAATTAGAATTCCGGATATATTGAGCTCGAGGATGACTCGAGTTTTGCAGTTTGTGTCGGATGAAATCTTCCAGGAAGGGGAGTTATTGATATTGCGTTTAATTCTGGGTCAAGAAGTGAGATTAAATGAAAAAAGGGAGGAAATATGTCCCTCCTATCCTTTACATTTGCTCATTCCTCAATACCTTCTCAGGTTATTGGAAAAAGTGAAGCAGATGAAAATATTTCCACAAGAAACTACAGTCAGACCTCTGTATAACGAAGTCGCTAAATCCCGGAAAAAAAGTTCGTTTTATGGAAAATTTGTTATATAGAGGTTCATCTTTAATATTATTTATGAACCTCACAAAATAAATTTTAAATTCATAAACACTATATATTAAAAAAAAGCAATTTTTCACACCTTTTTGTTCTTATCGTGAGACAAGTGCAGGGAAAAGAAAGTCAAATGGAGCCAAAGCATGCAGAACAGTTCTGGCCACATCACCGACTTTATCGGTATAAAAGGTGTCAAGGCAGGAGTTGTGGTCTATGTTGAAGATGGTCGAGGCAACAGTAATGCAATTGAAGACATGCGGTGGATCCAGCTGAACTCCCGGACATCGCCTGCATTCTGCGTAGGTTACACCTTCACACCTTTTACATCTTTTTTTAAACTAATATATGTTTATTTTATATGTCTTACCCATCAAAAAAAAAGAAAAAAATAGAAAGAAAAACTGCAAGGAAAACAAGAAAAAAGAATGTCGAAGAATTCACTGTATTTTCAATATTAAGAAAATAATTTTATGCTAAAATTAAATGAATTTTAAGCACATTTTATAAGTTAAAGAATAGAAGTAATATTAAACATACATTATTTTATAATTAGAACACGGGAACACGGGACAACTCCGCTGCGGTTGAAAGAGGATAACAAAGATGTTTCTAGTGAACTGGGCAATAGGGGTTAAATGTTGCACTTCTCGGAAGAAATGTTCAGAACACCATTGCTCTCGGCGAGTTAGGATCTAATAAAACCAGTTCAAAATTTATGACTATCATAAAATGTGTTAAACAGAGAATAACTTGATGTTTTTTCAGAAATATTTTTTTAAAAAAAGGGAGAACAAAAATTGAATCCCAAAAGAAAAAGCTCATTATATCTAAAATATACTTCGTTATTGAGAGGTTATTTTACCGAGAAAATTGTTAAATGTTCAAGGTTCCAGTTCGCTATGTAGAAAAATTCGCAATACAGAGGCTCGTTATATAGAGGTTCGACTGCAATTATATGTAGATTAATAGATAAAAAAATGAAACCCCACTAAAACGTTAAGAATATTATTGAGTGAATTTAAATTTATACTTACTATATATATATATATATATTATGAATTATGTTATTCTAAAAGTAAATATGTGATGACAGTAGCCCCTAGTGATTAAGGTAACAGATTCGTGACAGACATATAATTTCGAGCTTTGTACCGCTTAAGAGCGGCGTGCTGAGGAAAACGTTGCATGTTAAAGCTATTGAGGTTCGAACGTCCTCCCGTTAGGGTGGTGTGGAGTTCAGAGAGAGGGTGCAAACGTAGATGTCGTCCTCATCATTTGACCTACCTTGGTTCAAAATTATGAGGTCTGTCACCAAAAAACCTTCGAGTAGCTGAATAGTGAGCCGTTAATATTCATCCACTCAATAAAAGTAAACGTACTTCTTGCAAAGTAGGGTGGATCGAAAATTCTTTTCTTTTTCAGAATTTCAAAGCCAATCTATACGAAAAGTTTATTCTGTAACATATAGATGATGGATAAATAAAACGAAAAGTTTATTTTTATGTTAAATACTGCCATAAGAGGAAGGGAATTTAGATATTAGAGCTTCTTTTTTTCTTCTGGTAAAAAGTCCAAATATTGTTTGTTAACGAAACAGGTATGTTAGTACTTTTTAATATTTTTTGCTTTAAAAAAGACCTCTACTGAATAGTTAATAGGAAAATAAGTCAAGTACGTTTAACAGATTCTTTATTAAAAATTTTGAAAAACCTACTAATGAAATAACAAGGTACATAAAGCGAAAGACTGAACAAGCTTGGATAAGATTAATTCGACGATGCAGGGAGAAAGCTGGGACTATAAATTTTTTTGTATGCATTTTACTATTCACTCTACCCAGAATTCATTTATTAATAATTATTACTGTTGACTTTTTATATCGAAGAAAAATAAGTTTATTCTAAATCTAAGTTCATCAAAACATAATTAAGAGTTATTTTTACAATTTTTCGAAAATTCAACCCTTTTGTACCAATATTAAATTTTGAAATTATTATTTTTTGATTATTTTCTTATAATCTCCATACCATAAAACATCTTTCCCGCATAGGTAGGTTTCGAATAATCTTCATCTTTTTTCTCCATATTCGATCCTCCCTATTGTACACTAATATTAAAATCAAGACAGAGGCTTCGAACCGTAATATTTTTCACTTCGTTTTCAAAAAATGTAATTGTATCAAAATTTAAGAGATTTTATTTTTTTAATTGGTACACTATATGATATTTATCTTAAGAAATCATTTATACTTCTAGTTCATTCAACTAATTTCTACTTGCCTTATACAAGTAGTTCTATGCGAAAATGAAACAGAAGAGACTTGTGAACATCATAACAGGAAATCGAAAAGCAATGCACATTTAATGATAATTCTATGGTTGACGCAAAATTAGAAAATACTGATGTTGGTAGTAGTAACAAGATGACTGAAGATATATCGAACCGAAATAAAATGATAATTTTTTAGATTCAGTTTCGGTTTTCGTTCCGACAAAAATAAGGGTTTTTCCGATTTTCGGTTCTGTTCCGTTTTGAATCCCTTTTTAAAATAAACAAATTTATGCGATGAGGATTTAATTTTTTTTAACAAATGTAAAATTATTATAATATTTGAAATTATTGAAACTGTCTGATAATACACTGGTGGCTGCGGTAGCCGAGTGGTATAGGTATCGGACCGTGGCTTGCCTTGTCACGAGTTCGAGCCCAGTACCACTAAAGACCCTCCGTGTAGGGCAGCGATGCACGATAAATCTATCGAGAACTGAAACGTCCTCCCGTTGGTGTGGTGTGGTAATTAGGAGAGGGGGTGCCAGCTCAGGTGTCGTCCACGTCACTTAACCATGGTTCAAAATTACGTGGTCCGTCGCCAAAAGCCCTCGTGTAGCTGAACAGTGCGACGTTAATATTCTATCAATCAATGAATCTGATAATACACTGAAATTTGAATAGAATAAAGAATCTGAAATACTTTTTTAATTAGAAAAAAGTAAATTTGATGCATAGTTGGAAAAAAGTATTGAATTTAAAGGTTCTGATTTGTGGAGCTTGTGTGCAATATTACACTATCTTATTTATATGACATTTGAATTAAATACTTTACAGAAAGCTGCTATAAAACTATAATTATACATTGGAATATCTTCACCAAATTTTCCAAGTACCTTAAATTATTTATAAAATACTATTCAGAAATCCTAAAATCTATATATTCAGGTTTAAGAATAAAACAAGAATATAATCTTTATCCGTTGATCTTTTTTCTTTCAAAACTAATACTCCCATCTTTAAATGTTTTATGAAAACTCCTGGGGTTTTTACTATTACACAGCTTGAACTCATGACACGCTGCTCACAAATGCGTGGCCGTCAGAATTTAGTTATCCAGTGGTCATTTACTTTTCATTAAAAAAAAGCAATTAAAGTAGATACAAATTATTAAATGAAAATTTATATCAATTTAATATTAAAATTTTTCTAATTTAGTTTACGATGCTGTAACATCTTATCTGCATGTTACTTGTATTTATTACGTTGCAGAAAGCTTAATTATAATTATTTATTGGATTGCCTTCAAAAAATATATTTTTTCAAGTACCTCAAATTATTTACAAAAAAACTCTAATTAAATATTCTAAAACTTATATTAATTTTCGAATAAAACGGCAACAATATAATTTTTACCTATCGAATGTTTAAAATATTTCTTTTTATCAGTCAGACCCAATTTTAAGAATAATATACCTATCATTAAATATTTCATGAAAAAAAGATAACTTTTCTAAAAGATATTTTATAATTGAATTTTTTTTAAAAAAAAAAACACCAAACGCATTTCTTCAAATGAGCAGCGTTTCATTCAATTTATGGCATAAAAACTGTGATAGAAATTTCTTTTTTTTAAAAAAAAAAGAAAGTATTTTTCTTCAGTAGAGACTTTGATATTCTAAATGAAATGCAAATGATTCGAGAGAAAAAAAAAAGGAGATTCACTTTGATTAGCAACATGGGATTCCCAGACATTCCGCAGGAAAGGTTTCTCTCGCTTAATAGGAAAAGCAATTTCATTCCCAGCCATTCTTGTGTAAAAAATAAATTAGAGTTTCTGACTTGTTAAATTCCCAGAAATTAAATTTCAGCAGAACGAGTGGCCATTAATGCAATTATTCCGCTTCATTTTGCAAATAATCTGAATTGAATGCTAGACTGTCATGAGCAAATATAAATGTTTCATGAAAATATAGATCCTTTCTTTTAATTTTTTTCCGATACAGTTATCAAGTTTTGAAAATTTAATTTTAAAATATCTTGAAAGGAATTAATAAAATTAATTCCGTGTAAAAAGTGTAACGAAATACTTTTTCGTGCAATATATATATAACAAGTAAAATTATAAATAATTTATAACTTGTTACTTTGATTTTTGTATTAAGAATTCTTAATACCTGAAATAATTTACTTGTTAAAAAAATAGTCTGTGTTTGGGCGTGGATTTTATTTATTTATTTATAGTATTCGCGTATTTGGTTTTCTACTTATTGTTTTTTGTTAAAGTAAAATATTTATAAGGATTTTAATAAAATATTTATAATGAAATGCATACATTAATTAAAAAGAGCATTCAGAAAAGGAAAACAAAAATTGAATAGTCTTAGCATTTAATAGAATATTTTCTTCAGCTTGCGTGCCTTTTATTTAGGTAAATAAACGAATAATATCAGAAAATGTGGTCGAATTATTTCTCTGGAAACCTTGTAGGTGAATACGGTCTTTTTTTAAGATTATTAAAGAAAATACAAATAAAAGAGAACAAATACCATTTAGCAGCTTAAAAGACAATAAATGTGCAGAAACAAAAACGAAAATGCAACAACCAAGAAAAATTCTTTTCATGATCGATGAACACAAGTACAGAAAAGCTCGTGGATAATACGTACTCAGGATTGGCTGCTCAGAAGCTGTACCGAAATCTGATTAGACTAGAGCCGACGTGAGAGGACTCCTCATTGGTTGCGTATGAGGAAATGACCTACATGATATGCCTGAATATAGACACTCATATAAAGAACATTATCCTAACCTAGTAAAGGATAGCTTCTTCTAATGGTAAAAAGCAATCTTAAGAGTAGGTGATCCGCTATTTAATGAGGTGATTACAGATTATAGATCTGATGGCTTCTTTTGGAATGGAGCACAAGTACCGCTCTTTCTATACAACTGCGGTACATTTAATTCCCACTTTTTGATAATGATGGACTTCTGCTGATGTGTTTGGAGAATATAGATTTGTTTTCTGTTATTGTTCGCTCCCCACCATGTACCAGCACTGAGAGGAAGGTTTCCCAAAGGTGTTATCCATCCAAACGCGACTGGCGATAGATCATGGCGATTGTTGTAATGGTCTTTCTTTGGCCGCTCGCCAAATCCATCTGTCAACCGGACAACACATTGGGGTTTCAATGATTTCAGTTGAATGTTCAAGGCATAAACATAACACTAGGAAATGACTTCATTCAAGATCTTTATGATTAAAGCGTTACATTATATCAATTGTATCATTTCATTTGTGAGCGTTAATTATAATGGTTATTTTAAAATAGCGTAATGTAGCACAATGTAATGTAATGAAACATTTAAAGAATGCGAGATCATATCATATGAGGAAGGTTTAGGGTGCATAACACGTGTAAATGATAAAATAATGTATTAAATTAATTATATATGCAGATCAGTTTGAATACAGGGTGTTTATCGGTTATTTTTGTATGGTTTACATGAAATACATTTCAGCCTTAATATATAGGGCTGAAACTTGGATTTGTTTTGTGTCACTTTTACAGTTGAAAATTCTCAAATACTGAAATTTGCATCAGTTGATGAAAGGACATTGTTTTGAATTATTTAATAAGAAATTTTACTTTAGTTCGAAGCAACTCAACTCGGGGCCAGCGTATCATGAGTTCGAGCCTACTACCACTGAAGATCCGTCGTGTAGGAGGGTGATGCACGTTAAATCGATAGAGAGGTCAAACTTCCTCTCGTTGGTGTGGTGTGGTAGTTAGGAGAGGGAGTGCCAGCTCAGGTGTCGTTCTCGTCACTTGACAATGGTTCAAAATTACAAGGTTCGTCGCCAAAAGCCCTCGAGTAGCTGAACAATGCGATATTAATATTCACTCACTCGAAGCCCCTCAAAGCTGTTCCTTCGCAGTTCGTATTATTTAAATCAACGAAGGAAGGAATGTTTATTAAATTCACAATATTTATGATGTTTATTAACCCCTTATGTGCCACCGTCATATAAACACGTCTCGCTCAATCGGTGCGTTAAAAGCTCCAAACGTATATGCACGTCCTTTCGTAATGCGATTCTCTTCATGCTGCTATCAGTAAAACTATTCCGAAGGATTTGTGATACAATAAAGAGATTTTGGCAGTGTTTGCGAAGGATTTACCTATTTCTGAGAAAGGTTTGCTTCTTTATGCACTTCGGTGGCACTGGGGAATGAATCGCGTAATATTTAAAAGGCAGTTTTGGAGTTAAGCCAACACGAGATTGTTGAAATTCACTTCAAAATTTTGAATTGGGAGTCAAGAGACGAGGATGACGCCTTACCATTCTCCTAGCATCCAAACGTCGCCAACTGAGAACTTTCCCCATGGCAGATTTAGCGTGCATCAGTACCTCAACACAGTGGGATTTCAGTGGCATTAAGACTCAAACTCATCACTCGACAACGTCAGCTACCTGTTTTATGGTTATGCCAACTAGACCAAATACTTAAGATGAAACCGGTTATAATAATTAAGCTTAAATTAAAAATAAATGGACCCATAAAACATGAAAAAACAATATTTGAGAAAATATGTGAAGTTTTTCTTTATATTTCTCATTTTGATATTTAAATCAGGAAAGTTCCTGAAATAGTTCTTAAAATTAAAGTAGTTTTTGTTTTTATTCTGTAATGTTTTCCGCTTTTTTACTTGTAAAATTGTAAAATATGTTATTTAAAACATATTTTAAACTATTGAAAGTGATTAATTTAACAGAAATAGATACCAGAAATTACCTAGGAAAAAAATATAACTTACAAAAAATTTATTTTTGAAAGTTTTTATTTTATTTTATTTTAGTTTCCTAAAAAAAATATAACTTTCCTGTGAGAGCTTGAATTAATTTTAATTCAAGCTCTGGTTTGACGCCGAATATTACCGTAAGTACCAGAGCCAGACTAATACTCAATGGATCTTTTACATGCCACGTAATCATATGATATGCGTGCCTACGATTTTCGCATCCAGAAAATCTATTAACTCCAACCAGGATCGAGTAAGTGAATGTTAACGTCACACTGTTCAGCTACACGAGGGCTTTAGGCGACGGACCTCATAATTTTGAACCATGGCCAAGTGACGATGACGACACCTGAGTTGGCACCCTTTAACCTAATTACCACACCACACCAATGGGAGGATATTTGAGCTCTCGACAGGTTTAACGTGCATCGCTCCCCTACAAGGCGGGTCTTCAGGGGTACTGGGCTCGAACTCATGGCACGCCACAGCCAAGAGTCCATTACCTTGACCACTAGGCTATCGCGGCCACTCCAGCCGGGATCGTACCCGTAACCTTAGGCTTATGAAGCGGGCATACAACCTCTAAGCCACTGAGCTGAGACAATGGAAAATGGAAATATGAACTTCATATTTACATACATAAATTTTCATTGTTATTTCTTATTTTATAAAACATTTATCAAATACATTTTCATTTATTGAAAGTTTCGCTACCATAATATTGTGGACATAAGAATGGCGAGAATACCAATAACAAAAATCGTAGAAAATTATAAAAAAAATATATGGAAATAAAAAAAAACATTGCCCTTTTTTATTTCTACAAACTAAAAAAAGCGATATCAATAAATAATCAAAATAGAACTTGATCTTTACATGTAAAAAGGGTATTGTTGTCTAAAGAGAAGAAAAAAGTATAAGAAAAAAAACCTATAAAAAAGGCTAAAATGAAAAACTTAAACTTGATTATCAAAAAACACACATTCATGATATTTCTATTAACCTTCAAATCATGACACATTTAAGGCTAAAGGCAACCAAAAAGAAAACCCCTCCCCCCCAAAAAGAAAAAAAAACAAGTTCAACTTTTCTGATTCCCTGCTCGAATTTTGAACACATGCCAGCCTAAATTTCGGAGGAGAACGTTAAAATGATGAAAAATCACGAATATAAAAATTGATTTTCCACGAGTTGGCTGATTTGGGGTTTGGCGACTTCTGAATACTAAATAGCCCAGCGCGCTCTTCGCAAATTTCCCATGACGAAGTCTATTTACAAGTTCGTCCATCATTTTGCGCGGTTCGCTCTTTTTTCTGCACCGAGCCATTCGCTGTTTCAGAAAACTAACTAAAAAATTCAGACAACATGACACGATACTTCAGGGTAAACCATCATTTTGTAGCATATCTCACAGTCAAGTCATGTGATTTTTGGAATTTAAAACAAATACGAATATTAACTATAGTAAGGGAACAATTCTTTTAAATGCATTAAGTTTTTAATTTAAGGTATCCGACTACTTTTTTTTTGAAAAAAATGGATATATGGAGATAATTTTGTGGATTTAGATTTATTTAGTACATTTTAAGAAAAAAGACTAAAATTAAGAAGATGAAAATAATTTTTTACCACTAAAATAGGAAAAATGGGTAAAGATTGACAAAAAAAATGACATAAATGAGGTCTACTCTTTACAAATAGTAAATGAACAAATTCTCAATTTTTCAATTCTGATATATTACTTAACTGTTCCTTTTCAAAATGACCTTCAGGATAAGATATATTTTAATTCTTACAAAAACTATAGAGCACTTTATCTTAGGGATTATACGAAATTGTGTGCTTAAGAAGCAGTGATTATATTCACATAAAGAACTGTAAATTTTGTAATAAAGAAGTTATTGATACATCTGAACGCTTAAACACTTCCACTGTTATACAGAGCATACACAAAAAATGTCAGCAAATTATTTTAAAAACTTTTTGAGCAATCGCTGTTCCCTTTTGAGCTTTTCGGAAAAACATATTTGGATTAAAACGCATTTAAAGTTTGACATCTTATGTAAAGTTATGGCATCTGATTTTACTAAAACACCTGTAGTTTTTGTTCTAGTGAATAGAAAATAAAACACTTAGTATTTTTATAAAGCCAATTATATAGTCTATAAAATAAAATTTAAAAAGATTGTCAATTTTTTTTAAAAAATCATGATTTTAGGGTAGTCGGAAACCTTAAAATCCAAAATGTTAAAGGAATATTAAAGTCGAGTTTAAAAGCCGATTTCTTTACATATGTATATATACATAGTAATACAGATGGCGTCCTAGTTAAAGGTACTTTCGATTCACAGTTTTCGTTTACAAAACAAAGATATACATTTTTAAGGGACGATTTTACACTAACGTGAAATTTTTTTTCCATATACTTGAATTTATATTTGCTTATTGAGTGGACTTTTTCGGAGTTTAAACCATTTTATACAGCTGCCATTCTTTTTAGTTTCATTGTTTAATAGATTAATATATGATTACTCGTGCATTAGTTAAGTTTAATTTTTTTTTCTGTCTTGGTTTATTTTCCGCAATTTTTCATGCAATATTATGCATAAATTTTCTGCTGAAGAAAAAGGTTAGGATCCCATACAGCACACTAAGCCAATGTCAGCTTTAGAAAACATGATAGGTTTTCATTAATGTCAATGTATATTTATACATATATATATATAATCATATACATATATATATATATAAAATATACACACATATATATATATAAACAAAAATATAAAAATGTATGTATACAAAGTCGCACACATTAAGATGGCGCTATAGTTATAATACGTTTCGATTCATAGTCTTCCGTTACAAAACAAGGATATTTCTTCTGACTAAATCTAAATCATTCATATACGTGAAAAAAATTTTGGTAAGTTCAGTTCTTGAACTTATAATTGTTTATTCAGTTCACCTTTTTTCCAATTTAGATCAGTTTTACAACAATCATACGTTTTAGTTTCATGGTTTAAAAGAGTAATGTATGCGTACACGTGTGTTAATTAGTTCCAAATTTTCTGCCAATCTTGGTTTATTTTTTACAATTTTTCGTGCACCATTATGTACACATTTTCTGCTGAATGTAAAGGTTTGGTTCCCATAAGGTTAGTTTAATCCTACTTCTCCACCCCAAGCCAGTGTCAGCTTTGGAAAAGATCACATAAGAAGTCAACTGAACATATATATATGTGTGTGTGTGTGTGATGAATCTCCAGCCCTTTATGTGTCAGATGGGGTTAACTTCCTAACAGGACAACTCTCAACCCACCTCCCGCATAAGTACTTTGACTTCTACTTCAGCGGACTTAATAAAAACACGTGAACGAACGACTCACTCGCTGCTGATCGACGCTGAAATAAGACTATTCTTGTCATGGCTTGGAGTGCAGACTGTTTTGCTGAACATTGGAATAAAATATGATATGATAAACGGCTGCACGTTACATTCTCCTGTCAATCTATAAGAATTACTCCAATGTATAATATATATATTCAGTTGACTTTATATAATGTGTGTGTATGCGTGTGTGTAAGGGTTTGATTTTCTTTGGCAGTTTCAAAATTTTTTCCTTTCATAGTTATGTAGGATAATTGTAAACATCATATTAGGTATATGATTTTTCCCAAACTACTTATTTCAATAGGTTATCGTTTTCTATTGTTAATTAGGATAAATTAATAACATAGTACATTTATATATAGTATGTGTATGAGGTGTATATATATGTATAAACGTATTCATTCAAATATTCTAGATAGGTGATACCAAAGATTTAGAAATAAATAATTTAAAAATAGTTATCAATCATGGAAACTAAAATATCATTAAGCACATCAGACGGAGGACTGCTTTAAGGGATTTAAACTAGTTTTGTGGTCAGCCAAACTTTTTTCTCTTTTGCTTATAGTACTGAGCAAATTTTCGAAGATCATAACGAACAATAATAAAAAAAAAGATTAAGTAACGATAAAAAAAACACGAGAATTTCTTGATCATTCCTTGAATCAAAGAAAAATACATCAGTTGTGATGTAGTTGCAAATATATTAATTCCTGCTTTTGAAAACATTGTATTTCGCTATTCAGATTTGTCACTTGAGCAGAAAAAAGCAGAAACGAAGTCTCAGAATACAGTTTTTTCAATACTATTAAATTTTCTAACAAACGCACTTCTTTGAAAATATCCCAGATAAATTTCTTTTCATTCGTATGCATTAAAAATTCTTCATGAATCTAAATTGGAATTAAATTATTCATATCACTAAGAAAATAAATGGAGTATAAAAGAATATGATCAGAATGGTAAAGAAACAGCCGACTCTGAAATAATATTTTCCTAGGGAAAATATCGTAATCCCTTAGAAAGAATTTTAATAAACATTTCCAAAAATGCCAGTATAATTTCTAAAATGATCGAATTTAAATAAGTACCAAATAATTCCTTTTAAATGAAAATAAAAGAAGGAAAAATAATTCCGTATTATGAAATTTCGAACTATTAAACTATTTGTTCATTGTATTTTTTTTCATTCATTTATTTTAAAAAAAAAGAAACAACATTCACAAAAACTGCTACATAGATATCGTTTAAAAATAAAAAAGAAATTTTTCATCTCGTGGACGATGAAAAAAGATATTAAGATGAATTTTCCTTCACTATGTGTTTCAGTAACATCTAATGATTCTTAAACCTCTTATCTTAAGCTTTCAGGTCAGGAAAAAGGATTTTTTTCTTTGAAAAAAAATCCCTATTCGTCTCGCTTCATTAGCTCGGAGACGTTTTAAGGGAAAAAAGCATTCATTTTTCCCTACAATCATAAGTATCTAAAAACGCACATATTCGCTTTCCTCCACTTGCTTTTTGTATGTAATGATTCATCTTTTGTACATTAGTCGTCGCTAAGAAAAACGTTGGTACTAATTATTTTTCGAGTACATACTTTTTTATACTCGTTCAGAGCAATGATTTTATAGAAAAATACAAGATGGTTTTGTGAAGTTTCGTAAAATAATTTTTGAATGACGGTAACTGAGATTTAAGTATTGTTTAATTATTCGTTTATAGTTTAAAGAAACCTTTTAACTATTATCGTGTTGTGGTGTTCAGTTCTTTGGTGATTCATTACATTTTCATCGATTTGTTTTGTCTGGTTCAATATCAAAAGCACATTGTAAGAGAAGTTTAAAAGAATGTAAAGACGGGAATGTGTAGAGTTGGTCGATTTCAATAGCTATCACTTGATTTAATGAATATTAGCGACGGATTACATAATTTTGTGCCAAGGTCAGGGGGACAAGGATGTCATCTAATGTGTGTATGTTACCGTTAAAGTGTGAAAAAAAATCTGTTATTTCATAGAATAAATAATTTCAGGTAGGTATTTCATGAAATAAGTAGACAAGTCAGTTAAAGTACATAAAATTACTGAATTCTACAATTTAACGATGTATTCCATAGAATAACGGTTACTTGATCATTAAAATATGAAGTACAGTACTCGAAAAGTCTTTGAACTGATTCTCACTGCTTTTAGTCAGTTTTGGGCCACTTATAGCTGCTTTGCAATTACGTGTGTGTGTACCATTCAGTCCGTTGCTTTTAGACGTAGAATTTAGAAGGTGTATCTATGTAACGGTTTTATATTTTGGATTATTAACGAATATTTTTGCAACCTGTTTTCAAGCAGTGTTCTAAAGGAATGGGAGACCAATCTGTAAGTAAAAAGAATGTAAGAGAGATTTGAATCTATTAAATGAGCGTGGGACAAAGGATAAAAATTCTGCACTTACTCGTGAAAAATTATTAATTTTGACAGCAAAAGTAAAAAACGCTAAAACAACACAGAAAAAAGTACCACGTGACTATGATTTGCTCCAGCATTATGATATGCTTGAAGTTCAAGGAATAGAAAAGTTAATTGTACCAGTAACATAGATGCAAAACATACTCTTTTTTTTATTCTCCTTTCTGTTTAATTAATGTTAGCAATATGAGAAATAATAAATTATATCATCTGCTTTTCCTTATTAACTATCAATTAATCATCCACAATAAGGTTTAAATGTATTTTTCTAGAGGTTTTAGCTGTTTATGATCAATCAACGATCTGGTCATTTCATCAAATCAGTTATTTCACAGAACAAATAGGTAAAGTATAAAATTTTCCATTTATTATATGCTTTAACTGACTTGTCTTGTTGTTTCATGAAACAACTGAATTGTACACTTTAACGGTAACAGATATGTAGAACGTTTGTGACGGTTTCAATCGCGTGCCTTCAAATAACGCTCTTGGGGAAATTCTTCTTTAACTGTGTGTAGTTTGAATTTAAAACCGCCTGCCGTTGAGGGGACATGCTGTTATGCTAATTTGAGTGCTATTTAAACAGTGGCAATGGGTGTGCTTGAATTAGTCTTTTGTCCTTCAGCTATCATTCAAATGAGTTGAAAAAAATTGCGTTTCGAAATCGTTGATGCAGAGAGAAGAAGTTTTGAATTGGAAAACAGCCTACCTTCGGAGAGATGAGACAAGTGTTCTACTGTCGGATCAAAAGCGGATAGTGTTTAATTAATTCTCTTATAAAAGTTTAAGATAGTGATTCAATTTAAATTGCTCCTTCGGTTTATAATAATCAATTGATTATAAGTTGATTAGTCTGAAATAAAAGAAATTATTTTTATAGCAATGTCGGATGATTCGGTGTCCCAAACTGCACCTGCAGCCTCTGGGATATGACGCGTATTCTGACAATCTTCACTATATGCTGTCAAAACTTTACCGTGCAATTTAGTTTAATTGAGAGAAGAAGAAACACAGGTGGTATATAAAGCTTTTTTTGTACGAATACCCTTTATTATGCTGCTCATTCCTTTTTCTTTCAAAATATTAATTTAAATTTTATTGAATACTTTGGAATTATATATAAATATAGATATTTAGGAAGAAATAACAATTTTTTAAAATGGTTTTGGTTAAAAAGCCAATTATTTTATTTTATACGTTTTAGTTTGTATCAATCTAATATAAATAGCATTTGGACTTATTTTTTATGTATTTTTCATGTTGAATACAAATATTTATATTCAACGTAAGTAATTTAGAGAAAATAATTAACTTATT
Organism: Trichonephila clavipes; assembly: GCA_019973935.1. Lineage (NCBI taxonomy): Eukaryota > Metazoa > Arthropoda > Arachnida > Araneae > Nephilidae > Trichonephila > Trichonephila clavipes. The sequence goes on from BMAU01004657.1 coordinate 466,406, forward strand.
ATTTTCTCCTTATATATACATTTTTATTTACTTCATGCAATGTATCGGAATGATAAATATTAAACATATTGTTTTAATGTTTGTATTTACAGATTTTTTATTTAATACATCGGCATTTCTCTGTGAAATTTGTAATGTTGTCAAATTATTATTGCCAATGTTATTAAAAAACGCGTTAGTTGCTTTCAACCACATGGCTGTATTTCAATAATTCTATCACTGAAAAGAGCATTTAATATTGGAAATATTTACAGGAAGGTACTTCCTGTTTTAGCAACATTAAATGCGTTGCAACATCTTTTAATCTTTCAAGCTATAAAAATTCGAAAATAACAAATTATTTTCTTGTACTTTATTTTTTCAATCCAACTCAATTTCAGATTTCAGATGAAATGTATGCTCTGAGCAAATATTTGTAGAACATGCAATTTAAGAAGTAAATATTAGAGAATAAAAATTATTTTATTTGGGTAAACACACACACACACACACAAGCTTCCACTAGTAAAATGTTTAAGACATGCGATTTAAATTCTTAATCAAACGTAAGTAAACAAAAAATAAAGAATATCTTTATTATCTTTCCTCACAAATGGATATTCTTATGAACATTAAAGCCTTCCTTAAGTACTAAACCTAATTTTAATTGAATGCATAGATTAATGATTAGGTATAATTTTTTAAGCATAAAATAAAATTCACAAGAAATTAATTTTTAAAGATTTTATTTACTTTTACTTTCATTGCGTCAATTTAATGACAAGAAAAAATGAATTGTTATTTATATTATTCACGGAGAGTGTGGGATAAAGGTAAAAGAGGCCAGGAGTCATAATGTACGTGATATTTAAATCGAGAGCCCGAGAGGGGTCACGCAGCCATCTTGTGCTAATAAGCGTTTTGTGCTTGTCAGCGTTGCATTGTCAATTGTTAATTGTAGTTGTGAATAAGGTTCTCCTTAATGCCGTTTTCAATCGAACAGAGTATTTATTTTTGAAACTTATTTGTATCTTTAAATAGAAGATTCACGATAAAAATGTTGGAAATAAACCTTCAGCCTGCTTTTGTCTCAATTTTCTATCTCAACTGGAATTTCCACTAAGTGAAGTATAAGCAGACCGTGATGCTGTTTAATACTACCGCTATCAAACGTGTCGCATCTAATTTGCATGAAGTTTTGTATAATGTTCTCTTTTCTTCAATGGCATCAGTTCTTTCCTTGTTGTTGTTGTCATGTCCTTCCCGAAGGAAAGGAATGAATGATGCCAGAGCCTGTCAGACAGGTTGGACTTCTTTACGATAGATGGCGACACGACCTATTTCCACCTCCACACTCGGACTCGCTGATTTAACGAGCACGTACTCCGTGTGTAATCGGAGTGCATTTGGGGGGCATTGAAACCAAATCTTTCTGTCTGGAGTCCGATGCTCTAACCACTAGGCTACCCATATATAAACGTACGTGGTCTGCTTGTTCGACAGATTGAGAAATTGTTTCTTAAGATGTTTGCACGATTGAATATTAGATTAAAATGCTTAGGTTTGGGAAATTAACTGTTTGTTTTAATGTTTTAAAGCTTTTCTGACTTTGTTTTAATGGTTCTTGAGTCTCACTGCGCAAATGAAAGCAGATTAATTTCGTTATAATTCGCGTAAAAAATCGTTATCGGTCAACGGACAATCCCATTCTAACGCTTAGAGCTGCCTTTGCATGATGTCAAAATGGGCTCTTGGTGTGTTTCAGCCCAATAGATGATAGGCCTCATTTTCTTTTCCAGTGCCGTAGATTCTGAAGAGTATGTCACTGAATTGTTGCAACCATTCGTAACCCAGCTGACGGAGGAAGAACAAGTGTATGCCACGGCAAATACTTCACGGTTTTTAATGTCATGCGGCCATGAAATTTTTGGAAAAGAACGAACAGTTTCTGGCCTCTCAGATCGCTCGATTTATCTACCAGAGATATTTTTAATGTTAGCTTACAGGGTAAAAAGTGTACAGTAACAACCCACACTCATGAAGAGTTGGACATGAACATTCACGATATAATTGCGGAAATCACATCAAATGAACTGGCAAAAGTTTTCGAAAACTTATTGATACGTCCTAATTTGTGTTGCCATGTTCTTGGAAAACACTTTCAACCCCTCCTGTCAATGGCATAACATAGAATTTTAGGCAAAATCAGGTTTTGGGTCCCAAGCCGGATCTTAAAAGGTTACATGCTTGGTGTCAGTCAGGCTTTGGGTCCCTTTCAGATGCGAGATTTGTGGAGGTGTATGTTACGCAACTGCCGCTTTTGAATTACTGAATGTTCAGTATGTTTTTATTCATAATATTCTCTATTTACTACTTTTAAAATAAAAATTACAATACATAAATAATTTGTTTGTGAGTATTTGCACTTCTGTATTCAAGCTGGACCGCTTTTCATCTTGGCCTCTCTGCACAAATCTGCACAAGATTTTACCTTTCTTTTAAGAATAGAAGAAGAAAAAAATCTGTTTTCAAAGCTTCTGGACATAACCTGACTGAAATACTCGTTTGTCAAAAATCAAAACAAACTCCATTTTTACTTTTTTGTATTTCCTTGGAAACACAGCCAATCAATATGTACCACTCATATTTATCTGATTTAACTTGTGCTTCCACTATTGATATATATCGTGCTTGAGCAAAGTATTGTTTTTCAATATTGGCAACATGAGACCGTTTTTGAAAAATAAAAGACATTTATTTCGCTTGTGAGAGTAATGAGAATCATTTTGTTCTTTATTACGTCATTACTTTCCTGATGTTGGATAAATATTACAACTATTGTTCTTTTTTTCCTCCGTGTTTCCAATATCTTCAGATATCAAATACAAGAGATGCTTCATTATAATGTTTGCTGTGAAAATGTTCTTTCTCATTTTGTTTTATTTCTTCGTAAGAAAACACATTTATTTGACGTATTGTTTCAATAGATAGAAGTCCAATTTGGGAAAAGAAAGAAAATGCAGCTACTTTTTAGCGATGATCTATCTGCTAAGGTTTAAAAAACACATGATGAGTTGAAATAACTGCAGAAAGTTTGCTTAATTACTGAAGATTTTAACAAATTTATAAAGATGCATGATATCTATGGCCTTTGAATTTTAAAGAATTTCATTTTTTAGAAAATATAGTATGATTTATACTTTATATTCAAATTTAAATTGAGGGCAAAAAAAAAGTTTTAAGAGTCATGACTCTTAAATTGCAAATTTTTTGAAAAAACAAATATGCTACAGCCGCATCATTTCTGATCATTTTGATACCAAAATTGTGTTGATACTGTGAAAACTGCTGAAGAGTTATTGAGAAATAACTAGTGAAACTTAAACAAAAACCCTTATCTCTCTTTCTTAGCTTTAACTTAATTTTTCTCAAAACAAAAAAAATTAAGATTGCGAGCAGGATTTCTCAGAAACTATTTATATTATTAATTTGAAATTTCATACACGTGTTTAAAATAAGACTCTTCATACCTTATACAAAAATTTCATAAAAAAAATTAATAGAATTTTTTTATTTGAATTTGAATTCATGTTTTTATTAAAATCTTAAAATTTCGTTACAATTGTATTTAAAAATATTTTTTTCTTTCTAAACTTCTTAAAAGTTAGTATAACTTCAAAAGTATACATTTGTATACCAAATAAAATTAATTTTGTAAATTTTGATCAGTTTTGTACTTTAGAATCCTGTGCGGTGTGAAATACCGATTTTCATATTTTTGAAAAGTTTTCAAATTTTTGTTTCTTTATAACTTTTTAAATGTTTTCTCAAATTCTCTGACAATTTGAGAAATAATGTAATGTGGTAAATATTTCAAATCATTGTTTTGTTTCATTGCTAAGTTACATTGGTTTGAAGAAGGATGTTTTTTTCGAATGCACGGAGATTTGTTAAGGGTCTTGAGACCTCTTAAAAAATCAATATTTGGCGTATTAAACCCATTTTCATCTAAGCAAAATACATATTACCTCCAGTATTTATACATTATCAGTTAAGCTATATTAAAAAAAACAAAGTACTGTATATTTTCGTGTGTAAGTAGATAATTTTTATAACTCTTTTTGTGTGTGTATGGATCCTCTAATCTCGGGGAAAAAACTATCTAGTAAAAAGCGAATTTTCTAAACACTTTCAGTTAGCCATGCGTAAGCAATTTTAATTTTTCTTTTTTTTTAGTATTTTTCATTGTGTTTTTATTCTAATAGAAAAATGAAGTAACATAATTCTTCAAAGTTAGTGTCTAAATCTGTCCTCCCATTGGTGTGGCGCTGTAGTTGGGAGAGTGAGATGCTAGTTCAGGTATCGTTGTCGCTTGACCAATGTTCAAAATTAAGAGGGCCGTCACTGAGGGACGTCTTAAGACATCTTGAAGCCCTAGACGCCTACGCAAAAACAGACAATTGGCCCTTACACAAATGTAGGCCACATCTAAGAGCCTTAAAGTAGACAGTACACTGCATACGTTGTCAAATTCTCGTACAAACAATTACCAGCAATAAATGAATGTGCATGACTTACAATCTTACAAAGCGGCTCGACTGACTGCCACCTTTTGGCTGAATGAGTAATGACGGTGTATAGTAGTAAACATCGGCCTATTAATAGATGACGGTCATCACATGTAACCAGTTGACATATCGGGCGAAATTCCCTATTTTCCAGAGAATACAACCGGAAAATCATTTGACGGGGGAAATAATTAAAATTATGATCTTATTAAGACTAATCCGAGAATCAGACGAGGCCCCCATTATGGCCGAAGCCCTGGGCCTGGTCCCAGTTGGCCCATGCCTTGAGATGTGTCTGCCGTCCCCAATAGTCTTCATGTTGCCGACTAGTATGACGTTAACGTAATTCTCAATCTGACTCAAAGCTCATATCTGAATCTGAGTTTCCAAAACGTTCGTAAAATTCAAGTTCACTTAGAGGAATGCATTCAATCATCAATGGAGAGTTTTACCAGGAAGGCATTAAACATTAGTCGATAGTTAGATGCCGTACATATAGTTGGAAGAAAAGTGACGTAAAAATATTACCGGCAAATATAGTCACCAACTTTCAATATAACTCACCAAATTGGCAGCGGCAAGTTCGTACGTTCTGAATTAGCAACCATGTACTTCGTTTCATATTTCTCCTCGTGCAGCCATCTTAAACCAAACTGTTCGTTGATATTTCAAGCTCGATTACTGAAATACGAGTTGGGGATTTAATTAATTCTTTAATAAAAGAAATTAATACATTTAATAGTAGTAGAACAAAAATTTAATTAAGTAAAAAAAAAGTTACTGATGTTTTTTGTTGATTATTATTTATTTATAGTTACTTATGATTTATAGTATTTCCAACTACGTGCTTCATACTGTGTGGTTTTATTCAATGTCGCTAATAGGGCTGCAATAGTATCAAAATGTGCTCCTTTTATTTATGGTTACCAGAAAGAAAACTATCGTCGTTTATAACTCGTATTTGATTTCGTGTCAGTTTGATTAAAACATATTCCACACATATAACACCATTTTCGCTCTCATGCCAAAATGTAGGAAAATTACATCACTTTTCAATTCCTACTATTAGCTCACCACTCTCTCTATATTTATTTATTTATTTATCTTGGTGGGATTTTCAATCGTTAATAAAATACATTTTAAAGTGCTCAATTGAGCTGAGATTTTATATACATGATTATTTTGGATGATAAAATACAACAATTTAATTATTAATAATAATTAATTGATTAAAACTAATTATTCAAAGAATTACAAATACAGCCACGTTGACATTTTTGGCGACTTGTGTCAAAACTTGAAAATATTTTTTTATTTAATGAATAGTAGTTAAAATAAAACTTTTCTTTGTGGATCTAAGTAGGAATTGACTTAATTTTTTTTATATTACTTGTTTCAACCTTTTTTAAAGTGGCATATATACGGCTTTCAAGTTTTGAGTAAATTGAAAAAATAAATCACTCGCCGCTTATACCGGGATCGACTTATACTTGGAAATATACGGCATTTATATAATTCACGTGATTCATTCAGCATGAAAGGTATACAAGGCGTGACACAGAAAAAACGAGACTAAGTGTGTAGCTGGCAATACTGTTTTTGGTGACATCTTTCCACACACCGTCTCTATCCATGTGGTCAGTTTCGTCTTAATCAATCACGCTAGTTGTACTGCGTCATCGATTGAACATGTGCAACTACACTCTGCCGGAAAAATGTCGAATCCACATCAAGTTTCTTTTGAAACTTAAGAAATCAGCCATGAAAACCTTTTAAATAGTAATCGAGGTTTATGGAGATGAAACCTTGTCTAGTGCACAAGTGTTTGAATGATATATGAGATTAACAGGGAGAAGGGTCAGTGTAGAAGTTGATGAACGTGCTGGGTGCCCAATGTCTGCGATTACAGTCCCAAACATTTCCAAAATTCGTGATATAAATGGCTCGTATATTAAAGTACTAAAAAGACTTCGTGAAAAAATTAGGGAAAAAAGGCCAGAATTCAGAAGTGTTGGTTCGCTGTCGCACCAAGAAAATGCATCCGATGACATGCTCTATCTGTCAAGCAGTTTCTGACTGTCAAGAACAAGATTATGATGGAGCATCCTTCTTATTCACCTGATTTAGCCCCATGAGAATTTTTTTAATTTTCTACAGTTAAATCTTGCTGAAAGGAAACTCATTTGACCTCAATTGAAGAAGTTCAGGGGAAAACGGAAAACCTGCTAAAGAGACTTCCACTAACCTTGTTCCAGAACTGTTACCAGCAAGGACAGCGCCGAATGCAGAAGTGTGTGATGGCTGAAGAGAACTTATTTGAAGGTGATAGTGCCATGGAAAACTGATTCTGTAAGTAAGATGATTTATTGGCCCAGTCTCGTTTTTTTGTGTGTGTGTCACACTTCGTACATCCAGTTGCTCTGATTTTACCATATAAAGCGCATTCTCCAAACTACAGTGTTTTTACAATGCGATAAAGAAAATATTTTTTTAAAAAATGATTATGACACTTTTATATTAACAAAATGTTGTATCACAGACAGCAATACAATTTCTTTGTGCAAACATATTCACTTTGTGGGTTATATTTGAGAGCTGTTATATTTTACTAGTTTTTTTCCTATAAAATGAATTCTATGTTGAAACATATTGGTAAAAAAAAGAAGCATTATGCATATGAAATTTCACTGAGGTTTCTTTTCTATTGTTACATAGTGAATAGATTTGCAGTGATCAATCACGCAATGTTGGGATGAGATACAATAAATCATCGCTTGTTGCACTGTATGGAATGTGTGAATGGATAAATAAGTTTTGAGAAAAAAAATTCTCTTCACACTCTACGGGATTTAATAAGCTTTCTAGTAGAAAAAGCAAAGTTTAGAAATCAATTAAAAGTTTCACGCATACATTTAATTAAACATTTCTTTAGTTTAAATGAAGGTCAATAAGAACACAACATACTAAAAGCAGAATTTCTATGATTTCCTTAAGTCAACATATTTCTATTAAGTTAGTAAAAGAGCAATATAATGCCATACTTTTAAAATTTAAATAGTTCAAAAAAATCTCATCTTTTTTAGCAGTAACTTTCTCACTCTTTTTTTTATCTTTATTTTAGATATTTAGAATGACATTTGGTTACAAATAAAATTATGCGCAACATTTTGCATCTTTTTATCTCAAATAATATTACAAGTTTATGGAGTCACTGGTAATTAATATACTTGTGTTCTTAACATAGAACTTTTAAACTAATTATCAAATAAATTGTGCTGTACTGATACATTTAAAAGTGTATTATATCTGTGTAAATTTGTGTTTTATTTTTTATTATCTCAGAATATGTTCTGTTTTGCTTCTTTCAGTAAATTAATAATTTTTTTTAAGTATTCTTTGGCTTCGACTTTTCGATATGTCCCCCATCTAGGCATATCACACCCCCTAGGAGGGGCAACCCACAGTTTGAGAAACTCTGTGTTATATAGAGCAGTTCTCTCTCTCTCTTCTCAAACTTTCAATATTTGCCACCCAATATTCAACCAAAATTGTCATCGCTCCCCCAGTCCATACAATAACAATGTATTGAATTCAATAACACTATAATTTGACGTTAAAGCTACAATAAGACTTTAACCACTTAAGGGCCATCGGTGTATATAAACGTCTCATTCAGCCAAAGTGTTAATTGCCTCGGATGTATATATGCGTCTTTCCGAAATATGACCTTTTCTGTGCTCTGCTATTCATAAAATTATTTCGAATTTCTTGGAATGCAATAAGAAGAACTTTATAGTGTCTGACAAGGATTTACTTATTTCAGAGAATTTGCTTATTTATTCCATTTCTTCTGCCCCACCCTCTTATATATCACATATGAGCGCCTACTTGGAAAATGGTGGCATTAAAGAGCAAATCACGTAACTTTGAACAGGCATTTAAATGATTAATTATAAATCGTACAAATTAAGTTAATTAGTGTAAGTTTTTACATATAGTTTTATATATGACTAGTCCCTGGAGTCGCTGGTAATTATTAAATTTGTTTTAACTTAGTATTGTTAAATTAATTATAAAATACACTGCGCAGTATTGATGCATTTATAAGTGTATTGCAGCGGTCTAGATGTGTATTTTACTTAGGTCAGAAAAAAAATGTACTTTTTTTTGTTTATTCTCAGTAAATTAATAATTTTTTTAAATAACCTCTTGTTTTCGACTTTTAAACATGCTCGCGCCTCCCCTGGTAGAGTTATGTCTCTCTAGAAGTGCAACCCCCAGTTTGAGAAATGCTGCACTCTATAGAGAGTTATTTTTCAATAAGAAAATTGACCTGAAAAGAAGCTTATAGAACATTTGGGTTGTAAAGTTTCATATCGGAAACCGTGTGCTTCTATAATATATGTATAACAAATACCAGTTCCTGAGAGAAAAATTAGCTGAATGTATTTCCCAAGTAATTTAATATTAACTGGTTAAAAATTAATCACAATATTTTAATGTTCATTTCTTTTATATCCTCAGAGCAAGCGAACCCAGCAGACTTCTGAAACTTGACAGAGCATTAGTGCCAATGAAACTCTGGGAGTTAATCTTAATTTCCTCTAAAACTCCTTCTCAGCTAGCGCATATAATTCACTCGGCGAATTCGAATTCCCAAATCATTTTAGAACTTTTCGTCTTTTGCGACCCAAATACGTGCTTCCCCCCGAGAATTACATATCGTCCGTGGACGTGTACATAAATTAGTAATGACGTAACGGATACTTCACTCCCTCGAGCTTCAGCCGTGCGGACGTTCTCATCCAATTAGAAGACGAGGATTGGTGCACCTGAAATAGCGGTTATAAATTCGAATTCTTTTGTTTCAAAGCCCGCCATATTGCTCCAAGTACCGCTGAAGTTTGACGTGGCGCGTTAATATATTAATTAGAACGAATCACTGAACGCTGCTTGTTGGATTTTGGCACGTGTTTCCGGTAATTCCATGTTGCCAGTTCGAAATGAAGTAATATCGCCATTAATTTAGAAAAATGGTGAAGAAAACGCGGTGGAGTTGATTACGAGACAAGCCAGATTCCGAAAATGAATATATTTGTCGAATTCGTTTCGAAAAGTATTGAAGTTTTACACATCTGGCAATAAAGTTTTATCGCTCAAGTCGGAAAGTAGAAGAATTTTCTGAACAAGGTGACACGCGTTCTCATTTCTGGAATGAGTTTAAAAAGGTTGTAATAAAATGCTAATAGAAATATGTGTGTAATTAGAATTCATTGCGGTTTGCGTGTTGAAGAGACCGAGTCATGTGATCAAATGCATCATTGAGTAATGTGTTTGCGTGGTGTCGTTATTTTGGTAATTATTAGAGTGCATTTGCATAAGCTAATGTCAGATGTTATTATTTCATCTTTATGACTTGTTGATTAGAAATGATGATAAGCGCTACAATTTTCGATTTTAATCGTGGAATAATTATAGTTTTACCGAATCTGAATCGAATTTTAATTAAGAATTACTTGTTTAGAACATAATTTGAGAGTTCAAAATATTCAAATACAGGTATTTATACACTATGTTATGTAAATCACTCATTTATCAATGATTTAGAGAAAGTAATCGACTCTCACAAAATTTTAATTCTTTTGTACAGTGCTTTGCAAACTTTCAATATTTGTGACCCAATATTCAATCATAATTTTCATTGCATCCACCCCCTCAACCCATATAACAATACATTGAATTCAATAATCCTATATTTTGACGCTAAAACTACTATTCGGCTTTAACCTCTTAAATGTCACCGGTGTATATATAGATCTCACTGGTGTGCTTATTCCCCGGACGTATATATATATATATACTAGCTGGTATACCCGTTCTTCGCACGGGTGAATTTAAAAATAAAAATGCAGACTGAAGGATAAAGAAGTTTTTAATGAGTTAATTTTACGTGAATTGTATAAATTAAACAAAAAAAAGCTTTTTACATAACTCAGCTGAACGAAAAAACCATGTTTGCTAAATTATAAGTTTTTAGATATAATTGCTGATTTTTTTTTATCATTGTCATCATTATTTATGTGGGGAGGAGGAGGGTTGGGATTCTAAAGGGTTTTTATCATTGTCATCATTATTTATCTGGGGAGGAGGAGGGTTGGGATTCTAAAGGGCCCAAATTTTCATCGACGCTAAGTACGTATTTGGGCTTGGGCCCTAAACTTGAGTTCGCAAGAAAGCCCTAATATTGTCCGTTACGCCACTTGTGTTAGACTAATGTATAATTAATATATGATGGAGTTATATATCATCTTAACTCCTTTACACAAATCTTGCTAAAAGTATCCTTAATATAAATGAATTCTCCGAGCACACACACTATATTATTTGTTGAATTTTCTAGGGTTAGGTAGTAAGCCAGAACTTCAAAAACGTTCAATATTTGCGACCCAATTTTCAATTATAAATTTCATCGCCCCCTTTCCCATACAATAACAATGTATTGAATGCAATAACACTGTTTTTTGACGTTAAAGCTCTTAGAATACGATCTAATTATAAACCGGAAAATTATCAAGATAAGTATAAAATTTTGTAAAAGTTCCTTTTAAGTAATAGGTATTTTAAGTAATTTGTATTAATAATATTTTACTCTTTTCCTTTTTAGTTTTTAAAATGGAACAGATTGCAATAAATATGCAAAGTTTATTGTATTTTTTATTATGTCAGAATATGTTTTGTCTTGTTTCCTTTCAGCACAAATAAACAATTAAAAAAACTTTTATTTTCAATTTTTCCATATATTTGAGCCACCCCCCTTGTAGGGTTATCACGGACTCATAGAGAGGCGCACCCTACAGTTTGAGAATCTCTGAATTAAGCTGAAAAGTTATAAATCAGAGAATCAGAGATGCATTTGCAATCCCGTACTCAAATCAGTTTCTGTCGGGATTTTTTATACTTTTTTTATTTCTTATTCTACAAAGCGATTCGTATTTAAAAGAATAGCCGAATGAACCAGATGAATGAACTTGTACTAATGGTTGGTCCAGTAACTACTAACCTTATTCAACTATTCTAAAAACTATTTCCGTGAGGGGAGAAAGTGGAATATTTCTTAACTATACATATATATATATCCGGGATTTTAGCTCCGGAATTTCCCTTTCTGCATATTTCCCCACAATCAACTGAATAGAATAAAGAAAAGAAGTTGGGAAGTTAAAAGAACTTCGAAAAAGAAGATAAAGATCAAATGAAATTATAGTCTCTACACCTTTTTAAGTGTTGCATGAGAAAATGCACCAAAGAAATTGATAATACAACTTATAGTACCAAATAGAGTAGAACGAAGATGAGAATTTTCCAAAAGGAAAAAAAAATTGTTTAATTTGGCATCGAGAGAGAAGCAATTAATTCCATGTTAGTGCCCCATGATGGATGATATCGTGTAGATGAAAAACTTTTTCGATTCAAAATCAATCGAAAACCTTTCGATTTATATTAATAGTGAAAATCACTCTAAAGGATTCTCTTAGAGCAGCGTTTCTCAAACTGTGGGGCGCGTCCCACTTGAGGGGAGGGATAACTCTACGAGGGGGGTGCGAGCCTATTGAAAAGTAAGAAACAAAAGAAAATTTTTTAAAAATTACTAATTTACTGAAAGTAAGCAAACAAAATACTTTCTGATATAATAAAATATAAAATACACATTTACACTGTTATAATACACTTATAAAAGTATCTGTACAGTACAATGCAATTTATTATTAATTTAACAAGACTAAGTTAAGGACAAATAAATAACTACCAGTGACTCCATGATTTTATCATATATAAAATTATATAAAAAAATAGTTTTTATCTTGATAATTTGTTGGTTTGTAATTAATTCCTTCACTGCCAATTAAAAGTTACGCGATTCGCTCCCTAATGCCACCGAAAAGGAATAAATAAATAAATCCTCTGAAATGAGCACATCCTTCTCAAACACTCTGTCAAGGTTCTTTTATTGCATTCCAAGGCCTTCAGAATAGTTTTATGGATAGCAGTGCACAGAAAAGATCGTACTTCGGACCGACGCATATACACGACGGGAAAAAGAAACTCTTAGCTGATCGAGACGTTTATATACGCCGATGGCACTTAAGAGGTTTAAGTCATATTGTAGCCTCAGCATCCAAGTATAGTATTATTGTATTCAGTGCATTGTTATTGTAGGGAGGGGGCTCATTGAAAATTGTGATTGAATATTGGGTCGCCAATACTGAAAATTTGAGAATCACTCTGTCTTAGAGGATTCGAGCTGTGAGTAAGTGAGTGTTTATTGAAGTCCCACTCTGATGCAACACGAGAGCTGTTGGTGACAAGCATTGTAATTTTGAACCATAGTCAGGTGTTGAGGACGACGCCTGAGCTCTTGTATCTCCCTCTTAAACTTCCGCTCATCGCCAAGGGCAAGCCATTTGAATATCAACCGATTGCACGTGCATCACCCCCTTTAAATGGTTTAACTCAGAGGTCGGCAACGCGGCGCCCTTCAATAAATTTTAGTGCGCCCTTAAACTATTGTTAATTTAGACCAGAAATTCAAAACGTAAATTTTAAAATTCCTAGAATCTACTGTATATCAACGGTGACGCGCTGAACTGAAATGATCTGAGCAATCATGTGAGTAGTAGTGAGTACACAAGAGAGCATAGATCAAGAGAGTTGGTCACAGATTTGTGCCATCTCTATTAGGGACTCATCGAAAAGAAAACGTACTCATTATTTCAATGCCGAGTGGGAAGAAGAGTTTTTTTTTCATCGAATACAACGGTAAATGCGTATGTTTACTACGTAATAAGAGCGTTGCGTTGCTTAAAAAAAGTAACATAGAAAGGCATTTTAAGAGTTGACATGGCAAATTTAATTCTGAGTATCCATTGAAATCAGAACTAAGTAAAAGGAAAATGCTATCCTTAAAATCGTCAATTACAAAGCAACAAAGTATTTTTACAAAACCCAAACAACAATCGAAAGCAGCAACCGTAGCATCGATTAAAGTTGCACATTTACTGGCAAAGAAGAAAAAACCTTTTATTGACGCGGAAATAATGCAAGAAGCTATGCTAGTAGCGGCTGATTCTCTTTTTGACGACTTCAAAAACAAGACGGAAATATTGAGAGTTATTAACATGTTACAATTATCAGCTAGAACCGCAACAAGAAGAATCGAATTAATAGCAAGCAATTTGGAAGCAAAATTAGCAAATGATGTGGAGACCTGTGAATTGTTTTTCAATACAACTGGATGAATCAATTGATGCAGTCGATACAGCACAATTGGCAATATCCGTTAAAATGGTGTTTGATGACTTCTCTACAAAAGAATAATTTTTGAAAATTCTTCCGTTAACAGCACGTACCCAAGGAAAGGACATATTTTCATTGTTCAAAAAGTTTGCAATTGAAAATAAGTTACCATTAAAAAAATTATCATCAATTACTACGGATGGTGCACGAGCAATGACTGGTAAGGAAAACGGTTTTATTTGTTTATGTAGAAAAGGTCCTTTATTTCCTAAATTTATTGCGTACCATTGTCTTATTCACCAAGAAATGTTATTTGCAAAAACAATTAATTATAACCATATTATGTCAATTGTTACCAAAATTATTAATTCGATTAAAGCTAAAGCGACACAACATAGGTTGTTCAAATTATTTTTAGAGAACGAAAACATTGAGTTTAAAGACTTCTTCATACTGAAGTGAGGTGACTCACTCGCGGTAAAGTTCTTGAACGCTTCATTAACCTTTTACCTCAAGTAAAAGAATTTGTTGCTTCGAGAAACGAGGTTTACGAAGAATTGGAAAATAAAAATTGGTTGTTGGATTTTGGATTTTTGATAGATATGACGATGAAGTTTAATGAATTAATTTTAAAACTGCAGGGGAAGAATTCCCATATTGCTGATATGATTAGCGCAGTTAATTCTTTCAAATGTAAGTTGGAATTGTTAAAAGCGCATTTGTTGAAAAATTCCTTGTCTCACTTTCAAAAAGTCAAACGAATAATTGAAAATTTAAATTTGAGTGTTGATGAGTTTGACACTACATCGTACATAAAAACCATTGATCCATTAATAATCGAATTTTCGTCGAGATTTCAAGATTTTCTACCGTTAGAATCAGTAATTCCAATTTTCGTCAATCCATTCAATGTTCATGAACCTGATTTGCCTTCCAAAATTTCAAATTATTTCGATGTTACTAACATGCAGGACTTAGAATTGGAAATAATTAATTTGCAAAATATTGTTTTAAAATCACATTATGTTGATAAATCAATTTGGAAGTTATTTACTGAGGACAGTTTTCCTATTTTGAGAAAATGCGCTCTAAAAATATTTTCATACTGTGGAACTACCTATAATTGTGAAGCCCTTTTTTTTAAATATGACATATTTAAAATCTTAATATCGAACACAGCTTACGGATGCACATTTAGACAACTGTTTAAGAGTGGATAATTCGTCGTATATGTTGGATTATGAAAAAATTGCAGATGATATGGCAACCCAAATATCCCATTAAAATAATTTTATGTAAAAAATATGTCATTGCTCTTGCCACCATCTTTAATATACTTACAAACGTTCTTCTGTATTTATGGAAGATTAATAATAACTTTGTTCCGTAATTAAATCTATAAATTATAAAATTAATAAATGAACATGCTTTATAAATATGAATATTATTTTTATATATTTGTTAGGTCAAAAAATAGTTGACGCCCGCCATGAATTTTTAATTTAGTATTTCACTCTTTACATTAAAAACGTTGCCGACCTCTGGTTTAACTGACCCAAAGAGGAATTTCTTTCGTCTCAGTCGCAACCTTTTTATCGCTGAGGACCGGTCAATTTTGATAATTTTACCGCGTCCCTAAGAGGATGGGGCACGTTGATTGTTTATTATTTAGATTATTTTGATTTAACAGTTTTAATTTAGTTACATTGAAATGTACCTTCAGAATAAAATATAGTTACACCAAAAATAAATAAAAACGTGGAATATGAAGTGATTTCCATGGACAGTTGCGCAAATCCGAGAGAAATGCACCACTTTAAATAGAATGGCAATAGTTTAATGTTATTTAGGCGGTCCGGCACCATTTGATTCATAGACCGGTACCGATCCGTGGGCCGGGAGTTGCGGATCACTGGTCTAAGGCATGCACGGCGTAGCTGCGGACTGGTTGGCCGGTGGATCAAATAAACACACCTGCCAAGGTTAACAGCTTGTCGCCCAAAATGTACCACCTGTAGAAGGGCTGATGTACGAGATATCTTTCAAGCACAAAGTCATCCCGTTGGCATGAAGTTGTGGGTTCAAAGCGCAAGGGGGGCATCTCAGGCGTCATTCCGACCATGGTTCAAGTTTACGACGTCTGTCTCCAATAACCCTCATGTTGTTTTATAAAATGACGTTTATACAAACTCACTCACCCATTTGATCTAGGAATATCAATGGATCCGTCACAAGAAACTATGAAACGGTACTCGTGGTGCAGCAGCCCATGAGGACCAATATCTACTGTGCCGATTTCAGTTTACGATATCTAAGGCGCTGATGGGCAATAACAGATGTACCGGTCAGGTGGTCAGTCTGATTCAAAACCCCCAGTGTTTGGTTTTCAAGCAAGCTTGGTACTGAAAGAATGAAAGGCTGAGTCAACCTTGCCTACCTCGAGATTTGAACCCTGGAGCTGTGGCATTGAAGTGTGAAACGCTGCCACTCAGACACTGGGCTTACACGAAAAACTATGATTTCACATTAATCCTGCCCATAAAACCAATTACATTACGTAACTGGAATGAAAAGTGTAAAAGGGCTAAATAAATAATTTCACTAACTAAATTTCCCCTAAATACTTATCTATCATTAGTACGAATGGAAACTCATGGATTAAAGTAACCTCATTTCAATTCCTTTCACTCCATTCAATTTAAATTTCTCTATACACATCTTCTAACTTTCTAGAATTTAGAATGAAATCCAAGTTTGTGATATTTCGGGTCTAGAGACAAGTGACGTCAAAACAGATAACGGGATGAAGTTAAATCCGAAAGCCACGCAAATATGTCACTAACCAATTACATTTAATTGGCTAAATCTTGGTAATGCCTCAATTTCTTAACAATTGTTACAGAACGCAGCGATGCTTCCAGGAAGAGAAAATTATCAACAATCAATAGGCTTCCTCATTATGTACACAAATCTAAACTCTCTCTTACATGGCTGCCGTAGTGATTGTGTGATTCGGTAATTGATTTGATAAAATAGTGTTTCACCCTTTACGGAAAACCCTGAATATGAAATCACATTTTCGATTGTGAGTTGTTTGTTTATTCAACACTGTATATAAACTGCGGGGAAGCAGAGAGGAACATTTGAAGATTCGAGATATTTGTTGGATTTTTCTGTGTTATTCGTTCATTGTTTAAAGCAGAAAATCGTGATGCTAAATACGAATCGCCATTTGCTTTGGTAAACTAAATGTTCGTGGCTTTCAAAATTGTTACAGCGCTGTTGAAAATATTTCAGATACTTTGTGAAGCTTGATTTTTAAATGCTAATCATGGTAGAACTTTACTAATTATGCTTTCTGTTACCATTTTAAAATACACCCTTTCAACAATTGTAATATCATATGCTATGATTTTGTTAATGTAGTCTAGCATTAAGTGAATTCTTGATTAGATGTCTTACAATTTTTTACTAAATACACGACCAATGAAATACTTTTTGTAAAATATAAAGGCTGTTTTAATTAGTTTGATTTGCATTTAAAAGTATGAAGTACTTTCTCTCGCCCTGGGGAAACTCAATGGCGATTAAGTGAGGGACTGTATATTAACGGCGCCTTATTAAAGCTACACGAGTGTTATTGGTCCTGGATCTTAACATTCTGACCCATGGGCAAGTAACGAGGATGACATCTGAGCTGGAAACCCACTTCTAACTTCCAAACCACACCAACAAGAGGACGCTAGTACCTCGACAGATTTAATGTGCATTAGCTTCTCTGTACGGCGATTCTTCAGTGAGAATTCCATGATCACGAAAAATTCTCGTAATTCTTAATTCATTTTATTACAACTTATGATATAATAACCTCACAGTTATCCTCTTAATTTTCTTTGGAGAAATTATGATGAGAGGGTAAAATACTTTGTTTATACTATCAACCTCAATATATTGCACGGCGGTAAATTACTTTGATACTATCGAATCGCGGTGTCTCCAGGTGGTCATCTTCCAAAGTACTGATCGCATTTGAGGATGCTAAACTCCGGGGATCGGACTAGAACCGGTGCTTTCAGCATGCAAGTGGATTCGGCAAAATGCTTTATGACAGTGATTGTCATACTTACGTCGCACCTTAAAAAATATGAAGTTTATTGGCAAGAGACCTCGAAATATTTTGAGCCTTGGAGAAATGACGAGGACGTCTTCTCTCTTAAAGTCCAACCCACACCAAAGACGGGCGTTTGAGCCTCGGCATATTTAACGTACATCGGCTCCCTATGCACAATGTGTCTTCAGCGGTACTAGGCTCGAACTCATGACACTCCTGCCACAAGTCCGTTACCTTGACAACTAAGCTACCACGACCTTTTTTATGGCAAAGAATGGTACTTAAAAAAAAATGAGCCCTTGAAAAAAAATTTATCTCAAATGTAAAATTGACTCTGATTGAGTACCTTCATCACGAAGTCGTCCGCTCAACGATGCGACAATGAAATCGATGAGGCTACTCTATTCAGTTATTGAGGAACTTAAAACAGTAATTATATTTTATTTTGCACAAATTTCTTTATCTCTCTTTTTGTTTGTAAATTTAGCATTTTATGAGTTTCAACTCTTAAATTATCTAAAATTTTCTAGGTCTCAATGATAGTTAATCGTTGTCTTTCGACACATATTTGCTTAAATATATTTATAATATTACTACTTATTTTTTTATTAAGAATGAAAACACACACATACAATCTATAAGTCATGATTAATGATTTTCCTTATTGATCAATTTTATTCTTTTAATTCGAATATTTTGCCGCGGAAACCTAGAGGTCAAGGTAACGGACATTTGGCAGGCTTATCATGAGTTCGAGCCTAGTACTACTGAAGACGCCTCGTGTAGAGAGAAAATGTACGTTAAATAAGTCGAAGCTCAAATGTTCTCCCGTTGGTGTGGTGTGAAAGTTAAGAGAGGGAGGAGCCAGCTCAGATGTCTTACTCGTCACTTGACCAAGGTTCGAAATTACAAGATCCGTCACAAAGTCCTAGAGTAGTTTAATAGTGTGACGTTAAAAATGACCCACTCACGGGAATGTTTCAAGAAACCAAATTACTAGATGTTTATAAGCAATTTTTCTACAGTTTTTTTAAAAAAACAAATTACAAATTTCGTACTATAGGAATGCATATATGTTTTAAATAACATTAATTTGTGATTTACAAGATTTTAAAGAGTTTCATTTTGTTTAATATTGTTTTTAGTGAAACTCGATAATGATACAAGTAAAAATTAATAATTTTTTGCTGGTGTCTTATATTTACTAGTTTGTATAATATTTGTAAACTTGTGGATTCTTTTCTGATCGTGTTCGCATTGTGAATTGAAAATAATTGCAGACAGGGTTTTGTCCCACTGTGTGTGTTTATTCCACACCTTCTATGGGACATTTCTTAAAATAAAGAATATATTGAGATGTTACAAGATTAAGATACATCGTCCAGCCGTGTCTACTTTTCACGACCCCGGGTTTTTTCGCCACCCGCTTTTTCTCTCTCCCCCGTTCCGACCTCTTCTCCTCTCTCGTTGCCAGATCCTTCCCTTTATATCGTCTCTCGTTCGACCTGTTGCCAGGTGCAGGCAGCGGTTCCTTACACGCCCCACCTAAGAGTAAAATTTGCCCCTTGTGGCTGATTTTACCATTTCAGACACCAGGAACAGAAAATCACAAACCGTGAAACAGAAAGTTCACAAACAGAACACACAATAATTGCAACAGTCAAAAGTCTTGATGATTGTTCTAGTCAAAGTTCCTTTAATACAAACACATGAAATAATATTAATAGTTCACCCAATTGAAATAAGTGACTATGTTCCCAGAAAGATCTAAACTGTAATGGGATTGCAAACAGAAACATAGAAAACACATTATACAAGAAAAAAAAAACACTAAATATATACATTACAGTTTTATCTTAATCTAGACAATGATTATTTCATTAACTCATGAATGAATGCTCAATGAGTTCACTAAATCCACATATTAAGTACACAGTAAAAACTTTCCTACGGCTCTAATTTGCCTTTGGCCGGTATGATTTCCGACCCAACCCATCTCACCCATTCTAATACAAAGTTAATTTGTTTTACACGACTTTTCCAAATGTGCATCAGAATGTCTATATCGAATATTCGAGATACAACGAACTGCTCCAACATTCTTAAAACCTGAGCCGTTAAATTACATCCATAAGAAGTTTATTCAATCTTAAACCTCACTTTTTTAGTCATGCAAATTCCAAACGACATAAAGCATGCAGCATAATTCTTCGTGAGAGAACGACAAAAATACCACTTCCACATATCCAGTACCGTGACCCACGATGCTGCGCTATTCTTTTTCTACAAAACCTTCCCTTTTCAACAAAAAGATAAATCCCGGTTCTCGAAAATATCTTTAACAAAGCTTCACGGGTTACCTTCGCACTGAGACTAGTCACCGGCCTAGCCTCGCCCCACCTAGTGTGCTGATCAACCAGACATAAAATATATGTATGTCCCTTTGAGCTTGGCGGATCAATTGGACCTATCAGATCCATATTCACCACCTGAAATGGCAATTCAGACCTTGCCACAGGTGTAATGGGTGATCGGTCTTTAATCCTAACCGATCGAGTGAGCTGACACTCTTTACATGATTCACAAAATTTCTTCACATCGGACCTTAGACCCTCCCAAAAGAAAGAATACTCGATTCGTTCAAGCGTCTTCTTGGAACCCATGTGACTACTGAACACCGAAGTATGCGCTAGTTTCAACACCTCAGTTCTTCTGCACTTCGGAATTACCAGTTGCCCAATACTCTCCCCGAGTATTTTATCTCTATGAAATAGATATCCATCTACTTCATAGTAGTTTCCTTTGCCTTCCTAGCCTGCTTCCAAACCAATGCTAACTCGGCACAACACTCCTGTTCGGAACGAAAACTATCAGCCACCATGCTTCCTTTATCCATCTCAGCGGTCACCTCCTCATCCTTAGTACCCAATGTTCCCACTTCATTCCTACATGAAGTAATATTCCTTTGAGAATCCTCAATGTGCTCCTGTGCTTTCTCTGACAGAATACCCGATGAAACCTCGGTTTCATCTACATTTCCTGAGTCAACCCTCAGGTCCCGAGAGCTTTGAGCCAGTGAATTCTCTTCACTCTGGGCTCCTCCCAACATATCCAAAACCTCTGGTGGAAGCAACACGTCTTCTACCAAACCTTCTGCCAAAGCACATAACACTTGCTGGTGCACCACATTAACCTGGCCACTGGTAGCAAGACCAATTGGAACATATACTAAAGGACATTTAACCGCTGGACCGAAAATACCTTTCAAATAAATCGTGGAAGCTCCTTCAACCGATATTCCAGGAACTAAGTCTTTCTTGATAACAGTAATTTCCGTACCAGAATCCAATAACGCATGGACTAATTTCCCATCTACACCGATAGATGTTTTCACTAATTTACTTAATTTGTCTTCAATAGCCCCCCTAGGAATGACTTTACCTAGCAAATCAACTCTAGAAGTGACCGTTCCTTCTTCCAATTTTGTCCCTTCCGTTGTGACACCTTATTCACATTAAGTCTTTTATTACCTACCTCTTTGTTTTTCGGACAATCCCGCTTAAAATGTTTATCTGATCCGCAGGTGAAACAAGCGAATTTTTTAATTTCAGTTACTTGACCCTTATCAAAGTTTTTCCTAGAAGAAAAATTATCTGACTTTTTCTCCCCAAATGGCTGTTAACCCCACTACCATTAAAACTTCTCTTATCACTATCATTCCATTTACCTCTCTCAGGTTCATCGTAGGATTTCCCTTTGGAAGCGTAAAATATATCACATTGTTTGCCCAAGTCCCTGGGTTTGTACCATTCTTCCCCTTGGAGCACACCAATATAGGTCGCCGTCTCAGAATCCAACATTTCAAACATTTTATCTGCTACGATCAGTTGATTAACTGACTCAAAATCATTCGCTTCTCTTAACTTACAGTAGTATAACCACATCGATGTTAAACGGGACGCGAACTGAGAGAAAGTTTCGTCAGAGTTACGTTTGGCCCTTCTAAAATTTTCTAAACATATTTTTGGTGAGGGTTCATACTCCTTGAGTACAACCTGTTTTAAAGATTCGTAATCTTTTAATTCTTCTTCGCCTAGGTTAACTAATAAGTTTGACACTTTGTCTCTAACATGCATAACAAAACCTTCGGTTTTAACTCGTCGCTAACCATTTCACTAGCGAAAGCCTTTTTCAAGACTAGAAAAGAAATAGTCCCACCCGTCTGATTTATTAGGTACCTTTACAGTTAAGAGCCTAACCATTTTAACTATTTCATCTAAAGATTTTACGTGAGGTTTGACCATTATTTTGAGTAGCACTCTGATTAGCGTTCCTAGATAATTCTATTTCCAAGCGTAATTTTCAATTGATAATTGTTCTTGTTGTTCTAGTTTTTTGCTGCTGTTCTGTCTCTAACCTTTCAGCTGTAATAACTTCCAATAACTCTTTTGCCTCTTCCTCCTTGTAATATTTACTAGAGATTATTAAATTCCTTAAAACAATTTTAGACATAGACGGATCAGGTGACTCATCTAAGTCCCGCGCTAATTGAATTAAGTCAATTTTCTTACTTCTAATGAGAAATGCCATTTTTAATCAAGCTAAACCTAATGCCAAATTACCTTCTGGCAAATTTAACTACAAACACTTAAATGACCTAGTACTATATATTTACCAAGCAAGAAAAATTCTACCTCGTTTTCTAATACTCAAATTCAGAAACACAATACGAAAAATGTTTACAATAAAACTTATATGAGACACAGTTATTTGTTACTAATCAGAACGCAGAACCTTTTTCAAAATAAAAAAACACAATTAACAACATACTTTAGCTACCTTACCATAGAATTATTTCTCAAATCATAAATCTACTCTTAGTTTCTTTTTTTAATTAAAAGAAGAATCTTATGCAGGAAACAAAAAACCAATATACATATACATCCTAAATTACGAGCAAAGGAAATAACCTCAGATTGAATTAAACTATCAACTAACTGACAAATTGCAACACTTTTGCTTAAAATGAAAAACTATCATATAATATTCAAAAAAAAACATGCCATATTCTGAGTCATAAATAACCTACAAAATCTCCTATTTACAACATTTTAACAGGAAGTCCGTCTACTTGAAATACATATACCAGTGCTTCTCAAACTTTCAAAACTGGCGCCCCCTTATCAATCACAATTTTTATCGCGTCCCCTTATACATTAATAATGTACTGAATGTAATAATAATGCACTTTTTTTTTTACGCTAAATCAATAATCTTAATTGTATACCGTACAAATTCATGACATAAGTATTGAATTTTGTATATGTTGCTTTTAAGCAAAAAAATATTAAATAATAGGATAATTATTATGTTATTTTTCCTTTCTCTAATTTTTAAATTGGAACATATTGCAAAATGCGGTGGCTGCTTAGAAGGCAAAATATAGATATCAGCTCTTTTTTAGAAAGAACTCAGTGGATCAATTTCTAATCATAAGCATTCCTTTGAAAAATTTGCTCAGTAAGACAAGCCCATGGAAGTCGCTAATACTTATTAAACTTGTTCTTAATTTAGCATTAATTAATTCAGTGTTTCTCAAACTGTGGGGCGCCCCTAAACCGCGATAAATACTTTAAAGGGGGCGCGAGCATATCGAAAATAAAGATTAAAAAAATTATTTACTGGAATGAAGTAAAACAAAATACTTTCTGACATAATAAAAAAAAATACACATTTACACTGATATAATTTATATATCTGCGATATTACGTCATAAAAAATTAAAGCTTCTACTTTTATTACGGTTTCTTTTCAAACCAAAATGAGAAAAACAAAACCCAGACCCATAATCGAAAAAAATTTTAGGAAGATAAAATATTCATCACTGTTATATTATTTGTCATCACAGCTGTAGGCAGCAGAATGTGTAGTTGCTGCGGTTTGACCTTTGAACTTACTTGTACGGTTAGTTACGTCCCTGCTCTTATGTGTGTGTATTTGGTTTTTCATTTAGGGAAGTTGCAAATAAACTATTTCTGCTGCGATTTTTCCTTGGAAAATATTTTTATGATTTTGGAAAAGCACAGAGAGCTCTTTGAAGGATTACTTGGCCAAGATTTATTTCTATGAGTTATTCCCAAACATATCAAAAGCATAATGAAAAACGTTTTACATAATTTTTTTTTTGAACATCCATATTGTAATGAATACCCTTTTATTCGGAGCTGTCACGCCGGGCACAGAGTGCATGAAATCGGTAATTCTGGCAAAACTGTTTAATTGTTACCAATGGCTCTGAAACCATCCTCCTGTTTGACAGTCTTAACGTGTGAACTAAAATATATTTGTCACATATCTCCCCTTTTTTTTTTTTTGGGAGTGACAAACGTTATTTTACAATCTTAAGGTACTTGTTTTGACTGAGTTCCCGGTGTGATAACTTTTTTCCGAAATATTTTCTGTGTTCTTGAAAGTAGGTGAGTATATTTTCTCTTAATTAAATTATTCACTGGAATTACGATTTTTTATTGTGTACTATAAAAATAATTTTAAAAAGGTTTGGGGTGACACACGCAGTCTAGTGCGCACCTGCTCCAGGGTTAAAACATGTTGAAGTCTTTTCACTTTAAATATTAAAAGCAATACCATTATTTTTCATCGGAATTTTATATTATTGTTCATTATTCAACATCAATTCTAAATGCTAATTCTGTGAGGCTTAAAATTACAGTTCACTTAAAACTAATTATAATTTGAGCAACGATTTAAAAAAATCATTTTACATTTTTGTAAACATTGTTGCGCATTTGGCTTTACTCTCCTTAAAATTCAGCAATTATATCAATAATGTTTTATTTTCTTATAAATGAACTCGTGCAAAGAGCGGGTACTTCAGCCGGTATACTTTTAATGTATCAGTGCTGCATAGAGTATTTTATAACTAATTAATTAATGCTAAATTAAGAACAAGTTTAATAAGTATTAGCGACTTCCATGGGCTTGTCTTACACAGCAAATTTTTCAAAGGAATGCTTATGATTAGAACTTGACCCACTGAGTTCTTTCTAAAAAAGCTGATATCTATATTTTGTCTTCAAAGCAGCCACCGCATTTTGCAATATGTTCCAATTTAAAAATTAGAGAAAAGGAAAAATAACATAATAATTATCCTATTACTTAATATATATATATATATATATATATATATATATATATATATATATATATATATGTTTTTTTTTTTTGCTTAAAAGCAACATATACAAAATTTAATACTTATGTCATGAATTTGTACGGTATATAATTAAGATTATTGCTCTAGCATTAAAAGTGCATTATTATTGCATTCAGTACATTATTAATGTATAAGGGGGCGCGATAAAAATTGTGATTGATAAGGGGGCGCCAGTATTGAAAGTTTGAGAAGCACTGAATTAATTAGTTATAAAAATACTCTGTGCAGCACTGATACATTAAAAGTACACCGGCTGAAATACCCGCTATTTGCACGATTTCATTTATAAGAAAATAAAACATTATTGATATATATATAATCGCTGAATTTTAAGGAGAGTAAAGCCAAGTGCGCAACAATGTTTACAAAAATGTAAAATGATTTTTAAAAATCATTGCTCAAATTATAATTAGTTTTAAGCGAACTCTAATTTTTAAGCCTCACAAATTAGCATTTAGAATTGATGTTGAATAATGAACAATAATATAAAATTCCGATGAGAAATAATTGTATTATTTTTAATATTTAAAGTGAAATACTTCAACATGTTTTTAAACCTGGAGCATTTGCGGCACACACTCGATACTAATGGTCAGTGGGGTTATTGAGCCACCCCAATCTTTTTTTATAATTATTTTTATAGTACACAATAAAAATCGTAAATTCCAGTGAATAATTTAATTAAGAGAAAATATACTCACCTACTTTCAGAACACAGAAAATATTTCGGAAAAAAAGTTATCACAACGGGAACTCAGTCAAAATAAGTACCTTAAGATTGTAAAAAAAAACGTTTGTCACTCCCAAAAAAAAGGGAGATATGTGACAAATATATTTTTAGTTCACACGTTAAGACTGTCAAACAGGAGGATAGTGTGTGTCAGAGCCATTGGTAACAATTAAACAGTTTTGCCAGAATTACCGATTTTGTGCACTCTGACAGGGCGTGACAGCTCCGGAATAAAAATGTATTTCTTACAATATGGATGATCAAAAAAATTATGTAAAACCTTTTTTCATTACTCTTTTTTATATGTTTGGGAATAACTCATAGAAATAAATCTTGGCCAAGTGATCCTTCAAAGAGCTAGCTCTCTGCTTTTCAAAAATCATAAATATTTTACAAGGAAAATCGCAGCAGAAATAGTTTATTTTGCAACTTCCTAAATGAAAAAACCAATACGTAAGAGCAGGGACGTAACTAACCGTACAAGTAAGTTCGAAGGTCAAACCGCAGCAGCACATTCTGCTGCCTACATCTGATGACAAATATATAACAGTGATGAATTTTTTACTTTCCTAAAATTTTTTTTCGATTATGGGTCTGGGTTTTGTTTTTTTCTCATTTTGGTTTGAAAGAAGTAGCTTTTTAATTTTTTATGACGTAATATCGCAGATATAAAAATTATATCAGTGTAAATGTGTATTTTTCTTATTATGTCTCAGAAAGTAATTTTGTTTTAATTCATTCCAGTAAATAAATTTTTAATCTTTTATTTTCGATATGCTCGCGCCCCCTTGTACGTTTATCGCGCCCCCCAACAGTTTGAGAAACAGTGACATATACACATTTTTTAATGGATATTTTTCACCCACTCAAACATACATTTTTCGCAACCATTATTTCAAGATAAATTAATCTAATTTTTTTTTTAAATTCTGCAAACTGAATTGTTATGCAAAACACTTTCTATACACAGATTTTAATTTTTGAGACAACTTCAAAACAGTAAAGGATGATGATAAAAAAAAGTTATAGTTTAACACTAGAACTCTAAATACCATATTTTACAACATTTAAAATGATACCCTATCATTTCCAGGTAAAATAAGTACACAATTTTCTTATTTCATCTACACAATAATCCAACAACATAGAATATTGCAATAAACCAATGAAATTTTCTTTTTTCAGATATATCTGCTTTTTCTATTTTATTTTAAAAAAAAAAAACAAATTAAATATGACTGCATCCCATTACTCTTTTAAATATTCACACAATATTTTAACTTAGGGGAACAATAGCCACTTACCTCGACATGAACGCTGTTTCTGTACTTGAACACTTTTCAGATCACGGCTCCATTCATCAGAAAATGAAGAAAAATACGACATCTGTTCGTTCATATCCCAACTCGGCAGGTGATGGTAAAACTCCATATGAAGAAGGTCTTGTTTTTTTTCACTTGAAACTGCTGCAGGGCAATTCCCGGGATGCACGTGGTCATCAACTTGAAGATACACTGCAGGATTCTATTTCCTTGTTAAAAATTTCCTTTCAAACCGAATGTCCACTAGAACCTTGTTCACAATTATGTAGTACGAACACCGATCAATTTGAAATATTTTGTTCATTTAACTTCTGCTCCATTGCATCGCACTTCTGACACCAGTGTAAACTTGTGGGTTCTTTTCTGATCGTGTTCGCATTGTGAATTGAAAATAATTGCAGACAGGGTTTTGTCCCACTGTGTGTGTTTATTCCACACCTTCTATGGGACATTTCTTAAAATAAAGAATATATTGAGATGTTACAAGATTAAGATACATCGTCCAGCCGTGTCTACTTTTCACGACCCCTGGTTTTTTCGCCACCCGCTTTTTCTCTCTCCCCCGTTCCGACCTCTTCTCCTCTCTCGTTGCCAGATCCTTCCCTTTATATCGTCTCTCGTTCGACCTGTTGCCAGGTGCAGGCAGCGGTTCCTTACAATATTATTGATAACATAATATTTATCAAACACGTACGTGAGTGAGTGAATATTAACGTCGCACTGTTCAGCTACTTAATGGACCTTGTCATTTTGAACCATGGTCAAAAAACAAGGACGACACCTGGCTGGAAACTTCTTCTCTTAACTAACACACCACACCAACGGGAGGACGTTCGAGCTCTCGACCGATTTAACGTGCATCGTGCCTCTACACGGCGGGTCTTCAGTGGTATTGGGCAAGAACTCATGTCATGCCAGCCTCGAGTCTGGTACCTTGACAACTTGTTACCGCGGCTTCACATCAAATGCATACGATTCACAGTAAATCATAACACTGCTCATCATCATTTTTTATCAACAAGAAGAAATATAAATATCTCTCATTAGATCAGAATCTTTATCTTTAATTACATTTGGTTTTCCTAAAACGTTGACAGATATTAATTTAATGATAATTCTGAAACGGAGGAAATAAAAGTTATATTTAATAAAAAAAATGCATTTTTGATTAATCACATGGCAAATCCATACATTTTTGAAACGATTTATTACAACAGTTTATTTTTATTCACTCATATATATTATATTTTATCTGTCAAACGCATTAAAATATTTATTATGAACAGCACATTAATCAAATGTTGAAACTTTCTTTTATTTATAACCTGTCTTGGCTGGGACAAAATAAAAAATCTTTTTGTTTTTATTAGACAAAAGAGTAATTATTCCCTGGAGCAGGGGTCAACAACCTTATAGCTGTGGTGTGCCAAACTAATCTACCAATATTATTCAGTGTGCCACGCAATAGGAAATGTTTGAAACAATTCGTTTCCCACGGCAATACATAAGCAGTTAAGAAATAGATGCAAAAAATACAAATATTTAGTTTTAGTATATATTAATTATACATCATTTAAAGATTTTTATTATAAACAACATGTGAAATATAACTATTCCTTCAGTATAGTTAAAACTGTACTCTTAAATATGTGTCAATTAAGAATGTTTATTAAAATAAGCATTAAGCACATAAAACATGACACAATACTTCAATATAAATAAAAAAATTAAATTGAACATATATTATGCATTTTTAAGAAAATTTATACAAAATAAGAAATAAGCAACATAAAATATAATTGTTCATGTAACAGTAGATAAGTAAAATTTTAATGCGAATTTTGTCCCTGCAAACCTCTACTTAAAATCGAATTATAAGAAGTATAATTTTTGACTTTGACACATGATTCTAAATGTTCAGCTGCTGAAAAATTGCTTTGTAGACTCAAAATAGATTTCTTATGAAAGCAAATTTGTTCACATATACACTGCTGGACAATTGCTAAGGACGGATAACACTATCATCCATAGCAACCACAAAATGAAAGGAAGCAAAATGTGGAAAATTAGAATAAATGCGGAATATTAGTAAGAAGAAGTATGAGTATGCAAATTTTTTTTCCACGTCTGTTCATCTCGTGATAGCGTTCATAAGAGCTTTAAAGGTTTTGACGCGTGTGGGCAGTTGTTGTTTCAAGTCAAAGTTTTACGGGAAAGATTTAATAGACGAACTTAAAATTTTTGGCATGTCTTCCCGACATCACATAGATGATTTTATGCGTGGCCGAATTATTGGAAAGATCGAAGAAGGGCGAAAAATAACAGATGTTGCCAGGGAGTTCGACATCGCTCACAGCGTTGTTTCACGGCTGTGGAAGTCATTTAAAACTACTGGAATATGTAGTAGACGGCACGGGGAGGTCGTGTTAGAAGTATGACGCCTGCAGAAGACAGATATATCGTCCTATCAGCAAAAGGAACAGGCGCACCACAGCTCAGAAGTGGCAAATCAGTTTCTTGCTGCCTCAGGAAAGCAGATCTCCCGAAAAACTATTGCCTTACGTTTGAGGGGAGGAGGATTATACGCACGCAGACCTGTTGTGTGTGTCCCATTGACCAGACAGCACCGTACTGCCCGTTTGCAATGGTGTCGTGAGCATCACAATTGGACTGAACAGGACTGGGCATGCGTACTATTCTCAGATGAGAGTATGTTCAATCTGTCATCGGATTGTAGACGCCAACTGATCTGGCGCGAGAGTGGTACTGCTTATCGTCCAGAAAATATCCAGGAAAAGGACCGATATCCGACATGCAGTATCATGGTGTGGGACGGCATTATGATCAATGGCCGCACGTGCCTACATGTGGTTGCGAATGGGACTATGATGGGCCGACGATACATTGATGAAGTTCTACTTCCTCATGTTCGTCTTTTCCGTGGTGCTGTCGGTGATAAATTTGTTTTTATGGACGACAACGCAACATGTCATCGAACACTCGCTGTTCAGTATTGTCTAAACAGCGAGGGTATTCAACGTCTCGTATGGCCAGCGCGTTCTCCAGATCTAAACCCGATTGAAAATGTGTGGGAGGCTTTGGGGAGGCAAGTTGCTGGTCGAAACTATCCTCCGACAAACAAGAACACCCTCATCCGTGCACTCACAGAGGAATGGGATAAATTGCCTCAACAGCTGCTGGATAATGTTGTGCAAAGTATGGTACGACGTGTGGAATGTTGCATCACACTCCACGGTGGACATATCCCGTACTGATACCTTTCTTTAAGGTGCCTGCTGACTTTTAGATGCATTGTTCCATTTCTCCGTACGCAGATCAAATGAACATTTTTTTTTCTTTCAGATGTTTCACAGCTTTTGTACTTTCCAGAACAATAAATATTCTTTATTCTAATGTCTGAACAGTGTGGCAACTATATTTTGTACTACTAGGCCTCATGTCTCGCTTAATGTTATGCTACATAGCAATTTGTGATCCGTCCTTAGCAATTGTCCAGCAGTGTATATGTCAAATGAAAGCTAAAAGAAGATCACACGTAATTTTTTAAAACAATTAAATCGCTCTGGAAATGACACAACAACTTTAAAACTAGCTAGTGATTTATAGATAATTTTATAATGATTTAACTCAATTTTACAATTTTACACAGTGGCATAGTGCCACATCTAGCACACGTGCCATAAGATTGCTGACCCCTGCCCCACAAGTTCCTTTTCAGCTCACTTGACTTAGTTATTGTCTCAAGTTTCTTTTTTTTTTAACTTTTGGGCAGAGATATAAATATTATGATACCCATAAGGGAATATGTTGTGGTAAATATTGATTTCTTTTTAAACTATGCTTTAGTGCTTAATTACGTTTCAAAACAATATTGATATATTCTTTTTTCTCCTTTAGTTTTGTTTATCTCTAATTTATTCAACGGATGTAGTAATTTCTTTAAAATTCAGTTTTGTCCACAATGAATTTATGAAAAGCAGCTACTGGAAATGTATAGTAATTTGAGAGATTCATAGTAAATATCCCAAATTAAAATAGCCAATGGAATTTATGTGGTCTTGGAAAATTAGATTTTGAGATGAATATAACTTTTTTTAAAAATCTAATAATACAATATACGCATTAATGTGCACATATTAAACTCTACTTTACTTCTAGAAAAAGATTTTTTTGTAATAAAAAGCCTAATGTACGAATGTCTCTTTTAACTTCGTCATGTCGTAATATAAATTGTTTTCATGTGAGTTTTAATGTTG
Source organism: Trichonephila clavipes (assembly GCA_019973935.1). Classification (NCBI taxonomy): domain Eukaryota; kingdom Metazoa; phylum Arthropoda; class Arachnida; order Araneae; family Nephilidae; genus Trichonephila; species Trichonephila clavipes. The sequence continues at coordinate 497,921 of BMAU01004657.1, forward strand.
AAGAGCAAGACAAATTCGAAATATATTTTACGATGAAAAAAAATGTCTCGATGCCAAGCAAGTTCCCACATGTTTTTCGCACACTTCCATTTTTTATACTATATTCTTAATATTTCAAAAACACATCTTTTTTTCTTTTTAAATATGCAAAGCCAAATAACGATGGGTCAAATTCATAATAAATACATGCTGGCCGACTATTGTCGGATGTTAAACGAGATAGGCATGAGATTAAATATAAAAGAAGAACGTCAAAAAAAAGTTTCAAAAGAAAAAGAGAATGTACAGAAGGAGAAACTTTGTTTTGCTTTCTTGCGCATTTTAAAATATGCTAGAAGCTTGTATGCACTCAAGCATAATTTTTGTTCATCTTGGTCAATCATCTATTTTATGTAAATACCTTAATAAAAACAAATTAAATTAGTGTGTTGGTGATTTTATTTTAGAAAATATACCATAATTGTTTATCAAATGTATAAATCTTAAAGAAATTTCTTGTTTTTCTCACGATCAAAGACAGCCTGTGAGGTCTAGAAAGAATGGATTTCATCTAATTGCTGAGAAATTAATTTGTGCCTCACCAAGAACCAGTATTTACATAGATTTAACTCAATAAAAATCACTATTGCCAAATTTCCCAGGCTAAATTGTTCTGGAGAATTCCTTTTCAAATGAGATTTTAGTAAAAATATTGATATCGATTTTATGAAATTTCCTGACGTAATGCTGAAAAAATGGAAGTTATTTTCGAATTTAGCACACTAAATAATACAAAAAAAATCACTCAAAACATCTTATGTATTTTTCCAAAACTTTAAATTTGTACCCCTGCGTAATTAATTTTATTAATTGATGCTAATTATTTATTCGATTATTTATTTCTTATTATTTTTTGTTCCCGACAGTCGACAAAATCAAAAGAATATGTTTAGTGGTGAATTGGGGTATTATAAGAGAGAATGATTGATCTTCGACCCTTAACTCTCCCCTTGAAAAAATCCTGTAGGCGTCATTGATCGTGTAACTAAGGGTTGCCCTATAGAACACCTGTAAAATATATATAAACTAGAATTTTTTTATGTATTAATTTTTGCTGTATTCGTTTGTCTTAGTTATTATACTACAGCTTTCCGAAATCTTGGGGGGGAGGTAATTATAATAGCCCTGTATAGGAGAGGAATTTTATAACACAGTTTACACAAGGCAAATTCAATTGATTTCAGCAAAGTACGATACATTAGGATTAAAACAAGAGGTTTCTAATAAGATTCAGGTTAGAAATACGATATCCCATTTCGAGCATTTTTAGCCAGAACAGTGTACAGATATGCCGTGCCCTGCATAATTAGTTTTAGTTGTCTTGGTAAATAAAACGGTGGTGTGGGTAAGGCGGACGTGGTCAGAACGGATACGTTCCCTCCCCCCTCTTTGAACATATAAAGGTTGCAGAGATAAATAAGTAAATAAAAGCTTTTAAAAATCACAAATATAATTTAAAAAACAGTATTTTAAGTGACAAATCTCTTTCACGTGGGATAACGGTTTTTGTTTTGCTGAAGTTTTCTGTTTTTGAACTCCATCATCGAATTACAAGGATAAATACATTTTTGACAATAAAATTTAATTATTTATGTTAAATTGTTAAGATATTATAGTTCAAATGCGTTTTAAACATAGTGAAATGTAATAACAATAAAAACTTTCTGAGAAATATTTAAAAATTAATAGTAGATAACTGTATAATGAAGAGTCGAAACTGCACAACAGATGGCATGTGACTAATTAGGGAAGCAATACAATATGTGCAAGACTGTCCACTCTGCCCACCCAGCTTTTCTCACGTATCCGCTCTGGCTACGTAACCAGCAAAACAACAAGTAAAAAAAATCTGTAAATTAAGAATTCAATTTTATTTTCTAGATTATTTGCTTTGGGAAGCAAAAAAATAACCGCAATGAACTCTAGTCTCTCTCTGTTAAACACGCCTCCCGTCAAGACAAACGTTATATCTTGCGGGATTTATTGGACACTTATTCGAAGCGGAACTTTTAGTCATGGAATAGTGAGAGTACTTACAGTTCATGTCCACTGTCACCGCCGCCAGTGCAGGCTGAGAGAAGTTATTGTTGGAAGCCTGGCAAGTGAAGACAGCCATCAAGTCGTGACGCTTCAGAGACAGGATCTCCAATTCGTTCCGCACCACACCATGAGGTGTCACTGTGTACGTGTCGTCAAGAAGGACAGACTCCCGCCACCACGTGACGGAGGGGAGAGGTTTGCCTGCAAAAGAGAAAATAAAGTTTTACCTCACTTGTTTCAGACTGAATTGTTATGCAATCTTATCAATGGGGAACTATAGTGCAAATGTTTGCCATATTGATAATTTATGAGATAATTTCTTTTTTTTTAATACGAGAGAGAGAGAGAATAATAAAATACTGTCTTATATGTATTGTTACAAACTATGACTATATATATATATATATATATATATATATATATATATATATATATATATATATTTGTACATAGAATATAAAAATACTCAAATTGGTATAGTATTAAAAATTTAATTATGAATTTGTATGTTTCCATGCAAATACAATTTCTAAAAGTTTCAAAATTCAAAATTTTCTCTAAACTGTACAAAGGATTTCTATAAAAGTCAAAAATAAAACTGTTTATGTTTTTAAATATGAAATTGGTGTATTTTTATGCATGCAACAAACTTCTCGCAACGACAAAAAACGTTACACATCTGAGTTGTTGTTAGTAACCTATTATTGAAAAACTTTTGAATTGTTAAAGCTTAAAAACTTGTCTGAACAATAAATAAACATTAATATTTGCAATTAAGTGAAATATTTAAAATATATTGTTTAGTTTTCTCAAAAACATGTAACATAAAAATATCACTATGAATTTTTTAAAAAATTGACATTTTTTGTCACCATATTGGACTCCAGTCAAATATTTTGGGAAAATCCCCAAAAACTCACATGAATATATATAGTTACATACAAGTGACATGAAGGGGAAAAATTGACTACATTCCTACATTATATTCTGAGAAAAACATGAATACAGTTTTAAAAACATCATTTCTGAGAAAATTGAATTTTCCCTATAAAGTGCCACTTTATCACAAAAATAATGAATTACAACATGTATTTGTCACATTTTATTGAAAATTAGTATCTTTGAAATTTATTTTGCGTAAAATAGTAAGCAAAAAAAGTCTTAAATTGCCCAGAATAGCATTTTTCAGTTTTTTTAACGAGATAATTTCTAGTAAATATTACATCAATTTTCTCAATTCGGTATCAATATTTGAAGAATTAGTATAGCTTTCATGCTTTACAGATATCAAATTTGAACATAAAGCAACATAAATATGATGTGAAAATGTATCAATATGGATTTTGTATGAATTTGAGATGGTATATATATATATATATATATATATATATATATATATATATATATATATATATATATACCTGATTATACGACATTTTGAAAGTTTTCGCTTGGATTTTGTAAAGTTATTAGGTTTTGTTGTTGTAGACATTTTCTAAGGTTTAAACTTCAAACATTACTCTAAACTGGACAAATGTTTTCTTAAACAGCCAAAATAAAACTATTTTTATGTTTTTAAACATGAAACTTATGTATTTTTATGTATGTAACAAGCTTCTCGCAAAGGCAACAAACATCACACTTGATGTATTATGTCATACCTTTATCTCAGAAACTATTAAGCATGTGAACTCAAGACTTTGACTATATGTATTATATAATTATACATTTATATTTATACTCTCTGAAGTGAATTTTTTTTAAAATATTAATTATTTTTTTCAAAAACAAACTTTTAGTTGAGCGAGCAAATATGATTATAATGAATTTATTGAAAATTGTCATTTTTTCTTATGATATCTGCTTAAGAATATTCTAAAAATGTCACTTCAGTATACACAACTGCATTTAAGAAACAGAGTACATTAATACAATTTAAAAAAAAACATTTAGAAAACAATTTTTATAAAAATTCTTACCTTGTGAAAGTATTATCCTATTTATTATCCATTACAAATTATCTTGATTATGCTTTATTCATTTATAAAATTAAGATTCATTACGTATGTATTTCTCACCTGGTCACAATTATATAAGCTAATTTTTTTCCTTTTAACACTTTACTTAAACACGCGAAGTTTTAGTAATTAGTAATAATAACTAATTAAAAATGAATTTAAACTAAAGAAAATACCTAAATTTCAGTAAAAAATGCCTACATTTTAAGTATAACATTTACTAAAACCCACATGAAAATCTAAAATTGCCTCCAAAGGTTTTTAGCAAATCTAACAGTTGCAGTTATACAATTATCTAAAGTTAATTTGGGTATTAAAAAATAAAAATTAATCCAGGCTTTGCAACTTTTCCCCAGTTTTAAAAAATTTCTATTTGTCAAAATGGGCGTGGTAAATCAACTGATTATGTTTTAAAAACCATTTTAAAATACTTCTAATTCATATAATGGCTTGTATGTTATATCATTGGAAAGGCCTTGATTTGTAGATTTCAGAAAAAAACAATAACTCAAAATCGATTTTTAAAAGGGGTTTACCCTACTGGCTGCTCTTAATATGAAACGCAAATTGGTATAATTGAGAGGAAATTTGGTAATAATTGAGTCCTTATACTTTACCCTTATAGGATATACCATATTTTGAAATGATTATAATTTATTATTCAGTTATTTTTTTTAAATATCGGAAACAACTCCGCAAATAAAATCCGCGATTTTGTATTTAGAATAAATAGGATAATTTTTCTTTCCCCATGTTGAAAGCCTCTTAAAAAGTTTCGTGCTCAAATGTAAAAACAAGTATTTCAATTTAACATTTTTTGAATAATTCTATTAACGATTAACCATGAGAAAAACTAGAAGTCAAAAACATAATATAATAAAAATAGTGTCAAGAAATATAAATTAGATCATTTCAAATAACTCGAAAGTAAAGTTACGACTAGAAATTCGTGAAAAATATTTCGAACATTTCTTCAAAAACTTCTGAATTTTTTATTTCTTTTTGGAATGAATCCCATTAAAGTTTAAAGTGCTCAACATTTTTTCAAAATGTTACGTGAATAACATATTGTTAATAATAAATCTTTAAATATGTATAATTTGCTAATTTTAGCTACTATTTTTGGATCAGTTTTATTTTTCGTCATTATGTATTTATGAAATACTTCACCAAAAATATTTACGTTTCATAAATTGAAATATTTATATTGTAGACGTGTCAAAATGAATGAGAGAGCTTGATGGTTGATGCATCTTCCATTATTATTTTATACAGAACATATTAACAAGCTCGGAACATTTTAACACAAAACTACTATATATATATATATATATATATATATATATATATATATATATATATATATATATATATATATATATATATATAGCAAGGCACAAATGGTTGTCATGGCGATTACTAAGCTGTTTAAAACTTCAAGAACATTAAAATGATACATGTATTCAAAAGGATGTCAACCAGAAGTATATGACTCCTAATTTAATTATTACACTTTTAGAGTAACGGGAATCATTACACACACACGCGCAAACGCACGCATATATATATATATATATATATATATATATATATATATATATATATATATATATATATATATATATAACATTATTAAAAATTGCTATTCTATCCAATTTATTATTATTATTATACAGTCCAACCTCTATATAACGAACCTCTATATTCCGAATTTTTCTATATAGCGAACTTTTTCCTGGAACCTTTAACATTTCATGAATTTCTTCGTAGAATAACATCTCTATAGCGACGTGCATTTTCCATACAACGAACTTTTTCTTTTGTGATTCAATTTTTGTTTTCCCTTTTTTTAAAGTTCTCTGAAAAAATTCCAAGTTATTCTCTCCTTGACACATTCTATGGTACTCATAAATCTTGAACTGGTTTTATTGTAACCTGACACTCCATGAGCAATAGAGTTCCGGACGTTTTATCCAAGAAATGCAACCCTTAACCCCCTAGGAACATCGTCGATATCCCCTATCACCTTCAGTCTAGTTGTCCCTTGTCCTCTTGTTCTAATTATAAAATAATGTATGTTTGATATTGCTTGTATGCTTTAAATTATAAAATGTCCTTAAAATTAATTAATTTTTGTATACAATTATTTTCTTAATATACTGAAAATACAGTGAATTAATTCATCGACTTTCTTTTTTCTTTTTTTACTCGCAGTTTTTCTTTTTTTCTTTCTTTTTTGATGGGTAAGAAATATAAAATAAGCATATATTAGTTTAAAAAAACGTATGAATAAGTACCTTTTTATATATAGGGTTTATGAATTTAAAATATTTGTTTTATGTGGTTTATAAAGCATGTTGTTGTTGTTGTCACCGGAATCAGAAAAGACCCCCAAAAGACCACTGATCCTTAAGAAGTCCAATACAATGAGGGGAGATGAAAAAAGGTCCTCCCTCGAAAGTCCCAAGCAGTCCAAGATGTGATCTGGAGAGACTTTCTGAGTCTTGCACTTGGTGGAAAGAGCAAAAGTGTTCCTGCCTTCACAAAAAGAAAGACTCTTTATGTGGCCACTTCTCAATCTAAAGATTGCAGTGCGAGAGGTTCTGCCATACTTAAGTAGGAGTGAGGATCCTGAATGTTTGCTTTCATACCAGTGTAAATAAAGAATGTTAAAAGATGGACCTCTATATAACGAATTTTCCCTATAACGAACTTTTTTCCGGGATTTAGCGACTTCGTCATATAGAGGCCCGACTGTATATAAAAATATTTTATTACATTATTTATTAAATACACTCTTAAGTAGAACTTTATATTAATGTTTTTCAAATTGTGGGGCGCGCCCCCCTAGAGGTCCGTGATAACCCTACGAGGGGGGCGCGAGCCTATTGAAAAGTCGAAAAACAAAAGATTATTTAAAAAAAGTTATTAATTTACTGAAAGTAAACAAACGAAATACATTCTGACATAGTAAAAAATAAAATACTCATTTACAGTGATATAATACACTTATAAATATATCAGTATCGCGCAATGTATTTTATAATTAATTTAACAATACTAAGTTTTGAGCTATAGTTTAATAATTACCTGTGAACCCATGGACTTGTCATATATAAAATTAAAAACAAAAATCGACACTTATCTCGAAAGTTTGTTCGGTTTATAATTAATCCATTATATGCCGATTAAAAATTAAGCGCTTCCTCCCCCCCCCATGCCACCATTGAACACGTAGGCGAGCGGGTGTGATGCATTGGAGGGGGTGGGGAAGAGAGAGAGAGAGAGAAAAGTAATAAACAAGCAAATCCTCTGATTTATGGATAGTAGTGCATAGAAAATATCGTACTTCGGAAAGACGTATATATACGTCCGGGGCAATTAACACAATGGCTGAGCGAGACAGTTATACACACCGATGGCAGTTACGGGGTTAAAGTCGTATTGTAGCTTTAACGTCAAAGTATAGTATTATTGAATTCAAAACATTGTTATTGTACGGAGGGGGGAGGGAAATGGAAATTATGATTGAATATTGGGTCGCCAATAGTGAAAGTTTGAGAAGCACTGCTTTATATTAATTTTATTATTGCTATACCTCACTATTCTATCAGATTTTTTATCGATTTCATTTATGCATTGCGTTACACTATTTTAACATAATTTAAGTATAGCTTTTATTTTTTCGACGTCCCTCTACTGTGTTATATTTCGAGAATGAAATAATTTCTTTTTTATTCCATCATTTTTGCAGTTTTCTTTTTTTTTCGTACCCACTTGGTAAGCCCAACGTTGCCAATTCGATCCCGGCTGGAGTTGTTTTATTCTCTGGAAGTGAAAATCGTAGGCACACATTTGATATGATTATGTGGCTTGTAAAAGATCCCTGGAGCATTAAATTGGCTCTGGAACTCTCGGCAAAACTAAACCAAAGCAATATTTACCATTCAACACGAGAGCTTGAATTAAAAATTATTTCAAGCGTTCAAAGACTGCCACTAAATGGTGCCACCCTAAAATGGCTCTCACATTAGGAGGACTTGCCGTGTCTGCGAAGGCTTAGTTTCCAATATGCAATCCATAAGAAAAAAATATCTATTCATTTGTTTTCAATCATACCTTAACTTCATTGACTGAAATAAATTACACCACTACTTAAATACTTTTGACAATGAATTGGGGACCATCATTCTAAATTACCGTGAAATCCGGCGTCCCTATAATTTCAAGCCACATTTTTTTAATTTTTAGGCATATTCGCCGTATAACAAGCACCCCTTTTTTTACGAAGAAATCTGAAACGTTTGCATACAATGCTCTTATGTTTTTAAATCATTTATTCGAGGTATTATTCCATACTTTTGAAGTTCGTAAAACATGTCATTTCTTTTAAGTAATCAATTTTTCCTATAAATTTAATCGTCTTCAATGTTTTTTTATGTTCACATCTTTTGTTATTGTTAAGGCTATAGTTTTTGTACTCGGTGTATAACGCGTACTTGTAAATTTAGAACTTATTTTTTGTGCAAAAGAAGCACGTTATATGCTGGATTTTACGGTAGCCATTTCTTGTCGTAAACATAGGTCTGTTACGACGACCTGACCGTTGACCGGCGGAAGTACAAGTAAATATTAATTAAGGGAATATCTATTATTCAAGGAACAAAATATTTCAACAAATAAATTATCCTTGTTATTACAGTATCAAGATTTGTACTTCTTCCATTTCGTGTATCCATTTTATAGGCTGTCCTGGATACCAGTTCCAATCCTCAGTGCATTATTAATTTTTTGGATGCTTAAAGAGCAATTCCATTCGGTAAAAGCATAATTAATAATTAGTTCTAATAAGTAATTAATAAGTTCTAATGCATTGTGTGCTTCTGTAGTCGATATTAATGACGACATTTCGATCCTAAAGGCAGCGGACGAATTCCGTTTTCATCTAATAATGTTCGAAGTTTCGGAGAAATGTTTACAATAAAATTAACTTATAACAAAAATAGTCTGGATGTAATCTTCCGCATTTAATGAGCTCTATTTACTAGTGCTCATTATGTAGCGTAATATAAGCTATTACTCTGAGTTTAATTATTGCTATCATTAGAAAATATAGATCTTTTCTTCAATTGTTCTCATTACATAATTCTTCGAAGATTTCTAAATACTCACTTATTACGCAGCTTTTAGTAACACTGTACAATTAATGCAATGTTATTAATATATACACTGTAACAATTATATTAAATTCAGTCCTTTGAAATGTGTATATTGTACGAAGTTTAAACTTTTACATTACAGTCTTTTCTCAATATGCGTTAAATTTTGTAATGTAATTAAATTTTACATTACTAAACATATTTTAAAATAAACAAGTAATATAAAAAAAATTAAGTCAATTCTTAATTATAGGCCATCAAAGAAAAATATTATTTTTGCTACTTTTTATTAAATAATTACAATTAAAATATGTGACTATCTTCGGATAACTTTTTTTATTTGAAATGGGGATTAAAACCATTAATTCAAGTGCAATTTCCACACAATTAAAAAAAATGGGATAAATTGGAAATTTTGAGTGAAATTTTAATGAAAAATAGCAGTTACGGTAAACCTTGCATTGAAAATTCTAATTAATATATTCCAATAATATTTATGTAGTACATGAATAACATCATTATCTGTGTTTTGAGCTATAAGATTTGAATTAATTTTGAAAGTTTTTGAAAAATGCCATTTTTTATGCAAGAACTCATTTTTTTACAAAAAACTAATGTTACTTTATCACAAAAAAGTGCAAAAAAATACATAAATATATACACAGACATTAGATTATAGTCCAGACTGGAGATACAACTAAATAAAATATTTTCTGAAAATTTCAATTCAGTATCTTAATAATAAATCTTTTTGTAAACTATACCGTGAAGCAAAAAATTGAAAAACATAGTTTCTCAGAAAATGCATTTAAATTAGAGTATAAAAATTTTCCTACTAATTGTACACCTTTTAAGCGCACCATATTTATAAGTCAACATCTCTTTAGCTACATGTTTAGCTAATTCGGAATTCTTTTTAACATTTTGCTGATTTCTGGTGAGTTTTATAGGCTATAACAATTGTCGTTTTTAGTGAAATTTTGATGAATAATTGCCGTTACACAAAGCTCTAATAAATGTATTCAATTAATATTTTTACAGTTCATGAATAACATCTTTATATGTGTTAGGAATTAAAAGGTTTGTAATACTTTTTTTAAAGTTTTTTAAATATGCCAAATTTTACGCAAAAAGCACAATTTTTTTTAAAAAATTAACGATTTTGTTTCACAAAAAAGCAATAAAGTGCATAAACATATACACAGAGACTAGATTTTGATTCATAACACAGATAAAACTAAATCAAACATGTTATAAAAATTTAAATTCAATATCTTTAAAATATTTTTTGCTTGGATCTCCTTACGGTTTACTAATCATGCTATATATAACTTTGCTTTAAAATATCGTAGAAACAAAAATAGAGTGTTTTTTTTTTTGGAATTTTAAATATATGAGCTATAAAATAAAATCATAAAAGAAATTTCTCAAGTTTTCAATAAAGCGGAGAATTTTGGATAGCCAAATACCTTTATGTATATACATAGAACAGAATCGCATTATTAAGTGACAAAATAGAAAGCAATTTTCCTTGCAATTTTACATTTCCCTTTCTATATAGGGTTTTGGACTATTTATTTTGTTTGTTGCTAGTTATTCATGAATTAAATTCATTTATTCTAGTAAAATGTTATTGTAAAAAAGAAATAACGTTTTCGGAAACTTGGCCATCCCTGGTAGGATTCGAATTCACGACCTTTGGATTAAAAGTCCAACGCTCTATCTATTAAGCTAAAGGAACGCTACGAGCGATTTGCGATTTTCCTTTCTATATATGCTGTTGGACTATTACTTTTGTTACTATTTACTAATTTTTTAATTTGATTAATGAAATAGTATTTGAAGAAACCTGTATTAACATTAAGTGTCATCCACTACAAGTTTAAAAAATGTATTTGGATGGATGAATAGAAAGTTTGTATTACCGATTGAAAATTTGTAGAAGATGTATATAAAGAGTGTTTTTTTTTCCAGGTATAGAAGTTTAAGTTGGCATTACTTTCCAAGATGGCGACCGATTTAACAGCTGTCAAGTGATTTATTCTCAGTTTGGTTTGGCAATTCATCATGAATAGACTCACGCCTGAACAACGCTTTCAAATTGTGCAATTTTATTTCGAAAATAATGGTTCTGTGCGGAATACGTATTCCCGATTTTCATAAGCGAATTTTGTTTAGCAATGAAGCGCACTTCTGGTTGAATGGCTACGTCAACAAACAAAACTGCCGCATTTGGAGTGAAGCTAATTCACAAGTGTATGTCGAAACACCGTTACATCCAGAAAAACTGACTGTTTGGTGCGCTTTATGGGCTAGTGGAATCATTGGTTCGTAAATGTTGGAAAAAGTCATCGAAAATTGGGCGTCCAGATTGGATTACATCCGAGCCAGCCGTGGCAGTCATATGCCAGAAATCATATTTAAAATGTAATGCCACAAGATTATCTTTCGAATAAAAAAAATTCATGTCAATCGAATATTACATCGTTGTTTTATTACTTCTATACCTCTAAAAACATCCTTTATATATATATATATATATATAGGGAGAGAGTGAACTATATATATTAGTAGGAACTGAAAAAAGAAGTGTTTATTTCCTAATTTCAATTAAGGAAAAAACGAATCTGAATTTCAACAATTTATGACCTTGTGTTATATTACAAAAATTGAATTTTAAAATGTGTGAGTGATAATATTAAAAATTCTCTCCTCTTAGTTTGTTAACTGTTAAACGCATAAAATTTAAATTAGCATAAAATATTTTAGTTACAAATATGTAAAAAAAATTAGAAATTTTGACGTATATAAAATAGAATTTAGAATATAAGTATCCAAACAGCACATTTTAACTCTCACGTACTTTTTTGTATTCACTTATATGCATAATTGTTTTGAGTTAAATTACCTTTCGTGTATGCTTTCCTAAGTTGAAGATAACTTGTAACGTTTTGAAATCGTTGATTTGTTTTGAAATAGAAATATTATATGTTTTCAAGACAAATAATTTGAAAATAAATTGAGCAGGATTATTTAAAAATAAATCTTTTCTTAAAGTATATTTTGCTCATTTTTTTTACAAATCGAAAATGTTTTTAAAATAAATTAAATCCACTTAAAAAATTATTTAGTTCCTTCAAACCATATTTCTATAAATCTACATATGCATGAGATAATTGCGACTCAAACACTAATTTTCATCACGAAATCTTTGAAACTTTTAAATCTAATTTAATTTAAAATTTTGCACCATGAAAAAATTCTGTAAGCATGTTTCTTTTGTTGAGCAGAGATACCCTAACAATGGGGTTTACGGAAATTCAACCCTGAGGGGAAGGAGTTAAAAGGGACACGAGGCATTATAGATTTAAAAAAATTATATTTTTAATTATTAGACACCCTTATAGATTTAAAATTCTGTAAACATGTTTCTTTATTTGAGTATAGATTTTTAAGAGCGAATTTTAAGGAAGTTCGCAAATAAAGGTGTAGTGTTAGGCTCACTTCACACCAAACGAATCCGAGTCATTCGCAATCAATCCTATCTGATCGACCAGTATTCGGCTTCGTAATTTCCCACTCAAATAAACCTATGACCAGTTCTTGCATTCACACCAAACGAATCCGGCTCTATCCGTCATGAACCTCGTCCCCGCGTGATTCAGCAAGTTAGATTTTCTTTAGACATTCATCAGTAGCCGCGAGCAATGGATATTGCAATTTCTTAAAGAAAAAGCGAATTCAAACAAACAGAGCGTTGATTTTTATCGTGTTTTGTTATTAGTGATTATATCATATAAAGTTTCTATTTAAGAAACTGATTTCAGATGTGCTGAAGATAATGACTTTTTATTTAGAGTTAACATGGTTTTGTTCTTATGCCAATAGATGAAGCTTATATTTTTGGTATTCATAGTATTGTTTTTTTTCCTCAATATCTACTACTAGATCCCATTCTCTCTATATTTATATATTTATCTTGTTGGAATTTTCAATCGTTAATAAAATAATTCCTATTCATTCAATCAAGTTAAAATAATTTTTTTAAACTTGTAGTGGATGACACTTGATATTAATATAGTTTTTTCAAATATTAATTCTTTATTTAAATTTTATTTTTTAATTTATATTTATTCTACGTTATTTCCCTTGTTGTTACAATTAGCTACAACAGATGGTGCCAGTGCGTTTTTTCTAACAAGGTAGGAATAATGTTAAATTTTTTTTATATATTACTTGTTTTGTGTAAACTAAATCTATCTCTTGTCACCGAGTGAGCAGGTTGTATTTTATCCTTGCTAATGTTGCGTAAATAATAAATTTAATTTTACATGTATTATTTTATTCAATTTTAGAAATTTGAAAACTTTATTCTTTACATAATAATAATTTGAAACAAAAAGTGTTTTTTTGTGGTGGTGGTGTGGGGGGTGTAATACTCTGAGGGATGCTCGAAGTAGCTGCAGAGATCAATTTGATAAGAATTTAATTTGGGGAGAGAAAAAATTAAATCTTTATAAAAATGCTAAAATAAAACAAAACACCGATAATCTCGGTATATAATTTTAATTTTTTAAAAAAAATATTCTATTTTATTACTATATAGATCACAAATTTTAATGTGAATGACATAAAATTTTTTAAAATTCATTAATGTCTTAGAAAACCGAGTAAAATCATTTTAAAATTTATTATTTATTTGGTGTAAAGGTAGCCACATGTGAGCATATATTTAAAAAAAAACCTTTTATTAATTATTATACCCGCAGACTTAAAATTTGGCAAATACTTCTGTTTGGTTGAGTAGGTATCTGTTAAAATGGGTTTTTTGGAAATGAGCTCTAGAGAAGTGTTTGTGGAACGCAAAGGAAACTGTAATTCTGGTTTATTTTAAGCCCTTTCTTTTTTTAAATTAAGAGCTGAGGGATATAATAATATTTTTCAATGTAGCTGAAAGCTAGATGCTAAGTCATTGATACCGAACACATATCATTATTATGTAGTTATTCAACAACATGAAGTATCCATTGAAGTAGGTGGGCGACGGCTAGTATTTATTAAAAAGAACATATGGAAATATTTACCTAAAATAAATAAAAATATCATTCCGAAACTTTTATTTGAAAGATATTCAGGGTCTCTGGACTTAAAGTATCCAAAAGTAATGGCTTATTATTGGGAAAAACACAACAAAATGTAATAAACTGTTCATCCATGGATTGGAAAACTCTCCGAGATTTTTTAAGTTTAATCCGATCGGCCGCACGTGCTTGTATTATTCGGCAATCGCAGACGATAAACTTTTTACACTGACTTCATCGGTAAAGATGTGGACGCTGCAGTAAAAGTGTGTACTTTCGTAAACGGAATTTAAATCAGTCACGTGTATACTGCGATGTGTTCAAACAGAATGGAATGTCGACCCTCCGTCATCAAATTCTATCCACCAATGGTAAAGAACTTTAAAGGAGACGGGGACTTTGGAATCTCAAATTGGCATGTATTCTTAAGTTTTCGTGGTAGAAGACACTGTTGACCGTATGCTTGATTAATTTTGTAGGAGTTCTGATAAGTGTGTATTAGGCAAGCCAGTAATGACATGCATTTCATTCTGTTCGAACACGTCGCTGTACACGCACCTTAACCAAAGTATGCATTGCATCTTTTATTGTGGCATCCACATTTTTACTAATGACGTTTTTCACTAAAAGGTTATCGTCTGTCATTGTCGAATAATGCGTGCACGTGTGGCCGATCGGACTATACCCAAAAATTCTCGGAGAGTTTTCCAATCCGTGGATGAAAAGTTTATTACATTCTGATGGGTAATTCCGAATAATAAGCCATAACCTTTGGATAATTTAAGCCCAGACACCCTTTAAAAAACATATGAAAATATTTATTTAAAATAGGTAAAAATATCATTCTGAAACTTCTATTTGAAAAACATTATATATTAACAAATAACACTCATAAAACATATAAATACAGATTTTAACCCAAATTATATATATTAGGAAACCTTAAGAACGTATTCAAGACATTTAACAAGAAAAACGAATAATTTAATGAAACAAAATTGGTTTAGCAACACTTGTGTTTTTGAATTGCACATGTTTTAAATCCATTATATCTGCATTTTAAATTACGAAACAAAACACAGAAAAATTATTTTGTATTCTTCATATTTGTTTTGAATTTTGTTTCAACCAAATGCTTCGAGAATTATTTTTCAGATGTACATTTTAAATATAAGTATATACTTTAATCGGATTCACTAGATAAATGAGAAATGTCATTTCGATTGGACGGAAAATATTATTATTCAAGGAAATATTGTTCTCTCGATTCTCTGATGGGAAAATGTTATTTTATGCATGAAAGGCTGTCACAGCATTTTAATTTTTTCGAGTAATGCGTTTTGATTAGAAATATTTCGCTGTCTCGTGTCAAAAAGGATTTATTGTAAATGTAAAGTATAGTGAATTCCTTATACTGAAAGTTTACAATTCTCTTTTATAAATGATGCTACACAAAAACGTGTCTCTTGTAGTAAATATTACTTTAAGTCAATATTATTTTGATACATTTTGCCTTTTCACATGAGACATTTAAATTTGACTGTCACTAATAAGAATATACATATTCTCAATATATGTTTTTGTTTTGGGATTTATTAGTTATCCATTTTGATTTTATTATATATAGTACATACAGCCTCTTAAAATCAGGTTCGGTGAATAGCTCTGTAATATTAAAGTTGATGAAAATATTAACGAAAGTTACCTTACTGTCCTTCGAAATAGTCACCTCCCGTAACTATGCACCACTGAGATCTGCTGTGCATGTCTTGGAAACTTTGCAATTGGTCTTTTTTTAGGATACATTTTAAAAGCCTCGTCACGTTTCGCTGGATGTTAGGAATGTTAAATACTTTTCCTTTCAAAGCAAGTTTGAATCGTGGGAATAGGAAGAAGACTAGAGGATTGAGATCTGGCGAATATGGTGGATGCTCAATTTGCAGCATTCCGTCTTTTCTCCCCAGGAGCTGTTCGACTGTCCTTTTTTCGTTAAATTTTCTGTTTTCAGTTAAGAACCAACGCACTAAACAATCTCTTTGTAAAACAAGTCTTACACAGAACACAAATAACGCTCAGCTGAACAATGTTGGTGGCAGATGGTCAGCATCTGCCGCTGCACATGTACAGCATTTTGTTTCGCTAGTGTTGCCAGATCGGCCGTTTTAACTACATTCACCGAACTTTGTTGTCAGACGTTGTATTTGTATGTACGTATTAATTCACCATTTAAATTTTTCTCCAGGGATTAGATTTAATTTATAATGGGCTTGAGCTCGCCAAGACTTTGTGTGATATAGTTAATTTTTTTAGTTTACCACCTATGAAGAGAATTTTCCTGTTAAACACAACTTTCTGAAAATTGCTGTGTCCATACTTTTCAAAATAAAATTATTCTATATTGGATCATCCAATTATTTTGATCAATTACATATATCATAATGGAAATCATATGCTTCTACCAGTTACGGTTGAGGAAGTTATAAAAGCGGAAAACTCCGGGACGAATGAAGAACGCTTTTGTGTATTGTCCAATAGCGCATATGTATTTGTTTTGCTGTGTCGTCGCAATAAATAGAAATTATATATTTATTGTGTCTAAATATATTATAATTTTTATAGTTCTTAGTAAAAATCGCTTTCTTTTTGTTAACTGTTTAAACATAAAAAAAAAAAAAGAAAAATGTTTTTAGTTTATTTATTTTTGTTTTGCTCTTTAACAATCACACCACAAAAAACTCACATAAAACGATTTTTTTTCTTTCATTCACAAAAATTAAATTTTCAATCTAACACAAATCTAATTATTTTTAAATTTATGTTTCTAAAATACATCTTATTCCTGTATGGAAAATTTCAAAATAAAAATATTTGTATTTAATTAAGAAAAAAATCAAAAACACTTTTTGAAATTAGTTAATAAAAAATATTCAAAAACAATATTTGTAATTAATAAATAGATATAATCTCGAAAACAAAATTTGGCATTTATACAACAAGAAAAATAAAATAACAGCATTTCTTCTTAAAAAATATTTCGAATGTAGAATCAGGAACATAAATAAATTTCTATACCACAAAACTGGAAAGGAAGTTGGGAGTTTTATCTATTTCGATAAAAAAAGGCGAAGTCTCATCTATTATTTTAAAAGAAAACGATATTTCTCTCTATTACATTTAGAATAAAAAAAACAATTCTTTTTACAGCCATGGCCAAAAGGGAGAAGAATTTTACTACATAATTGATACGTAAGACTCAACTCTCTTATAAAACGAAATGAAAAACATCTATCACAGCAGTTTTATAGAGCTATTTTCTTGGCGACAGTCAAAACTGAAAATGGAATAGCCAACACTTTTTCATCTCGATTGCAGGCTTTGTTCCCACTCATCACAAAGTAGCCATTTTGGCAACACTGTTCCAAAAAAGAACGATATTATAGCATTCCATTCCGTCCTATACTTCTAAAATCGTCAGATGGTAGGGATTTTCTTTTTACAAGCCAATAACCATCTCTTCTTCTTGCTCGTGGAATATTTTTCTCGCTCTTATTGGTGCTATTTTCTTCGGATAGCAAAGAAAAAAAAATGGCGACTGTTAGAAAGCGCGTGCAGGTGCGAAAACTTGATTTATGATT
Source organism: Trichonephila clavipes (assembly GCA_019973935.1). Classification (NCBI taxonomy): domain Eukaryota; kingdom Metazoa; phylum Arthropoda; class Arachnida; order Araneae; family Nephilidae; genus Trichonephila; species Trichonephila clavipes. The sequence goes on from BMAU01004657.1 coordinate 515,893, forward strand.
TTGATGCATGGATATACATAGAAGTGCTTTAGTAAGTGATTTATGGTATGATGTGACAAAAGGTTTTGAAGTAAGAGTTTCTTCTCGGAAAGGCAGCTTCCAGTGAAAGTTTGTAGGTCAAATATGTTGATAAATTGAAAGAATCTGTCTTCGTTTACGTTGCGGTTTGTATTGCTTTTCTTTTACCCTGCACTGGAAAATATTAAGCAAATATAAGAAACAAAAAAGTTTTTCTAAAAATAAACGAAAAAATTTTAATTGAGTGTGAAAAATTTGCGGGGCGATGTGAGTGCGCGGGGAACTGGTGTCCGTCTTACGTTTTGTTAAGAGTGTCAGGACATGCTCGAAAGAGTAAAATGCCCAAATTAAGAATGTTTATGGGACAGATATCTCTAAAAATTTCCAATAGAGTTAAGATTTTTTTGTGATCTTAATAAAGGTACTTTAATCACATTCTGTGTAGAAATACATAAATATTTTTTTATACAAAAAAACAATTTTTTACTGTTTAATTTAAGTTGGACATAATTTTTGAGATCTCATAATGCAAGGACAGCGAATCTTTATGGATCAACGTGCCATTTTTTCTAAAGTAGTGTTTAATGAGGCATACACGTGCCGTCAAATAAATTTGACTTGTGATTATTTGGAAAATAATGAAACTATATATAAGTTCTACTCTTTCTGAAAACTCTTTATTTACTACGAAAAAATACCTTTAGCACTTTACAGTTGCAAATGTTTTACTTATACGTGTTATTCAAATTAAAGCAACACTGGTGTGACCTCTGTTGTTGCAGATTGGATAACAAATAACTTATAATAAGATTGCAGGATGTATATTTTAGTAGAATGCATGCTTAATTAGAATCATCTGCTAAATGATTTCTAACCAATTAATTATTTTTGCTGAGATTCAATTTTTTGATAAGAGGATTTCTAATTCGTTTTAAACAGCCGCTTCACCTACGATGCTCTGCATACTTTTGTTCCAGAGCATAAAACACGCATCGCTGTGTCGTTATTACTAAAAATGCCATATTTCTAGATTCCCCAAGTTTGAAATTCTCTATTACACTTACTATCTTACGCTTTTTGTTCTTTTTCTAGACTTGCCATGTTAAAAAAATAAACCGTTAAGAATCGTAAATATAACACAAATAAACTTTAAAATACAGTTGTGGCAACGAAATTGACTATGCTGCGCGCAGACAAATTTTGCATCTTAAGCAATTGTAGCCCATGACGTGACTGAGGCAGGGCAATGACAAACGAGTTTGCCCCCGCCACCATGCTACCGATCACTCGAGTTTGTTCGTAATTCTTCATAGTGAACTTTGTTATTTTGAAATAAAATGCAAACCATGTTGATCACTGACGTGCCCAAAATATTGTGTCGCGTACCATTGATGGCACGCGTGCCACTGACTCGCCATCTGTGGGAAAAGATTAAGAAATTAAGAAAAGTTTAAGATTAAGAAAAGTGTTCACTACTTTTTTAATACTAAAATTGAAAAATCGATTTTTTGGATGTGTACATGACTTCCTGGTTCTCTTAGAAGAAGTATTATTTTTTTTTATTTTCTTCATAATAGGGGGATTTTAGATACAATGTGTGTCTTACTTCGTGTTTTGAATATTCTCTGTCTTTTGAGCAAAGCGATTTAGGCAACAATTTTGCAGTTTTTTAGTAAAATATTTAGTTCATCTAAGAAAGTGAGCCAAATATTTTATGAAATGAATGGCTAATCTTAGAACGAATTTATTACAGATGATATATTTTCTCCGCCAGGGCAGTTTATAACAAATCTGAGATTATTTCTGTATCTCACGAACAATTTTACTTTTCTATTATATGCTTATAGTTTTGAAACATTTTAACAATTAAATATTACATTCAATTTTCGTTAATATTTAAAATATTTTACATTATATTTACCAAGCTTCAGCAATAAAATCATGTTTCTTAGAGGTGATTTTCTAAAAAGGAATGGAAAATTATTTATTGATATAATACATACTCTTATTCTATTTTCTGCAAATAAAAGCAAAAAGGGAAATTCATTAAACACAGAATGGAAAATGTTCATTAATACACTTTTCCAAAATTCTGGTTCTGCGCGTATATAGTTGAAAACCATATTTAAATGAAGTTTAACTAAATCAAGTAGATGAACATATTTACACATATGGTTAAGTTTTTCAGATTAATTATATATTATTTTTAGTCCTTAATATTATTTATATAATTTTCCTTTATTTCTTTGTTATCTTTTGAAAAATAAATAAGGTATTGTATTGATATTTTTTAACAAATTTCGGCCAATACTTAAAAAATCCCTTTAAAATCTGTACCCATGGTACCCGAATAATCATGGTCGCGGAGGACAGCATTATTTCTCTGGAATCGTGAATTGATGTCATAGTACCAATAAGAACTCGCTGTGTAGATAAGTGACATTTAAAAAACTCTAAATCTGTTGAAGCTCAAAGTCTTCATGGTCTCACTTTACATTCTTATCCAAGAAAACTACTATAATCCAAGAAATTTCGAGTTACAGACTGACCCCCCCCCTCCAAGAACATAATTTTTTGATACACATAAAGAAACTGCAAATACAAAATAGTCCTTTATTTGGGACTGCACGCCTGTCGTTGGCCTTGAGCACCATACAGGTGACAGTACGATTTAGCTCGGCGAAATTCCCCGAAGGGACGATAGATGGAGACACCACCTATCTCAACCTCCGCAATTTCTGCATGGAACTGCAGGGGAGGCTCTCGTGACTCAGCCGGCAAGGCTTCGGACCCACTGATTTAACAAGCACGTAATCCGTGTGTACTCGGAGGGTATTTGATAACATCGGGCATCGAACCCAGGCGTTCCGGTCTGGAGTCCGATGCTCTAACCACTAGGCTAACCACGGCCCATGAACTGTAAAGGGGGAATAAAGAAACGAAGGAAAAAATCGCAAAAAAGGTCCAAGATATTAAATTATTTAAAGATCCATATTTTTTCGCCTTCTAATAGGAGCAACGGAGTGCGTAGGACAAGGGTGTCAAACTCAAAGACTAACTTGGGCCGAACAAACAAGATTTAACTGTAAGTAAGCTGCAATAATAATAATAATATTCATAGAAACGTAATTTTATGTCGAATAATAAATTAAAGTAAACATAAATAAAATAACAAAAAAAAAATTAATGTTTACGTCCTGGCACTTGGCATCTCTTCTCTGCTGTTAGTTTTATTATTTCGGGAGAAATTCTGATATTTTACTATGTATTATTATGTGCCGATATACTGGTGAGGCCGTAAAATTGTTCGTTGTCGGCCGCGAGTTTGACACCCCTGGCGTAGAATCTCACTGATGGAAAGCAGGAGCAGCGACGAAGAACCCGAACAAACACGAAAGACGCGCCAATGAATTAGCAGTGGCAGGAGAAAAATTGGGGACAAAAGAGAACGTGCCACCGCATGTCAGTGCGGTGTGGAAGTTTTGAAAGTGGGGTACCAGATCACAGGTGTCGAACTTGTCACATGACCGAGATTCAAAATTGCGAAAAAGTCGTCATTTGGCTTCAAAGTGAGGTCTTCATAACTAACCAAACAAAAGCACCTTTTTCTCCGCCTCGAGAGAACACTACAACGAGACCCGTTTTACAGATTCATTTCTGCACCAGCTTTGTGTTTATGAAGGAATTCTTTGTAAACTCTCTTATTCAAACAAGGAGCGCCTCTTTTGGCCAATACCTCATGCTCATAACTTCCACAACATGAAATCTTGAAAACCAGTTCGATCTTAGGCTACCTTATTACACAATTTAAAATAATTAAATTTCAAACTTGTCATGCCCTCATCTCACAATTTAGCCAATTAATATCAGGGAGGGAGTGATTATCAACTTCGTCTATTGACAACAGACCTCATAATTTTGAAACGAAGTCAAGCAACAAGGATGATACTTGAATCGTCACCCTTTTTCCAAATGAATACACCTCGCCATTGGGAGGACATAGTCTCGACAGATTTAATGTATATCAGCCTCTTCTTTGGTGAAACTTAAGGTGGCTTAGAGGTAGCGTGCCCGCCTCCATCGCCCAAGTTTGCGGGTTTGATCCCAAATGGAGTTGATAGATTTTTTGGATGCTAATAGTATAGGCACTCATGTCATATGATTACGTGACATGTAAAAGATCTATTGAGTGTCAATTTGATACTCTCGGTTCAATTAAATACCGGTAATATTTAGCACCCGACGAGAGCTTGATTCGAATAAATTCAACAGTCAAAATTTGGGAAGCGGAAACCAACACTAGATGGTATCATCAATAAAAGGGTTTTGTCTCTCAGGGACTTGCCGTGTCGACAAAGGCTTAACTGCCGAAATGCAGCCCATTTAAAAAATTTATAATTTAATTAAAAGTGGGATCAAATTCATGGTACGCTGGCTGTGAGTTCATGCCCATGTCCTCTAGGTTGCCACAAAAAGCTAATTAAACGCAAGAGCTATTTTTTGGGTTTGTAATAAATTGGAAAACATATATACTATTAGTTTTATTTCATGTATATTTGTACATTTCAGCTCAGCTTGGATTTAAGACCGGTTCAGTAAATAACGAACATTTTTTAGAAGAATACATTCGATTACTTAATTGAAAAAAAGTTTTTAACTAATTAAAGACAATTTTGTATACAAAGTATTTCTTAAACTGAGCTAAAATGTGAACAAGATTTTTATCTTTAATTAAACGTTAACAATTATGATTATGAAAACAAACACTCGCTTTTGAAAAATAATCATTTTACTGCCCTTTTCTACCAAGAAGGCTTAAAAAATAAAATATTACACAAAGTCATAATTAATCTCAACATAATTGCAATCTGTCATTAAATGTTGAGTTTCTATTGAGAAAACAATTAAATCTTTCGAGATTAATTAAAATGCATTGAGCAAGAAAATTATTTTTTATGGTTACCTTCTGTCAGTAAAGATTAAATGCATATTTTATTACGGTATTATTTTAATTGCTTCAAACACATTATTACTCTATATGTATTAAATATAATTAATGAAGTTATACATGGAAAAAAATAACTTTTTAGAACTTCATATTGCTATGTTATGTCTAATTTAGTTTTTAATTGCTTCGTAAATAATTGACTCTCTAATTGCTCGTAACAATCATTGTGAATTATTTTAAATGAAATGTAACTTCAGAAGAAGAATGGCAACATTTTTCTTCAAAAGAACTGAAGTGAAGTACTGATTTCTTAGCTTTTAAGTCCAAAATGAATTGCTTCATCTTATAGACAAAGAAAAGATAGTGTTAAGCTAAGTGTTCCACATTTTGCTTTTACTTCTAACCGAGCACCATTACGTAATCTTTAAAATCTCATCATCATTAAAGATGATGAGGATGATAAAAATCTCTAATAAATCAGGCCCAATCGCAGGTGGCTAAGAATCAAAAGAAAAGCCTGCGTAATTTCTCTACATACAAAAAATACTCACTTCGGTATATACGGGGCAATAAATTACATTGGTTAGGGCCATAATCGTTACACTTTTTTTTCTCCTAAAATCCTCAGCATAATGGAAACCTTGTAACCTTCTAGAAAAATATAATAAACCTGTTAAAAGTTTCTTAAAAATTTATTATCCGAAACCGTTATAGCTTACAAATAATATAGTGAACTATAACCATCTATCAATTATAGTCTTTTTTTTTCGTTAAGCAATTTTGCTATATTGCTCATCGCAAAACAGATGCTCTTTTAAAATTATTATTTTTTAATTCTTACTTTCTTTGCTTTTTAATCTAAGTCAAATAGATTCGAGTATTATCTGCTCATGTACTGAATAAATCAAAGTTTCATGATAATACGAATTCATATAAATCATTTTCTTCATGGAGAGAATTAGTTCGGTGTAAAGTTAGTTATAAGATCATTGATTTTTCCCCATGTTATGTACGATTTAATGTATAACAATTACCGTAAATTCCGGCGTGTAACGCGCTCTTTTATCACACACAAAAAAAAATCGAAATTTACGGGTGCGTGTTATACGTCGGGTATGACACGCACCCGTAAATTTACTCAAAATAAATGGCATTCCTTATGGACTTTTTAAAGGGTTTTAGTTCTAGAAAGATGCTATTTTTTTTCAAAATCCTGCAATAGAGAACCTCGAATAATTCACCTTAAAGGATACATTTCAGATTCCTACGTAAAAAAGGAGGTGCGCGTTATATGACGAATATACTTAAAAATTAAAAAAATACAACTTGAATATCTACGTGCGCGTTATAAGCCAGTGTGTGCTACACGCCGGATTTTACTGTAAATTTACAAAGAAATCGCATTTACAGTTAGATTATATACACATTGTGGATCGAGGTTGTATGGAAGAAAAAAAAACTTATTATTAATCGGGACCTACCTGTGCGGAAAAGATGACCAATGATAAAGATATTAGAAAAAATATTTCAAAATAAAATTTGAAAACTTAATGTTAGCATAATGTGCGAACTTTCGAAGAAAGGTAAATAAGACTTAAATTGGGTTAGGTCAGGAGTTGTTAAACTGTGGTCCGCAGACCCCAGGGGGTCCGCGGAGTCTTTCATGTACCGTATAGATTCCCCCTTTTACAAACTCTGAAAGGCCTCGTGGAAAAATTGAAAGATATGCCATTCTAGACTAGATCACAAAATAGTTCCCAGTGAAGATACTCTACTATAACTTGTATTTTGATCAAGAGGACTAGTCAGAGAGCGATGTTAAAAATCTTGGGAATCCACGTTGTTACCTTGAAAAAGGAGGCAGTGGCAATCAAAAGTTTAAGAACCACAGGATTAGGTGATTCTAGATTCAAAATGAAATGGTTATTTATGTCACACAAAAACTAATTTTCATCTCTTTTCAATGTGACATCGTGGATCCCCAAGATTTTTAACATCCCTCTCCGACTAGTACTCTTGAACAAAATACAAGTTGTAGAGTATCTTCACTGGGAACTATTCAATGATCTAGTCTAGTTCACCCCGTCGAATCAGTTCAATGTAAGATTTTATTTTACTGTCTTCCACTTTATCGAACTGTGTAATTTCGAACAATAGGATATATAGGTAATTTAAATTTCAGATTAAATGAACTACTAATTCTAACTTAATGTTTTTTTCTTGTAACCATTCAGAAGGTATTTTCTCATCGAAATAAGTTTTTCATTAGCAAATATTACTTTGACTTTTTCCATAAAATCTTACATACTTAAATTTTATTCCGCTTGTGGCAGTACTTAAAATAAAAAGAATATTCTTTTCAAAAATTATTTTCCCCTTCATCTGCATACGAAACTATTTCTTTACGTCATAAATTGATTTCGAAGCTTAAAGGAAAAGAAGTAATCAATCCACCCTAAGACGCATCTTATTCGTTAAATGCGTTTTCATTTGTAAAAAAAATTACTTTCAAATGCTTAGAAATATATTCCCGTTCAATTAGCCAAAATTAGTAACTTTATACTTTATTTCTTAAAGTTAATAGATTCTTAAAATATAAAAGAATTTTTCTAAACTTGTAACGAATGGTAATAGAGCAGGTACGGCCCTTTCCTGGCCGTATGGACAAGTAACCAGTCTGACTGCCACCACGGTGTAGAAAGGACATGACAATGTTCGGCCGCGCCAACCCCTTATTATTTGTATAAAGATTAACTGGTTTTTATGTATTTGTAACTGTGCTCAATTAGAATGTACAACCAATTAAAATTATTTGAGCTAGCTGCCGGTGTTATTTTTGAGTAAAGGTTATAAAATGGCGCCCAGCGAGAGGCCGAATATAATCAGACTAGCAGTCCTATTAAAATTAACTAACAAAATTATCTTCAATATTCTGAACAGCTAGTTCATAAAGAATTTCTAAAAGTATTTTCTGAAGTTGCAGTTATGCTTCTCATTTTATTTAGGTAAGGGAATGACCTTTGAGAATTTTTGTAGATAATACTTTATAAGCCAAGCATGCTATCATAACAAGTCTACACATAATTAAATAAAAAAAAAAGTAAAGTAAACCAAAGTGTAGGATTTTTCTATAATACGAGGGTGAGTCGGAAAATAAGTTTCCCCAGTCGACTGTGGTCAGAGTTGTGAATGAGAGTCAAAACATAGAATGAGACAGTAAAGATAAGACATGACTTTATTTGTCTACATAAGTACCAAGTACATTGAGATATTTGTCATACTGCTAGATAAGCTTCAAAAAGCCCTCCAGGAAGAACTCAGGGGTTTGCAAATGGAAGAAGTGTTTGACGGCTTGTTTGATTTCAGGGTTGTTTCCAATGCGAATTCCGGCGAGATTCTTCAAAGACAGAAAAAAAATGAAAGTCTGTTGGTGCGAGATCAGGACAGTATAGTGGAAGGTGTAGGCACTCCCAACCAAGAGTTGGGATAGGGTTTTGCATTGCGGTCGCCAAGTGTGGTCTCGTACCACACTTGGCGACCACAAACACCTGATACTTGGCACTTATGCAGAAGAAAAAGTTATGCCTCACCTGTAATGTCTCATGCTGTGTTTTGACTTTCATACACAACTCTGACCACAGTCGAAAGGCGAAACTTATTTTCCGCCTTACACTCATATTGTACTATGAAATGATTACATTAAGGTATCCGACTACGTACCGGGATTTTGCAAAAGCGTATAAATGGATAATATTTATGATATTTAGTGTCAACTTAGATTAGAAAATGTACATAAAATTCTTTTAAGAATAGTATTACAATAAAAAAATTATTTAAGTTCAATATTTTGACAGAAAATGAACATAGAATGACCCATTTTCAAAATATTTTCCTTTTGTGAAAAATGCTTCTATTGTAATAATATTTTGCCTGTACATAGCTCAGACCTCTGCACAGAGGCTCAACTAGAATTTTTGGAATAAATAACTTAGAAGAGGGTTTATCCGCGTTTTACGACAACAGAGGGGAGAAATTTTAAGAAAAAAAATGCCCATAATTATTTTAAATGGTTGTAACTCTGAAAATAATGTGATTTTTTCAAAAATTAGTTGTTGAGCCTCTGTACAGAGGTCTGAGCTATGTACAGGCAAAATATTTTTACAATAGAAGCATTTTTCACAAAAGCAGGACATTTTGAAAAAAGATTATTCTAAGTTATTTTTAGCTGAAATATTGTATTTAAATAATTGTTTTTTGTTCAAAATGTCCTTAAAACAATTTTATACATGTATTCTAATCTAAGTGACACTAAATATATCATGGAAATTATCCATTTATGCGCCTTCTTAAATATGCCATAAATGCGCATTCTTATGCGGATACTTTAAATTTAACTGAAATGGGAAAACTGACTTCAGACCTGGTTTGAAACAGAAGAAAAGTATGAGCATAGTTATACATAGTTATAAAACTCAATAAAATTGCTTTCGAGCAAAAAAATTTTAAACTTTCGTTTGAGTGTAAGCCCTTTTATATCCCTTCAAAAAATAATAAATAACAGGTTTCTCTTTATTTAGAATAAAAAGACTTAGTAGAAACAATATATACATTAAGAAAGAAGTTGTTAAAAAATTACTTGGTCTGCTCTAATTTGAGCCCATATAAGCCAAAGTACTCTTCTCAAAATCTTTATTAACTTCTAAATGTGTTAGTTGTTCAACAAATAACAATAACCAAGGGAAAAAGGGAATTTTTTTAAAAAAAAAAAACTTCTTTCTTTTCCTCTTCAAAGTTTTAACGTTAAAGACTTTCAACGAATGCAATGTCACATTTATCTTGATATAAGTGCATCCCCCTTTCCTTCCCTCAGCCCTCCGAACGTTCTCAGGTAATCTTTTTTTGGAACATTGGGAAAAATCGGAGTTGTTCTAGACCTTCTTCTCCCTGCACCCCTTCCCTAAAACTACTTAAAGCATTAGTCAATAAAAGACTGATTCACGTGACCAAATGACGTCATTTATCAAAATGGAGAGAGCCCGTTATCGCGATGACGTGGAGCACGGTTCGGCCAATCAAATATCTTTCTTTTCCTTTTTTCGAATTCTCTGGAGAAAAGGTAATCACAAAGATTTGGAAGAATGATAAAAGCCTGGGAAATACATTCTTAAATGGAAGATTGAGATTTTTTTTCGTCATCGGGTCGTTTATTTTTTTCCCTCGTGTGTGCGCGCGATTGTTTCACGAAAATGAATTATTAGGGGAAAAATAGGGAATAATTTCAATCGAAGCCCTCTGCATGTCGAAAAGTAATTGATGAGGAGGTAATGAATGTAATTACTATGAGATTATGTTAATGGAAACACGTTTCGCTGTAGAAAAAGTAAATGGTATGATTTGATGTTTGATACCAACATCAAAAATTGCGTCATTTATTTGAGAATAAAACAGTATTTGAAATTAATCAACTGAAATTTTATATCGAACTGTCTTGTTGAAAGAATGATATTGATGACTCCTTTTTAACAATAAAAAGAAAAATTATGGTAATAAAAATGGTGCACTGAAAAAGTAAAGGATAAAGAGACTAGTATTGATCTTATGTGAGCATAAAGAACATATTCATGGTTAAATACAAGCATTCCATTTACAATTGAATTACTATATTACATACAGTTCATCTACAATAATTTTAATTTCGATAACTTTTAATATTCATGAAAATGAATATTTGCTAGAAAATTTGTATGGTGAATTGAATAAAATTTGGAGAAGTTTAGTTCTCTTCAGTTGTGTTAAGAATAATTTTCACTGCAGAATTATAAAAATTATTTAAGAATATTCACATTATATATATATATATATATATATATATATATATATATATATATATATATATATATATATATATATTGAAGCTTTCTAACATATAATTTTATTTTATTTTAATATTTTATCAATTTTATTTTTCAATTTACAAGCAAAATTTGCAATTCGTAATTGTTGTGCTCTTGTGATCTTAAAGATACAATTTTATTTAGATATGTAATTTTTTGGTTTGTAGACTAGTTTTTTTTTCTTTAGTATTTTTACTGGGCGTTTGGCATCGATAATTTAGTTTTAGTATTTGTATTCTTATTCTAAAGTTATGCATATTCTTCCTCTTCCTTTCTGTTCAGTGTCATAGGCTAATTTAGGAAAGGTTAACTGATTTTTAGACTTTATTTCGATTTAAAATCTTAGTCCCTAAGGCTTTTTTATTATACCAGCTATCTTAGTTTTGACTTGTATCTTCTGTTATGTTTCTATATAGTTTTTTGATCTACACTTAAGAACCAAGGCATTATGAACAGATTATTCCTGCTAGTTTACACCATCTTCTTATACTCTTAAATGTTGGTGCATTTATGTTCTCCGAATGTGTGTTATGTGTGTTGGAATTTCTCCGAAATTCACGCTGAACCGTGATTACTGACAGACTTTTTGCAAATGACAGCACACAAAATGCCTTTCCCCATTGCGACGCCATTTCTACCTCTGTTCACAATTGCAAAATTTCTGCAGTCTATTTGACAAAAAAAATGTTACAAATTCAAAATTTCATATTTTATTTCTATAATGAAATATTAATGATCATCTTAGGTTTATTCATCTGGTAATTATTAAATTTTGTAATCGGGTCATTCATTTCTGATGACCATGTATTACTTCTAAAGAAGTATAATTACCTTTAAAAGAAATGCCCTTTTCTTCAAATTTATTGCTTTTTTAGCTGAAATAATTTATAAATTTCATAATATTTTCTTATTTGTTTTTAAGCCTAATAAATCTTTAGGTAATGCAGTTGTGATACAAGTAGCATTCATAATCTTTCTTTACATATTTTATCCGTAAAATAATGGACCCTCATGTCTGAAATTTATGTACTCGATATATGAAAAATACTTTGAAATTTATTGAAAAAGAGATACTTTTCTTTGCATGAGACGCACTACATATGAAGGAATTTGTACGCTTGGCATATCTCTGATAAAGAGCAATTCATATTTTTGAGCCCGTGCGAGAAAAAATAAAGTTTACTACATTGGAAAATTACATCCTTTCAACACAATTTAGGTTTTTAGCGTATCGTATCATTCATCTCGAAGAAAGCATTCATTGCACATTGAACCAAATAATCTCGGTCACTTACGCAGAAAGAAGGTGTGACACACACACACACAAAACGGGACTAAGTGTGTGGCTTGAAAAAGAGAGGAGTTGCAACAACTGTTTTGGTTACGTTATCATCTCATGTAACCAATTGTCCTCTACCCATGTGGACAATTTCGCCCTAATCGATAACGCTAGTTGTGAGCACTGCGTCAATGATAGAACACGTGCAACTGAATTCTGCCGGGAAAATGTCGAGAATCAACATCAAATTTCTTTTAAACATTGAGAAATCAGCCACGAAAACATTTCAAATAGTAACCGAGGTTTATGGAGGTGAAACTTTAGCTAGTGCACATGCGTTTGAAAAGTGTATGAGGTTTTCAGGGGGAGGGTCAGTGTGGAAGGTGATGAACCTAAGGTCAGCAATTACAGACCAAAACATTGCCAAAAATCATGAAATGAGTCAGAGGTCAAACTGTTAATCAACACTATTACATAGAAGTACAAAACAGACTTTGTGAAAAAATTGGGGAAACAAGTGGCCAGAATTGAGGAGTGATGGATGACTGCTGCACCCAGACAATGGACCCACTCACACGGCCTCTATCTGTCAAGCAGTTTCTGAACAGCAAAAGCATTACTGCGATGGAACATCCTCCTTATGCACCTGATTTGACACCATGTTACTTTTTTTTAAATTTCGTACAGTTAAATCTAGCTGAGATGGAACCCATTTTACCTCATTTGAAGAGGATCAGGCAAAAACAGAAAATCTCTTGAAGGCCAAAAGCCTCGTTCCAGAACTGTTACGAGGAATGACAGCACCGAATGAAGAAGTGTGGGATTGCTGAAGGGAACCACTTTGAAGAAGATAATCTCACAAAGAGCTGATTCGGCAATTACAATGATTTATTGGAACAGGCTGGTTTTTTTTGTTCACCCCTCGTCCATTTAGTTTTACATAAATAACTTGTTTAAGGTATATAATTTGCTAATTCTTATGAACTTCGGTTTTTAAGTTACACTATCTGATATTAACTGAGACTTACCTTCTTCGGACTCACAAATCAGATGCAAATTGTCGCCTTCATTGTACGGGCCAATCAGACTTTCTAGGATTTCCCCATTCTGATCCGTTATGATTGGTTTCTTTGGAGGCACTGAAATTAAAATTGAAATGGATTAATATTTTTTTGCCACCATTCATTAGTTTTGCTAAATTAAGTTCAAAGCTTTTAATTACTTCAGAATGCAGTACTGAACATTGAGTACTTTTAATATGAATTATTCCACTTGTAGAAACTCTACAACAGTTCATGCAAAAGAATGCAATTTTAAATGATAGGTTACCACTAACTATTACTTGCCCTTTTCTCTAGGTGTTTTGAAAATGTAAAAAAAAAAAAACAACTTTTTTTTAAAAAAAAGCTTTTATTTAAATGCTTTGGAAAGAATAAAATAAACTTTTCTTTTAAAACATTATTTGCTATGAGCTTATAACGTCATTACACAATTTATGACATCAAAGCTTGTCGTGAGATTTAAGTACTTGTATTTACTTAATTTCAAAATTTTAAAAATTAAAATCAATCAGATCAAATTATTTATTTTGCTTATTTATTTTCACAGGTAAATCTCGCAGCAAGCTTTTATATCAAAAATTGTGTAATGACGTTATAAGCTCATAGCAAAGAATGTTTTAAAAGAAGAGTTTATTTTATTCTTTCCAAAGCATTTAAATGAAAGCTTGTTTTTTAAAAAAAGTTTTTATTTTATTTTTTACTTTTTAGTTATCACTGGACAAGTTTCTCAGTCTGTTCGTCTCATTCAACGCATCATTGTTGTAAGGTCGTTTGCCTCTTAATATTGAGCAGGCTAGTTCAGGGGTACTTAATCTTTTTTCCCGCCAGGCCACGAACATAGGATAAATATTTCACTCGGGCCGCAACAAGAGGTTAATGGAAGGGAGGGATAAACACTGTAAGATCAAAGCAACATTAGACAAAGCAAAATTAATCAAAATATTAAAATTTATTATTTTTTTACTATAATACTACATTAAAAACGAAAAACTCAAGAAAAATTTTAAGCTCCGTAATTGTAAACCAATTATTTCAATCCTTGTGCAGAATCTGGATAATACTCTTCTACAAACGAAAAAAAGCTTCGTGCAATTATCTTAAAACATAACGAGGTTTTGAAATGTTTTATTAAAAATTTGAGTATTTTTTGAAGAATCGTAAGAAAAAGTTTTTGACATTTTATTTTTTAAATGACTGATTCTAAAAAGAAACGATAGAACTTTCTTAGTGCAGAATATTGATTCATTAACACGAAAAAAAAATCATACGGAACGATTTAGAAATTTTCATGAAAATGCATCGTTTTTGTCTCATTTTAGAAATAATCGTAAGCAATGGAAAATATCATTATTTTTTTAAAAAAGAATTATACCGTATCGTGGCGAAACAAATGATCTTTCCGGTTATCTAATTGTTTTGTGTCTCAGTTTGATAGAAGCATCAGATGGTTTTGTAAAAAAGGTAGAAAAATCGGAACTTATTTAAGCTTTCAATCCAATAAGCTGATCGACGGAATAAAAAACTAACAGGGATAAAAGTTTTTAACTAATATCTTTTTAACTAATTGCAATATTGGAACATAAATAATCAAAACATGCATTGTCATCCAAACTAAATGTATATTCAAAATTTTAGCTCAGTCGGTTGAAGGCATCAGCTTCAAAATTGCGTTGAAAGATTCCACCCGAACATTTTACATTGCAAGTTAAATAAATGCTTGCAATAATATCTACTGTTTATAAATGAATTACTGATTTCTGAGTTCTAGCATTAATCGTCTGTTTGAAATGAAAAACATTTTTATATCTTTCTCCTCTTGATTTAAAAAGGAAATGACTTCAGTTTCTAAAATTGAGGGAAAAAATAACTTTTACACCCCCGCAATCATCTCTTCAAAGGTGGCTTTCTGCAAAATCCTTTTTAGAAGATTTTTGCTCAATAACATAAACATGCTTGTCATATTTCAAGTCCAAATCTACTAGTTAAATATAAGAATTTATTTATCAATTACCTCCGTGTTACCCAGGGTTTCTCAAACTTTCAACATTTGCGACCCAGTTTTCAATCATAATTTTCATCGCACCCCCACTATACAATAACAATGTATTGAATTCAATAATGTACTTTGATGTAAAAGTTACAATACAACTTTAATTATAAACCGTACAAATTATCGAGAAAAGTAATAAATTTTGTATATAACAAGCCCAGTTTTGTATCACTAGTTATTATTAAATTTGCTCTTAAGTTAGTTTCAGTAAAAAAAAAAAAAAACTAATTATCAGATACATTGTGTAGTACTGATGCATTTACAAGTAAATTATTATATATCATTGTAAATGAGTTTTTATTTCTTATTATGACAGAATGTATTTTGTTTTGCTTCCTTTCAGTAAATTAATATATCTATATATATTGAAATAATCTTTTATTTTCGATATGTTGGCACCTGCCACATAGGGTTATCACCCCCCCAAAGGGTGTGTGCCTCACATTTTGAGAAACACTGCCGTAACCCCCTTTGAGATTCAACTTCCGTAAAAACCCTTCTTAACGGATTACAATTCAACAAATAAACATGCATACCCAATTTCATTACTATAGGTCCAGTAGATCAAAAACGGGAATTTTCTAAATGTTTGAAATGCGGAAGGATTCGATTTCCATAAAATTTCGTTCGTGGCAGATCTCTATTCAACGAAAGAAACAAACTTGCCAAATTTCAAGTATGTATGTCTAACGATTCAAAAACTTGAATTTTTCACAAGGGTTTATAATTTTCGAGAATAAAGATAAATGCAAATTGTTTAAATTTATTCTTTTATTTACTTTTCTTGTATTTGTTACTTTTTGTACCTAAAATTATTTTCAGTAAATTGAGTGTTGCTCAAAAAATATTGTAAAAAATATTTTTTGAGCAACACATCAGTGAGTGTTTTTCTTCGAATCTGTGAACATTTATTATAATGTTGTACACTAGAGAACTGGAGAAGGTTCTCATAATTTTAAGCCACAGTTAGGTGGCGAGAACATCACTTGAAGTGCACACAAATCTAGTAATATCCCCACCTCGTTTACTTAAGGACTTTGCACTCTATACACCAGGTCTTTAGTTGCACCAAGACACAACAACCGCGTATATGAGCTGGGGATCATGACCATTATTCTACCATGGCTATATATTTGCTCCAAACATGGAAAAGATGGATGATTTTTTAAAAGAAATCCTATTGAGTGTTGAACTACAACTTGTGGGTAGGGATTGCAATACCAGTATACCTGGATACCGAATACCGGTATTTTGAGCCATTTGTATAAATTTGTAATAACAATATTCACTCGTTTTAAATGCCGCATTTTCGGTATTTACTGGAATTTTTTTAAATTGTCTTCGCTATATGTTCAGGGATCGCTAAGATAGCAAAATAGTACACGTTTTTGTTTTGCTGTCTTTCTAGCGGTGGAATGAATTAGACTGTGAATATAAGGTTTCATCGTACAATTAGAAGAAGTGATAAAATACGTGAATCAATACGCAATTATAGAAGCTGATGACAACACTAATGTTGACAGTGAAAAAAAGGATGTTATTTGAATACAAATTAGAACTAGCAATAACTAAAAAACTATCAACAAACCAAAATAAAATACAGAAAATAGCTGTATCCTAAACCATAAGACGAGAAATCGATTTATTTGAAAACGAGGGACTTAGAGGTAAATACTTGGAAAAAGTATACCCTGCATTGCTAACAGTACCACCAACTAGTGTAAATTCTGAAAGAGCGTTTACAACAGCTGGAAATTTTGTGACAAATCTATGCGGAACTTTGTCACTAACCTTCTGAGTCGTCTTTTTTAGGGAAATTTAATTCCCTACCTATTTCCAATCAGCTCCAAAAAGCGGACAGGATTCCTTGTTATATATGTAGATTAGATAAAGTATTTAAGTCAAACGGAATAGTAAAGTTAGAGCAGTAGGAGAGAGAGATTGAAGCAGAAAGTTATAGTGAAGTTAAATTTATTATTGATGATTTCTTGTTGGATAATTTAATCCCAGAGAAAAGCTGAGCTGAACTGCAGTGTGGTAAATATTAATTAAAGTCTCATTAAAGCTTATTATTACGAGTGAGATTAAAATTAAATGTTCAATAAGAACATTAAATATAAATCTGGGATCTCTTATCGTGGTAATCTCTGCGTGATCGATATTTTAATTTTTAATTAATTGGATCATTAAATATTTAAGTTTATTTAAAGTAAAGTATCTTTTAAACCTCATAATACTATTTAGATATATTTGTTAATAAGTCTTTGATTCTATTTGGGAAAGATAACCAAATAAAGAAAGTTATTTATAAAAATGGCTACTGGCTCTTATCTGACTCCTATTTATTCTCGTTCTCAAAGTGAGGTCCAAGGAAACCTTCACAATTTTTGCACAAGATTACGTTCCAGGCTTAATGTCAGAACAATTGATGCATTATGACAGTACATTGTGATTCTCTTAAGTTCACCTTTCAAAAATTTGTAATAGTACCACAGATGAATAGTGATACGTACACTTTTTTGTGATTTAAATAAATAAAATATTCTTGACTTTCCTCTGATTCTTTACATACTGTTATAATGTATAAGTTCAATTTTTTTGTGATATTTACACTCTATAATAAAACTGGCAAATATAAAACCAAGAAGAACCTGTGTTTTCTTTCTTTTTCTAAAATGTCTACTACCGGTAATAAAACCGGTATCCCGGTATTAAGATCTAAAAAATACAAATACCAGTATTGGACTTTTAGTCCGATATTGCAATCCCTACTTGCGGGTGAACATGGATTGGAAAATGAGTGAGTGAAAGAGCTGTCGTAAAGTCACACTATGAAGATGCACGAGGGCTATTAGCGATGGACCTCGTAATTTTGAACCATGGTCAAAATTATGAGGCTGGCACCCCCTCTCCTATCTTCCAAATCCCACCAACGGGAGGATGTTAGAACCTCGAGAAAAAATGAGCATCGGCCCCCTTACACTTGAAGGCCCTCAACCGTATTAGGCTCGAACACATGTCACGCCATGACCCTAAGCACTAGGTTACCGCCGTTACAACTGAGATCGGAAGCATAATTAGAAAAATGCAATTTGTGTCAAATAAGGAAAAAAAAAGTTGCAATATTTTAATTTATGCTCAGATTATCAAGCAAATACAAATAAAGCTTCAAAGAATTTTATCCCGCAGTATGAAAATTGGATAAAACTACACATAGAAAAATTTTAAAACATTGTTATTATTTTATACTGTTTTAGGAAACACAATAATTTTTATAAAGACCATTAAGAAAAACTGCAATACCATATTCTTAATATTTCATAAAAACTTTAACCCCCTTAAGTTATTTCAGAAAAAAAATGTTGAGAAATGATCGAGTTACTATTATTTTTTATTTGAACTGAAAAGGAATAGAGATACAGAGTAGTTATTTTTTGAGATTTCAGTTATGAGGGTAGTTGTATGGGAGTAGTCAATTATCGCGATTCACAGTTGGTGACTAAGTAGCGAGGGTATAAGCTATGAACAAATTATTATACATTTAAAGTATAAACAATTTGATTATATGATTGTTTTGAATTTCAAAAAATATTTAAATCCAAATAAAATAAAATCCGGTGTATAACATGTTCTTTTAACACAAAAGAAATAACTTGAAATTTACTGTTACGTTATACGCCGGGTATAAAATGAAAGTTTTAAAATAATAGAAAAGATAAGGACACATAAAAAAATTATACTTCTATCGAAATACTGTTTATTTAGAAGAAAGGAAGAAAATATAACGCGAGATACAAAATCGCCCATATCAGACCATGTGCAGATTTGCCGGTAACTTTCGCCCATGTCAAATACGGGTTAATGTGCGTTAAGGGATGAAGAAGGGTTAAAGAAAAAAAAAAGCTTAAACATTAACTTTATAGAAAAATCTTTTGTAATAAGTTACTGCGCTAATGTATTAAAATGCATAACAAACTCCAAGACAAAACTTATACTAAACCTGTAGGATCATCTACGCATTTCCTATTTCTACTCAATTAAAGAAATGAGTGAGTCATTAAAGTCAAACTATTTATATAAAGGGACACGAGAGCTATTGGCGATGGTTTTCGTAATTTTTAACTATGGGCTATTGAAAAAGATGACACCTGTGCTGGTACCCGTCTCCAAAATTCCACATCATGTCAACAGGAAGACTATGGTTTCCGGCAGATTTAACGATCAGTTACGTAAAGATTTAAACAAAGTGAAGCTCGAAAAAAAACGAGGCTAAGTGTGTAGCTTAAAAAAGAGGGAGTTAATAACAACTGTTTTGGTGACGTCATCCCACGCACCTCCTCTATCCATGTGGCCAGTATCGCATTAATCCAGCGTTTCTCGAACTGTGGGGCGCCCTCTTGGGGGCGTGACGACTTTACGAGGGGGCGCGAGAATATTGAAAAGTCAAAAACAAAAGATTATTTAAAAAATTATTAATTTACTGAAAGTAAACAACAAAATATATTCTGACCATAAAAAAAAATAAAATACCCATTTACAGTGATATATTACACTTATAAATGTATCAGGACTACACATTGTATTTTATAATTAATTTAACAATCCTGAGTTAAGAACAAGTTAAATAATTAACAGTGACCCCATGGGCTTGTCATATATAAAATTATATAAAAAAATTAACACTTATCTTTATAATTTGTACGGTTTATAATTAATCCCTTAACTGCCGATTAAAATTTACGCGCGCGCGAGATATGTTTTTTCCACGTAGGAATGACTATGTGGTTTTTTTGGCGGGGGGTGAAGAATAAAGAAGAGCAAATAACCAGAAATGGTAAATCTTTGACAAGCATTATCAAGGTCCTTTTATTGCATTCCAAATCCTTCGGAATAATTATATGGATAGCAGTGCAGAGAAAATATCGTACTTCGGAAAGTCGCATATATACGTCCGAGGAAATTAACGCTTTGACTGAGCGAGACGTTTATTTACGCAGCAGGAACTTAAGAGATTGTGGTCGCATTGTAGTTTTAGCGTCATATTATTGAATTCAGTACAATGTTATTGTATCAGGGGGGCATGATGAAAATTATGATTGAATATTGGGCGTGACTATGGAAACTTTGAGAAGCACTGCCTTAATCAGCCAAGGTAGTTTGGAAAACTTCAACATTGAGTGAACACGTGCAACTGCATTCTGCCGGTAAAATATCAAATCAACATCAAGTTTCTTGTGAAGCTTAAAAATCAGCCAAAAAAAAAACATTTCAAATACTAGCCGAGGCTTATGGAGAGGAAACATTAACTAGTGTAGATGCGTTTGAATGGTATAAGAGGTTTTAAGAGGAAAAGGAGTGCGGAAGTTGACGAACTTTCTGGGCATCCAAGGTCACTGATTACAGACCAAAACGTAGCCAAAATTCACGATATGAGTGAGTTCCCACTCACATCAGTGGTCAGATTGTTAATCAACACTACTACATTGAAATACTAAAAAGACTTCGTGAAAAAAGTAGGAAAAAAAGGCCAGATGTGGGGAGTGTTGGATCGCTTTTGTACCAAGACAATACATCCGTTCAAGTGACCCTATTTGTCAAGCAGTTTCTGACCAGTAAAATATTTCTATGATTATCCATACTCCTTATTCCCTTAATTTGACCCCATGAGATTTTTTTTTATATCCTACAGTTAAATTATTCTTGAAATGAACCCATTTTACCTCAGTTGAAGAGTTTCTGGCAAAAACTGAAAATCTCCTCAAGGGACTTCCAAAACCTTCGTTCCAGAACTGTTACCAGCAATGGTAGCACTGAATGTAGAAGTGTGTGAATGGTGAAGGGAACTATTTTGAGGTGATAATGTCACGGAGAATTGATTCTGTAAGTACAATGATTCGACCAGTCTCATTTTTGTTTTATGTTACACCTCGTAAGCTAAATATTGCAGCGAAAGATTTATATCTGCACACACAGAGAGACACACCTCTATCTTTAACATTATAATTAATTAATGACACCTTCGAATCTATTCATATAAGAAAAAAAACAGAGAACCAATCCGCCAAAAAATATGTTAATCTAGTGCTTTATCGGGCTTCTTTTAAAAATATTAGAGAGAAAAAGAGGAACACTATAAGAAAACTATATATTTGAAATTTAAACTCCCAAGGATTATATTTTTTCCAGTGTCATCTATAAGAAAAGCTGTGGATTTCTATTACAGCCCAAACAGTGACTTATCTTACTAGAGAGCAGAAAAAAGGAATAAATATTTTTCAGCTGTCACTTTTTCTCCCTCTTTCGAAGTACTATCGTTTGATTTTCATCTTCAGCGTGGATAAAACGTTAAAATAGAATGTATCTCCAGAGAGCTTCAATCGATAGACGCCTTTATCGCCCTACATTTCAGCTTCTAGAGCTCTTGTGTTTGAAGAATTCTTTTGCACCAAACGTTCCAATATATTCTTGCTTTTGAACGTAACTCAGAGAGGGTTAAAAAAATAACATCTTGAAAAACAATGAAAAACATAAGAATTGTCGGAGAGGAACTCTTCGTCTTCGAGTCTCTGTCAAATGATGAAAACAAAAATAATAAGAGTAATAAAATAAAATTAAAATTTTTTAAAAAATAAACTTTTGTTATAGTCTTTATTCTGGTTTTCATTAATATACCCTGCATGCCCGCTGTGGTCTAGTAGTCAAGGTTACGGCATCATAGCCCGTGGTCATGTGTTTGAGCCGTAGTAACACTGAAGATTCACCGTATAGACGGGATGATATACGTAATCGGCCAGCTTAGTGTCCTCTTCGTCACTTGACGATGGCTCAAAATTACAAGGTCCGTTGTCTATAACCATAGTGCTGTTTTACAGTGCAATGTTAATCAAACTATTACTTATTTACTTTAGCCGATTTGGTAAATAATTGCACTCGTAACCGTATCTTTTTAGAGAATTAAAACAATCTCACAGGAAGTAATTATTAACCTCGCAATATAAAGCAGAATGATGCGTACTGGTTGATTGATTGATTGAATATTAACGTCGCGCTTTTCAGCAACACGAGGGCTTTTGGCGACGGACCACGTAATTTTGAACCATGTCAAGTGCCGTGGACGACACCCGAACTGGCACCCCCTCTCCTAACTACCACACCACACCAACGGGAGGACTGAAGAGTACTGGTGACAGATCTAGAAATTTCAAATCTCATTGAAGTGACGAGGTGACACCTTCGCTGGTACCCCTCCTCCAAACTGCGACTTCAAACCAAGACAGACTAAGCGTGCATCCGTCGTTTTGCACAGTGGGTCGTCAGTGTTACTAAGCTCAAACTCATGAAAAGCCGACCGTAATTACGTGGATATAACTACTAGGTTTCAATGGCTGGGATAATCTCAAAGAGTCAAATAAATAGTTTCCTGACAGAGTGATGTTCAAATGTAGTTGCAAGTTTGAGTCCGGGTTGTACAATATGTTGGTTCATATGTTCGATACATATTAAAAATAACTGTTCCCCCAAGGGGTGGTGTAAATCGACATTTTCTATTATGGAAATTCATGCAAGTTCCAATGATTTATTGTTTCTCATAATTAAACTTGATAATTGTTGATAATGTGTGTGTGTGTGGTTTCTCTTCCCTTTTTTTAGAATTCAAAAACTTTTTTAAAAAAAATCGTGAATCAACATCTTCCTTTTCATTAACGCACCTCGAGATTATTTTGAACGCGGGATCAGTTGAAAGAAATACAAAGGCAATTAAAAGAATGGCAGGGAGAGGGTTTATTAACGTCGCCCTATGAAGCGAAAGGAAGGCAATTTGCGTCTGACTTAGTCATTTTGAACATCGTTCAAGTGATGAGGCTACACCTCCGCTGGTACTCCTCCTCCAAACTGCCATACCATCCAACGGGTGGACTTTGAACAACGACAGATTTAGAGTGCATCCGTCACTCTACACCAGGGTTGGACAACCCGTGGCACGCGTGCCACAGTATGGCATTATGAATTTGTAACATGCGCACGCGAAGACTTACTGAAAAATTAAAAAAATTAAATATAATAAACAACCATTTTTTCCAATTTTCATTCGTTTCTAAACAAAGTGTATTTTTCGATGTTTAATCATTTTGCAGGTAAGTTTTCAACGATTTTAAACACTACTAGTATACATATGACATGAACATTAAAGTTAAGCATAATGTACACTAAAAAAATTGTAGTTTGTAATACTCTGAACGTTTTTTAGGTGAAATTGTTTTGTCCTTCAGTTTAAAGGTACATTTTCTAAGATGGAGTGTAGGATATCACTAGTTATGTTCCATAATAAATACCCTACACATACGATTCTGATGCATCATTAGTACTAGACTTCATACCATCAACTTAAGAATCAGAAAACAAAAACGCTGAACGAGTTTTTAATGTTAATTTAAAAGGCGTTTTGCCACTTAATATTGTGACTCTATCCTATGCATATACATATTTATATTAATTGTAATTATTTAATAAAAAGTAACTAAAATAATTCTTTCTTGACCTATGTCAGAATTGACTTAAAAATTGCTTTTTTATATTACTTGTATACATGCAAGTTTGTTCCTTTTTTGAATAAATATTTTATTGGGATTTAGAATTTATATATATTCAGAATCTTATTTATTTAAACAGACTAAGTATTTTACTTCACATTATGGAGCTAACTTAGAGATTCATGTTCTTCCGCTCTATTTAAATAGACTTAAAATAAACATTAGTACACACACGTCTATACGAGTCTCTTACTCGTAGGAAATAAATTACTAAGTAGCATTAAAAGACACTATAGCTTCAATAAAAATTATCAAAATGTATTAAACAAAAATATTTCCCGTAAAAACATTTCCAACTTTTAATATGTTTCCTAAATGAATACACGCCCATCTGTAGGAAATTTAATAATATACGCGTTATTTAATCTGGTTTTGAAAGTAATCTTTGTCTTTAAAAAGATAAAATTTGATCTAGAATAAAAGGAAGTGAAAAACTACTTTTTTGTAAATCTTTTGCTAACGAAGTAATGGAATATTCAAAAAGTATCATTAAATATACCCCACTTTCAATTTTTCTCAAGAATTCTTCAAAGAAAATATTTAGAACTTCACATAATATTACCAGTGAGAATGTTTATAGAAAATACTCAAAAAATTTCCAACTACATTTAGGAATTTCAAAAAAGCACGTAATAATTGGCTCAGTTTTACTTTATACTTCAGAAATTTTATACGCGATGTATTTTTTATATGCATTTATATTATTTATTTTTTCAGAATTTTGCAACTCACATTTTATAATGTTTGAGTTTATACAAAGTAGTGAAATACACGAGAATGTCTTTTAACTAATAAAATGTATTTATATCATTTTTTAAGCCTCGTTTTTATATACACAAATTATAATTAACAAAAAATATACTTAGTTTATTTAAGCTTATCGGTAGTATTAAGATTCCAAAAGAGTCTGAAAATTATATGTTATTTTATATTAAGAAATAAGATATATTTTTAATTATAACAACAATTTCAAGAAACAATAAATATGTTGTTGCTTCAAAAAGGATTATATCTCATTAAACGAAAAATATAGAGCATTGTCCTTTTATTGTTTCTCTCCCTTCTTTCATTTCCCAAATTATTTTTTGAAGAGATGTTCGAAAATTTTGAAGTATCTGATTATTGTACTTAGCATAAAAAGATGTGAATATAATTCCGAATTAAATTCAACAAAAGGCTAATATTGAATTAATTTCAATTTCACCGTTTATTTTCAGTTTTGTTTTAGAAATAATGCTTTATTATTCTTATATCTGCCATTTATCCTTGTTATTTTTCAAAAATGATGCATTCAGTTTGCTTATTCTTACAAAAAAAAAAAAATCAATTTTGTTTATTTTATCTTTCTCTAAGAAGAAAAGCGATTGCATGAACAGGGTGTTCAGGCTTAAAGTATCTAAAAGTTATGGCTTATTATCACGGAACTACGCATCATAATGAAAAAAAAACTGTTCAACCATGAATTGGAAAGCCCTTCGAAAATGTTTCGGTGCAGTCCGATCGGCCGCACGTGCGTGTATTATTCGTCAATTGTAGACGATAAACTCTTTACACTGACTTCATTATTAAAGATGTGGACGCCGCAGCAAAAAGTGCTATGCGTACTTTGATTAAGGGAATTTAAATCAGTCACGTGTGCACAGCGACGTGATAGAACAGAATGGAGTGTCGTGACTGGATTGCCTAATAGACTTATCAGGACTCCTACAATATGAATCACGCCCACGATCAACAGTGTCTTCTATCACGAAACCTTAAGGATACTTGCCAGTCCGAGATATACTAAAGTTTCCGTCTCCTTAAAGTTCTTTCCCATTGGTGGATAGATTTTGATGTCGGAGGATCGACATTCCATTCTGTTCGGATACGCGCGATTCTTTTAAATTCGTTAACCAAAGTACGCACTGCACCTTTTTCTGTGGCATCTATTTCTTTATTAATAAAGTCAGTGTAAAAAGTTTATCGTCTGCGATTGCCGAGTAATACACGCACGTGCGATTGATCGGACTAGACCCAAAAATATTCGGCGGGGTTTCCAATCCACGGATGAACAGTTTATTACATTCTGATGAGTAATTCCGTAATAATAAATCATAACTTTTGAATTCTTTAAGTCCGGACATCCTGTATATCTTAACGCATGTCCGGATATATTTTAGCGATTAATTGTCAAAAGTATTTGACATATGATAAATTATATGTTCTATTTTTAAGCTGAACTTAATATATTAATCAAAAAACAATTTGTTCTGCTTATATAATCTATCAGCAATTCGCTGAAAAAATTATAAAGGTCCTTTTTAATTAATACAAAAAGCTATTGAGAAATCCTTTTCGAAACATCAGGTGTCCGAAGACAAATGTTCCAATGTCTTGGGTATTGTTCCATTTTAGAAGGTACTTTAAATCCAACTTTTGAGCTGAAACATCAGTTTTACAATTTACTTCTTTTTTTACTTTCCGAACCTTTCTTTAAATATCCACGGAAAGATCAATCTTAAAATGAATAAATGAAAGAAGATTTCCTGAAAGACAAGGTACAGATTTAAAGACTACCTTAGGAACAACACTAAAAGCAAAGAAACAGCATTCATTTTTCAAATCCATTTATCTTGGCAAACAAAAGACTCACGAATATGCAACCAAAAGACGATTTTCTCAGTCAAAATCCTTTATCAGGAAAAAAAAAGGAAAAATATTGTCAGTAAACCTCGCTCAATCCGTTACGCGGGATAATGCCAAAATAGATAACACATCATCAAAAGTAGAGGGAACACTTGACAAGAGGGACCTAATCCCGTAAACAATAAGACCTTCCGCCGACGGAGGGCGCTGCTATCGAAATTCGTTGCGTGTAAAACATTACGTGAATCCTCTCCCCGTTGCGTTGCCAATCGCAGTGCGTAATCTCTTGACAAATAACATGGTATCTATTCAGATAAAGGATAATGCCTCTCCAAGAAATTGCCATGCACACCAACTTCTGAGGATTTGATTTGATTTGTTCGTCCAGGGAATAGCGTAGGGAACTTTTCCAAATATTTGTTTCTTAATGTTCTAGTTAACATGAATGGTTCGTGTTATTGTGTCTATTTCCGTTTAAGGAGAGGGAAGTACTTTTAGGGAAAGATATGGTGGGGATTTTCTGCTTTTCACTTAAGTGAACCAGATTTGGATTTTGTGTTTTTTCCCCCTTTTCTGTTTGTTTTGAAGTGGCTTTTTGATGAGCAGAGGAAGTGGCCTTTGTGAAGTGCTCTTAAAAGGAAGTGGTACAGCAGGATTCTTTGATTTGGAGGAAAAGAAACTTGTCTTATTTTATCTGTAAACAGAAACTGAGGTTTAAAATTAAGCCTGGTCTGAAGATTAAGAGGAAATTGATTTCCGGAAAGAGTGAAAGATGGATTAAAAAATAAAATTCGTAACATGTGATTATATACATCGGGAAAAATAAATAAAAAGGTTTTCAGGAAATTAATGGGAGGTGGTTTTTTTTTAATGGGAGAGGCTTTTGCGTAAAAACATTGTCTTAATTTAAAACAAATCATAATAATTAACTTTATTGTTTCTCAAGCGTAAATTATTTACTTTAAGAGTTAAAAAGTTCAAATACATAAATTTCAACAGTTTATTATTTTTTTCAATATAACATTAAGTTCAGTGGCTGAGCAGTAGCGTTTCGAGCATCCACGCCGCAGGTCCAGGGTGGAAATCCTGGGATGAGGAAGGTCGACTCAGCCTTTCATCCCTTCAGGGGGTCGATAAAGGAGTACCAGGCTTGCTTGGGAAGTACACACTAGGGATTCGCGTCAGGATGACCTCCTGACCAGAAGATCTGCTCATTTATCTCATAACCAAACTGACATGAGCACAATAAGCCTTGGCCTTCCTGGGTTGTTGTGCCACTGAGTTTGGTTTATATATAACATTAACAAAACTTATAATAATCTATAATGCAGGTAAAGAAATTTGAAGATTTAATATAATAACAATTATGATTGACGATTGGCGCTATTGGCGATATAAAACTTTAATCACATGCAGTGTTTTCTCAGCCTTAATAGAATACTTGCAATAAAACCAGTTTTACAGAATTATTTCTACACTATCTTACGAATGAGTCTTTCTTCGTAAACACTCAAATTGATTAAGACAAAACAGATCTATTGGCCAAAGCATCATTCTTAGAACTTCTTAATCAAATAACATGAACACTTGAAAAACAATCAGATCTTAAGAAACCTTATTACATCATTTCACAAATATAAAATGGAATCAAAATTCCAACTTGGGACCCCCTGGTCTCCATTTCATCCATTAATATCAGCCAGTGATAATTAATGTCGTACTATAAAGAGGGGTTTTTAAACAGGGGTCCGTGGACCCCTGGGGGACCGCATCTCTTTACTAAAGTTTCCATGGAGTTCTCTCATCCGATGTTAAGATTTCCCTTTCATATACAGACTCTGAAAAACCTCGTGGAAAAATTGAAAGATGTATCAGCCTAAACCACATCACTAAATTGACCCGAATTAAATTATTTACTAAAACATGTATTTCGATCAAGAATATTAATTTCGTTTTCTTATTGTTTTCAATTACGTAACCATTATTAAAAGGTAATATTTGTGAACAATACATAGTAGAAACAAGTGTGCAAAGCTTAAGAGCTGAATCCTCTTAGTGCGCCTTTACGATTACGATTGCTTCCATCTTCATTTCCTAATCGAATTGCGCCTGCATTACTTATTTATCTTTGTCTACATTATTAATTTATTTAAAACAAGTATTTTATAATAGTTTTAAATTCATATATAATTAGATGTTCACTGTTTCCTTAAAGGGAAAAAAGTGTTTAAAATACTAGTATTAATAGCAGAGTCAGTCTAAGAACTATTGAGAAATCTTTAAATCACTCAACCATATGTAGGAAGAGGTCATCAATATAACAAGAAGTCTATTGGCAACGGAATTCGAAATTTTGTAACAGGGCCAAGTGAAGAGAACGATAACTGTGAACTGTGTGTTACCTCCTTTCCAAACTAACACGCCATATTAACGGGAGGACTTTGAGACTGGACAGATTTAATCGGCATCATTCTATAGTGGTATCATCTATATAAACCAGTAACAGCCTACGGGCTGAAGTGATTGTTTTGGTTCAGTGGTATGTTACGTGCTCACGGAACCGAAGCTCCCGGATTATGTCTATCGGGTTTTCGCACCACTTCATTGTTGACCCTGGCTGAGCTAAGAAACCTTCTGAACTGTCGTGGCACCATCTATCAGCAAAAAAAATGGCATCCAAAAATTCACTTGATGAAGCAACAAAGTTGGCTAACTCACTGGATGCAACTCCTCCAATTAACACCAACAACTGACTGCTCACAATAACAACAAATATCGTTCATTCACCTATCCACCAACTCACTCAGTGTGTAGCGGTATTATTTATATAAGCCAGTAACAGCTCCAGGTCTGAAATGATCATTTTGTTTCAGTGGTATGTTGCATGCTAACAGGTTCAAAGGTTGCAGGTTCTGTCCTTCGGATAAGCGCTCCAATTCAAGAACCTCTAATAGGCGGAAATTAGTGGAACCAGACATCTAATTCATGGCTCACCGGCCACGAACTCTTGACCTTGACTGTTGGTCAATGTAGAGATACTCTTGGATTATAGCTGCGGAAATAATGTACAATGTAGAGCAGAGGTGGAAACACCTACGGCACGCGTGTCACATGTGGCACGTAGTGAAAATATCAGTGGCACACTGCATTACTCTACAAATTTGTCTATTTTTGAGTGGATGGAAGTTGATACATTTGTAATGGATCTTACTTAACAAACATTTTAAGAATAATGGACGTTTAAGGAATGACGAAAAAACCTGAATTCTAAAGATAAATTTACAGCTATTTTGTAAGATATTGAATTTTATTGCTCGAAAGATATAAATGTTTTAAGAGAGAAGATTACATGTATTGTGCTTCCCGCAGTTGGCTCTACATATATAAATTAAAAAAAATCTTTCCTCATATGAAAAATATTTTGAGTTCACAAAGAAATTATTTAACAACTGAGTGCTCAGAATCATCTGAATTTGAAAGCCTCAAATCCCCCCCCCTCGATTTTGTGATATGAAGGGGTCGAATAGTGACACTCGGTACG
Source organism: Trichonephila clavipes (assembly GCA_019973935.1). NCBI lineage: Eukaryota > Metazoa > Arthropoda > Arachnida > Araneae > Nephilidae > Trichonephila > Trichonephila clavipes. The sequence continues at coordinate 545,900 of BMAU01004657.1, forward strand.
AATTAAAATTTTATTTATCATTATATATACCAATGATGAAGAGAAATACTTATTTTTTATGTTGCCTATTTTTTATTTTAATATATATATATGTTTAAAAATACATAATATAAATAAATTTTCTATTTTTTTTTTTTATTTTTGTTGAAGAAATAATTATATTTTATGCCGTTTACTTTAATTTAAGGAGTATTTTTAGAAATATCTTTAAATGATACAAAATCAAATTGGTCTCTATTCTCTGGACGCATTATCGTGGGAATCGAACTGTTTCAAATCTGCCCTTTTGTGTGGCACTCTGTATCAAATGGGTAGATTGGTTTGCCACCCCACAGATAAGAAGGATGCAGATCCCTGATGTAGAGTATAATAGCTATACCGTATTTTCTCATTAAGCAATTTTCATTGAATGCCGAAGATTAAAATAATACTCTACAAAAATTAACTATACATCAAAAACAACAATCATGCAAGTTATACAATACAAAAATAATAACGTTTGAGAAGAGCAGTCAAAAAGTTATTATCTGCTATTTTTAGAGTACAAAATTTTTAATTTCTGAAACAGAAACCTGTAACAGAAAGCCGACAGTTAAAAAAATATACTGCAGTTTCATTCGTAAGAAGAAAAATGTTCGGGGAATATTTTATTTTTATACCACTGAACAAGAGAAAAAGAAAAGAAATTGAGTTTTTTGCTCGTCATTTTTTTCCTCTTTCATCTCTACTGTAATTAAAAACTTAGTTTAATTGCATTGTTGCATTTCAAATACATTTTAAAAAGATATTGAAATTCCACATCAAAACGTTTTATAGTGTTTTCTTTAATTTAAAAAGCTAGCTTTGTTTTTTCTATTTTCTATATTCAGCGCGGATTCATTAAGTTTTCGCAAAACGTTAAATTTATAATTTGGTACTAGTTTAAAAATTTTATTTTTTTCTCTTAAAAATAAGAAGATAGTATATAAGAAAAGGAATACTTCTCCTTCTTTAATGAACTTTCTAGAAATTTTACAAAAATATAGAAATTATTTTTTTTTCAAATGAGTCTACGAATTCTTCTCTAGTTTTCCCCTCAAAGAAATTGCAAGGCGTCGCAATGAAAAAAAACAATATTGAGGTGCATAATTAATTATTAAGAAAGTCTAAATATAGTCTAGAGTCGCAAATATTCGTACATGACTAAATATTACTAATTAATTTTATGGAAGCATTGTAGAGATAAAACGGGTAGAATAACAGAAATAATTTCCTTTGTGAAATAATCGTTGGATATCAAGGTTAATGTGCAATTTTTTTCTCTAAGGCTCACAGTTGAAACATGAGATTTTTTATAGATTATAAAAATGAAAAGATGTTTTTTTTTTAATATTTAGAATCATTAATTTATTTTTATTTACTGCTCAGTCGGTATTCATATACAAGATTTGTTCAAAAAGTATCCGACTTTGAATTTTTCCGTGCAAGGTAAAGATTCTAAACTTGCGCCACTGTGCACAGTGGAAGGTGACAGCTTCATGCACGTGCTTGCTTTTTGTCCTTCGTTCCAATGCTTATTCCGATAATATGTACGGTTTATAATTTATCCCCGAACTGCCAATTGCTCCCCAATGCCACGGTTTTCCACGTAGGCACGCCTATGTGATACATTAAGGGGGGGCGAGAGAAGGAAAGTAATAAATAAGCAAATCCTCTGGAATAAGTAAATCCTTCACGAACATTGTCAATGTCCTCTTTTTGCATTCCAAAGCCTTCGCAATAATTTTATGGATATTAGTGCACAGAAAGATCGTGCTTCGGAAAGACGTATATATACGTTCGGGACAATTTACACTTTGGCTGAGCGAGACATTTATATACGCCGGTGGCACTTTGGGTTAAAGTCGTATTATAGCTTTAGCTTCAAAGTATAGCATTATTGAATTCCATACAATGTTATTATATGGAGGGGGTGCCTTCAAAATTACGATTGAATAATGGGTCGCATTTATTGAAAATTTGAGAAGCGCTGGGGAAAAGTACAAAAACTCTCTTATCATTCTTTCCCCAAGTGCTTCTTAGGAAGTCAAAAATTAAAAACCCAAATTTGTCTTTGGTAGAAAGGATCACATTCACAACTTAGCTGATCAATTCATTCCACGCAATCAAGATATGAAAAGCAGTGAATGCCTTAACCGATGATCGTTGTTCAGTTTAAACCTCTTTGAAGGCCACCGGATATTGCTAAGATACATCGGCATTATTGCCCCTTCAACAGATTTGCTGAATTCGTAATCATTGCATCTGATTCCGAAAGTTAGTTGGGATAGTGGAGAAGGGTAATAATAAATATCGATCAACGTGCACAACATCGGGATTACAACTCTTTAAATTCTCACCAAAGACAAAACGAGGGGGAATGTAGTTTGCCGGAAAGATTACCCATTACTAGAGGATTTCAGAATTGCTGCGCTTGTGTTCCCTGTTCTAATTTGAATAAATCCCTGGGGATTTATGCACTGTTGAGAAACTTGAAAGTCAGAGGATAATAAGAGCGTGAAGATTCGCTACAAGATCATCTCTTAATAAGCGCAGTTTTCAATATGTTTTATCATAGTTTGACAAGATTTGAGATCTGTTTTTATTTTTATTTATACACCAACCGTTATCCGTTCTCTTTGTTAGATTTTCATGACAATAAATGACTAGATACATTTCTTTAAGTTAATGTGATACCTTAGAATTTCGATTATGTTAAAAAATATTCGTATAACTCTTCCTTTTTGATATAAAAAGCAGGACTGGAATTCCTAAAATTGAATATATCCATCACTTGGGATCCAATTTTTCAAAATCCGTTCTTAACCCCTTACGTTATATGCAACCACTAGTGGATGCATGCAATGTATAGGTCAAAGTCCAATTGTAATCTCTTGTGGATATATATATATATATATATATATATATATATATATATATATATATATATATATATATACAGGGTGTCCGGGCTTAAAATATCCAAAAGTTATAGCTTATAATTACGGAACTACACACCAGAATGTAATAAACTATTCATCCAAGAATTTGAAAACTCTCCGAGAGTTTTCAGTCTTGTTCGATCGGCTGCACGTGCACGGATTGTTCGGCAATCGCAGATAATAAATTTGTTACACTGACTTCGTAAAGATTAGGATGCTGCAGCAAAAGGGCAGTGTGTACTTTGGTAAACGGAATTTAAGTCAGTCACGGGTGTACACGCGTGTTCAAACAGAATGGAAGGTCGACCCTCCGACATCAGAATCCATTCACTAATGTGAAAGGACTTTAAAGGTGATGGGAACTTTGATATCCCAAACCGGCAAGTATTCTTAAATTTTCGTGATAGAAGACACTGTTGATCGCGTGCGTGATTTATTTCCTAGGAGTTCTGATATATGTCTATTAGGCAAGCCAGTAACGACATTCCACTCTGTTTGAACAGGTCGCTGTACACGCGTGACTGATTTAAATTACTTTAAACAAAGTACACACTGCACCTTTTGCTATGGCATCCGCATCTTTACTAATGAAGTCAGTGTAAAAAGTCTCTGCGATTGCCTAAAAATGCGTGCCCGGGCAGTTGATTGGAATTGACCGGAAAAATTTCGGAGTGTTTACCAATCCCCGGATGAACCGTTTATTACATTATGATGGGTAGTTCTGTAATAATAAACCGTTGTTTTTGGAAACTTTAAGGTAAATAGACTTTCCAAAACTACGGTACTCTACCTTAGTGACTATATGAAATTGCTTAAAAAATGATTATATTCACATAAAGGACTGCAAATTTTGAAATAAAACGGTGATTGATAAATATGAAGGTCAAAACACTTCTACTGTTATACAGAACATACACAAAAAATTTCAGCAAATTATTTTCAAAACCTTTTGAGCAATCGCTGTCCCCGTTTGAGTTTTCGGAAAAAAAAAAACACATTTCGAGTAAAATGCATTCTAAAGTTTGACATCTTGTGTCAAGTTATGACATCTTCTTTTATTGAAACACTTGTAGTTTTTGTTATAGTGAATGGAAAATAAAAAGCTTGGTATTTTTATGAAGATAATAAGATGGCTTATAAAATAAAATCTTAAAAATATTTGTCAATTTTTGAAAAAATCATGATTTTAGGGTAGTCGGATACCTTAAACAAGGACACCCTATATATACGTCTTATTTAGTTGTACAACTAGTGTAACCACCTTAGGAAACTTTATAAGGTGGATTTTCTTTTATTGGCATTGTATAAAATTGCAAAAATATAGTCACAAAATGGCTGGGTTGCAAAAATTTGGAAACAAAAATAAAATAAGAAAATGAAAAACTAAACTTACAAATCTTCGTGAAATTGCTCGAAATGTTCCTTGGAACAAAAGGCTTTTCCACATGTGTTATATAAGTGTATCGTCATTTTTGTTTATCTTCATCACTAATATATAAATCCGTATCAGAGGCACTGAGGTATTCATCTGTTTACACGGCAAATATTTTTATTCGAAATCACTTTCGTTAAAATCCAACAAAGATGCCATATTACCAAGAAAAATTAAAAATAAACAGCAAAAATAGCTATACAAACTTAAGAAAGCGAGAAGAAAAAGAGAAGAACAAACGTACTCCTTAGTCAATGTCAAATAAAAAAAAAGGAAATGCGCGTTATAATGTCAAGCTCAGTATCCCCAGAATTTCAAGATTTTCGGGAATACTAGAATTTGTTGTCTGCTGTGGTATGCAAGGGGTTAAAAGAAGTGTTCTTTTGTATGCGAATAAGAACTTATCATTATGTTCTTTGATCAACTATATGAACAGCCATGATAGCCAGTTTGGTAGAATAACATCCATAACTGCTTCATATACCATACTCCTTTAAATTTTATCTTAATTACTATTGAAATAAAAGAAAAAAACTTTGATGGTTTTAAAAAAAAGTTTTCTATAAGCATTGTTACATTTTCTTATATTATTTGAGATTTAGAATCTCATAAACACACTTGCAAAACATCTCAGAAATAAGGAAATAGATATTTATTTCTTACACAAATTCCCTCTTTTCTCTTTTATTCAAAGTAACACCCTAAGCAATCCTTTAACATTGTTTTTTTCTGGATACAAAACTCCGGTGAATAAAACAATTTAGTACATAACAAGCACAAAAATACGATAAATTTCCTTTGCGATTTCATTCCGAAAGACGAAAAAAATATGTAAACAAAAACAGCATATAAATAGAAAAATACTAACCCTATTTCTTAAAGGATATATATTTGAAGGAAGTACAATAAATAGAGGTGATTCTCTAGAAACCAAATAGTTCAAAATAACAAAATAAATATTAGGAATCTATTTTGGAAAATGCTGGAACCCATTTTATCTTCAAATCCAAAGCAAACACCGGATATTAGAAGTTGATCGATACACAAATGAAAGTTAAAAAAAAAAACGCAAATCGAACTCCGGTGTTGCCAACGCGGCATGCGAAATAGAGCACTTGCCTCGACTTAAAGTATCCCCAGGCGCAATAAACACAGAACGAAAACATGGAGACTCTAAGGGCTGTGAAGCAAACTTGATTAAAAGAAAACAGGTTTCTAACGCAAGAAAAACCGAACTAAATTCTTAACGAAAAACACTATTTTCTTCTATAAAATTAAAGGGAAATGCATTTTCTGCGTTACCTTACGGCCTCCGTGGGAATTTGCAAAAATCGTTCCACGACCAGCTGAAGAACAGAAAAAGACTTTTTCGCGCGCTTTTTTACTTTCTTTGTTTTTCGCTCCGCCATTTTTTCTTCCTTTCTTTGCTTCTTGCTTAGGAATGCCATTCCGTATAAGTACTTGATCAACTTTTAGTTCGGGAAAAGTAAATAAAGTAAAAGAAAGCTTCACTGTTTTTACGTGAGAAGAATTTAAAAAAAAAAAAGAACAGTGAAAAGTTTTATTCCTTTTTTTTTTGTAACGTATGGTTCCCGAAGCCATTGGAAAAATTCGAAAAAAATGGAGTAAGAATTTGCATTAAAGGTCATAAGAAAGAAATTTAATTTCATTGAAATAGTACATTCGTCGTCGATGTTTTTTCTTTAAACTTTTTTACAGAAAAAGCACTTTATTTTTTCACGAATATGGCCTGTAGTTAAAAACTAAGTGCACAAATTACATTCGAAATGTTAGCTGCATACATTAACAAATGTACTATGCGTATTTTTAGAGATGTTTTTTTAAAAATCTATTTCATTACAAAAATGTTGGCTGAGTTTCTGTCGAACAATATCTCTCCTCAGTCCACTTCTTTAAAAAAAACGGAACAATTCTTATCAGAGCTATTACGGTATTTCATTTCAAATACTTTGCGTAATTTAGTGTTTTGATGTGAAATAATGAATAACAATTTCAAGTAAAAATAATTATTAGAGTTGAAATAATACATGTTTACACTAGAGTGTATTGAATGATTAATTCAAATTCACGTTAAATCATATTGTAATAAAGTTAAAAAATATTTTTGTTCTAAATAATCCTTTAGCATTTTGCTTATTCCATAAATAGCCGCAATAAAGAGAACAATACTGTAAATATACAACATAAATTTCGAATTACGAATTTATCTTTTATATATGTATATATTCAAGTGTTTACTTCTGCGTTCATGAAACCATTCACTTATATATCTATATAATAAATAACTGAGAAGTTAGCGAACAATTTTACAATCGTAAATAAGATAAGCATTTCTTTAATACTCATATGATATAATATCATTTGTAATCAATTCAATATGCAATTACTGAACTATTTAGCCCGGCATTCCTCATGGGCTGCGGTAGCCAAGTAGTCAAGGTATCCCAACATGACAGGCATGTAATGAGTTCGAGCCCAGTACCACTAAACAACCGCTGTGTAGGACAGTGATGCACGTTAAATCTGTCGAGAGCTGAAACGTCTTCCTATTGGTGCGGTGTGGTAGTTAGTAGATGGGGTGCCAGCTCCAAGTGTCGTCTGCGTCACTTGACCATGTTTCGAAATTATGTGGTTCGTTGTTAAAAGCCCTGGTGTAGCTGAACCACTGTTCAGACGTTAATATTCACTCATTCATTCCGGCATTCCTCGCGTGAAAAAAACGAACGGAATTTCACGCGCAGGGTTTCTCACACCTAAGGGTGTTTACATTCTGTTTTTATCCTAAAATTTGCACACAAAGGTAAAAAAGAAAGATAATTAGGAAATAATATATTCACATCTGTTACACTTTTCACACTTAAATTTAGTTTATTTGTTATTTTTTATTAGAAAATTCAGTACATTGTTTTTACACTCCTTTAGTTTTCGTCGCGAGTGAGTGTGATGTTTTCACTGAATTTTAAGTATTTTTTTTTAATTTCGTAGAAGCATTGCTTGCTGGTTTCTACATTCTTTATATTCTTTTGTAAATCGAAATCCGAAACACTTCAGACATCAGCGTCTGGTTCCATGTTTGGTAGGCGGTTTCTGAGTACTTAATAAAATAATTTGCGCATTTATTATCGCAACGTTATATATATATTATATATATATATATATATATATATATATATATATATATATATATATATATATATATATATATATATATAAACAACACAAAAAATACTGTCATAAGCTAAATATTACACTATCTAGCCATTGAATATAACGCGGCCATTTTATCAAAGACGATAATTGCTCCCTCAATTAAATTATTTGGATAGGTTTCAGTAGAGGAATCATACTTGCTATTATACTCTTCCTCATTCGATTCTTCCTCATTATTCCCACAAAAAGACTTTCTTCATCTGAAAATACTGTTGTACTATATCTATTAAATACTGTATCTATTCAATTAATTGAATATCACATTTCTTCATCATAACCAGAATAATGCTCCATTGCATAAGATGGATTTTAAGCGTGCTTATATGCATTTAGAACTGTAACAGCCATTCACGTACAGGGTTTGACATACCCTAATTTGTGGTATCCAGAAATATATATTTAGAATTCCCCTTCAAGTTAAGGCCCCTCAAACGATATGTCCTTTAAGTCAGCTCGCTTCATGAGAAACTATTCATTTTCCAAAAACAGTTTAGATGGAGTATTGTCAAAATTTATGCGGTGGGTATGACATACCCTGCGCGAGAAGTGCCGGGTTAATTTATTTTTAGTTTTCCAAATTCGTAAGACAAACAGCATATTTTTATGTATATACTATCTAATTAAAATTAGTGGTGTTAAGGATGAGTTGAATAATAATTAAAATATTCAATTAAATTTAAGATCACTCTTATAAAACGATGAAAAAAAAAGTACAAAATACTTTTTTTAAAGTATATCACTTAGATAGTGTATAGTTCTACCTCGTATATTTAGTATTTTACATATACATTGCAAATAATACTTACAGAAATAAAAGAAAATCAAAGCAATAATCGCTTATTGCAGTATTGAAATCATTTAGTTTTAAAGCATTCCAAAAAGAGCCGCACTTGAGAGAAAATTGCTTAAAGGTCACAAGGCAAAAATGGCATTCTCTTGAAATTTTGATTAGTTTAAATCTCTATTTAATTAATTTTTGCAGATTAGTGTTATATTTAAATGTTTTAAATCAACTCATCTAATTATGCTCTTAGTTGTATTTACGCATACATTTTAAAGGACTACAGTTGGAAAATATTTTAATAAGATAATTGTGTTTTTTGAATCATAAAAGATATATCACGATATTTTTTTTCTCCTGTAACAGGGATGGGAAACCAGTGGCACGTGCACCATTCATGGCACGCGACACAATATTTTGGGCTGGCAGCGATTAAAATGGTTTGCATTTTATTTTTTTAAAAAAGATAATGATGACGCATTTCGAACAAACGCGAGTGATCGGTCGCGGGGAGGTGGGAAGTATACTCGTTTGTTGTTGCCTTGCCTTAGTTATGTTGCGGACTACAATTGCTTATGAAGCAAGGTTTGTTTACGCATATTATAGTCAATTTATAGACACAACTGTATTTTAAAGTTTATTTGTGTTATATTTACAATTTTTACCTGCTATTTAACATGGCTAGCTCAGTAAAAAAAGTGCAAGACGGTAAGTATAACAGAGAATTTCAAATTCAGTGAATCTAGAAAAATGACATTAGTAAAGGTGACAAAACTGTGTGTGTTTTATGTTTTGGAATAAAGGGAATGTAGAACATCGACTATAAAACATTTTGAAACAAATCACTAATCATCTTGTCAAAATGTGAACTACAGCAAAAATATTTAATTGTTTAGAAACTGTTTGGCAGATGATTCCAATTCAGCTTGATTTTACTATAAGTAATATCTCACTATCCTAATATAAGTTATTTGTCATCCATTCTGCTACAAGAGAAGTCACGCTGTTACTCTAAAATTTGAACCTGCACGTATAATTAAAACATTTACAACTATGCAGCGCAAAAGGTACTTTTTTCGAAGTAAATAATGAGTTTGGTGTTTTTTGTTGGTATTTCGTTTTATTATTTTCCCAGTAATCACTAGTCAAAATTATTCGACGACACGTCTGTACCTCATTAAAAACTTCTTTAGAAAAAAAAGGTACGTTGATCAAGAATGATTCGCCATCCCTGCCCTATAAAGTACAGTTAGCTTGAAAAACGTGGGCGGGTAGCCAATGACAGTTAATGTCTGCGTCGAACTGAAAGAATTATATGTTAGGTTTCGTGACCGGATAGCTAATTGCCGTTTTTATTTTTGGTCTCAAATTGTGCATTTTTTATTATCTGAAGCCACTGAGAATTCATAGTACTGAGGGGGCAATACCCGTTAAATGTGTTCGAGCCTGAGTGGCCACTCATTCATAGGATAGCTTGTAGAGGGGGAGGGGGTGCTGCCTCAGGTGCCATCCTCGTCATTTGACCCTATGTTCTAAATCACGAGTTCCGTTGCCAATAGCTCTCGTATTGCTTTATTGTGTCATCTTAAGAAACTGTCATTCAGTCAGCAAAAAAAAATTATATTAAAAACTTTTGTTTTAATTCAAAACATTTTTATACGCTGTCAAGCAAGGTTTCCCTTTTGAAAGTAACCTATAGTTTTTTATACATATGTTTTCTTGATTTTAACTGCCCACTTTCTTATACAGGGAAGGGAGAGGGAACGTCTTGTTTTGAAAATACAATAAGGCACATTACATGCTTCATTCGACTTTATTATTATTTTCTGTCTACCACACAACATTGTAACTTTGAATTTACACAGTTTTAAACACAATGCCTGTGTAATGTCGCCCTTCATTTTAAATACACTGCTGTAGTCGATTTTGAAAAACTTTGAGTCATCTTTTCAAGCATATCGACCGGGATATTGTCAATTTAAGCTTGGTTGTCGCTTTGTAGACCTTCCAGGGTCTTGGATCAACCTTTTTAAACCAGGGACTGGAAATAAGCCAAACGGAAATCATAAGGAGGGGATAAATCAGGTAAGAGCGCAGGCCAGTTTGTGTCCCCTTGCTGGGAGACTAGTAATTCGGGAAAGGCCATTCTTAAAACACCCATGAATGTCTTGGAGGTATAGACTGGGCCCTATTTTGTTGTAACCACACGTTCTCAAGATCCCTGTCTTGGAGCACAGGTAAGAAGAATTGTTGGATCATTGTCACATACCACTTTGAATTACACACAAACTCGTTCGATATTTTCTGGTGTTCTAATAATTTACGGAGTTACTTTCCTTTCTTTGGAGATATTCCTCGTTGCTCGGAAAGTATCCATCCACATAGAAACATATTTCCTTTCAGGAACATGACCTATGTTCCTGTCTAACGTATGTCCCTGGTAGTTTAAGCAGATAAGTATCTTTTTTGATTTATTAGAATTAAAATGCGTGTGAAACCTCCCCCCTAAAGTTTAGTTATTTAATTCCCCTACTTAATTCATAAATCCTGATTAGTTTACTTTTTGTGTTTTTGGTTTGTTATGGCTTCGACACGAGCATCTGTATCAGATTCCATTGGGCCCTATTTACATGCAAACCCGAAAATTGTCAGCAAATTGAGGTTGTGGAGAAAAGCAAGCTTCTTACCGGAATTTTTTTTCAATCCGTTTACAAGAGAATTTGGTGATTGGTTGATAGATTCACGTGATTATACAACGGTTACCATGAAAAAAAAGTTAACTATAATAAACGTCATCCCATGACAAACCACATCACCAAACGATAGAAATATCAAGGTAATCATATTGTAATGTTATCGCCCATCTTGGCGAACGTAAACAACAATTTGGCATGTAGCACTCCTTTATCAAATTAGCACCGAAAAGGACCCGTGTCAAAGCTCTTATTTTGTTACGAATTTGTAGAACTGTGCGAGCATATCCAATTTTTTTGAATTCGTCACAATTTTTTTTATACTCTTCCGAATCCTGGACAGTTCCATCACTTTTTTTGTTGTATTGCTTGATTTCTGCAGATGTTAATTAAAGCTCTTCAGTGGACCAAAGTGCACAATCAATAACAGCAGTCATCTTTGAATAAGTGAATCTCGGTCGCAATGCATCACGAGAAAATTTGAAAACTAACTCACTTTTCTTCGCATTTACAATGCTCCAAAACAGGTACACAAATCAAACCGCTTTTCAAACAAGTGTAATACCGGCTCATCGTATAAAGGAGTCTTGAGAGGATGAAAGTTGGTATTTTTCCGACAGTTTTCGTCCATGTAAACGGGGCTTTGAAGACTTCTCATGAACAGATTCTTTTGAGTTGCCAACACTTTTTAGTAGAATTACTAATAGAAATTTTAAAAACATTGCTTGTTTCAATTCTTTTCTTCCTTTTTTTATTTATATTGAATGAAACTTTAGGAGTGCAAAAAAAAATAATCATACTATTATATTTCTTTAGTAATTCCGAATTGAGTAATTGAATGGAAAAACACTATTTCCTATTAATCAGAACAACTGCTTAGAAATTTAAGTGTTTTATTCATCAAAATTAAATTTTATTCTTATGCTAACATGAACTTATTCTTGACTTTTTACATTATATCTGCTATAACAATACGAGTCTGTCACAGGTTTCCGATATATCTCGGATCTCTCAAATTATCCTTTTCACCTATATCCAGGATCCAACAAAAATCCCAGTTCCTCCATTTTCAAAGATTGTGGCAGAAGTAAAAAAAAAAATGTATAACAACAACATATAAAATGAACTTAAAACTTCTAAGTCCCTTTTCAGTTGTCAGCAACTCCACTGAAGTGAATGTCTTATCACAAAAACCTCGCCCGGACATCACATTTTCCCGTTTTCCCATTTCTCCAGTTTCTTATTTTGTTTTCATTTCCCCCACTGCTTCCTTTGTCTCGCGAGTTCCCTCGCTGTATTATATAAACAGCGAAGAACTTATTTTCATGCAATATTCCGGATTCTCCCTGATGCTGTTTTAAAAAGCCAATACAGCGCCATCTAGCGTTCTGTCGAAATGTCGAAAACAGGAACGGTCTCCCCCTTAACTTTCAAATTTTTCTCCTCTCTGATGGAACACTGTTTCAATACATTTAAATCGCTCCTCAGTGGATATTCGAAAGGGTGCTTCAATTCCGTCTGTCACGGTTCCGAGTAAGGATCTGTCGACGTTGGTATAATTTTACACTGGGACGAAATATCCAATTTTATGGGAGGCTTGGTACTTTTCTGGGTGTTGTCGAGAATATGAAGGGTGTTGTGCTTTAGAATGGAATCTTGTTGAGCAGGGTGAATTCGAGGAAATGTTTTTCTCTTAGTGCTTTTAGTTTGCTATTCTTTAGATTACTGTGTTTCACAATATATTTCAGTATCGACCATTTTCTCATACAGGTTAGTCCTGAGGTAGAGTAACAATTTTTGGAGCGCTGCATGTAAAAACAGAATGTTTTTATTTTCTTTAAAAAATAATAATTAAATTGATTTTGCATCTTTTCATGAATTAAAGTAATACATACATTCCACTTTTAGAGATTTGAATATGTTCTTTTCAAGTGTATATGTAAATTCCTGTTAAAACTTTCTTTTCAAATGGGGTTACGGATCGGTAATTACCATCGAAAACTTAGTATATTCGCAGGGAGCTGGTATCACTTTCTGGTGTTGCACCAAAAGGCGGTATACCAATCACCACAATGTATTTTTGACGCCTGTTTTCCTCTCTAGAATGGGACACGTGAGGTCTGCCGATGAGAAATTCTACAAGGAATTTAATTTTTTCGAGAGCACTTAAGCCTAACAGGCACTCTAATGATCTTTAACATGCGGCATAATCATACGACATGGGCGCTGATAATTTTTTGCATTATGAAAATCCTCCGATTTGGCAGGGGCCGAACCCGCAAATTTACAGCTAAAATTTTAGGGCCTGACCAGCAGCTTAGGGCGCCCCGCAGCTGGAACTACAGTTTATGCATGTATGCGAAAGTTTCAAAAGTTATTATTTTCTGTTCCAAAAAGTGACTGAAAACATTCCGAAATGAAACTAATTTTTAGAATATTTTCAGAACATGGTATCTTTCAAAAACTCTTCAGATACTAACATTTTTCTCTTTTTTCTGTTTTGGTTATGTGAAAACAGGATGCAATTGTGAATTGAAAAGAAATTGTTTCAAAATATATTCTGCATGTTTGTAAAAAGCTATAATGAAAAAAATGATATACAACTAGTAATAGGTGAGGAAATTAACGATAATTGTTATTGTCTTAAGAAAACTCAGAAATGCGAATTACTATTGTTGTGAATTTGATTATATAATCGTTAGTTAGCGTTTCTTTTTTTTATTTTAATCTTTATTCCTTGATATACCTAAAATGGTTTTTGAGCTATGGTGACGCTCAAAAGATCATGAGAGATAAATAATATTGAAAATTTGTAAGATGTCTCGTTTAATATTATTTATATTCGTAATAATTTTCGTAATTAATGCAAATATATGAATTGCAGAAAGCTGCATCTTCTATTTTTTTTACGGAAGTTTCTTATTTAACGCAACGGAATATTTTAATAGTTAAACACACTAGCACTCATTCCTATATAAATTTTATGTATGTAGGGTTATATATTATTATAATGGTAATAGTATCTTGCGTCTTACTTCAGCCCTAGCAGTTAATTAACTCCTACATCCCTTGAGAAAAGATTCGATTTTCTTGTTCCACTCTCAAGTTGAAAGAAATAATATTGGTGAAAATTTTTAAACTGCAGCAAAATCTGTTCATTGTCTGCCTTTTTTTAATCCCTGGATGCACAGAAATAAAACAAAGAAATCCCGCAAAGATCCTATAGACATAACCGATGTCCGGAAAGTATCTAAATATTAATTAAAAATAATCAAGCAAAGATGGTGAAAGAAGAATAAGAACTTATGGTTTCGTATGTTCTGTAATGAAAAGACCGAAGTTATTTTCGCAATGTTTTATTGTACGATTTCAATGTGCGCACTAATAGTTGCGCGTATAACTACGAATACATACAATATTTCTGGCAAGGTCCTGTTGAGGATTGCAAGATCACCATTCTGATTAGTCAATATAATTAGACTTTTAAATTTATCAATGTCACCAATTGAAGATTTTCATGTATCCCTACATCAAAATGTCCACAGGTGTTATAGAGTAGTGTTTTTCAAACTTTCAATATTTACGACCCAATTTTATCGTACCTTCCTCTTACATTAACGATGTATATAATGCAATAATAATGTAATTTGATTCTAATTCTTTGAATAATTAGTTTTAATCAATTAATTTTTATTGATTAGGATTAAATTATTATGTTGTCATCCAAAATAATCATGTATATAAAATTTCAGCTCAAATGAGTGCTTTAAAATGTATTTTATTTACGATTGAACATTCCACCAAGATAAATATATAAATAAATATCTAGAGAGTGTGAACTAATAGTAGGAATTGAAACAGCAAAAAAAAATAATAAGATCCTAATGTCCAGCTTGCGATGTTGTATTATGTTTAATACCGTGCTCTTGAATTTATCATACACGATCAAATTTTGATTACTAATGTCATAACCATTTATGTAAATGCAAAAGATGAAAATAAAACTGTAATTAATGATGAAAGCTGAGTATTATAAGCTTTATATTTATAGCTAGAGTGAAGTGTCACCATAATCTAATGATTTCTGTCATACAGAAAATCAACTTTACAGGTAAATTACTCACGATACGTATGTTTGAAAATAAGCATACATAATGACATTTTTGATGCCTAATGCAGAAATTAAGTGAAGCTGGAAACGGTTCAAGAAGAAATTTACCGTTGAGTTCGAAAGCAAAACTTTTGTCTTAAAATGGCGGAGAAATATTTACCAAAAATGCATCGGTTCCCCCAGCATATGTTGATACGGACTTTTTATTATCTAGATTTTTATAAAGACCAAGGGATTTCATCAATACAAGAACAAGTGACATTATGACATCATTAAAAGTTCAAATGCAGTTTTTCAAAAAAAAAAAGGAAATTCGGGCAAAGGATGGCACAAAAAAAAGAAGAAAACAAAACAACAACAATGTTAGCAGGAAAAAAAAGTAAAAGAAAGGAAATAAAGAAAAGAAAAACATTCTGAGAAATATGCATAGTACATTAAAAAAGATAAATGGGGAAAAGGGAGATGTACTAGTCTCAATAGGACACAAACAGAAGGAATGTTAAGGGCATTAAAGAAACAAGTACAAAAAGAGGATGGGTATCTCCCTGCTCGAGTTTATTGCCGTTCTCTAGAATGAGTGTTATTGTATTTTAGTGCTGCACATTTGTTTGGCGTTGAAATATCCCTTGTGTGCTATTAATTGGCAGTAAATTTTTATCGGAGTGGCATCCTGAAAATTCCATAGAGAATTTAACCTCTCGTGCACAATGAATTTTTTTTATGTTGATGAAAGATATTACAATGTATTTCGCTATGGATAGAAATTCAGCTAATTGCGTAAAGTGATATGATAAAAGAAATACAGATGTACTGTGCAAAAGGAGAAAACAAATAATATTCGGTAGAAAAAGGTTATAAAAAAATTAGAAACCCTATTCTTTAGAGAAAGGCCTTTTATGTGAATTATAGAATAGGCGAAATGGAAATGGACTGTATTTGTATTTTTTTTTTTTTTGTAAAAGTCAAATATTTTTGTAAAAATTTTAAAATTAAAACCTTAAAAAATGTAATTCAAAGAAAAAAGTCTTTCAAAAAATTATAAAAACTTTAAACAATTAACTCCTTTTATTAGAAAAATATTAATCAGGGTAATAATTTATATCATTAAACAGATGCACTTAATAATTTAAAAATTAACTCGATAGGAAGATCTAAGAATGAGACGAGAACCAATACATATGATGCATATTAAATCATGAACGCTGAAAGCATCATGATTTAATAGTTGAAAGTTTTATTCAAGAGATGCAACTACAAGAAAAAAAATCAAATTAAAAAATTACTTTGTGCTATTTCTGGCCGCGATCAAGATGTTATCAAGCTGGCGATTAACTGGTAAAGTTGGTAGTTATCATACAACTGAATTTTTTCCCAGACAAATTTCAATTGGAGAATTAGATGAGCGGGAACCAGAGATGGCCGAAAATACCTATTAATCAGAGACCGAGTGTAAATGGAAATATTAGGTGTACAACTTTGCTTCCACCGTTTTGCAATAGATGGCTGTAAAGGTAAGTGGTAGTCGAAATAAATAGATCGTATATGTCATACAATAAGCTTAGGTATTTGTAAACATAACGCCATCGAAATATTAGTCGATTTGTGTCTGCATCATAAAGTTATTCTCGGTTAAACATGTCAGCTTACAAGCCAAATTCTCGTCATTTGCGGGAGGTTTTAATTTCCTGCTTTAATATGAAGAAATCTGCGGCTGAGGCACATCGAATGCTCTCAACTACCCATGGTGAGGCTGCTATTAGTGAAAGAACGTGCCGAGAGTGGTTTCAACGCTTCAAGAACGGTGATTTTGACGTCGAAGACCAGCATGGCATTTGGTGGGACCAACTCGGAGTAGTGTATTATGAGTTGTTAAAACCGACTGAAAAAATCACAGGCGATCGTTATCGAACGCAATTATTGAATCATAAATGTATAATCAGTTTTTTACAATAAAGCCTTGAATTTCGGAAAAAAAATGGCGGAAGCAAAGTTGTACACCTAATATATAAAGAGGAGAATTAGGGAGTGTTTATTATCATCACCCTTAAAGGAACATGAAGGCCATTGATGACAGATAAACCTATTTTAAATTGCAATCAAGTGACAAGGACGATACCTGAACCAACATCCCATTCTTCTAACAGCCATACCACACCAACGTAAAGACTCTGAGAAAGGGCAGATTTAACTTGCAACAATGCTCTCACCTGACGGTTTTTTAATGACAAAATAACCCACGACCAAGGTGATTTTAGTTTTGAAATGGAAGCCAAAATCTTTCATTCAATGCTAAATAAGAACCATTAGTCCAGATACATATCGATGGTCGTTGGAATTATAGGTACTCTGGTTACACATCAAATTGTTAATAAGGATGAATATCAGGGTCTTACATTTTGTCAACGCTTTCTTTCAATATCTACTTTGTTCATGCCTTTCACTTTTTTATGTCAATAATAACCCCTAATCCTACGAGCACCATAGAACGGTAGCACCACATTGATCAAAATGACATTTGATCCTTTGATTTCACCATCCAGTATCATTTAGATCCATATTCCTGTCTGAAATAATAATATTTATTCATGTTATTCAGAATTCCATCTGCAAGACCTTTGAACAATACACAATACTCCACGCAATCACTTTCGCATGAAAGTTATGCCTCACCATTGGCATTCTGTTTTATACACTCTAAGAATGCTCATTTGTAATATGCTGGAGCTTCAGCCAATCAGTGATTGACTGCCAAAAGTTAATAATTTGCATATTCTTTCATAATATATGTGCATACGCAATTTCATTTCATTCGCCAAAATCTATCATTATTTATGCAGCAATGTTTCTTTTCCCTTTCGGTTTCCATTTGTGTCTGTATCCTTTTACTTGAAACTTCTTACCACTATTAATTGAGTATTGACTTACGTTTGTAAGCCTTGTGTTATACTTGTCGGCGCACAAAAAGTCTACTTATAGATTCCATAAATAAATAAATAAACGCTTAACCAATATTTACTTTTATTACGTATATGAAAGTGTTATAGTTAAAATAAAGTAATATTTTTATAATTCATTATATAAAAAATATAATTAATTTTAAGACGAAATAAGCATTTGAAAACAACAATTTGTTATTTTGTAAAAATGTTGTTTAAGAGGGCAGTTGTCATTCATTCCTGACGATACATGGTATTACGAAATATTTCTAAATGATCTATTCAATGATCTGAGAATAAGGAGATGGGTGGTACGGATTGGAAAACGTTATTCCAAAAATAAAATAATAATAATAATCTTGAATTTTGATTTTGCAATGATTACTGATTCCCTCGATTTTTTTATTCTTTCTGTCTGAAAAAATACTGTGATACTAAAATACCTTTCATATAAATTTCTTAAGAACACAATAATTTGGATAAATTTAGCTTAAATAACATTTTGCTTTAAAATGAAATTTTAAGAATGATTAGACATCGAATATATAACTTTTTTATCACACACTCAATGTCTCTCTTAATAATAACCCCAAAAAATCATTAAGAAATGCCAACAATATATGTGGTATTGTATTTATTCAAAACCATCCATCCAAACTGCAATAATAAATCATGACGCAGACACCCAGATTATCTCAGAAGTAAGACAAACCTTGAACTTTATTTATAAATACAAGAAAACAATCATTTTTAAATTCCTTCACATGTGGATATCGACGATAACGAAAAGGCGGACTTGCTAACCAAGAGAGGAACACTTGAGCCGAAAAACAACAAGCCTTTTCTTCTAAAGTCATTTAAAAAACATATTTTATAGAAATTAGTATATATATAGATTCTCTTAAATCTGATGAGACCGCAAAATTAACAGGCAAATTCTGAGCGACATTCAAGATGGAAAAGTTTTATCAAAAGCCCCATAAAGAAGCTGTGTGGTTAATTTCATGCTGCAAACAGATCAAGGTCGCCTGACACATTATTTTAATAAAATAGGTATCCTTCCGTCTAGTATATTACCATATTTGTAATTCGGGCATCATGAAAGCATAGTATCTTCTTATAAGCTCAGAGCTAGATAAGCCAACTTTACTGAAAAGACAAAACTTTCATGAACTCTTTGTAAAGACTGCATCTCTTATATTCCTTTTCTTTTTGTTTCAAAGTTTAACTTTTTTTCCCCTTTGTTCCCTTGTTAATTTATTTTGGTTCTTAAGGGAACAGGGACATCGTATGCTTTGAAAAAATCGATTTTTTAATTTTAGTTCTAAAAAATAGTGCTTATTTTTCTGAATCTAAAATGTATAATACATCTATGTTTGTTGATAAAATAGCCCTAAAATATGAAAAATAAAAATGTAAGCAAATGACCACGCCCTTTTTGACACATTCTTTTGAACTTTAAATAGTAGTTTCCCCTGTGTTTGATCTATATAAAAATTCTATATAGTGAACAAAATATCTTTTAGTATGTAATGTCTAATTTTTTAAAAAAATAAATTTATACGTGCAAAAAGAAAATTAAGATTTTCATAATTTTAAGGTTTTATTATTATTTTACAGAAATTATGCACTTAATTCGTTAAAAAACTGGTTCATTATGTTTGATATGTTGCTGTGCACCGTATATATGTATCGTGCAATTTTTTGTATATTCAAAGAATATAAGACGCTTTTTGTAAGAAATGGTACCTATACATGAAAATATGCATTTACAGCCGTCCTGAGCAGGAGAATTAACTGCGCAGTGCAAAGACTATGGCATTTCCACAAGTGATCAGGATGCCACGCCGAATCTCGAAAATTATGTTCCAGTTAACTAAAACCAAGGGAAAAAACATACGAATGTAAAATTACTTTTGTAACTCTAAAAATGATTAAGGATTATTATTAGTCATATAAAAATAGGCAAGCAAATACTAATCAAGTGTATAATATGTGAAAATATTGTTTATTTTTTTAGTTTTTCATTTCTTCTGGGTGCATATATTTTTTCTATAAAATTTTTTGTATATTCATATTTTTTTGCATTTAGGTACAAAACATTATTTTTTAAAACCAAGGGAAAAAAAACTGTTTCACTATATGATTACTAATCAGAAAATATTGTTTTTTTTTAGTTTTTCACTTTTTCTCAAAAGCATATTTTTTGCAAGATGCCTATGCATATAGTGATACCATATAGTGAACCTTTTTTTTCCTATTAAGATAGTGCCTAATTTTTTAAAAATTGTTTTATGTATAAAAAAGCAGAAAAATAAAAAAAAATTCAAATTTCAAAGTTTCATAATTTTTTTAAAGAAATTATACTAACATTTTACTAAAAAAATGGGTTCACTGTTTTTTATGTTTTGTTTTATATATATGTAAGAAATATTTTGCATAAAAAAGGATACTTTTTTAAAAAATGGTACCTAAACACAAGTATATATTACGAGTTCTCAAAAATTATGTATTGCTTAAATTAAGTAGTAAAAAACACTTTTGGAGTAAAAAGTTATTTTTGTAGTTCTACAGAATAATTAAATTTTTTTTATTAAGAACGTAAAAAATCTAAGCTCTATTGGAAATTGTAAATGATATATGTCTCATAAACAAAGGGTCTTAATTTTGGCATTTTACTCTTTCGAGCATGTCCTGGTTCCCTTAAGTGGCATAGCTCGTCTTGAGGGAGCCCTGTATCAAAGTTACTTGGGGGCCTTAGTGGTCCCTTGACATTTTACGAATCTTTGCTTACGCATTTTGGGGCCCCGTATCATTGATACGGCAGTAGCTACGCCCCTGGTTCTTACCTTGGGGTCTCTGGGGTGTTAAATTTCTCTAGAGGTTTGAAAATATAAACAATTTTCATACAGGTATAATTCTTTTGAATTTAAATTAAATTATTCAAATCTTTTACACATTACTTATAAAAGAATGGGGCTTCAGAAAAGTATAAAATGTTTAAAATATAATAATAATTTTAAAAATCATAAGCATATGAAAATTCTATAATAAATATTAAGTATTGTTTGCGTTGCGCACGCTATTTTCTGAAATAGTAGCCTTTGATGTATAAAACTTTATAGAATTATAAAATGCATCATATTCTTTACACCCTACCTAATTTTAGTATTATGTATCTTTAGTATTTCAAAACATTGGTAAAATATTGCAATTTTTTTAAATCTATTTTTTATTTATTAAAATATGTAAGTTATTATTCTATTTATAAATAAAAATACCTACAGAGTATTAAGAATACATTTAGCTTTATAGATCAAATTAAAGGTAGTGATTAAAGCTATTATTTTAGAAAATAGCATGCGCTACGTAAAACTTAATAAATATTTCTTATAGAAAAGTTTCTTATTTTCATATGCTTATAATTTTAAAAATTGTGGTTAGATTTTAAACATTTTATACTTTTCTGAAGCCCCATTCTTTTATAAATAATGTGTAAAAGATTCGAATTATTTAATTTAAATTTAAAAGAATTATACCTGTTTGAAAATTATTTATATTTTCAGAACTCTAGAGAAATTTAACACCCCTGAGACCTCTTAAATGCTTGTTTTTTATTATTATTTATCGTTTTTATCGTGTGATACTTGAACTATTTTCTATGTTTGGATTGATCCTCTCATTAAAGCTATATGTAATAACATATTTATTGCTCAGGAATGTTAGAAATGTGCTTGCTTCTCTGCCGAAAGGGTACTGTGGCCGAAAAGATGGTTTGTAAGCGATGAAAGAATACTTTTACAATAATGTCAGTGAATAAAAATAACCTGCCATGACAGATTTGCAGATACGTTTGGTCACTAAACACCAAATCCTCGAATTTGACGACGATTCTCTATTTAAGTAGGAATTTTCTATTTACTGGCGTAGCTAGTCCTGAGGGGACCCTGTATCAAAGTTCCTTCGGGGCCCATTTTTAGATATGGGAGTTCTGTCAGTAGACTGTAATTACACACGAAAGGACTGCGTATATGGCGGTAGCTACGCCCCTGTTTCTAGGATAGTCTTTTAACAAAAAACTTAAGAAGGTTCAACAAGATTCTTCCCTACCAACATAAAAACGACAGAGAGAGAGGAAACATTGCAGTGAAGTATATTATAGGGGTTTAACTGAGTTTCTAAATAAATAAATTTTCACTCCGAACTAATCTGCGTGTTAGTTGTATGGATCTCCCCTGCATTTGAAATACGGTCTACCACAAAACCAAATTTATCATAACATCGCAATGAATTACTTTCTCAAAAATCACGAGCATAACATATTTTTATTAAAATTTTTATGTGAAGAAATTCTTGATAAAAGAATGGTAAATAAATAAAATACAATTGAATGAATAAGAATGAAATCAGGAGCTGAGAGGCAGTTGAAATTCATGCAATTCCATTCAAGTGCCTGCAGTGTATTCCATACAGTTCCTTATCGTCGGCTCAGTGACTTAGAGGTAGCGTCCCTGCCACAAATCCTAAGGTTGTGGGTTCGATCCTGGATGGAAAAGATTATATTATCTGGGTGAGTAAGTGAGCGAATATTAATCTCGCACTATTCAGCTACTCGAGAGCTCTTAGCGACAGACCCCGTAATTTTGAACCATGGTCAAGTGACGAGGACGACACCTGATATGGAACCTACTCTTATAACTTCCACACCACCAAAGGGATGATGTTTGAGCTTCAACTGGTTTAACGTGCATCGATTCCCTACATGACGGGTCTTAACGGTATTGGACTCGAACTCATGACACGCCAGCAATGAATTCATTACCTTGACCACTAAGCTACCACAGCCCTCATAGATTTCCTGGGAGTGAAAATACTAGGTGTGCATATCATGTGATTGTGTGACATGTAAAAGATCCCTTAAGTATCAATTTCACTATGGTACTCACGGCAAAATCAAATTCCCTCAATATTTAGCATCCGACGAGAGCTTGAATTGAATAAATTCGAGTGTCAAGAATTTGGAGCCACCTGTGAAACGGCTGCCACACTTCGAGACTTGCTGTGTCTGCACAGACTATACTGCCAAAATGCAGCTCATTTGAAAAAATAAACATAGTTTCTAATCATAAATATTAATTCCCTAATACATTCATTTAATATTGTAGCAAAGCACGCTTACATTAGACTTTTTCATGTAAGGAGTATTAAAAATATAAGCCTGTAACACAGTTATGGTACATATTTTTCAACAAATCTTGATGTACTGCATCAAACATATCAAAAGTATTGTATGACTATTAGAAAGAAAGTGGATGTTTTTAAATTTCTATAGAAAATAAAATTTTCGTTTTTGTCTACAACTCGAAGTTACAAGATTTACCCTTTAAAAATATTATTTAAATTTAATGAAATTCAAGATAAATTAGAAAAAAATTAAAGAAAAAAATATTTCATACACATTTTGATTGTAAAGCCATATAAGCCTTATAAGTTTTTTTTAAAATTCTATTACAACCGAATTTGTGAAGACAATCTAAAGTTATTGCTGAACAAAATGATTTAAAATAGTTCTATAACAATTCTTCTGTATTACATGAATTCTTACATTGTTAAAAATTAACTTGTCCCCTCCTTAATCTTTTCAGAGATGATAAGGCGGATGTAACCTCTTTTCATTGTAGAATCACATCGCGCAAAGAGTTTTTCCAATAACTTCACACACACACTTATCATAAATCTGCTGCGACTTGTAAACCTAAATAATCCTTTGATCATTTATTCCACCCCGAAACTGCCCCACGCAATGCAGTAATAAAATATAATGTTTCATTTAGAGGCGCCCAACTTATGCAGATTGAGTTGTGCCGAACCCTTCCTTCTCATCACAGCAAATTTTACTGCCCGCGGTGGCAGTAAATACTGTTTATTTTTAGCGCGCTTCAAAGAAAACTTCATAAAAATCTGTAGATTTTAACGTCGTTATGCGCCTGTTAATTTATTCCGTGGGCTCTGCTGTCATTTTTAGTGTTTTTTCTTTATTTATTATTTGATTACTTAAGACTGAGGAAGTTGTAGAATTTTAGAAAGTTCTTTTTTTTTGATTTTCCTTCTTTTCCAGTCTCTTCTCAAAAGGGCGTTGAATTATTTGGTAATTTATTCAGCCATTTTTAGCAAGGGGTTGGAGATTATAACCACACCCTGTCCTTCTTAGGGCAACAAATAACTTCTGATGTTGATTGCTTTTTTGTGTGGCTCAACTAGTGATGTGACGAAGTTCGGATCGTATTTATTGTATGCGTTTTCGAAATTTGTGTCCTTCGTGATACGAGATGTAATGGTAGTCTCGCACGCACTGTTTCATGGTAGTTAAACTTAATAAACTATTGCTAACAATCAAGCTATTTGAACACTTGGAAATAGATTGTGATGATAGTTTGAGTATCATGATGCGATACTTGATTGCTATGCTTTGTGCATAGATAATTAAATTGACAATAGATATTTTCTGATAAATTCCGTGTAAGGTTTTATAAATTTTCTCTGATTGATTGTTTTTTTTGTTAGTGTCTCAATTCAAAACAATGCAAAGATTATTGACGATGGATTTCTTTTTGTTCTATGACTATGCCTTTTATATAATGTACGCTGATACCAAATCCAAATAATATAACTCTTTTAGACTTTTTAATTATATTTATGGCTTATGTCTACATGTATATATATATAAATTTTTACTATTATTTCTCCTACATTATTATTTTGAACAAAACACATTTATTGTGTGCAAGTAGTATATTTTTTATAAACAATTTTGTAATTGCCTTTACTGGATTGCAATGTATAAATAGAACAAAGGTTTTCATAAAGCCTTGGCAATAAAGTTATTTATATACAATGTGTCTCGGAATTATTGGAAAAAACTATAAGGAAAGGTAAGAAGCTTCACAAGGGTTCAGATTTGCATAGAAACACAAGGTTGGAAACGTCTTCGTTCGTCGTGAGGTGTCGTTGTTCTTAAACTCATTTTAGGAAATAGACCTGCATTACCACAGTCATAGAGGTATCACACTATGATTTAGACGCCACAATTTTTTTCTGCACGGCAGCCAACTGCCATCAAAAGCCAATATGCCTAAAGTGGGGTAAGGGGATCACCTTAAAAAATGTCAGGTAAAAGAACGCAATCATTTTATTCTTATACTAAGAATAATTTTTAACTTTTTAGTTCGATTCACACACACATTATAAAAGCGTTCTTTTAGTTTATATATATATATATATATATATAAACTACATTTTATTTTTCATCTTTTAATTCGATCTAGAATAAAAGCGTGTTTTTTTTTTAGTTTTAGTTCTTTAAACTATAGTTTATTCATTCTTGAATTTATTTTAAATGCGTCATTTATTTAGAATATGAAATACCTATTGGCATCCTATCACAGCGTCTGTACGGCCTGGTTTAGAAAGTGTAGGATCAATCAACTTAAGAAAATCTGGAAGAGCTGTTTGATATATTTAATACGGAAGAAGATGTGAAGTCAATGATATTTTTCACTATTTGTGTTAACCGTGAGCGTTTTCGCTTTAGGACCCTAACTTAATATTTTAGTGGCTAAATCTGGAATTAGTTGCCAAGTTTGTAAACGGATTTCATTAATCCTGATGATCCTGATCAGTACAATGGAACCAATATATTAAAATTATTCCAATGACATCGGTCTTTGACAAAAGTGTAAAATTTCGAATTAATCTGATCTTTTAAAAAGGATAAAAATCGAGTTCAAAGGTTCCGGTACATACAGGTAAAGTTTATAAAAGCGTGTTAAAAATGCTTACAATCATATTTTAGATTTTTGTATCAATACATATCTGTAAAACATTAACATGTTTTTGATCTTCTCTCGTTTTTTATTCGCCAGTTATAAAAATCGCAATTTTGAGTATAACTGACTGAAAATACTGAACGACACTTTATCTAAGTTTTGGATATAATGTTTCGATTGAAAATGCTCTATTAATAATAACTATGAGTGAAAGAATTATGATCGGTTGTTGCTAAATTTTTCATGTTTAACAAATGACACGTGATCGTTTAAATAAGTGAATCATAGCATTCCAATACACATAACGAACTCACGCATTCAAACCTAATTTCTGGAATATGCATAAATGTCGGTTTATGTTGAATAGTAAATTAGATTATAGTTAATTTCCAAACTGTGTGACGGACCTCTGCAATGCGGTAGTGTTGCCAATGCTAATTGAATAAACGTTAATGACCATCCATATTTAAAGAAGAACGAAGCGTTAATGATGATTAAATAGAATTGATCACTGTAACCGAGTGATGAAGATGGATGGAGCTGCACTCTGCAAAGACAGAAGTGTCCATATTTCAACTGATGACTGGGTCCTCGTCTGAATGATTACTTTTATCAATACCTATTTAAATTGTTGCCGTCCAATTCTTTGTACATGAATGCTTCTAAATTTAGAATAAATTTCCTTTATCGTTTCAGTGGCTGATAATGGAAAGATGTGAGTCTCGCTTAGACAAAGTCTAAGGGCAGATTAGTGTAGAACCAAGGTATTGTTCGTGTGTTTTAAGGAATCTGCTTCGATTCAAAACATATTTAAGTCCGTCTTGTTTCGAACAGTTTTATTTCTCTAGCCTCTATCAAGCCTCGAGCGGATTATTTGTCTGCCAAATTTTAAGGTTACTGACTCCATTTGGAACCGTGTTTTTGTCATAGCGTATAAATGAATATATATATATATATATATATATGTGTGTGTGTGTGTGTGTGTATATGTGTGTGTGTATATATATATGTATGTATATATATATATATATATATATATATATATATATATATATATATATATATATATATATATATATATATATATATTAATATTTAGTGTCACTTGAATTAGAAGATCGATACCGGTTGGCACAAAAATAGCGCCAGAAATTTACACATCCAAATTTCTCGTTCAGAGTACATAACAAATGCCCAATGAATAACTTACAAGTAAAAAGAAGTTACGTGTTATAATATATAAATAACGGGTTATCATAAATAAATTATGAGTTACCGTAGTTTACGAGGAAAAACGAAAACTAAGTATGGCATCACAGCCATTATAAAAGAAAAGCGCAGTACTGGACACATCAACAGGAGTATTTCTAAATATTTAAACTAGGCAGATGCTCAAAGTGTTCACCGTGCATATCGAGGCAGATTAGAGTGAGCCGTGGAATGAAAGATAGCCCACCTTGCATCAGTACGGTAAACAAGCATATGCAAACGAGAAACTAAGTCCATTTGTATAGCCACTACGTCTCAATACACCAAGTACTTGAGAAGAACCCATAGGAAAAATGGCATGAGATCTGGCGATCGAGGTAACCATAAAACCGTACGTCAAAGCCCGATCCAGTAGCTAGAGTATGTCATATCCAGCCAATCACGTACAGAATCACAAAAATGCGCCGGAACCTCATCATGAACCATCATACATCATCCTTTACCGTACTTTTCTCGTTAACTATGAATGATTCAGGTAAAGTCCTTTTGACATTTTTTATGTACTTTTAAAGGGAATCTGGCTTCGCCAAGTTTGGGCGCTAGTATGAGACAACGTTGTATAAAATTGTTTGAAGAATATTATTTCAATAAAAAATATATTTAAATAGACGTTTTTGGCAAAAAATGAGGATAAAATGACATATTTTCAGAACATTGTACATTTATGTAAAATCTATAGTAATATTTTCCCCTTTATGTAGCTAGGACGTCTCCAAAAAGTCATAAATGGAGTTTTTGAAAAATTCATATCACTTTCAGGGTTACCATCAACTGAAATATTACATAACTGAGGTTTCTTTATATTTTTTTTTTACTCTGATATGAAAAATATGAATCGATTCACGTCTAAATTATACATTTCAAAAATCTTCTTTCAGGCTCTGTACAAAAGTATTTTCCATAAAAGGACATTGTTTTGAATGTGTCATTTTTTTGTTCATTTTTTGACAAAAAATAGCATTTAAACATTTTTTGGTGTGATTATATTCTTGGGATATTTTTATGAGTATATTCTAATGCAGGTAAAATTTGATATAAAAAACAATATTCATTTATACTCTTTTGCAAACTCACGTTTTCGAGCGTATTAGGTGTGGCTCTTTTCATTTTAATTTCTGTCTTAGAACGTTTTATACTGCTTTCACGAAATGTTAAAATAATATGAGCTATGCCATAATATTATCGATTTTCTTTACATACATAAGTGCTTGGTCTAATATAAGAAACCTACAGTATTAAGTCATTTTAAATGCTACTCTATGAAGAAAACATCAGGGAGGAATGGAATATTTACCAAGCATAGAACTGTATAGCACAGGGAAATTATGAGCATCACAATAAACATATTATCCATACGAGTTTATATTGCTACTTACCAGCATTATATAAAAGAAGAACATAAGGATACTTTTAAAAACAACTGAATTTGTGTATTTATGCATTTTTAGGTAGAGAATGTCATTATGCTTCATTGAAAAATTTATAATTCAATCAAAAGAGTTTATGAATTTTATGTAGAAAATAATTTAGAATTGTAGGTAATGCAGTTTACCCTTCGATATTACTGTTCGAAGAAATCAAGCCACAGTATGAAACATACGCAATTGGTGGATGCATGATCGCTTCAATCATGCCACTTCGTGCAAGAACGAGCATGTAGTGCATATGGTACTGATGGATTGCACTATATCATTGAAAACTTTAAAAGTTAGGCTCTATGCCATCTCTGCATCTCCGTATATTTCAACGTCCTTTTCCAGATAGGAATTTCAAAAGTTGTTCGTTTTGGGATTATTTTTGACTATGAACCACAGCTGTTTTACATTGTACACTTGTGCTACACCTGAGGTGCTGCCACTCTCGCTTGCAACAGTGACATGGCGAAATGGAAAAGCTTACGCTTGGCAACCCTATACCAGTGAACATAAATTCATTTGCTTGAAGCTTGTTAAGCTCACTACTGCTACTAGCTAGCTCGATCGACTAACAACCGTCATTGTTTAAGACCAGTCAGTAGGGTAAACCCCTTTTTAAAATCGATTTTGAGTTTTTGATGTTTCTGAAATTTACAAATCAAGACCTTTCCAATGATATAACATACAAGACATTATATGAATTAAAAGTATTTTAAAATGATTTTTAAAAAATATAATCAGTTGATTTACCACGCCCATTTTGACAAATAGAATTGCCTTTTTAAAACTGGGGAAAAGTTGCAAAGCCTCAATTAATTTTTATTTTTTAATACCCAAATTAACTTTAGATAACTATATAACTGCAACTGTTAGATTTCCTTAAAACCTTTGGAGGCAATTTCAGATTTTCATGGGGGTTTTGTAAATGTTATACTTAAAATGTAGGCATTTTTCATTGAAATTTAGGTCTTTTCTTTAGTTTAAATTCATTTTTAATTAGTTATTATTACTGATTACTAAATATTCACGTGTTTAAGTAGTGTTAAAAGAAAAAAATTAGGATATATAATTGTGACCAGGTGAGAAATATTTACGTAATGAATCTTCATTTTAAAACTGCATAATGGATAATGAAGATAATATGTGATGAAAAAAAATAGGATACTTTTATACAAGGTAAGATTTTTTATAAAAATTGTTTTCTAAATGTTTTTTTTTAATTGTATAAATGTTCTCTGTTTCTTAAATGTATATTGAAGTGACATTTTTGAACTATTCTTAAGCATATATCATTACAAAAATGACAATTTTCAATAAATTCATAATAATCATATTTGCTCGCTCAACTAAAAGTTTGTTTTTGAAAAAAAATTAATTAATATATTTAAAAAATCTCATTTTAGTATAAATATAAATGTATAATTAATACATATAGTCCAAGTCTTGAGTTTATATGTTTAATAGTTTCTGAGATAAAGGAATGACGAAGGCCAAGTGTGAGGGAAGCAACTGTTGAACGTAAAACTTGGCAGTAAAGTGATTGAGTGAATATTAACGTCGAACTGTTCAGCTACACGAGGGCTTTTGGCGATGGACCACGTCATTTTGGACCATGGTCAAGTGACGTGGACGACACCTCAGCTGACACCCTCTCTCCTAAATACCACACTATACCAACGGTAGGGTGTTTTAGATCTCGACACATTTAGCGTACATCGCTGCCCTACACGGTGGGTTTTTAGTGGTACTGGAGTCGAACTCGTGACAAAGCCAGCCACGATCCGATCGATACCTATGCCATTCGGCTACCGCGGTCTAAAACTTGGCAGTAAGTGGAATACCTCTTAGACATTCTCAGGTTACGAAGGGGGCATACTTTAAAATTTTGTAATGATACATTATATCGAAAAAAGCATACGTCTAATTGTAATATTTTGAGTACAAGAAGTATTTATAATCAAGGCAAAAAAGCTTTAGGTGCCCTTCGTGTATTATGTCCTTTAATTGACCGATACATTTTATTGATTGGTAACAATCATACAATGAACTACTCCCCCACGAGCTAATTGACTGGTTTTGTATTAATTTATGAAATATTCCCCAGACTTCTACAACACACTGTTGTGTAAAAATTCTTTGTAAATTACTTCAACTTAACATTCATACATACCACTTCATGTGAGAGATGTCAAACTATATTGCGGAAAACTGTCTTCCGCCGCAAGAGTTTCTCTGGAGGGTGTTCCTGTCTTCAATCCCACAAATCAAAACAATTAAAATTTCTTCAAATGTCGTTGTTCCAAAATACCACTACAAACATTCTGCCAACCACATCATTTTCTCTTTCATCTATTTATCATGATTCCTCCTCGTAAAAATCTTTGGAGCAATTAATACTCCTTAAGCAAGGAGCGACTGCTGTCGTTAATGCGATTTAACTGGAAGGAGGCTCCTCCCTTCGTAACAGATTCACTCCTGCTTTATTCGCAGTGAGGGGTAAAGGCGCGCAGTTAATCTTGGTGGATGGCAACGTGCACCAAGTTAATTCAATTGAAGTGAAGTAACGGGATTAGGTGGATGGTGGCAGTGTCTTGTAAAAGGGATTAGGTTTCAGCGAGAAACGGAAAGGACGGTCTCATTTCAGGCTTGAGGGAGACCGCTAATTAAGGGTCTCCACACACATCGGAGAATTTTCTTGAGGGGTGTTTTTGAAATGTTAATAGATAAAGGTTGGGAATTAATCAAAAGAGCAATTTCTTCTGTATGATTTATTCACTTCTGAGTGTCAATTATATGAAGTACAGAACTATCATACAGAGCACGTATGTTATGTGTGCTATTGTAAGAGCTTGAATTTGAAAAGAAGAACTCTAAGTACACACGAATATTTTAAATGCAAAATAAAAAGATAAATTTAGAAAAAAAAAACCCTTAAGTGCAACGGGGGTGTATACACGTCCTGCTGAGCTGTTGCTTTTAGTACCCTGGACGTATATACTCGTCCTTTCAAAACGACCTTTTGAATTATGCTAGTCTGTTTAAAACTAGTCCCTCGGCTTTGGAATACAATAAAATAGCTTTGATAGTACTTCTAAAGAATTTACTTATTTCAGAGAAGAGGCGGGGAAAAATTTAAAAGGGGGCATATTCCGGGAATGATGAAATTCATAGCTAAGCAGTGTTTCTTGTTTTTTTCGTTTGAGGGTTCTCTTTTCTATACTTTATTTGCTCTCATTTTCGCTTACCGTGCGTTATAGGAGCTTTTAAATTTTTTTTGTACGAATAAGTCTGACAATATTGGTTATCTTTGTACGCTATCAATGAGGGGATTGGGATGCTGGTTTATGTGTTCACCATGTTTAAGAATATATCGCACAACAGATAAGTAATATTTTTTTATAATATTGTAATTCCAGACATTATAAATTTTGTATTTCCGTTTTCATTATTTTATATTTTCTATTTTTTAAAGGGAAAGTAAACAGTTTTTAGGTTGAAAAAAACATGTGCTTCTTCTTTTCGCCCTATAAACCGCTAAACTACTCTTGCCTGTGGGAAAAAAGGTGTGGCAGTGGGGGGTTAATTTAGTAGTTTTTCATCCACATTTAATATATTTGGTTAACCCATACTTTCAAGTTGCAGGTTCCTACCCGATGTTTCATTATTGTGCTGTGTGGCGGATAGGAGAGAGGGTGCAAGCTCAGGTATCATCCGCGTCATTTAATCGAAGTTCTATAAATAACGATATCCGTCATCAATAGCCTTTGTGTTACTTTATAGTACGGTGTTAATGTAACTCTCACTCTTTTCCTAACTTAAGGTTGCTATGCAGCTTAAAGACTGTTGTTCTTGCTTTTACTAATGTCACCTTTCTGTCGATGTCAAATCAAGGCCCATGAAATTCATCGTGACAAATGCCTAGATGTAAGCCTGTTGTTATTCGTAGCTTTGAACACTATGCAGGTGATAGTTCGTTTAGGCTCGGTTCCATCCCAATTTTAAGGTAATACTCCATAGGGATAGTCAGAGGACTCCTCCCTATGTTGCCTTCCATCAACCTCACGAGAGGACTTGCGGCTTGACGGCTATTTAGACCCCCGTTGCAATTGCACTACATATTTACAAACATCTATGATTCCGGGATTCGAACCCAGGCCCTACGGCACAGCAGTTAGCGTCGCTAGCCACTATGCCGGATGTGTGATCACTTAACGACTTATAAATAGAATTAAGTCCATTGAAGAAGCCAGTGACAAATATCAATATACAAGTATTTTATTGAAACTATAAATCACAAATGCAGTAAACTGCAATTAAATTAATTTTTTATAATTAATGTATTTGAAACTTAACATTAATTGAGTTCAGGTCAGTGACACACACATGTGCGGTAAGATACCTATGTCTATAAAATCATTACAATAACTTTTAAAAAATTCAAGATTGTTTTTCCTTGTATATATGTAGTATTTGACAGTGGAATGGAAGGTACATAGCTTAAATTTTACTTTTGATTCAAAGCCAATAGCTCATACGAAAACTTCTATAGACTTTGTTTTGGACAAAAAAAAGGAAGTAAGTTAAGTTTCCTTAATTATCTCTTTCATTTCTCAATTATTTAATATTCAGAATATTTTCAAACTTTCATTGTTCTCATAATAAAATATTTTAAAGCATAATCATAAAAAAAACAGTTTGGAAAGGATTTATGCAAAAATAAATATTTTAAAAGAAGCCTCATATATGTATAATGTTTTTTTTTTAAATTGTGAGGAATTCTATTTTATGAATCTTTATATTTGTTTCATTCTTTCATTCATTCTGCCGAAATAAATGTAAGATATAATATCTACAAAAGAAAGAAAAATTTTGTTATTTTAAGAACCGTTTTCTTATCTCCTTTAAATGTAGTAATTTCAAGAAAAAGTGAAATATGGATTTAATTTAATTCTATCTGTGTAACAGTTTTAAATAAAGATTTTATATCTATGTGTATATTCTGAAATTTAATTAAATATATTAAAAATGTGAATTGTCGCTCAAAATTTAGCAAATTTTTTTCATTAAAGTTCTAGGAAACTAATATCAACTTTCAAAGGAATTAAAATACAATTCAACAATTCATTTTATAAGAAAGAGAATCGAATGATTGTAATATGTAAAAATTATTCTTTAATAATGAAATATATTGTAATTCTAACTTAATATTTTGATAAGGTTTTAATATTAAACAGGGTCTGTTTTTAATTAGAGTAAATTATATTGACGTACATAACCTAATCGGTACTCAAATAATCAATTATGTTATATGATGCACTTGATATACCTTATGTATTTATATACGATAACACAACATTTATTTTTCAGCTCGGTAAAAAAAAACAATTATATTTGTTTTTCAAAATAATTCCAAGCAATAGAAAAGTACTCGAAACTCTTTAAAGTAAATGCATTAAAAAAAAAAAACTTGAAATCTTTTGAAATAATTTCTATGCTAATTTTATGCATACTTATTTATTATGCAGGATGATTCATAAATTAGTATACAGTTTCAATATATATATATATATATGACATGTTTTGAGCCAGAATCAGCCTTAGTTTTTAAAAAAGGTATTTATTCTAAAATTAGTACATCTCTTCTGACGCTAAGGGTAGGGAGGGAAAAACATGCCACGGTGTCTTTTAAGTGTGTGTGGAGGGGAGGGTAGCTCTTAGAACACCTGTGGGGTAAATATCGCGGATTTTATGATTGTACTTGAAAATTAATGCTGACATATACGGCTATTAAATGTAACGATCTGGAATTAGACACGTTTATAAGCTAGGCCACAAGTTCGGAAAAAATGGGTGATTAGTTTAATACACTGCTGGACAATTGCTAAGGACGGATAACACTATCATCCATAGCAACCACAAAATGAAAGGAAGCAAAATGTGGAAAATTAGAATAAGTGCGGGATATTAGTAAGAAGAAGTATGAGTATGCAAATTTTTTTCCACGTCTGTTCATCACGTGATAGCGTTCACAAGAGCTTTAAAGGTTTTGACGCGTGTGGACAGTTGTTGTTTCTAGTCAAAGTTTTACAGGAAAGATTTAATAGACGAACTTACAATTTTTGGCATGTCTTCCCGACATCACATAGATGATTTTATGCGTGGCTGAATTATTGGAAAGATCGAAGAAGGGCGAAAAATAACAGATGTTGCCAGGGAGTTCGACATCGCTCACAGCGTTGTTTCACGGCTGTGGAAGTCATTTAAAACTACTGGAATGTGTAGTAGACGGCACGGGGAAGGTCGTGTTAGAAGAACGACGCCTGCAGAAGACAGATATATCGTCCTATCAGCAAAAAGGAACAGGCGCACCACAGCTCAGCAGGTGGCAAATCAGTTTCTTGCTGCCTCAGGAAAGCAGATCTCCCGAAAAACTGTTGCCAGACGTTTGAGGGGAGGAGGACTATACGCACGCAGACCTGTTGTGTGTGTCCCATTGACCAGACAGCACCGTACTGCCCGTTTGCAATGGTGTCGTGAGCATCACAATTGGATTGAACAGGACTGGGCATGCGTACTATTCTCAGATGAGAGTAGGTTCAGTCTGTCATCGGATTGTAGACGCCAACTGATCTGGCGCGAGAGTGGTACTGCTTATCGTCCAGAAAATATCCAGGAAAAGGACCGATATCCGACATGCTGTATCATGGTGTGGGCCGGCATCATGATCAATGGCCGCACGTGCCTACATGTGATTGCGAATGGGACTATGACGGGCCAACGATACATTGATGAAGTTCTACTTCCTCATGTTCGTCTTTTCCGTGGTGCTGTCGGTGATAAATTTGTTTTTATGGACGACAACGCAACATGTCATCGAACTCTCGCTGTTCAGGATTGTCTAGACAGCGAGGGTATTCAACGTCTCGTATGGCCAGCGCGTTCTCCAGATCTAAACGCCATTGAAAATGTGTGGGATGATTTGGGGAGGCAAGTTGCTGGTCGAAACTATCCTCCGACAAACAAGAACACCCTCATCCGTGCACTCACAGAGGAATGGGATAAATTGCCTCAACAGCTGCTGGATAATGTTGTGCAAAGTATGGTACGACGTGTGGAATGTTGCATCACACTCCACGGTAGACATATCCCGTACTGATACCTTTCTTTAAGGTGCTTGCTGACTTTTAGATGCATTATTCCATTTCTCCGTACGCAGATCAAATGAACATTTTTTTTCTTTCAGATGTTTCACAGATTTTGTACTTTCCAGAACAATAAATATTCTTTATTCTAATGTATGAACAGTGTGGCAACTGTATTTTATCCTACTAGGCCTCATGTCTCGCTTAATGTTATGCTACATAGCAATTTGTGATCCGTCCTTAGCAATTGTCCAGCAGTGTACTTGAAGATGAAATGAAAAATATGAGTTAAGTGCTAGATAGGGGGAATTTAATTTTTAATCTAATTTAGTTATCTTTACATATATATGATGAATCACCAACCCTTCAAGTGCAATTTGGGTAAAATCTACCAGAACCAATCAACCCGCATCCCGCATAAGGTCTGCGACTTCGACTGTGGCAAGCTTACGAAGAAACACGTGAATGAACGACGCAGTGGTTCCTGATCGACGTTGAAAATTGGACTCGTTTTGTGTTGGATTGAAAAAAAAAGTATAGACTGCTTTGCTGAATATTGAAATAAAATGAAATATGATAAACGGCTGCACATTGCATTTCTCCAGTCAATCTAAGGATTACTCCAATACATGTTAATAGCCAGTAGGATGTGATGCATGTGACTCATCTGGTTATACACGTGACGGGTATAAGAATGACTTCTTCAAAAATTAAATAGTAGCGAAACATAAAAAATAAGAAATATATACAGCCACATAGTTTGAAATACGATTTATTTAAAAGAAAGTTTTTTTAAAGCTTCGTTTTGAAAACTATCAGAAGTCTAATCATGTGTTTGTGTGTCAGGAAAGTTTCTTCATAAACTTCATTGTGATAATCAACACAACAGAAATCTACAAGTACGTTCCTTTAAATTCCAAAAAGTGTGTTTAGTGTAAAAAGTAAAAAGTAAAACTTTTGAATCGTTTCATTTCGAGAATAATCAAAGAAATTCTTCAATGAGCTTGTTCTTCAATTGCTAACATTTTGTGATTTGTATGGATTTCAGTGTTTCAAGTTCGTAAGTTTAGTAATTTTAAGTTCGTAAAATAATTAATTAGAATTCTATTATGGTAAATTTATTATAATTGAGTTGCATTCATAATTAAGTTTTAACAAGGTAACGTTTGATTTGGTATATTTTGGTATATTTATCTGATTTGGTATATTTTGGTATATTTATTTGATTTGGTATATATTGGTACATTTATTTGATTTCTTATATTTTGGTATATTTATTTGATTTCTTATATTTTGGTATATGTATTTTTTAAAATTGCCTTGATTTTCTTTCCGTATAATTATTTTTAATTGTGATCGTTTGTTTATATGTAAAACTTTTTGATACTGTTTTTCCTTGTAAATTTTAATTTCATTCATTCTATTCTTAAACTTTTTATGCAGTTACGTGGTGGTAAAAAAGCAAATATGACGGAAACAAGTGATGCATCGCAAGCTCAAACTTTTGAAAACGAATTAAATCAACCAATTCAATTAATAGCTTTTGATCCAAATAATTCTATGCGAGTAATTTCATGGTTAAAATACTTCAATGATAAATGTCGAAAATTGAACCTAAATGATTCTTGGAAAATCACCAATATATCTAACTATTTAAAGAACAGTGCCTTAACGGATTACACTAACTGTTAAGATAAAATTAACAATTGGGAAGAATTCACTTATTTCTAACCAGAAAATATCTTGTGCCATCACTTACTAGTTTAAACGATTTCACGCAAAAAACTTTTAATGGAAATGAAATTGCTCAGTACTTCCATGAAAAGTTGGAAATAGGCAGACAATTAAATTTACCCACTTCTATGATATTAGAGGGATTAACAGATGGCTTACCCATTAATTTGAGGCAGTTACTCACTATGAATCCTCCTAGTAACCCAACAGAAGGGATAGTAACCGCGACTAAATTATTAAAAGTTCAAAAATTTGAACAGAACAAAATTAAAACTCCTAGTAATTCTAGAACCCCAATATTTAATGCTCCTAAGGAAAACTACCAGAATTGGAAACCTAGACATTTTAGGCCGAATAAGTTTGCACAAAACCAGACTCCTAACGAAACTCCTAGAACATTAAACAGCCCAAAAATGCACTTTCAGAGTAGCTTACCACCTAACTCGTGTAGATTTTGCGAATGCCAGGGGATTCAAAATGCCTATCATTGGGCTCAAACTTGTACATTCAGACTCTTTACAATACAAGTACACCCTCAAATACCTATGCAACCAAATGTTGACTGCCCAACCGAAGAATCCCAACTTTGACAATTATTGGAAATATCTGGATATATTAATAAGAAACCCTCACCATATATCCTTGTGATATCGGTTTAACTATCTCCATGACACCTTACCATTTTGTAAGTAAACACCAGTGAAGAAACAAAAATCTTCAAAGCATAATTGTACAACAAACCCAGTGTACAGTTAATCTGAGTAAGGAATGTGTTCATTTTATCTAAAAATAGGTGCTATTTCTAAATTAGTAACGATGTATGTTGTAGATCACACTTTACCCTATCTTATACTTAGACTACCAGAACTGTCAAAATTTAAACTTACTATTGACTGCAGTCATCTACAAATAAAACAAAATGGAAATATTCTAAATAAAATAAATAAATACAAAAATGAACAAAACTATTCTTAACTTATAAACAAAGAAACAAAGGTAACTCCTCCTTATTCTCAGATCTCGGAGGATCAAAATGTTCTACCGCAGATTTTCATAGAGAATAGGTGTGAGTTTAGAAAAATACTTTCCCATTATGATTCAATTTTTTCTAAAGACTAGTATGATGTAGGTCAATTAAGAGTTGAACCTCAAAGAATTATACTCAAATCTGACTTACCAGTTCATCTCAAACCTTATCGTACTTCTCCTATTCAGGAAAACGAAATCAAGGGTCAAGTTGAGAAATTATTGGAAGCTGGATTAATTAAAGAAAGTAATAGTCCCTATTCAGCCCCAGTAACTTTAGCTTTTAAACGTGATGAAGGTAAAAAGACCAGACTTTGTACAGACTTCAGAAAATTAAATGCTTTATGTAAAGCGGATTCTGACCCATTGCCTATTATGGATAGTTTATTAGACAAATTAGCTCGGTCAAAATTTTTTTCAACTTTAGACTTAGCTTCCGATCATTGGCATGTACACATTCACTCAAAGGATACTGAGAAACTCGCTTTCTGCACTAACTTTGGCTTATATGAATGGTGCAGATTAACATTTGGAATTAAGGTAGCCCCTGCAATTTTTAATAGATTAATTCGAAGAATATTAAGTAAGTATACAATTGATTTTGCTTGCAATTCTTTCGATGCTATCATAGTCATTTTTTCGTCAGAAAAAGAACATTGGAATCATCTTAAGGCAATTTTTGGCATTTGCCAAAAAGAAAATATCAAATTGAAACTATCTAAATGTGTCTTTGCCCAAACTAAAATTAACTTTCTGGCTTATGAAATAGAAAGGGGTAAACTTACTTCAAACAATACTAATATTGACATTATCAAAAAGTTGAAACCGCTAAATAATGTAAAAGAAATTCAAAGGTTCTTGGGTTCAATAAATGTGTATCATAAGTTTATTCCAGAATATGCTGACCTTAGATATCTCCATTAAATGCGTTATTAAAAAAGGATGTGAAATTTATTTGGACTGATGAGTGTCAAAATGCATTTGAAAAACTAAAAGAAAGTTTAATAATCAAATCTATTTTACATTTGTATGATCATGATTTAACTTGTCATGTTTTTGTTGGTGTATCACTAAAAAGTATTGGAACTGTGTTGAAACAACCTTAAACCTCAAATGTGTTACATCCAATTGCTTATCATTCTAGAACCTTAAGAGACTACGAAAAAAATTATGCTATAAATGAGTTAGAATGCTTTGCAATAATAGATGTTTTAGATAAATTTTACTTACATGGCCAAAATTTTATCATACATACTGACCATGCAGCTCTTGTTTGGCAAAAAATGTTAAAAATTTAAGAAGTCGATTATTCCTCTGGTCATTAAAGCTAAGTATGTATGAATATGAAATTAAATATTTAAAGGGTTCTACTAACATTGAAGCAGATATGTTATCCAGGCACCCGGTTGCTCATCAACTTCAGCATTCAAGTCATTTGCTTGACATTAATGAAATTAAAATTCATCAAAAGAATGATTATCTTTGCGAACCTAAATACCATGATGTCAAAGACGTAATTGTAATTAAAAAGAAAATTTACGTAAGATAGTTATTCCATTTTCATTAAGATTAAAGCCGTTGAATCAAGCTCATGAACAGTTTGGTCATACTGGTGTTCAAAAAATGTTGAATTTAATTTTACTTCAATACTATTGGACAAATATTACAACTGATATTAGTGAATTTGTTAAACATTGCATGGTATGTCAGCTAAACAAAAAAATGAAACAAAAGAAATTTGGGTTATTGCAACAATTTCCACCTACCAGTAAACTTTTTGAGTTTATATCTGTGGATACTCTCTCTCTCTCTGTTGGAGGCTTCAGTTATTATAATTCAACAAAAAAAATTCTACACATTGAAATTGACCATGCAACAAGATATACGTGGGCTTTTCCTTCAAAAAAAAAATGAAAATTCTGAAACTTAAGCAACTATCTTAAAACAAGTCTTTCAAATCTAAATTCCTGAAAAATTATTAACTGATAGAAATGGTGCCTTTACTTCTTCCAGATTTAAAAAATTCCTTAGAAATTATGATATTAAATATTTGTTAACTACAGCTCATCACCCTAAAAAAATGGTAAAAATGAACGTGTCAATCAATCTCTTGTTACTAGACTTAAATGCAAGGTTAATGCTTCATCTACTAACAAAACTTGGACAAAACTACATCAAGTGTGTGATGAATAGAACTCAACTCCACACTCAATAACCAGATACCCACCAGCATACTTGCTATTTGGTCTTTTGCCATATCAATCTTCTATAGGTCAGAATAATTACTATGAACCTGTTGATGAAGCACGTGAATTGGCCTTGCAGAGCAAAATAGATTATCATATTAAAAATAACATTCGATATGATGCTTGCTGTATTGAAAAAAAATTCAACCCTGGTGATCTTGTTGTGTATGAAGAGTTCCAACATCCTATAATACGAGGAAATTGAGTTTTCCTATTCCGGGCCCTTATGAAATAATAAAGCAATGTTCTAAAGTCACTTATGAAATTAATAAACCAAATTCTTTGGCAAAGAAAGATTCCCAAATTGTCCATATTTCTAAATTAAGATGTTTCTATTCCCCTGATAATTTAGTCATGAATGAGAACTCATCTTCTGCTATTGCATACTTTTATCTTAAACATTTTACTCGCAAATGTGAAAATATACCTTTTTTCTATTTGAGACAAATTAAGTTTGGAATCAATATTGTTGTAAATATCCACTTTTCAGGGAATTCAATGAAGAATTTTCATATCTGCGTAGCACCTTCATTAGTATACTATTGTATTATTGTGAAATATGTTATCATGCTTTGTAAATGTCAACTATATATTGCTTAATAATTAGTTATTGTAGCATTGTTGTTCCCTGTTGTAACCACTTAGTCGGAAATATTTTGTGTATTTGTGTTTGTGTATGATAGTATTAGGTACTCCACGTCCTGACAGTTATCAAAGTAATTTATAAAAGTTTAAAAAACAATGTAACTAAGTTTTCAGTCATCGTTGTGTCAACAGTGATCCTGTCCCGGATGTTGTACGAGCCATGTGGAGGGGGAAATTGGGATGAATCCCCAACCCTTCAAGTGTCAGTTGGATTAAGACCTACCAGAACAACTCATCCCGCTTCCCGCATAAGAACGTCGACTCTGGCGAACTTACGAAGAACCACGTGAGCGAACGACGCACTGGATCCTGATCGACGTTGAAAATAGGACTCGTTTTGTCATGGCTTGGAGTACAGATTGCTTTGTTGAATATTGAAATAAAATATAATATGATACATGGCTGCACGTTACATTTCTCCTGTCAATCTAAGGATTACTCCAATACATTATATATATATATATATATATATATATATATATATATATATATATATATATATATATATATATATATATAAATATATACTAGAGGACCCGACAGACGTTGTCCTGTACACACATCTTAAATTCAAAAATTCCATTTCCAGAAATAATTTGAAATAATCAAATAGAATATAAGCAAAACAAAAATGACAGTTGCCAAATTAACAAATTAAAATCCAGTTGTTGAAAAAAAATGGGAAAATCATTTAAAAATTTAATTTAAAAAAATCTAAGGCGAATTTCGAAAAACTCTTCGTAGTGCACATCATTAGTACATATAATAATTATGTGCCAAGTTTTATACTTCTCGGTTGCTTAGAAGTGAAACACACGCACAAACTATTTCCGATAAGAAATAATTTTAAATAAAAAAAAAATTAATAATGTTTGTAATCAATTAGCTACACAAATAGATTTGTAGGTTAGAATAATTATTGTCAACGCACGTGTAAATTTAATAGAAAATAATGTAAAATACTCACTTCAATTGCATACTAAATTTGGAGAATGTATAGTTTTTTATGCACACTTCAAAATTCTTCAAACACTAATTACATCTGAATGTAATAATTTAATTAACACATGATTTATTTCAAAAAAATAATAACACGAAATAACAAAATATTTTCCTGAAATGATCACAGCACCAACTGTCAGGACCATCTTGAATTATAATAAAATATTTTTGAATATTCGATACTGCGATCGTAGCGCAGTCTGCCGGATCCAATGTAAAACATTCCAAGATCAACAATTTATAAATAAAAAATTAATTAAATAAACATTTCAAAACCAAATTATAAATCTAAACCATTCTCGAGTCCACTGGAACAGACAAAAACTTTCATCAAAATTGGTCCAGCCGTTTAAGAGGAGTTC
This sequence comes from Trichonephila clavipes, assembly GCA_019973935.1. Taxonomy (NCBI): domain Eukaryota; kingdom Metazoa; phylum Arthropoda; class Arachnida; order Araneae; family Nephilidae; genus Trichonephila; species Trichonephila clavipes. The sequence continues at coordinate 588,711 of BMAU01004657.1, forward strand.
AGTTACATATACACGCACAGAAGAATTACACATATAAAAATTATTTGAAAAGATATTAATTAAAAACGCTTAAAAGCGTGAATCGTCTGCATTTTCGTAACAATAAAGACCGGGTTTGGCCAGTTTGGCTGAAAATCAATTTTCAACGCCAACTTACGTCTTTTTCAGTTCCTACTATAAGCTCACGATCTCTATACATATTTTATTTGTTTGTTTATTTATTTATTTATCTTGGTGGAATTTTCAATAGTTAATAAAATACATTTTAAAGAGCTCAATTGAGCTGAAATGTAATTTACATGATTATTTTGGATGACAATACAATAATTTAATTATAATTAATAAAAATTAATCGATTAAAACTAATTATTTAAGCAATTACAAATACAGCCACGTTGGCGACTTAGCGACCCTTTTGGCGACCCTTTGAAAAGGTGTTTTTCTCACGTGTAAAAGCATTCAGTTGAAAGGAAATTTTATATGCACGATTGTTTTGGATGACAATACGATAATTTAATGATAAATAATAAAAATTAATTACCACTTAATGTTGTGATTCTGTCATATGTATATACATATTTATATTAATTGCAACTATGTAATAAAAAGTAGGTAAAATAATTTTTTTCTTGGTTGATCTAAGTAGGAATTGATTTAAAAACTTTTTTTATATTACTTTTTTTTTTTTTTTTTGTTTATAACAATAGCGTTGTTACAACAATGCAGGTGAATGTTGAGTTGTATTTTTTGAATGTTTTTAATTAATATCTTTTTAACTAATTGCAATATCGGACCGAATTGTAAATCTAAACCATTCTCGAATTTACTTGAACCTTCACAAAAAATTTCATCGAAATCGGTCCAGCCGTTTAGTGACAAACACACGCACAGAAGATTTTTATATATAAAGATATATATATATATATATGTGTGTGTGTGTGTGGGTGTGGGTGTGTGCGTGTGTGTGTGAGAGAGACCCCAGGCCTGCTGGTAAAATGAGGAAGGCATCATCTCTAAAAAATACTTTTTTATTTTGCTTCAATCACATAAAATCCAACATGGCGGCCCTTTAGCGCGCAACCGAGTAGAACAATGATCAACACTTCGGCGAGGAGTTACCAGCTAAGCCTTTTCGATTATGCATTTTTCTCGTCAGCGCTCGCTCCACCTTTACATAGGCTTACTTTCCCACCAATCCTAACGCGATGGTAAAGAGTTTGCTCTATTTTCATTTATTAGTCAATTTTGAAGCTAAACTTTTCAAACCTTACATATATATACAAATCGATGTTTCTATCTATGACCTTGCTTTACTCTCACACCGTTCAACCGATCACCTTGAAAATTGACATGTATATGTATTTTTTTATGGAGAGAGTTTTTGTGCTATCCTCTTCGTTACAGCTTCCCAACAGGAGGCTCTATAGCATCGTTTTTTATCCTTCAATATGTATTGTTTAACATTTAAATTCACGTGTGTGAAGAACAGGTATCCTAGATAGTACATTTGAAATCAAGAACACTGTTAGCCAGTGCTTCTCAAACTTTCAATATTTGCATCTCAATTTTAAATCATAACTTTCATCGCCCCTAAACAATAATAATGGATTTAACTCAATAAAAATAGATTTAACTGTAAAAAGCTACAATACGGTTTAAGTTATAAACCATACAAATTATCAAGATTGGTATTAAATTTTGAGCCTGGCAAGTCCATGTTGGGCACGAATAATTCTTAAACTTGTTTTTTTATTTAATATTGATAAACTAACTATGAAAAACATTTTCAAGTACTGAAACATTATAAGTATATTATATCAAAAATGTATCATGCATTTTTATTATGTCAGAATGTGAATTTTGTTTTACTTCGTTTCAGTAAATTAATACTTATTTTAAATATTTTATTTTCGACTTTCCAACAGGCTTGCGCTTCCCTTATAGGAATATCAGCGTGCCCCTCCCCATAAGGTGACGTGCGCCACAGTTTGAGAAGCGCTGATGTAAGATATTGTATGGCATCTGTAACAGTTTTTTAGACACAGTCACAGATGTTTTATGCGGGATCCCTTACGTACACGACAAACATCGAGCTGTTACTCCATTTCCATTCGGACCTATGTCAATATATCAAATGCATTGATAGTGGCTGTGATACGCTTTTTCAGCTTCATGCTTGACTTTTACTTTTGAACAAACATCACGTAGTTCATACCATTGTTAGATAGATTTTCCAGTCGGAGGGTTTTCTCCGAATCATGTTCGAAATTGCCGTTGCACAGCAGTTGTAGATTAACTTCAATAACACTTCTTTACTGCAGACACCACCACTTAGATTGACTATTCACGTGGCACGCTTTCTATTCTTACGTCACTTCCGTCAGGGAAACTTAACACAAACTTTAAAAATACATCTACATTTCGATTCACTGAGGTGGTTTCTATCTCGAACTGTTACTGTTTTACAGCATCTGGAAAGCGTATACATTTTTGTGAATCACCCTGTACATGGATTGTTTTAAAGCACAATTATAGAAAAAAAGTAAGCACTCTTGGGGAAGAGCTTTGTGATTTTGAACGAGTTTCAACCCCCTTTCCATGCACTTCCTTAACTTTTATAAATATGTATGTATATATATATATATATATATATCCTAGTGTCCGTAATGGTAGTATATATGTATGCAAACTTTTAAATTTTTAAATTTTATTCTTTTCAAACATTTGCTAAGTGCTACTATTTAGCCATTCCCATGCTTTGAATTAATATTTGCATCCAGAATCTGGCAATTACCAGTTTTTTGTACTCAGATATAGCATGGGCTCTGCATTTTTGAATGCAATTTTTGTTAAGTTACCTTTTTCTTGCTTCTGTTTTCTTCTCTGAAGGTTGGTTGACCAAAAAAATGTTCAATCCCTTTTTTATATAAGTTATTTTATATTTTAGAGCTGTCCTAAGTCACCAATGTTTATAATACTGTTCATCTATATTTTTATATTTTAAATTCTTTTGTTTTTAATTTCTAATATTTCCTTTCTAAAATCTTATCATTGGTTATCTTGCAATTAAAATTGTTTCAGTTTTGATGATTTTCGATTATTCAGCTCTCTTTAATAGAGAATTTTGAATATATATATATATATATATATATATATATATATATATATATATATGGCAGCGATTACCAAGCCATAATTATTATGAACAAGTGGAGGTTATTTAAAACGAGCCGAACCTTGAAGCCCTATCTCTGCTCAAGGCCTCTCGGGGTGTATAGTAATGCACAAAAAGATAACCACGGTATAATGTGGCGTTCTCTCAATGATCTTTAATACCATGATATGGACTTTATTATCGTAATTTACTGCCAGTATTTATAAATGAAATAAACTTGTATTTACCAATATCTGGAAAAATAAATGAGTTGACTATCTCAGATGCATTGGTTATTCGTGTTCTCACGTAAGTTAATGTGCATTTATTTAGGAAAAGGAAAATCAGCTCAGGTATTGTCCTAGTTGCGTAAAAGTAGTATAAAAGTAGGATATTTGGTATGAAAAATCCTCAGTAAATTTAGGAAATTCTTTGTGAAAAATCTATTTTTCAATATACATATAATAAAAAGAAACTTTTTGGAAAAGATAAAAATAAACCAAACGTAATATATACACTACATTCTCTCATAAGAATAATTTATCATGTGTTGAGGTAAATGGGCATTACATCTAACGAGTCTCAAAGGTATCAGAAGCATCGTGGAAGCTTCTGAGTGGGGAGTAAATTCAAATTACCTTCTAGTTACTCTCTAAGCAATAATGACACATATACACATTAATATCAAAGCAATTTATAGAATTTCATTTTGCAGACACACGTCAATTTAAACATTATTGCTGTTCCTCTCCAACGTAAAATATCAAAATACAATGAACTATTCTGGATCTCACACGTACGTACAACTAAGAAATACCATCAATTGCCTCGAAAATTTAGATGAGAAATAAAAACCAAATGGTAAATGAATATCACAAAAATAAAGATCGGATGACTTTCTTTCATAAATTCATGAACTCCAAAATCTCTCTCCCACTCCCAAAAAAGGTATTATGGAGTATATATATATATATATATATATATATATATATATATATATATATATATATATATATATATATATATATATATATATATATATATATATATATTTGAATGCAGCTATTCAAAAGCGCAGAAAATCAAAATCATGTTTCAAATCTAATTTTTCTCTCCTTTTTACGGAAAAGTAAATTTATTCATACCTCTTCTCTGATATATCGTTTTTTATTCGACTCATAACGAAGTCACTTTATGCGTGCGTAAATGGCGGGAATGAATTAATGAGTTTGATTCAAACCAAGCAATTTTCCATCCAAACGACCCTCAACAGCTATTGGCTGAAAAATAGGTGCTCTAATCAGAGAAAGCACTCTAAAAATTATAGCCACTTCAAAAATATTCCCCTCAAAAGTAATCCCCACCCAACCAAGTGTAATTTCCATCCACTGCACATTCCATCATAGAAAAATCGAACGACACCCCCTTCCTCTCAGTCCACCCCACCCATATCTTATATCTGATTACTTTATTCCATACTTTCAGTTCGCAAAGCAGGGATTGAAATTTTCGTCCATATCCACCCCACTCCTTCGATTGCAAAAATCGATAATTTTAAGCACAGTCAATCATCATCAATATCGCTGGGCTCAATATCGTCTGCAGTTTTCCCCAACACTGTCGATAATAAGAACGGGGTAAGGAGGAAAGGGGTGGGCTCTTCCCTGGAAGACAATAAGCGGGAAATAGCAAAGTCGGAAAAGTACACTGAAGGTACTTTTACCTGATCAAAGACATACGCTTATCTAGTTCCTTCGTTCTCAGAGAACCATTCGAGTGTTCCCTTTTTGTGGTGCACCCCCTTACCAATCATCCGAGTGGAAGAAGGAGGGAGGAGAGGAAGTCGTGATATCGAGCAGACGATAAGGACGTCCTCTCGCATATAAAAGTGATTTATGCTGTGTCCCGATACCCGAAATATACATCACTCTTAATAGGGCTCTCTTCGCTGAGTTATAGGGGACTTAACACAATGAGACATTGAGGAGACATCGTAGAGACGTCACAGTGAGGTGTAAAATACGCCCGCGCGAGTTTGTGGGTCGTCCATTATGCGGGGCGCCGCATTCAGGGCTAATTATTTCGGCGGAAAAAGCCCCTTTTACGAGCCGTAATGGCGTTTAATGTCCCTGCCTCCTTCCGATTCAGAAGGTAAGCGCTTTAACGAATCGTTAACCTGTTATAAAGTCACCTGTTACAGGATATTAGTGAAATGAAACCAATGGGAGAATAATAGTGAAATTCTCTTAAAATCATGGCGTTCTGTATGTTACTATCAACCACTTTTCAATAATTTATCTAAGTGGATATAAAGTGATAAAAATGTAACTCTTATCTACTTAAAGGGAAATTCTAAGAAGTTTTAAATCATTCAAATAATTTAAAACCTATGAGACTGTAAAGCCGACAATGAAGAACTAATTCGTTTTATTTCAAAAGTGTCATAAAGAAGAAAAACTTACATAAAGAGAAAAAGAGTTACATAGAAACATTACAAGAAGAGTTTATATAAACAAAGCAAAAAAATAATTACTAATAAATACTGACACAAATAGACTCTATAATTATATCCGATTCTCCGCATAGTTTATACAGCAAAATAGTTTCTTGAGAACCTAGTTTACCAATAGATTTACAGCTATGTTAGAGCTATAAGGAATTTATTCTGCTAAAACAACAATACAGTTGCACATTCTTGAAATTTGAAAATAATCTATCAAACACGTTAGATAAGTGTTTTACAATACAAATTGTTTAAGGGTTTCTCAACGTATTTTTTTATAATTAGAAACACCTTGTACTCAGTGTAGCTCACATAATAATTCCCTTTTCAAATATGTTACGAAACAATAGAAAGAGAAAGCATTATTACTAAATATTTACTAATAGGGAGCATGCATTCGACAACAAGAATTCATCCCTCTGTTAATTTTTTTATATCCAAAAGCGAATGTGTTATATAGATATAACCCAAAACAAACTTAGGAATGATTATCTCTTTATTAATATCGCCCTTTGAAAATGCATGAAATCTGTATAGGTGATAGAACTCATAGTTTTGAACCGTAGTCAGGCACTGAAGATGACACCAGAATTGATGTACCACTTTCTAACCACTTCCACACCTTTGTGGATAGAGTGAATATTAATGTCGTACTATTCACAGCTACACCAGGTCTTTTGGTGACGGACCTCTTAATTTTGAACTAAGGTCAAGGTAATTTTGACACCTGAACTGGCCTCCTAACTTCCATACCACTCCAACGGGAGGACGTATAAGCCTCAACAGGTTTAACGTCTATCTCTCCCAAAACCACGGGTCTTCAGCGATACTAGGCTCGAATTCATGACATACCAGACATGAGTTCATTACCTTGACTACTCAGCTATTTCTAAGCTACTAAGCTATCTACATAGGCGGTGACACCAGAACTCGAACTAAGCAACCCCAACTGCATGAAGTCATGACAGTAACGACGTTAGGAAACAGAAACTTTATACAAATTCCGTGTTATGAGTTGTGCAATATACTTTAATGCATAAATTGTAAAAATAATTAAAAAACTGCTTCCAATTTTGTGGGTTTCTTTTGGCTTATGATGAAAGCAATAATTATAAAACCTAAACATCTGAAGCAAAGACAGAACCAGGAGAATCAACTTTGAAACCTATCTTTTAAGGTCCTAAAAGTTTTCCCCGAGACATAGTCTTATACAATAAGATCAATCGGGGCTACATGACGAAAAAAAATTATTATTAATCGAAACCTAACTACATGCGAAAAGGATGCCCTATGATTTGGAAATTAGAAAAAAAATAATTAAAATAAAAAATTTCAAGATCTAATTTTTGCTACAAATGGATTGAAACTCTGAAAAAAAAAAAAAAAAACCCGGAAAAAAAAATATTTAACAAAAATAATTGCTTTTACAATATAAATGGCTAAAAGTGATGATTACTGACAAATAAGTACTCCAGTGCTGCTCAAACTTTCAATACTGGTGGCTCACTTTTCAATCACAATTTTTATCGCGCCCCCATTATACAGTAATAATGTATTGAATGCAATAATAATAAACTTTGACGCTAAAGCTACAATACGATCTTAATTATAATTCATACAGATTAATAAGATAAGTATATTAAACTGTATACATGTTACTTTTAATTAATATATATTTTATGTTTCTTTCTCGAATTTTTAAGTTGGAACATGCAAAATAAGCTGGCGGCTTTGAAGACAAAATATAGATCTCAGACAAATATAGAAAAAGTACTCAGAGTGTCAATTTCTTATCATAAACCTTCCTCTGAAGAACTTTCCTCTGCAAGACAAGCTCATGGAAGTCGCTAATACTTATTAAACTTGCTCTTATATTAGTATTGATAAATTAGTTATAAAATATCTTGTGCAGCACTGATACATTAAAAGTGTACTGTCTGAAGTACCCGCTTTCCGCCTGAGTTCATTTTTTTAAAAAAACTTAAGACATTCTTGATAAATAGCTGAAAAGTCAGGAAAGTAAACCCAAATGCTCGACAATGTTTACGAAAATGTAAAATAATATTTTAAAACAAAAATGTTTATATTATAATTAGTTTTAAGAGTACTGCAATTTTAAGCCTCACAGAATTAGCATTTAGAATTAATATTAAATAATGAAAAAATAATATAAAATTCCGATGAAGAATAATTGTATTACTTTTAATATTTAAAGGGAGAAGAGTTCAAAATGTTTCACCTCGGGAGAAGGCACACACTCGATATTAACGTTAATGATCTCGCGGGGTTATTGAGTCTCACCCCAATCCTTTTTTTTAATAATTATTTTTATTGTACACGATACAAATAGTGATTCCAGTGAATAATTTAACTAACAGAAAGCATATTTACCTACTTTCAATGACTTTTCAATTTTTCTTTGTAACAAATAAACAGTATTGCCAGAATTAACGATTTCGTGATCTGCGTGTCCCGCGCGATCACTTCCGGGGTAAAAATATATTCAATATAATAATATGGACATTACTGCTAAAAAAGATGTCTTAAACGTTTTTTATTATGCTTTATATGTTTGAGAATACTCATAAAAAATTAATCTTGCCATGTAATCCTTCAAAGTGCTTGCTCTCCGTGGTTTTCCAGATATCATAAAACTCATTTTCATGGAAAACACCTCAAAGAAATACATTATTTACAACTTCCCTAAATGAGAAACAAACACATAAGAGAGCGGTCATAACTAACTGTACCAATAACTTAGAAGGTCAAACAGATGATCAGCAAATATATTCTGTTGCCTACAGCTATAATGTACAATATTTCAAAAATAATAACAGTAATGAATTTTTTATTTTCCTAAATTTTTTCGATTCTGGGTTTTGGTTTTTCTCTGAAAGAGTAGTATTTTAGTTTTAAAAAGTGAACGTACTAAAAAAGTATCTCATCATGGCATCACCAAAAATCAAATAAAAGTTTTTTTTACTTGGTTATAGGATCAAAGATCGCTAATTAGGCATTGAAGAAGTTTATATTTTTGATAACGTAAATCGCCAGATGATATATATAAATCATATCAGAATAAAAATGCAGTTTTTATAATGTCTGTAAGTATTTTGTTTTGATTCATTCCAGTAAATTAATTATTGTTTATATCTTTTATTTTCGATATGCTCGCGCCCCCTAGGGATCCTCCCACCTTCGATCCTCACAGTCCGATCCGCGCGAATTTTTTTATCATTCTTCGCGTTTTTTTTCATAACTTCGCGATGGTTGGTTTTTATTATTATTCAATTCCTACTATTAGCTCATTCTCTCTCTCAATAATATATATATATATATATATATATATATATATTTATATATATTTATCTTGGTGGAAATTTCAGTCATTAATAAAATCTCTTTAAAAGCGCTCAATTGAACTGAAATTGTATACACATGATTATTTTGGATGACAATACAATAATATAATTATAATTAATAAAACTTAATTGATTACAACTAATTATTTAAAGAATTACAAATACATCTACTTTGGCATCATTTTTGGCGACTTAGCAACCATTTTGGCAACTTTTGTCAAAACTTGAAAATGTTTTTTTTTTTCCTCACGTTTTAAATCATTCAGTTGAATTGAAATTTTATATACACGACTGTTTTGGATGACAATACGATACGTTAATGATAACTAATAAAAATTAATTACCACTAAATGTTGTGATTCTTTGTCATATGTTTTTTTCATATTTATATTAATTGTAACTATTTAATAAAAAGTAGCTAAAATATAAAATTTTTCTTTGTTGATCTAAGTAGGAATTGACTTATTTTTTTTATATTACTTGTTTTTTTTTAAGTTGATACTAAAGACGCTGTTAAATGTACCTGAAGTCTTCTTTTTCTTGTAATAATAAAACAATTTTATCTCATCGCTATAAATGTTGAAAAGAGCTAAAATGTTGTTTCACATTGTCAAAAATTACATCTATTTTTTAGTATAAAGAAGACCAAACACCTAAATTTTTGCCTAAGAAAAATCTAATCACCACTTGTGGTAGTACTTAACAAAAAAAGTAATTTTTTTATTATTTTATATTTCCCTCTTCTTCTATATAACAGATATCACCTTTTTAGTACAGGTTTTTGAATTTTTTTTTTTTTAACAAAAAAGTAATTTTTTTTACTTTTGCCATTTTATATTTCCCTCTTCTTCTATATAAAAAATCTCTTCTTCCTCTTCTATGGAGCAATTCTATTCAAAACAAAAATTGAGAGCAACGTCTCTCTCTCTCTCTCTGTCAATATTAACCTTACATAGTATACGTTAAATACACGTCTCATTTTTTGGAACTGTCAGTGAAAAAATAAAAAACACTATTTTGTATACATATTTTTCTTTTTAATAAACATTTCATGCAAATATTTACATTGAATTCAGTTAGGTTGAGCATTTTTTACGAATTTAACTTCAGCTTTACATTTCCGTAGACAATAGGCTCACTTCATAATGATAACATGATAAATTCAATTACGTGTTCTCCATTGAATTCAAAACTGTCACTTCTCTTTTACTTGATGTTACATTTACGTAAAATATAGATGAATTTCAAATTTTGAAACGGACTCGATTCATCTGACGTCGTAATCACATGACAGTATGTTAAACAAATAGCCACGTGTTTCATTCGTGTTCGATTCGACTGTATGTTTTAAAGGCATTTTTGGATTTGCATCTACTATCATATAACAAAATGAAGTACTGGGTGTATTAAATTGCAATATTGACTGTAGGATGATAAGTTTTTTTAGGTTTCCCCTGAAGATTCCATATTTATTAAAAAAATGGATACACAACTTTGTGTGTGTGTGTGGGGGGGGTATTACAAACTTCAAACCATCTAACTATTCATCAGTATGCTTCGATCATTTTAAAGAAGCGTGCTTTATGAATAAGCCTTTCACCATCGGAAGGAGGACCTAAAAACCTAATTCAATTCCTGAAAAATTCTGTTTTTCCGAGCCACCATTTACCCAAAAAAATTTGCAGAGAAAGAATAAATCTTCAGTGTCACAGAAATTAAAAGATATTCCGAAAGACATTTCGCCTGAAATGTGAGTACTTTTTAATTATGTCGGTACTTACATACTACCGCAACAATCGTCAACTTTGAAGTTAACTCGCCAGGTTGGCAACTCCGATTTCGCATGTGACGTATGCGTTGAATTGGAAATCATGTACTTCGTTTCATATAATGCCGCCAATAGGTTGCGATAATACGTAAGTATCAATATTTCATATTTTTAATATTTTTTTTGTTTTTATCAAATACGGTGAGGATATTTAAAGTTTTAAAAATAGTTTGAAATATTTTCTAAGCATTTTGATTTCAAAGAATTTTAACTTTGAAGACAAAGAAATTCGTAAGTAAAGAGCAATACGATTAGCTGTTATTGTTTACTTGATAATCACGATATAATCTGCAAATGATCACAGCGCTCTCTGGACCTGAATCGTCCCTATTGGGTAAAAATGTTCAAGCATTATAAACAAAAATATCCAAAAAAGTACTAGAGATTTTACTAAAAAATCTGACATTAAACATATTCGTATGAATCAAATGTATTTAGTTTACTTATGTGCATTATTATTGTTGACCAATGTGTAGTTTTTAAAAGAAAGTTTCTACAATAAGCAAGCGTTGGCAACATAGTAGCGCTTTAACCGATTAGCTGAAAACACGTGATTGCATTTATTGCGTAACTATGATGTGATATAGGTCTATGAAATGATTTGCTGAAAACACGAGATAGTAATTATCATACAGCAATGACGTCTGAATTTAGCCCTTTCATTCATATTTTAATGATGCGTGCTTGAAATTTAAAAAAATGTAACATTTACTAAATAATCATCATTTCATGCTTTTGCAGTCGCAAAATTTTAAGATACTTATAATCATTTTAAATTTGGCGAAACTTGTTGCATATTATAAAGTGGCTTTAAGATTAATGCAATATAGTAAGAATATAAGCTTTAGTAAACATGTCATATAATTATGTATTAACTACTTTGAAAGTATAATGGTACATATCAGAGTTTCTCAAACTGTGGGGCGCTCCCCCTTGAGGGGCGTGATAACTCTACAAGGGGGGCGCGAGCCTATTGAAAAGTTGAAAACTAAAGATTATTCAAAACATTATTAATTTACTGAAAGTAAGCAAACAAAATACTTTCTGATATAATAAAATATAAAATACACATTTACACTGATATAATACACTTATAAAAGTATCTGTACAGTACAATGCAATTTATTATTAATTTAACAATACTAAGTTAAGAACAAGTTTGATAATTGCCAGCGACCCCATGGGCTTGTATTAACACTTATCTTCATAATTTGCACGGTTTATAATTAATTCCTTAACTGCCAATTAAAAGTTACGTGGCTTGGTCCCCAAAGCCAGGGTTTTCCACGTAGACGCGCGTATTTTGATGTTTTTTTTTGGGGGGGGAGGAAAGGAATAAATAAGCAAAATCCTCTGAAATAAAGTAAATCCTTAACAAAAGACTGTCAAGGTCCTTTTATTGTGCTCCAAAGCCTTAGAAATAATTTTATGGATAGCAGTGCACAGAAAAAAAGCGTACTTCGGAATGACGTATATATACGTCCAGAAGATAAATGCTTTGGTGGAGCGAGACGTTTATATACGTCGGTGGCACATAAGAAGCTAAAGTCGTAACACACAACTGTAGCTTTAGTGTAAAAGTATAGTATTATTGAAATCAATACAATGTTATTGTATGGAAGGGGTGCAATGAAAATGAAGATTGAATATTGGGTCGCGAGTAATGAAAGTTTGAGAAGCACTGATATACATAATTATATTACAGGATTTGGAAATACAATATTATGCCTTTTAATCACATTATATTTTGACAAACTTCCTCCGTAAAGCAATTCTAAAATTACTTTAAATCTCCTCGCATGGATTATCACGTAAGACATAAAGATGAGCTATCTTACACTCAATAATGTGAAATTACGTCATTCTCTCAGTTAACATTTACAAAATAAACTAAGTTCCCTTTAGAAAGGTTTTATTTAATCAATAAAAGAAAATAAATTTAATTATATTTTTTGTAAATAGAAATGTTTTGAATCGATCCCCTAATGTATACCGGTTCGTAGCGTAGTATTGCGGAAATATGTTGCCTATGACTATTACATAACTTGTTCAGCTACCGAGCGCAACGTCGATGTACAACCAATGAATCAATGAATACTAGCATATTTATGAGAAACATTCGTAATTAACCATCCAGGAAGTACTTATACAGGATGTTCGGGCTTAAAGTATCCAAAAGTCATGGCTTGTTATTGCGGAACTACCCATCAGAATGTAATAAACTGTTCATCCATGGATTGGAAAACTCTGAGATATTTTGGGTCTTGTCCGATCATCCATATGTGCACGCATTTTATTCAGCAATCCCAGTCGATAAACTTTTTACTCTGACTTCATTGTTAAAGATGTGGACGCCACATCAAAAGGTACAGTGCGTACTTTGATTAACGGAATTTCAATGTCTCACGTGTACAGCGACGTGTTCGAACAGAATGGAATGTTGGTACTGGCGTGCCTAGTAGATTAATGAGAACTCTTAAAAAATGAATCAAGCACTTGATCAAGAGTGTCTGCTATCACGAAAACTTAAGGATGTTTGCCAGTTTGATATACCTATGTTTACGTTTCCTTTAAAGTTTTTCCCATTGGTGGATAGATTTTGATGTCGGAGGATCGATATTCAATTCTGTTCGAACACTTCGCTGCACACGCTTGACCGATTTAAATTCCGTTAACCAAAGTACCCACTGCATCTTTTGCTGTGGCGTCCGCATCTTTACTATAATGAAGTCGGTGTAACAAGTTTAACGTCTGCGATTGCCGAATATGGCGCGTACGTGCGGCTGATCGGATTAGACCCAAAAATTCTTGGATGAGTATCCAATCCAGGAATGCACAGTTTTATGACATTCTGATGAGTATTTCCGTAATAATAACCCATAACTTTTGGATACTTTAAGGCCTAACACCCTGTATAATCATCAATAAATTATATCCTAATTACTTCATATTAACGTGCCGCTGTAACCTATTAATTACTGTCACGAATTTTTCCTGGCAAATTCCAGCCCGCCACTGAAGATGCGACGTGACGAGTTGAAGATGCTGATGGGCGACAAATCTACTTAGGCTGAAAGTCCTCTTGTTAGCGTAGTGTGGTAGTTTGCAGAGGATTGCTAACTCAGGTGTCGTACTCGCGTTATTTGTGCGTGTCTCGAAATTAAGAAGTAGATAATCAATATCACTCAAGTTATAATCGTTGCATTGCTTTATATTGCGACGTTAAACACTCGCTTGCTCACTAAAAATGCCCCTATATCATTACTTCAAGAACTATAATCACATCTAAGCAAGAAATATCTATCAAATGCTTTTATTTTGTCTTCCAAGGAGAGTACAAGGTTTTGAGGTCACGTATTTAGTTCAAATTTTGTAGGATGGTAGAGTTAGTTTCCCTGATGTTGAAAACATATAAATATAGGAGCCACTACTGAAAAATATTTTAGTTATTTGCAATTAAAGAAGCAATTCACTTGAAATACAAAGCAACAGATGCCTAAGCATTAATACTGCAGTAACTAGATACGCGAGATATTTTTCGAAATTATGTTTCATTTACTTTTATGACAAGTTTTTTTACCATTATAAAGGCTGTTTTTTTAGAGGTATAGAACTTTAAATTGCAATAAAACAACGATGTATTATTCGATTGACAGGAATTTTTTTTTATTCGAAAGATAATCTTGTGACATTATATTTTAAATATGATCAAGCAAGGCGTAGATTTGTCGAATAGGTCCAAAACGAGATTGCCGTTGTTCCGAATTTCATAAGCGAATTTTGTTTAGCGATGAAGCGCACTTCTGGTTGAATGGCTACGTCAACAAACAAAACTGCCGCATTTGCAGGGAAGCTAATCCACAAGTGTATGTCGAAACACCGTTACATCCAGAAAAACTGGCTGTTTGGTGCCCTTTATGGTCTGGTGGAATCATTGGTCCGTACTTCTTCAAAAACGATGAAGGCCACAACGTTACAGTCAATGGTGATCGGTATAGAGCCATGATTACTAACTTTTTCATTCCTGACTAGAACAATCATGATGTCCAGAAACTGTGGTTGCAACAAGATGACACAACATGTCACACAGCTCGTGCCACAATCGATTTATTGAAAGACACGTTTGATGACCGCCTAATTTCACGTTTTGGACCTGTGAATTGACCTCCACGATCCTGTGATTTAACACCGCTAGACTATTTTCTGTGGGGCTATGTAAAGTCATTGGTCTATGCGGATAAGCCACAAACGCTTGACTATTTGGAAGACACCATTCGCCGTGTTATTGCCGATATACGGCCACAAATGTTGGAAAAAGTCATCGAAAATTGGACTACATCCGAGCCAGCCATGGCAGTCCTATGCCAGAAATCATATTTAAAATATAATGCCACAAGATTATCTTTCGAATAAAAAAAATTCATGTCAATCGAATAATACATCGTTGTTTTATTGCAATTTAAAGTTGTATTTCTCTAAAAAACACCCTTTATATGGACAATAATTGGTAAGAAGTAGTCGTGTTTTTTTACACTAATTCTGTTAATCTGATAAATGATTTATTTATTGCTTTCTTTCACAATATATTGTTCCCATGCATGATTAACTAGCACTTAAATGGCTTTTTGCCCGTTCTTCTTGCAAAAGACTTTAATTGTTTTGTAATAAATATTATTTTGTAATACGAATGATACTGAAAAATAAACTCTTATAACGTTTCTAGTTATTAAAGACATTTCATTTCCAAATTATTTTAACCCCATTATGTATCTATGTATGTAAAAATACACACAAATTTTTAAAAAAGTTTTTCACCCTCCACGGACTCGAATCCGAGTCCTATTGATGAGAAACACCGATCAGTTGCCTAAGCTAAGCCCATTACGTGTAATCGTGGCCAATTTAGTGGTTAGAGCATTGGACTCCATACCGGAATGCCAGGGTTCGATGCCCGATGCCACCAAATACCCTGTGAGTACACACGGAGTACGCGCTCGTTAATTCAGTGGATCCGAAAGTCTTGTGGGAGGTCACAGCTGAAACCACGAGTGCAGGGGACTGGAGAATGTTTCCCTCCTCTCCAGTTCCATGCCTAAATTGTGGAGGTGGAGATCGGTGATGTCGCCATCTATCGTAAAGAAGTCCAACCTGTCTCACAGGCTCTGGCAACATGCATTCATTTCCATTGGGAATTTCACCGAGCTAAATCGTACTGTCACCTGTATGGTGCTCAAGGCTAAGGCCAACGACAGGCGTACTAGCCCCTTGCTACGATAAATTTCGTGGGTATCGATCTGATACCGTTCATTAGGTGGCATTAGCAACAACAACGTGTAATCGTTTGCTAAATAACTGAATTTAACGAGTGAGTTGCATCTTCAATGGCAAATATCTAAAAAAATATTCAGTAGGGGTCCCTATAACCATATCTCTTCATCAACAGGGAAACTAACTCTACCATCCCACACAAAATTTGAACTAAATCCGTGACTCCAAGACTCTCCTTGTCATAATGTTGTAAGACTTGCTACTCTTCTGCAGAATTTTATCTACAAAAAGCCACCATGTGTGTTTTGGTAACTTATAAAAGATTTTAATACATAGCTTGTATTAAAAATTGCATTAATTTTATAGAAACGTGATTACTTAATTAAATGCAATGAAAAAGAGAGTGAAAATAAAATTAAAAAAATATGAAAGCATAAAAATATTGGCATATGTTTGATACTATAGATATTTCATAAGAATTGCAATGCACAAAATAACAATAATTGAAAGAAAAATCAGTTCTCGCCAAAAGAAAAAAAGAAACGAATTTTATAATACAAGTGATAAAAGCATCACTCTGCTATACTAAAAATAAAATCAAGCAAGTAATATAAAAAAAATGATTCAATTCCTACTTAGGCCAACAACTAAAAAATTTATTTTTGTTAATTCTTATTAAATAGTTATACAATTAATATAAATATATGTATACATATGACAGAATCACAATATTATGTGACAAAATACACACACACACAAAGTGATTTTCTCGCAACTTTTCATTTCCCTATCTATATAGGGTGTTGAACTATGTTTGTTTGTTAGTTACTATTTATTCATTCATTATATTTAATTATTCGAGTAAAATAGTTTAGTAAATAAAGGAATCACATTCTCAGAAATTACGCTATCTCATGTGAGATTCGTACCCACGACCTTTGCATTAGAAGTCCAACGCACACACACATTATCTATTGCTCTACATTGACACAACGAACAAGTTTTCTTTCTATATATGCTTTTGGGCCCTTATTTTTGTTTGTTCCTATATATTGATTTTTTAATTTAATGAATGTATTAATATTTGAGAAAAACTGTATTAAAATCAAATGTCCTCCACTAGCAGTTTCAAAAATGTATTTGAAATTGAATGGATGAATAGGAAGTATATTTTATAAATCATTGGAAATTTCAAAACAACGTATAAACAAGGAGGTTTTTTAGAGGTATAGAAATTTAAATTGCAATAAAACAACGATGTATTATTCGATTGACATGAGTTTTTTTTATTCGAAAGATAATCTTGTGGCATTACATTTTAAATATGATTTCTGGCATAGGACTGCCACGGCTGGCTCGGATGTAGTCCAATCTGGACGTCCAATTTTCGATGACTTTTTCCAACATTTGTGGCCGTATATCGGCAATAACATGGCGAATGGTGTCTTCCAAATGGTCAAGCGTTTGTGGCTTATCCGCATAGACCAATGACTTTACATAGCCCCACAGAAAATAGTCTAGCGGTGTTAAATCACAGGATCGTGGAGGCCAATTCACAGGTCCAAAACGTGAAATTAGGCGGTCACCAAACGTGTCTTTCAATAAATCGATTGTGGCACGAGCTGTGTGGCATGTTGTGTCGTCTTGTTGCAACCACAGTTTCTGGACATCATGATTGTTCTAGTCAGGAATGAAAAAGTTAGTAATCATGGCTCTATACCGATCACCATTGACTGTAACGTTGTGGCCTTCATCGTTTTTGAAGAAGTACGGACCAATGATTCCACCAGCCCATACAGCGCACCAAACAGTCGGTTTTTCTGGATGTAACGGTGTTTCGACATACATCTGTGGATTAGCTTCACTCCAAATGCGGCAGTTTTGTTTGTTGACGTAGCCATTCAACCAGAAGTGCGCTTCATCGCTAAACAAAATTTGCTTATGAAAATCGGGAACAACGGCAATCTCGTTTTGGGCCCATTCGACGAATCTACACCTTGCTTGATGATCGTTTTAATGAATTGCCAAACCAAACTGAGAATAAATCACTTAACAGCTGTTAAATCGCCATCTTGGAAAGTAATGCCAACTTAAACTTCTATACCTGAAAAAAACACCCTTTATAAATACTGGAGGACCCGACAGACGTTGTCCTGTACACACATTTTAAATTCAAAAATTCCAAATTTTTATGAATAAGCTTTAACAATCTGGACCGTTTTGAGTAAAATTTATATTAAAAAGTTATTATAATGTCTAACGTATTTACACACATGTACGGTTATCACAATTCCATCAATCGATAGCGTGTGAGTATGTGTATACTATAAGCGAAGTTAAATGTAAAGGCTGTGTGAATAAAATCTTAAACTTGTTTTAATTAAAGGTGAAAAAGTTGAGACCTCAAACTATTTTATAACAGGTATATTTATTAAATTATACATAAAACGTATAGATTTTTATGCACACTTCAAAACTCTTCAAACACTAATTACATCTGAATGTAATAATTTAATTAACGCACTATTTATTTGAACAAAATAATAACACGAAGTGACAAAATATTTTCCTGAAATGATCACAGCAACAACTGTCGGGACCTACTTGAATTATAATAAAATATTTTTGAATATTCGATACTGTGATCTTAGCGCAGTCTGCCGGATCCAACGTAAAACATTCCAAGATCAGTAATTTATAAAAAAAAATTAATTAAATAAACATTTCTAAACCGAATTATAAATCTGAACCATTTTCGAGTCCACTGGAGCAGACAAAAACTTTGATCAAAATCGGTCCAGCCGTTTAGGAGGAGTTCAGTTACATACACACGCACAGAAGAATTACATATATAAATATTATTTGAAAAGATATTAATTAAAAGCGCTAAAAAGCGTGAATCGTCTGCATTTTCGTAACAATAAAGACCGGGTTTGGCCAGTTTGGCTGCAAATCAATTTTCGACGCCAACTTACATCTTTTTCAATTCCTACTATTAGCTCACGATCTCTATACATATTTTATTTTTTGTTTGTTTATTTATTTATTTATCTTGGTGAAATTTTCGATCGTTAATAAAATACATTTTAAAGCGCTCAATTGAGCTGAAATGTAATGTACATGATTATTTTGGATGACAATACCATAATTTTTAATTATAATTAATAAAAAGTAATTGATTATAACTAATTATTTAAAAAATTACAAATTCAGCCACGTTGGCGACATAGCGACCCTTTTGGTGACTTATGTCAAAATTTGAAAATGTTTTTTTTTTTCTCATGTGTTAAATAAAGCATTCAGTTGAAAGGAAATTTTATATACACGATTGTTTTGGATGACAATACGATACTTTAATGATAAATAATAAAAGTTAATTACCACTTAAGATTGTGATTCTTTCATATGTATATACAAATTTATATTAAATGCAACTATTTAATAAAAAGTAGATAAAATAAATTTTTTCCTGGTTGATCTAAGTAAGAATTGATTTTAAATTTTTTTTATATTACTTGTGTGTGTTTATAACAATAGCGTTGTTACAACAATTCAGGTGAATGTTGAGTTGTATTTTTTGAATGTTTTTAATTAATATCCTTTTAACTAATTGCGATATCAGACCGATTTGTGAATCTACACACCATTCTCAAATTTACTTGAATCCACACAAAAAATTTTATCGAAATTGGTCCAGCTGTTTAGGAGCAGTTTAGTGACAACAGAAGCACAGAAGATTTTTATACATAAAGATATATATATTAAGAGAGATTGAATTATAATTGTAGGAATTGCCAAAAAAAAGTCAAGTTTATAAGCAGAGCAAAATATTTGTAAGATACTGATAAAAATGTTGAGAAAATATATCTTATGCTTCTTGATAATGTATACCTGTATAAGCGCACATAAAGTACAAATACTTATAAAAATATATTAGAAAAAAAAGAAAGCGAAATAAAAAAGGGTTCATTCATTTGTTCTTCACATGACCTTGGAGCGGAAGAAGGTAGCTCTAAATATAGATGCAGGCCGAATTTCTCTTTTTCTCCTTTCAACTAAGACTAGATGGAAAAATAAGGAGAGGGAGCTAAGAAAAGGAGGAAGGAAAAAAAGGGAGCATAGGCGTAAAAAAGGCCAATGAAACTGTTCCGAAGTGTAATAGAAAGTCAAGCTCTGGCCTGTGGAAAGTAGTATTTTTTGTTCTCTTTTTGGTCTGGAGATTGGGTTGGAGTTGGAGTAAACTTTTCTTCTTATATTTTTCTTTGAGTTATGGTTTATATCTCGAATGAAAGCGAACTGACCCGTTACGTTTGGATATGACGTTCAGAAGGAGAGAAGCGGAACAAGAATCGGTTTTATTGGGGGAAGAAACATACACGGTTACAGTTAAATCTGAAGGTCAGTTGGGGTCTCCGGAGTCATTTCACTTCATCAATTTTGATCTAGATCTTGGGGGAGAGGGAGTTGGATTTTTGAGAAGTTTGTTGGAAATGATTCAGCGGTGAAGTGTATAAAAGCTGATGTAGTCAAGTGTGAAGGTTATTTTTAACTTTGGAAGTGTATATATCTAAGTAACCGAGATTTGGAGATACGATAAAAATGGTGGAAATAAACCCGGAATGAAATATCTTTCATTTATATTAAGAAAAAGGTATGTTAAAGAATTTTGTCGAACTGATGAACACGAGTATGTTACCTATCTTGGGAATCAATGATATATATTAACTTTATGTTAAATACTAAGTTTCTGATATTGAAAAAAAGAGTTTGGTAAAACTTTTTTCAATAAAAAGTAAGATAGGGATTTTTAAGGTTTACTTTTATCCTAAAACCTCACTTTTTTCAGATGCTGAAAATAAGTATTTGCTCTTTATGCTTGACATTTAGAATAACATTTAAAAAAAATATTTTCAATTTGCTCGTATAATTTTTAATAAATTCTTTTAATTATGATTTATGTGCTTTAATTTGCCAAATTAAGGAATATATATAACTATGGTGGTTTTTTTTTAAAAAAAATCCTTTTAAATTTTTAATTAATCAGTTATTTTCCTTAAAAAATTGTCATCAATTGCTATGGCTTGAAAAGCATTAAATTCTGTACCGTTCTCGAATATTAACTAAATATGTCATATTTCGAAACAGCTTTCTTAAGATAGTATATAATATTTATTTTTTTTTATTTTGTAGTCAAAGTTAGGTGATATTAACTTCTCGAACCAACTTACAAACATCAATTCTAACTGAATCAGCAAAATATATTTTCGGTTTGTAAGTGAGTGAACATTAACGTCGCATTGTTCAGCTACACAAGGGCTTTTGGCAACGGACCACGTCATTTTCAATCGTAGTCAAGTGACGTGGATGACACCTGAAGTGGTATCCCCCTCATAACTACCACACCAACGGGAGAACGTTTGAGCTCTCGACAGACTTAACGTGCATTGCTCCCCTACACGGTGGGTCTTTAGTGGTACTGGGCTCAAACTCGTGACAAGTTTTCGATTTGTGACTGTGATTAATAGCACGGCTTTTCAAGATCAGGTTAGGTAAAAAAGTCACAATACTCTAAGGATTGCCTCAGTACTTAATGATGTGATGTAAGGCGTCAGCTTTCTACATTTTAAAAGAATGCCAGCCGTTACTTTACCCCTTAACTACCGATTAAAAATTACACAATTTTCTCCCCTGTGCCACCGTATTTCACGTAGATGTGCGTATGCAGTGTATTAGGTAAAAAGAAAAGGGGCACAAATAAGCAAATATTTCCTTGAAATAAATAAACTTTCGCAATTACTGTCAAAATCATAGTGCTGCATTCCAAAGCCTTTGAAATAGTTTTCGTGATAGCAGCACAATAAAAAGAATTGTATTTCGGAAATCGTGTATATACGTTTAGGCTCCTCAACGCACTTGTTAAGTGAGACGGATATATACGCCGGTGTGTTAATTAAGGGATTGAACACAAGTAATGGAATTTTTATTTTTATTTTAATTTCTATAGAACTGATGCGAATCATTCCTTCATAACCTGTCCACCTGTCGTTGAGTTTCGGGACACCTTGCAAATAAAAGCTGTTTATACTTTATTCGAAAATAACTAATAATTTGATGAAAAATTTATGTGTGGAAAAAATTGTGTAATAAATATATTTTTTTTCCATTCCGAAAGCAACAAGGAAAAAATACTTAAGAAATACCACTAAAATTTTTGGCTATTTCTTTTTTTTAAAAAATTAGAATGTAGTGATTTGAGGGGAATCAATTTGCGATAACATTCAATAAATCAATTAAAAATCTCATAAGAGTAAACTCATGAATTTATTTATAATATATAGGTTTTACTTATGCAACATTTACTTCTCTTTTCAGTGGATTTACTTGCTTATTAATATTCGTTCTGTAATTAAGGTATCTACTACTTGCGACAATTATTTTAAAAAAAATGGAGATGATTTTTTTAGTACATTTTAAGAAAAAGGAGGGCTAAAAGAGAAGAGAGAAAAGGAAAAGAGATGAGCGGAAAATAAATTATTTCTACTAAAATGGGAAAAAATGGGTAAAAATTGACAGCAAATTACATAAACGGGTACCATTCTATACAAAAAGTGTGTATGAACCGACTTTCAATTTTGATGCGTTTTGCTTTGCTATTCATTTTTGAAATAACCTTCAGGATAAAAGATATTTTAATTTTTACTAAATTTATACAACACTTTAACTTAGTTATTATATGAAATTACTTAAAAAAATGATTCTCGCCACATAAAGAACTGTAATTTTTGTAATAAAGCAGGAATTGATAAATCTGATAGTTAAAACACTTCTACTATTATACAGAACATACACAAAAAATGTAAGCAAATTATTTTAAAAACATTTTGAGCAATCACTGTCTCCGTTTAAGCATTTCGAAAAAAAAACACATTTCGAGTAAAATGCATTTTAAAGTTTGATATCTTAGGTAAAATTATGGCATTTGCTTGTACTAAAAGACTTATATTTTTTTGTTCTAGAGAATGGAAAATAAAACACTTGGTATTTTTATAAAGCTAATAAGATAGCATATAAAAGAAAATCATAAAAAAATGTCAATTTAAAAAAAATATATGATTTCAGGGTAGTTGGATACCTTAATTCTATATTGATCAACTTAAAGTACACCAAACATCATTATCCAAGTGTTGAACACAAGGATGCATGGCAATTTTAAATTTTCCTGTATTTCCTTCTGTATACAACCATTTATTTTATTTAAAAAAAGATAAATAAATATGGTGGTGCTATTTTTGTTCTAACACATCGTTTTTTAATGCAAATAACCCCAAAAGAACTGAAAAAACTCCCAGAAGCTTTGAAATACAGACGAACTAAGTCAAATTTAAGTGCAACGTTTTCTTTAAAATTATAAATAGATTTATAAATGGAAATTTGCACGCTCCTTTACATGACTTTCAGTCTTTTTGCTGTTTTCATTTCACGTAAAAAATTAACATATTCTTATGTATCACGAAAGAAAAAGGAAATTATTTTCTGTTGATGATTCCTTTTTTATCTAAATGTTACTTCAGAACTTTAACATAAATGAGCAAAAACAATTATACCAATGGGCTAGTGAATATTTTTTTGGAGAAAGCATGTACACAAATGTATTTCAGTTTAGGAAGCATGTAAGACATAGCAAACTTGGTGGGTTTTAAAATATAATTAGTCACATTTAAATTAGTTTTTTTGAAATTAGTTTTAAAATGCGATTACGCACGCACTGCATGTATGTTTTAGAATAACTAGAAACAGTTGGAATATAATAATAATAATAATAAATAAATGTTCTTCTACTTTTAGTTTTACACTAGTTAAAATTAAAAGAATTATTGAAATGACTGAACATATTTATAAATTTCGGACAGTGTCGGAAATAAAAAGTTCCATAAAATTGCATGTTTATAGTAATTATTTATCGAATTAAATTTATAACAGGAAAAATGTTTCAAAATTTCCCTAATTAATTATATATATATATATTTGTAAATCTCTCTCTCTCTCTCTCTCCAAATATATATTAGGTTGGGGAAAAAGAAATCCATTATTTTTGCCTGAAAATCAAGACTTTATTTAACATACTTCCGATTGTCCGATTTGAATCAAATATGCACCGTTTTGCTGTATAATTTGTTGCCATTTCAAAGGTAGCTTCAAAATGCCTCTCTCCTAGAAGTTTCGGCCCTTATTGGTGAAAACATCTAGTAATCGATTTTCACAATCTTCTCTCGATCCCAATTTCTTATCACTCAGGATGTTTTGCAATGCGAGAAAAAGTTGGTAATCGCTTGGTGCCAGGTCTGGAATATATGGTGGACGCATTAAAACTTCCAAATCAAACTCCCAGAGGTTCTGCCGAGTCACTACAGAAGTGTGTGACCTGGCGTTGTCCTGATGGAACACAACAGCTCTTCTGTTGACCAATTCTGGCCATTTCTGGTCAATCGCTATCTTCAATGTTGACAGTAGAGATCTGAATTTAGTGTTTCGCCATGCGGAAGCAACTCCTAATAAATGATTCCTTTCCAGTCCCACCAAATACGCAGTAGAACCTTCCTGGCCATTAGTCCTGATTTGGCCACCGTTTGAGCTGTTTCACCGCCCTTTGATCACGATCGTTTTCACACAATATTGTTGTATGTGACCCATTTCTCATTCTCAGTCACCATCCGCTTAAGAAATGGATCTATTCGCAGAGGGAAATTCGAGCCATCATGTTTTTTTGGAGTTAATTGGTGTGGCAACCACAAACATGGAACTTCTTTTTGAATCCAACTTTACGCAAATGGCTCAAAACTGTTTTATGGTAAATTTTTAGCTCCTGGGCGATGCTGCGCCTACTAACATGCCGGTCATCTTCGATTATTTTTGGGATTTTACCGACATTTACGACGACGGGCCTGTCTGTGTGAGTTGCATCTTTAACATCAAAAATACCTAAACAGAATCGACGAAACCAAAATTGCACGTAATTAGCTATTACCGTATCGGCACATAAATACCATGCGCAATTTCAGCCACCTGGTTTGCATTTTCGCCTTTTTTAAAGAAAAACTGTAGAAAAACGAATTTTCTCTTTTTTGACTTCCATTTCAACACCCTGTAACTCACAACTGAATCGACAAAACAAAAAAAGCAAAATAATTTTTTTTTAGTGTAAAATGTTTTTTTGACAACGAACATAAATTTGAAATTGTTGGATCAGTACTTCATGAGATATCGACAGTTCAGCCATCTACCGAAAAAATAATGGATTTCTTTTTTCCCAACCTAATATATATATATATATATGCATATATTTATTTGTACGCATAACATATAATATATATATATATAATCAATCCTTATTAACTAGGTTTTATGAAAGGTATTATTAGCTAGGAGTAATTAGCGAAAATGTTTCATAAAATTTCAAAAATTATTCAAATCTTTTAATTTATTTTTTAAACAAGTATACTATCTAAACAATTTTTTTAATGTACCATGTTTTTATAACGGGCTAAAAAGTACAATTTCCATTTTCGTCTTTTTCGTTTTCTTCATCTTTCTCTCCTCCTTTTCGTTTCTTCTTTTTCACATTTTCATGCATTGTCATCCACTTCTGATATGTGGCCCAAATTTCAACTTTCTAGCTCATCGGGAAGTTTGTTTAAAATAAATTACAAAATTCCACCCGTAAAAACAAGAAAGCTAGTTAATAAAAACATGATAAAAATATAAGCTATTTTACAAAATAAGAGTAAAATTTTGCATTGAATAATACTACGATTCATAACTCGCTACACAAAGCTTGAATATACATTTTAGAATTCGGTAAATCAATATTAAAGAAAAACATTCTGTGTGTTAATCATTCATAAAATGTATTTTGAAAAAAAAAAAAGAAAATAAAATAAATAAAAAATGATGCTAATATACACTCATATCCATAAATTAAGGATAATTCAGAATCACTCCGAAATTGAACGCTAAAATAAAAATTTCACCTGTAGAATTATCACACACATCTTGAAGAATAATATGCAAATCACAGGAAACCACCAGATGGCGTGGATAGTCCGTCACAATGACGAGAGTGTAAGACAGGGGTATAAAAGGAATGGTGGCAAGGAAGTAAAATTGTTCACAAGCGCTTTAAAAGCCTTTCAGTGCAAATACCGCATAGTTATGACACAAATGAAGCATTTGGATATTTTTTTACGTGGAAGAATTATTGGAAGACTGGAATGTGGACGTACTCAGTTGGAAGTATCCGAGGAACTTTGAATATCCCAGAGTGTAATCTCCAGGCTTTGTCAACGATTCCAAGATGATGGTAATGTGAGTAGATGTTACAGCACAGGTCGCCCCCGAGTTACAACGCCGAATGAGGACCGGTATATTTGGCAGTTACTGCCAAAAGAAACAGACTGAGCACAGCATCAGACCTGTCTCGTCAGCTCTCTTTAGCTACAGGTACGACATTTTCAAGTCAGACCGTGTACAGACGCTTAGGGCACATTGGTCTATATGCTCGTAGGCCTGTCAGATGTGTTCCATTTCCCTCAACTCACTGTCGCCTGCGATTAACCTGGAGGAGAGAGCATGCATTGTGGACACCACAACAGTGGTCTTGTGTGATGTTTTCCGACGAGTTGAGGTTTAGTCTGTAGTCTGATTCTCGCCGTACTTTAATATGGAGAGCGCCAGGTACCCGTTAACCCCAAGAGAACACCATTGAACGACACCGTTACGGTGGTGCAGGATGGCTTGTGTTTGGGGAGGAATTATTCTTGGTTCCAGAACTGACCTGCATGTTCAGAGTGTAACGATGACAGGCCACATCTATCGTGATGTCATTTGTGGAACAGCATGTACGTTTGTTTCGGGGTGCCATGGGTGTTGAATTTCTGTTTATGGATGTGACAACGCCCGTCCTCACAGTGTAAACATTTTAGACGAATGTCTTCAATCGGAGGATATCACGCATATGGATTAGCCATCATACTCACCGGACTTGAATCCAATAGAGCATGCGTGGGATATGCTTGGCCGACGAATTGCAACCCGTCAACCCCCTCCCACCTGTCTACGGGAACTTCGGACAGCATTGCTTGATGAGTGGTGTAATATTCCCCAAGATCAGATTGATAATTTGATATTCAGTATGCCTAGGCGTTGTAAGACCTGCATTGCATTGTCCGGGAGACAAACTCCGTATTAACCATCCTACTAACCATGATATACTGTTTTTCATAAATAGGTTCTTTTTTCAAAATTGCTTCAGGGAGTAAAAATAGCAATTTTTATTAATAATAACAAATATATAGCATCTTTTTTTATCTTTACCTTTTGTTTAATAAATAGACTTAATAAATAAGTCAAATCAAATTTGTTTTGCTTCTTTCTTTCTGTACCTGAACTTCATTATTCTAAATTTATGGACATGAGTGTATAACTAGAGACAGGAATACCTCCCCCTAACAATCCCCAATGTACAAATTATACGACTGTTCATATTCATTGCTTAAATTGTAAAACTATAATTTACGAGCATTTTGTCGTTCTAAAGTATTCGGAGTCAAGATTAAATTAATTTTAAAAAAATTAATAGGGCCATCTTTTGCAGTGAATCTTAACTACGTCAAAAATTTATTACAGCATCACGAAAAACTTTATGCATATAGAGATATATATAATAAAGAGAACAAAAAAATAGTATTTGCCTCAAACCACATCTTAAAAATAAACATTCTTACTATTATTATTTTGTACGTAAAGCATTATTGGTGTGAAAAGCATCGTCGAAATACATTTTCATCAAAATGAAATCAATTGAATCCAAAACCTAATAAACTGATATAAAATATACTTTGAAGAATGTTTAAGCTCACGCTCACGTCTTCATATTCCGCTGTCATAGCTGAGAAACACAAGGGAAAGAAAATCCACGTGCAGCAGTTTCTGTGCAGGATGTTTCCCTTTTCAAAAATCCCCATTCAGAGGAAATATTTTCGGGTAAAAGCAAACTGGAGAGGAAAAAATGGAAGGATGGCTTTTCAGTTCCTTACGACTTTGAAATAGTTTCCTTTTCAAACTTCTGCTCCATCTCAATAGTTTTCTTTGGCTCACAAAAAAATAACTTACGACACCAGAATAACGGACTCGGAATATCAAATCCCCTAAAATAAAAGGGAATTTCGGAGAATAATGGAGGAAAATATATTCCTTTCCGATCTCGAAATGAAGTGAAGCGTTCTAAGTCCCAGGGGAAAACGAATGAACCAAAAATATGTTCATTAAATAAATGTTGAGTAAAGGGAAAATTTTGAAATCCGATTTAGCATTATGGTAAAGCATTTCTGGGGAGTCAGTGGATCCTACAATTCTAAAGAATTAAAATTTTCGAATGTACGACGTTTTCTTAAAATTTGCTTAAAATATTCTGAATTTTCTAAAAAAATTCATCTTATTTTATCATTTTAATTTTTCTCCAAAAAAAATTATGATTTTTTAAAATGAACATAAAAATAATGAAACTTAACCAATAAGCAAAGCAACTCAAGACTTTTTTTTTTAAAAAAAATTGCTTGCAAATTCATTTTTATTAATGTATTGTTATCTTTATAAAATTTTTCAGACACTTTAGTTCATCTTATGATCATAGTCAATCAATTTTTTGTACGATGTTCACACTCAATGTTCCTTAATTTCTGCAAGGTTTTCAATGATATAAATATGAAGAGATTAGGATGCACATATATTGACTTAGACGTGATGCACACTCTGATACAAAAAAAGTAAGAAATTCGGCTTTGGCTCTCACGCAGCAGATAAATTTAAATAGTTTTTCCATTGATTGATGATTAATTCTATGAACTAATGTGTTGATGGCTTTATTGTATTAATTTGATTGTTTAGATATTGAAAAATAAACAAACTTTAGTTAATGCGTATAGAAACGTTGCTGTTGTTTCACGTAAAATCTTACTTTCAGTTTAATGAGTGCCTAGTAGGTAACACGCAAATTCACTAGTTTCGATTAGGGAATGCGCAATTTAACGAGTTTCTAGTATGTAATGTGGAGATTAACGGGGTTATAATAGATAATGTGCAGATTAAACAGTTTTTAGTAGGTAATGGGAACATTAACGAGTTTCTAATAGGTAATGTGCAGATTAACGAGTTTGTAGTAGGTAATGTGCAGATTAATGATTTACCAGTAGGTAATATGATTATCTAGGTAATTTGAGATTGAAACAATTTTTTCTGCAATTTACTTGATCACCTTTCCTAATCTGAGGATTAACGGATTTCTGCACTTAAGCGGTAACACATACATTAAGAATGCGTTTTTCAGTTTTCTATTTATTTTAGGCAGAGATTTTTACAGGAGACTGAGCTAATTCTGAAATTTTCATCCTTCTTTCCTTCCTCTCCACAGGATACTGATATCCCAAGGAAAAGGCGAATGCAAAATCTAATTATAATTAGCGGAACACACAGCTTGGATGCGAACGGCAGTTTTAATGAATTGTGAAACGTAGTAGCAAGTAGCTAATTATGAAGCGTTAGTAGCTAAGGAAAGTCTTTTTTATTTTAATTATTTGCTTCAAAGGCGTGAACAGTGTTAATTAATCTTTCTGTTATTGACATCTATGTGAGGCTGCGGATATCTTCGAGAAGGTTAACACTTTTTTTTTTTTACATTTTTTCCCCTCTCATCTATACTAATTTTTTTCTACTCGGAAATAGATTCCTAGTTATTAATTTTGCTGCACAGATTTGAATGTCATGAGAATTTTTTTAAACTTAAAAATGTTTAATTTACGATTTAAAAATGTAATCAAGATAAGATTCCCCGGTTCTCCAAGTAGAGTTTTAGCTGATTTTTTTTTCTTTTTTTGAATGTGTTAATGTAATTCGATTTGATTTTAGTAAATTGAATGGCTTAAAGTGATTAATGATACGTAGAGTAAATTTTTAGGTTTTTTTTCGTTTGAAAAGTTTAGGCGAATCAATTCATTTTATTTAGTACAGGAAAAAGAAGTATATAAATACTGAAGGAATTGAAGCTTTCTTTTATGCGATAATGGCAGAATATTCTTGAATAATAATCTTAGTATGTTTTGTTTCATGATTTAATTTTGTATTTATTCAACCACGTCATTTATTTAAAGATTAAGAGTTTTTAAAATTTAATCGTTTTTACTAAAAACGATTAACATAACGATAACGATAATCGTACATATAACGATAACTACATGGGCCATTTTAATTTCTTTAAAGATCATAAGGATTTTTGTTTTATTTTTTTAACTTAGGTCTCTAACTTGACAACAAATACAAAATTTAAAAAAATACACAATTAATATTGGTTTGTCCAGCAAAAATATAAGTAATTATATTAATAGCTTAAGCTGTAAAAATTCTAGGTTTTTATGCTTTAAATATTGACATTTTAAAATTTTGTATTTGAATGTACTAAAATTAGTCCTAAGGAGCTAGAGGTATCATCATATACAGGTATAGGACAAAATAATAGGATCACTTGTGAAAAAATGAAACATTTTTATTAGAAAAGGGTTGGGCCACCAATGGTCTGAATGACAGCTTGCATTCCACGGTAGATTGCCAAATAAGGGTCTCGAACTCAGTAGATCGGAATTAGCTCTTATTCCTCGTGCAGGGCAGTTTCAATGTCAAATAGTATTCATAGATGAGGAAACCGAGCACGGACTCTTTGTTTTCTAAAAAGACACAACAAACACTTAATGATATTCAGTTCAGGTGACTTGTGAAACCAAGTTAGACGTACTACTTCATCATGTGACCATGTGAAGATGCTTGAATAAAGCGGGATGCGTGAACGGAGGTGTTGTTCTCTTGGAACACACGGCGTTCTCTCAGAGAAAGGCTCTGAAGCATAGGTTGAAGCACAGCTACTGTGCCATGAATGTTTGCAACATGCAACTCCCATTGAATTGTTTTCATCGATGCAGCGCTCTGAAGGTGGGTATTCATCTCGAACGTTCTCTGCGGTAGTGTAGTGTTGCGTTTTCGGATGGTTATCCTCTTCAACACCCGTCTATCACGGTCCTTCAACTTCGACTTTCATCCACTTTGGTGCTTCTTAGAAGACACCTTACTAAGATTTGTATAAACTGTAAGTACCCTTGACACAGGGGTTCTTAAAACACCCACAAGGTGTTTCAAGCTGTTCTGGACATGGACGCTACAGCAAAGCGAGTTTCAACTATCATGCCTCTTTTCACGTCCGAGAGGTCAGATATAACGACGCTTTTTTTGCTAAGTACGTAACATTTGCATGCAATTCTCACACTACCAAATGCTTAACTGAAACATTTCCTTTCACCGTCAATAGGTGACATACAGTTGTGACACGTGGTAGCCTTTATTTGACGATCAAAACTCATTTTTAAATGGATGTTCCAGTTACTTTGCTCTACACATGCGTATAAAGAAAAGAGACTCTCACTCCTTCACACATCACAATATCTTCAGAACTATACAGACTTGATGTATATATTTGTTACGTATGTTCCTTTCATGGAATAGAGATATGCTAAGAACGGATTTTTTGACCCAAAAAAGGTGTTGAGAGGGAGGGAAGAGCACTATATAAACATTTTCCTCTTTAAACTATTAGACCTTTAGACTTAAAATTAAGTAAACATGTGTTTTAGTTCAGTAGAGATTCGTTAAGAAAGGTTTTTGCGTAAATCGACTCCTGTGAGGGGTTTCGGGTTGGGCGTACTGATAAAAAAAATCCCGTGCTCGAGCTACTAGATCAGCAAGAATGAAAATTGATACGTATGTTTCATTGTTAAGCTGAAATACTCTAAGAATTGGTCTTTCGGAAATCGACTCTTGATGGTGGCTGCAAGGCATATTGATAACAATATTTCCGTTTTCAAACTATTACACTTAGGCGTGAAATTTGGCAAGTTTTCACATTTTTAAAGTAGAAAAAAATTACTTTCCATAATCTGCAAAATTGAAACTATTAAACTACATCCCCCAACAAAGAAACATTTTTATTCTCCTTAAAAATGAAAAACTTCGTTTCAAAGATCTTTAGAGCATCTTTCTCGTGGCTCCATGGAAGCAGCCATGATGAGATAAGTCTTTCGTGATGAGGTCCACGTGACCGGCATACCAGTCGGTGGCAAAAAATGTTTTTGATTGGTTCCAAAAGGGGTGGCTTGATCGATGAGGAAGAAGATCTGCTCGACAATGTTGTCGTTATGACCGTGAGTAAAATTGAAAGGCGGCAAGAAAGAGGCCAAGATTATTTAGGCAATCACGAGTCATCAATCTTTCGATTCTAGCGCCTTAGGGAATTTTTTTCGTTTATTTTGTATTCTTCAAAGGCTTCTGGTTGTTTTCATTGGATATATTTAGGTTTTATTCTTAAATAAATTATGTTTAATAACCATGAGTTAATAGAGCAATCAGATAATAGCATTGACAAATTCTTCTTCACGTACGACTGAGTTATGTTTCGAATAGTTGGTAAGTCATATATTTGTGGTATATATGTCTGATATTTCTCAATACAATTTGAATTAAAATGGGTTATACAAATTGTACATAAAATACAAATTCAGTCCAAAGCTATACATAATTACTGCACATAAAAATGAATTTGTATGACATTTACTGTTTGATACATATAAAAGTACTGTAGAAAAGTAAAATCTGAAATGTGTGTGTGACAGAAAGTAAAAATTCTAATTATAACAAATAATATTCATTATACGGGTTTTGCCATAGAGGTAGTTCTTGCATCGATAGTTGAAATTTGATTGGCCAGGGAGACTTTAAAACCCGTGAATGAAAACGTGCCTTTTCGAAAAGAAAGTTGCCATATTTTAAATTTAGAGGTAAAAAAGAAAATTTTTAGAAGATTTACTTTTAAAGGTGACTACAAAATTCCTTTATATTTGTATAAGATCTTGTAGCAAGAATAATTATATAAGAAATAAATATAAACACACACGGTGATACATAACGAAATACATACTTTTCTGATGCTTAAAACAGCAACACTGTCAAAGACACGCACTATCTCTGCGAACCATGAGGTAGATCCTAAACTTTGTGTCTAACCCTTGATGGAAGTGGCACAGGTAATAGCATCATTGCAATACAGGCGAGATCTCCCTCAGAGAATTGTGTTCCGTGATTGAATGATCAATGACTGAATATTAAGTTGCACTTTTTCAGCTACACGAGGGCTTTTGGCGACGGACTAAGTAATTTTGCACCATGATCAAGTGACGTGGACGGCATCTGAGCTGGCATCCCCTCTCCTAATTACCACACTACACCAACGGGAAAACGTTTCAGCTATTGATAGATTTAACGTGCATCGCCGCCTACGCGGCGAGTCTTTAGTGGTGCTAATCTCGAACTCGTGACAAGGAAAGCCACGATCCGATACCTATACCACTCAATTTTCACGGCCAAATGTGTTCCGTGAAAGGTTCAGAAAGGAAGTGTTCAGTCCCTTTTTTTTAGCGAGAAAACTGTCACGGGAGCCACCTTTCCAGAAATATGTGCTGCGGTCTTCACCAAGGACCCCTTTCCTGTTACAGATGTCTCAACGGTCAAGTAGTTTCGCGTGGGAAAGTATTCTAGACTGGACACTCCGACGCTTATGTTCTACGTGAAGACAACCTCTGACCTCACTTGATTCAGTCGACTGTGAGTTGGACGGCACAATTCCCACGCTAACAACCAGCTTCAATGTCCACCATGAGAGGGGAATTTCGACCAATAGTGGAATAGTTATCCTGGCTACGTCTAAACAGAAGTGATTCTACATCACTTGCTACTTTTGTGGGCGTGATGCATTCCACCTTTAAAGAGTTGCCGAAAGGTGAAACCCAGAGACTCTTGATACTCTAGAGAGCTTCACGCACTTCTACAAGCTTTAACACTCTACACGTAGTCTCCCACCGATCGACTTCCAGATTCATTCTGACTCACTCACACTTACTGTGACCTACCAAAGTTCACGTCTATGAGCATCCTAATGTCGTCATAACGCCACCTTCTTTAGTAATGATCCGACCATAACAAGCGACCTCAACAGCACTGCATGCTCCTTAACGGCAGTAGGCAGCGTCGTAACAATGTTAATTATTTGGTTGATGCGGCAGTTACAGGATGGTATTGCCATCTTGATTCTCCAATTGGATGTTACACGTGCGCACTGGTTGGCCTACGTGCCAGATTACATCGATGAGATTATCTCCCTTACCAATGAATTGGGTTAGTTGTGGACTACAGCATACCACTCACCCAATGGACACCCAGAAGTCCTGACTAAATACCTTGTATTTCTTCCTCGTAGGTATTCGACTCTCCTCCTATTGCTGATTTAGTGGAGTTAAAACAGGGTATCAAGCCACTATCAATGAAGTTCATTCAGATACCTTAACTCAGTGCTTCTCAAACTTTCAATGCTTGCGACCCAATTTTCATCGTGCCCCTCTTCGTACGATAACAATATGTAAAATGTATTAATAACGTATATGACGTATATAAGGTTACAATACTACTGTAATTACAAATAGCACAAATTAACATGAGAGTAATACATTTTATAAATGACAGGCCCATGGAAGTCACTAGTAACAATTAAACATGTTCTTATTTTAGTATTGATAAATTAATAATCAAATACATTGTGCATCACTGATACATTTATAAATATATTATGTCAATGTAAATGTCTTAGAATGTATTTTGCTTTGCAACTTTTCAGTAAATTGATAATTTTTCTAAATAATCCTTTATTTTCGACTTTTCAATATGCTCGCGCCCCCCAAGTAAAATTGTCACGCCCCCTTAGGGGGCACGCCCCACAGTTTGAGAAACGCTGCCTTAACTTATGTTTGTGCGGAAAAGGATCACCGGGTCGATGTGTCTCGTCTGACTAAGGGTTCACACACTTAGAACATCTACAACTGTCTCTGACAAAAAACAATACCATATACGATTTAGGATTCATACGTTCCCTGACTGAGTCTATAACTTAAAAAATATTACCGACCAAATTGCTGGAACAAATCCTCCTTTGAAATAAGACCCATGAGCAACAATACACTTTTGCCATCGCTTGTAAAGGTCAGCCAAACATTTCTGGAATCCCTTCTTAGCCCTGTCCTTTAATTCAGCTCGCGATTCACCTTTAATTTCATCTGCAGATTAGAATCGACGACCCTGAAAACCACGTGCTAGTTCCAGAAGGGAACCAGATTCTTAAGGGAAATAAAGGGAATAAAGAGGATGTGGCAAAATAATTTTTTTCTTTGTCACCCCATCGTTGTTCAAAGCCGGTTCTAACGTACAGCCACAGAAACCTTTTCAATGCTTCCAGCAGTACGGGAAGTTTGCAAACGTCCAGAGCTTTCACCGTCTTTCACACATTCTCTACCTTCCCTGAAACGTCGATGCCACTCAAAGGCTTACGTTTGTGATGATGTATCACTTCTGTACACATGCTTCTTCAACATTTCGTAAGTCCCCGTAGCACTCTGAAAATATGATACTCATTTTCTGATTTACAAACGTTATTTTTTTTTAACCACCAGTTACTAAATGCATTCGTTTTCAAAATATGACGCCTTGGTGAGCCACCGACCACTCGATTTAGGACAAATCACTTTTAGACAAAGGAAAGAGCAAAGTAACACAGACACGTTATCATATCTCTACTGCAAAAATTGTTCCCCTTATAAGCTCAGTCTGGGAACTTTTGAATCCGACCTCATGTGTGTGATTCTGATACACAACCAACATAAAATATATTATATTCGCCTTGATTTGTAGCACATTAAAACTGTATACATCTTTATAAATCTCCCTGTACAGCATTTTTATTATTGTGAGCAAATATTTTGTGGCTAATTTTCCTATAATCTTTAGTGGCCGCGGTAGCCGAGTGGTATAGGTATCGGACCGTGGCTTGCTTTGTCACGGGTTCGAGCCCAGTACCACTAAAGACCCGCCGTGTAGGGCAGCGATGCACGTTTAATCTGTCGAGAGCTGAAACGTCCTCCCGTTGGTATGGTGTGGTAGTTAGGAGAGGGGGGTGCCAGCTCAGGTGTCGTCCACGTCACTTGACCATGGTTCCAAATTACGTGGTCCGTCGCCAAAAGCCCTCGTGTAGCAGAACAGTGCGACGTTAATATTCAATCAATCAACCTATAATCTTTATTCTTTCTTTTTTATATACAAAAAAGATTATAATTTAATCCCGTAACATTTCATCATCTACATACGGCTACAACTGATCAGTATTCGAAAATTTAATTTTAATTCATTTCCTGAGAGTAGTAAGGAACCTCTCTCTATCTCAAAATTCAGTTCTATCCATAAAATTTTTCCATAAAGGTTCATTTTTTTCTCTCTCTTTCTCCCTTGCTAATAAACTCATAAAGGCGAGAAAGAATATTTGCCAGGAGGAAGCTAATTTAAAACGGCGAATGAAAATTTTCCCTGGTTTCTCGTTAACTGTGCAAAAAATTAATCTTTGATTACTGTGAGAAATATGTAGATGAGGTAGAAAAATTTAATCTTGTATTACCTACCTCCACTTGCGTTACTATTAAAAGAACTTGTGCGCACAAAAGTAACAAAATTTATCATTATTATGTTCCTAATAAGTTTGTAAGAATTCCGGTCAATTAAACAGACTCGGAATTTTTAATATTTTTGTAATGAGGGTTATTCAGCTATTTTATTGCGTAACTTTAAGTGATATTCAGTAACTTTTCAAGAAAAGCATATTCGAAAGGTTTTAAATAAAGAGGTTAGTGAAATAAGTGTTAGTTCGAGAAATTCCTTCTTTTTTTACATGAACAATAGAACTTTGTGTGTGCTTAATGAACTATTCATTTTTATGTTTATCAGTGAATATGCTTTGAATTGAATGATAGTCAAGGTCACGATTTCATTTTACTTTTTCAATTAGTAGTATAGTTCATAGTTCACTCTCTCCCCATATATATATATATATATATATATATATATATATATATATATATATATATATATATATATATATATATGCATATATTCTTCGAAATTTCAATCGTTAATAAAATACTTTCTATTCATCTATTCAAGTTTGAATACATTTTTTTGAACTTGTAGTAAATGACACTTGATGCTAATAGTTTTTTTAAAATATTAATTAATTCATTAAAATAAAAAATGAATAAATATTAACAAACAAAAGTAATAGTCCAACAGCATATATAAAAAGGAAATTGATCGTTGTGTCCTCGTAGCTAAGTGGATAGTGCGTTGGACTTCTAATCCAAATTTCGTGGGTCTGATTTTTGAGAATGTGATTTCTTTATCATTATACTATTTTGTTGGAATAAGATTTGATGAATGAAAAAATAGAGTAACAAACATACAAAAAATATTCCAACATCCTATATAGAAAGGAAAATCATTTTCTATTTTTTCACTTAATAGTAAGATTCTGTCACATTTTTATTCATATTTATATTAATTGTAACTATTTAATAAAAAAGTAACTAAAATATAATTTTTCTTTAACCTAAAGATAATAGGTTAAATTTTATTTATATTACCTGTTTACATGAGCAAAAGACCTTAGTTTCATGAACTATTCATTTTTATTTTTATCTTTAAATATGTTTAAATAGAATAATGGTCATGGTCATGACTTCATTTTATTTTTTTTTATTAGCGACGCAATTCCTACACTCCTAGGGGTGGACCGTGGCAACCTACTGATCAAGGTAACGAACTCGTGGCTGGTGGGTCATGAGTTCGAGCCTGTATCACTGAACACCCGCCATTTAGAGGATGTCCATGCATGTTAAATATGTCAAGACATAAACGTCCTCCCGTTGGAGGGAAAGTTAGGAAAATGGGGTGCCAGATCAAAATGGGGTCGTTTTAGTCATTTGATCATGGTTCAAAATGACGAGGTTCATCGCTAAAAGCCCTCGTTTAGCTGAATGTTGTGACGTTGATATTCACTCGCTCCTACACTCCAGGGCTATTTGCGACAGAACTCACAATTTTTAAACACGGTACAGATACAGACAATACCTAAGCTTGTACTTCACTTGTCCAAAATATGCCCAGAAAATGCTAGCTCAGATGTCGTCCTCGTCACTTGATCGAGGTTCAAAATTGCGATGTCCATCTCCAAAATTATCGTGTTTCTTCATAGTGCGACATTAATGTAACTCTCGCTCACATTAACTCCAAAATGTATCAGTATGGATATTTTAAGCTTCGATAGATTTCCCGAGCATCTGGCCCTCTTCATAGAGAGTCTTCAGGGGCACCACGACTCAATCCCATGACAAGAAAACGTCAGCCTCGAGTTTGGAATCCTCACCAATCATCTACCATGGCTACTAAGATGTCTGGTGAAAACATTAGTGTTTATTAACACTACACTATAAAGCAACACCAGGGCTATTGGTGACGCACCTCGTAATCTCGAACCATGTTCAATTTAAAATGATGATACCTGAACAGGTGCCCTCCTCTTAAACTAACACACCTCGACAACGAGAAGGTTTTGAGCCTCGACAGTGAGTTTGACTGACAGAGTAATATTAAAGTCGCACTATATAACACGAGGGCTCTTGCGACAGACCTCGCAATTTTTAATCTCGGTTAAGTAAGAAGGACAACGCTTGAGCTTGCACTTCCTTCCGTTAACTACCCAATCACTATCCAACATACCAACGGGACAAGATTAATCCTTGGCTGATTTAACGTGCATTAATCCCTCTTCTAGAGGCAGTAGAGTAGTGATTCCTTAAGTGGTCTAAATCAACCCCCAGGGGTCCATGTCAATGAAAAAACAATTTGGGAGTCTACGAGAGTGTCTCTTATTAAACCAGGTCGTAACTTTAATTTTAAAAGAAAATTTAATCAGAATCAAATTTTATCTGTTTTACATATTTATTTACTAAATTCATGAAATTAGTTTGCAGTTTCACAAGGTGACTGCATAAATTTTATTAAAAGAAGAACCACCATTTTAGTGTTTCTTGCAAAAATTACGCTAAATCAGTATAATATTCGACTTATATAGTGATCTTTCCCATTTTCTCAATTTTTCACAGGAAAATGACGTTGAAATCTACATTCGACATTTAATGCTTCCTATTCAGATTTTGAAACTAGGTTTGAGAAAGTTTTGTTTACAGTAATACCACAGTAGACAATCCATCCAAAAGGGTTCACATTGAAAAACCAAACAAATATATTACAAGTGGGGATAATTGGAATAGGCATTAAAAGTGAAGATAAGAAACGCATGGCAACAATTTTGGCTTTAAAAAGACAAACCTGTTATTTATCCCGAGGTATAGAATACAGTGAGAAGGTTTTTAATCGCTTTTCTGAGTGGAAAGAAGTTTCAGCACGGTTTCCAATCTCAAAAAATAAATAAACAAATAACCATAAGACTGGACACTATTAACCGACGATGTCTAGGGTTAAACTTGAGAAAATTGATCCCAAATGTTGAAAATTTGTTAATGAAGCTCTAGATTCATCCCTCCTATTAAAATCTTTTGTTTCTTGCTCAATAAATTTATGTAGCAGTTATTTTATAAATTAGTTAAATATTAATTTAGTTAGCTTCTAATAAACATTTATATAACACTATACTCTTCCTTATAGTCAGCTATTTAAGTCTTTTCAGGTAAATAGCTACATATCAGCTGTCAAAAACGACATTTAAATTGATAAATTTGCAAAAATTCATTATTATGTAAGCAGGGGTCTCTATCCAGAACTTAAAAACATAGAAATTGGCTTATTAGACAAAAAAAGTTTGGGAAACTGCGCTAGAGCTTGAATCCATGACATGGCTGACCACGGGCTCGAACCGTAACAACTGGCAACCACTTTACCAATTCAAAACTAACGTTGTTGAAGTCAAGGGATAAGACGATCTATATGTGGATATCACTACAAGGGACATATTGTGCATTTAGGCTAATACCTTCCTTAAATATTTCGCTGGCCGTTGGTGTTTTATGGAAATTTGGAGGATGAGAATATAATATTCGGAGTTTTAGTTGCAACAGTTTAAAATAGCTCTTCAATTCACTTAAGCAAAATTAAAGAAACGCGTAGAGCTCCCTTCAATATTAAACGGCTGGGGGGCGTGGTTGGTTTGTCACTGGCCTTCTGCACCTAAGATTGCTGATTCTACCCCGGCCCAAGTCGGTGGATTTTCATGATGCAGCAAAAGATGCAGTAGCCATGGCGTATAAATATACGGCACGTAAAAGATCCATTAAATGTCTCTTTGGCTTGGGTGCTCTCGGCAAAATTAAATCCTTGTACAGGTTTCCATCGTAAAGGTTGCCTCCCTCTGGGGAGGAAGCTGGGTGTCAAAATTACTTGTGGCGATTGGTATCCGCCTATATGATACCGCACTAAACAGAATTACCAGCTTCCGGGTAATGTACAAGGTCTGCAATGGTAAAACACATATTTTTAAGCTGATTAGAAATAAAAAAATACATACCGTAAGATCCGGTGTCTAAAGCGCACTCATACTTGCAAGCTGTATTTTTTAATTTTATTTATATTCGCTGTATAACGCGTACCCCCTTTTTTGCGAAGAAATCTGAAATATTAGTATACACTGCTCTTATGTTTGAAATCATTTACTTGAGGTATTTTTTATTCCAATTTTTTAAAAAAATGTATACTTCTAGAGTTACATCTCTTTTAGTTCATAAAGCAAGTCATTTCTTTTAAATAGACAGTATTTCGATACAAATAGAAGTAATTTTTTTTAATGTTCTTCTTTTTGTTATTTTTAAAGCTATTGTTTTTATACCTGGCGTACAACGCGCTCCCTTTAATTTCCATCCTGTTTATTTGAGTTAAAAATGCGCGTTCTTTACGCCGGATTTGACGGTATATTCACCCCATTGCAACACTTACCCACTAGTTGCAGGAAGACGATTCCGTTTCGACTCCTGGCCCTTCTGAAGTCGACCCTGCAGCGGTACTCCCCTTCGTCTTCCTCCGTCAGGAACTCCAGGTACAGCATGGAGGGGTTGTCTTCCAGGCTCAGGCTCACTCGGCTGGAGACTGCCTGGCCTGTGACGTGACGCGCCTGGTCCACACTGGTCTTGCGCGCGTCCACGCTGTAGATGGGCTTAGTGATGTCATCTTTGTACCACAGGATGAGGGCTACCGCATCATCCTGTACGGGAGGGGTGATGTTGCAGGGAAGGGCCACCTTGCTTCCTGTGATACCCAGCACACTGGTCACTGTCTCTGCAAGAGAAAAAGATAAGTTAATAACTATTGTCGAGTTTTATTGATGCTCAATAAAACTTTTTAAGTAGTTTCGTTTTCGAAGGAAAATATTTTTTTTATAGGTACACAATGTAAAGAAGAATTATCTGAGGCGCTCGGACGAGATGGTTGTTAGTGACGCTGACAGCTGTGCCGAAGAACCAAGGTGTGAATCCTGATGGATGTATGGATGTTTGTAAGTGCGAAGCACATGTAAGACTGTGAGTGCGTATTAACGTAACACTATTCAGCTACTCGATGGCTTTTGGCGACGGACCTCGTAATTTTGAGCCATGTTCAAGTGACAAAGACGATACCTGATTAGGCACCTCCTGTCCTAAATTCCACACCTTACCAGCGGGGGGATGTTTTAACCCTCTCGCTGCGCTTCTTTCCACGAACAACGTAGATGTAGCAAAATTTGAGCAACTTGCAATTTTTCTCGCGCATACATTTTTTCCGACTACTTAGCTATGCAACCTGTGTTGTTCCTGCTTATGTGGTTTTCATTTATGTTTTTATTTTCATATTTTTATGATCTAATTCCATATTTTAAAATAAAAGCTATTTTACAAAAATTGTTTGCATATTTTAACTCAAAACGTAGACTAATATGTAGGTTTGTAATTTGTAGTAAAAAAAGTGTGTAATTTTTTAACCCACTTTGAAAACATAATTACGCAGCGAGAAAGTTAACCTCTACATATTTACTATGCATCTGTCTCCTCTTCAAGGCCGGTCCTCAGTGGTACGAAGCTCGAACTTAGAAAACGCTGGCCACGTGTCCGTTCCCTTGCCGACGAGACTTCCGCGGCCCTGCACTGGAGTGGCAAAAGGGCACTCTAAATATTCACTGACACGAAATACATCTCGAGAGGCTGGTGGTAGAGAGCGTGGTGTTCTTCAACAAATATAGGGGGGTGAATAGAGGGAAATCCCACTATTAGATGCATAGTGTTCAAATCTGCCACCAAAAACGACAGACGCGTAAGCAGCTCCCCCCTCTTTCCATGATGCTAGTTTTATTAATCGTTTGACTCCCATGGGGTATTGAAAAAAACACCGTCGAAGAATCCCAAACAGTGAAACCGCGCTTTCTCAGAATGAATGTGAAAAGAACCAAGCAACAAGATAAGCATTGTTTTATTTTATGTCGAGAAATACCAAGCGGAGCGCTAACGCTTTGTTCATTTTACACCAATGAATCCCAATCGGAGGTATTGTTTCATCTATTGCAAAATGAATGATTTGCAATAAAAGAGCTGTGAAATGTACTTGCTTCAGTAAATCTGAGCGCGTGACTTCAACAACCATCAGTTGTCCATTGTGTTTGAAATGGACTGAGTTTTCTCGGCATAAACTCTTAACAGCGCGGTTAACGCCCAAACGGATAGAAAGTCGTAAATAAGTTGGATATTTTATGTTAAAACTCAGATATTTAGTAAGAATGCAAATCTCTAATGTTAAATATTTTTTTAATGTAAAAGCTATATATTTTATCTCTTTTTATTTGAGTAAAATATTAAACTGTAGGAATCACAACAATTGTAAACTCCACAAAATATCTAAAATAGGCAGAAAAACGCAAAAATTATCATCTTTAAAATCATTCCCGAAAGTCTCTTTCACTGAATAAATATTGTGTATTACATACAAAATGGAATCAACTTATTTGAAGAAATGAATTATTCATAAAGTCATAAAGTGCTTTACTTCAAAATCGTCCAAGCAGTAGAAGTCCAGTAGTGAATTATTAGTATTATTTTTAATGCTAGTCATTGCTCACAAGTCGTAATGAATTCTGAAGTATCTGTGAATCTAAAAAGAGCGTATTTTGGAATTTTTCAAACAAAAAAATAACGCTTTATTTATACATTTTTTTCCGATAAATTGAATTTATTGAGTAAATATGTATGCAATGTTTCCGGGTCTGAATGAAGACATTTTATTGAATGGAATCCATTAATTATTTTCAGTCGTTGAGGAATGAATATTCTTGGTACTTAAAAATCCACAGTTATTTAGTGATTTAATAGGTATCAGAAATTTATTTAGGTGTGAAAAGAGCATCTAAAATTCCCCTCATATTTATGAAAATCACTTTGAAAGTCACTTCACTTCTTACCTCGCGATATAATTAAAATATATTAGAAAAATTCAAATTAACAAAATGAAAAAAAAATAAAACCTTTTTTTTATAAAATCATAATCTTTTATTAATTTGCTGATGACTGTCTTTTTGAAATCGCATCTACGATGATTGAATTAATATCTCTCTTCCCAAAAAAGGACGTCATTAATAGTTAAATTGTTTTGATAGTTTATACTCAACAAACACAAAAATGCAACAAAGAGTAAAACAAAAGCTTCAATTTCCGAAATGCAGACAGCCACTTCCGTTTCCCAAACTTTGACGTTAATATTTTTTTGATAATCTCACAGCTCGAATTTCATTAAACCTAGATACAAAATTAAAAGAT
The DNA here is from genome assembly GCA_019973935.1 of Trichonephila clavipes. Lineage (NCBI taxonomy): Eukaryota > Metazoa > Arthropoda > Arachnida > Araneae > Nephilidae > Trichonephila > Trichonephila clavipes. The sequence goes on from BMAU01004657.1 coordinate 632,689, forward strand.
AATTTAAAATTTTTAGCATGGTATGAGTTGATCTCTTTTGTCAAAAATTTATTGTGTCTGAAGATGACACATGATAGTTTCATAAATATCATAAAAACAATTACATTGTATTGGGTTTTTCGGAAATTATAATTTATTTTTTTCCCGACAAAGGATTTATTTTTACTTTTTCACACTCAACTACGCATTTATGCTGCATGATCATTATGTGTTTTGAGAGCTGATACAGCAAGACTTGCTTGTGGAAAAGCCAGCCAAACTTCGAACACATTTGCAACCTAATATTCAATCATAATTTACCTCGCCCTTCCCCCATACAACAATAATGTATTGAACAATACTAATATACTTTGATACTAACTCTGCATTCTAAATTTAATTATAAACTGCCCACACTACCAAGATAAGTATATTATTTTGTTCATGAAAAGCTCATGTGAGAGTCACTTGTAATTATTATAAACATGGTCTTAATTTAATATTGATAAATTAATTATGAAATACACATTGAGCAGTATTGATCATCAGCGTGTGGTCATCATATCAGTATAAATGGGTATTTTTTATTTTTTATTACGTAAAAATGTATTTTATTCTGCTTCTGCTCTCAGAAAAAACCAATATTTAAAAAAAAAATCTCTTATTTTCGACATTTTGATATGCTCGCGCTCCCCCATGGGGGTTACCACACCCCACAATTTGAAAAAAACTGTTCTACGCAGTACTTTTGGGGTGGTGCTCTTTTAAGTATGGAGAGTGAAAAACAACATTTTATCGGCATATTTTACTTTTTTACTCTCAACGCGGTAAAAATGCTGTTCAAGCAAGAAAAAAAAATTAGCCTATGTGTATGAAGATGTTTTGATAGTACTCCAGTGTCATAACTTGGTTGCAAAATTTCTATCCGGCACTGTTGATGTAGATGTTGAAGCTGATAAAGGCAAAATAAATGCATTGTTGTTGTCGTGTGTTTATTACTGGGATACATACGAAAGACGAACAGAAACATAACCCAACCACAGAAGAACACAGATTTTTATTACAAATGATGATCCCAGCGTATAACAAGAGGTGAGCTGCTGATCCTTTCGAGACGGGAGTCCATTTCAGGCGAAAGACCAACTTCTTTCCCGAAGAAGATACAACCAAGTCTTACTCGGGATTCGAACCCGAACCCACTCGGTTTACAAGCCGAGGGTCATAGCCACCATACTGGCTGGGCGACAATAAAGGCATTAGTTCACACAAATCAGTAAATAACAACTCGTGAAATTTCCGAGAGGTTGAATTTATCGAATTCAACTGTTCAAGACTACTTTAAAGACATAGGTTTAACTTTAAAGCTCGATATATGAATTCCTCATAATCTATACAAAAGAAATTTGTGGCGTGTCATCGGGCTGATTCCTGTTATTTTCTTCTCTATCATCATGAGAATGAGAATCACATCATCACTGGAGACGAGAAATGTGTTGCAAATAACTATATCAAACGCAAGCAATCATGTAGTAAATAAGATGAACCAGCTCAAAGCATTTCGAAATTCAATACTCATAAAAAAAAGGTGATGCTATCTGTTTGGTGGAATTTCAAAGGAATCGTTTCTTTTTTTCTAGCTTTTACCACACAACGCAACGATTAATTTTGAAGTGTACTAGCATCACCTGAACAAACTAAATGGATCACTTAAACGATAAATGTGTGGTGGGGTAGTTAGGAGAGGGGATGATAGCTCAGATGTCGTCCTCGTCACTTGACCATGGTTCTAAATGACGAGGTCCGTCACCAAAAACCCTCGTGTAGCTGAACAGTGCGACGTTAATATTCATTCACTCACTGAAAGATAAAGGCCCGAATTGATCAATGGAAAAGTGTAGTGTTCCACCAAGATAATGTGTAATATCATACGTTTGGTGACTCGTCAAAAGTTTTTACAGCTTGAGTAAGATATAGTGTCACACCCACAGTACTCTCCGTATCTGGCACCTTTTGATTATTTATTCCGGACTCCATAAATTATTTAGATAGTAAAATATTTACTTCAAATGTGAAGAAACAAATGGATCAGTATTTTTCCAGCAAATAAAAATTTTAGGAGCATGGAATCACGCTACTGCCGGATAGATGGCCAAATGTATTGAACTATAATGGACTATATATATATAATTTAATAAAACATTTATTTTCTATATGAAAAAATTGTCTTTTATTTTCACATAAGCAAAACGAAATTTCTTTCCAAACAACCCAGTAGTATTGAAATAGAAAATTTTAACGATGTACATGAAACACATTTTTAATTGAAAATGCTGGTTAGTTAGTTTTTGAAGAAAATGCCTGTTTCAATTAGTTTCATGACTACGTAGAGTTTTTCAGAGTAAAATGCGTATACCTTTAAAAGAGTTTTTAAATTTACCGAAACTTCGTTAGGGAATTGGATGCACTACTTTGTGAAATAAATGTAATAAAACTGCATTGGTTAAATCTAAACTATTACGAGAGAATACCTACGCTCTAGTAATAGTTAACTAGTTTTTTCAGTTACTAGTTAAAAAGATTCCAAAGTGATAGACTTTATTTACAATAGTCACTTCACGTTCGGATTGAAATCATTATAAATCCAATATTATTTCTCAAACAAGTTCAAAGCATCACATTTATACAAGAAATGTTTCACTCGATCAGAATTTAAACAAAATCAACTTTTTTTCAATTTTTAAATACAGTAGTTTTCTTAGAACTACGTCACATTGGAATTTTCGTTAAGGCTGTCTTCGTTTAATGTTAAAGAATAGGACCCGAATTTGTGGAACATTTTTCCAATATAAAAGAAAGGAAACAATATGATATTCTGGCTTTATTATCCATTAGAGAGAGAGTAGCATTTTTTTTCAAACTTCCCATTTTTAACCGAGTTTATAATTTTTTTCTGGTATAAAATGTGTTTCTCGTTTTTTTCTCCTATATCGTATTTTTAAATGGGATATGCCTTCAAGTATTAAAACGAAAAAGAATGTATTCGTGGAATATTTTGAAATTTTTAAAAACGCTATAGTTAAACAGATGTATGAGTTATAATAGTGCAAATTTCCATGGAAATTGAGCCATTTTTCTGCCTGAAAATGAGCTTCGCGTTTAGTTCAAGCCTTAACTCAGCTCGTGTGAGTGTAGTACTGATAATACCTTCGATCATGTCATCAATATTGAAACAATCATATGTTTTTTAGTTTTTCGTTTACTTTGAAAGGCTCACTCCAATTATAAAAAGTAGACACGGTAGCTCAGTGGTCAAGGTATCGGATCGTGGCTGGCGTGTCATGAGTTCGAGCCTAGTACCACTAAAGACTAGTCGTGTATAGGAGCAATGCACTAGTTAGGAGAAGGGTGTGCCAGCTCAGGTGTATTCCTCGTCACTTGACCATGGTTTAAAATGACGAAGTACTTCGCCAAAAGCCCTTGTGTATGAGCTTATTTGAACTGGTGCAATGTCACTCAGGAGAAGGAGTATTATTAATATATCAAAATCTTGTAAAAGAGAAGAAAATAAGTTTTCTTAACGTTGCACTACAAAGTAACGCGATGATTAATGTGACAAACAGCTTAATTTGAACTTGGTCAAGTGACGCGGACGACACTTGAGCTGGCATCCAAAGTAATATCACACAGATTTAACTTGCATCAGAGCCTTTACACGGCTCGTCTTCAGTGGAACTTGGACTCGAACTCATGCCACACGGCCGCGATAACCGAGAGGTATAAGAATCGGATCGTGGCTGGCTTTGTCACGAGTTCGAGCCCAGTACGACTAAAAATTCGCCGTGTAGGGGAGCGATTCACGCTAAATCTGTCGAGAGCTGAAACGTTGGTGTGGTGGGGTAATTAGGAGAAGGGGTGCTAGCTCAGGTGTCATCCACGTCACTTGACCATGGTTAAAAATGACGTGGTCCGTCGCCAAAAGCCCTAATGTAGCTGAACAGAGTGACGTTAATATGCACTCACTCACTTACTTGAACTCATGCCACGCTGGATATGAGTTCATGACCATAATCATTAGGCTACTTCGACCATGAAGGGATTTAAAAGGCATGATGTTTCAATTTTCACCTTGCGTCACAAATTGAAGCCTAGTAGCCATGGTCATGAACACGTGGTTGGTGTGTCACGATTTCGAGCCCTAGTTTCATTGAAGAACAGCCGTTTAGAAAGGCTGATGTAGCTTAGGTCTGTCATAGCTCAAATTCCACTCGTTGGCATAGAGTAGAAATTTGCAGAGTGGATGCCAGAGTTTATTTCCAATGAATCTGAGATTGATTGATTGATTGATTGATTGAATATTAACGTCGCACTGTTCAGCTACACGAGGGCTTTCGGCGACGGACCACGTAATTTTGAACCATGGTCAAGTGACGTGGACGACACCTGAGCTGGCACCCCCCTCTCCTAACTACCACACCAACGGGAGGACGTTTCAGCTCTCGACAGATTTTTAACGTGCATCGCTGCCCTACACGGCGGGTCTTTAGTGGTACTGGGCTCGAACCCGTGACAAAGCAAGCCACAGTCCGATACCTATACCACTCGGCTACCGCGGCCCCAATGAATCTGAGAGTTTAAAAACAGTTAATTGCTTCCTTTTTTTCCCTACACTGTTTGACGTTATCAAAGCTATGTCGTTTTTAAGTGCTTAGTAACGATAAAAAAATATACTTATTCCGACTCATTTTCATGCTATCTATGAAATGATCGTATCTTTTAAAATAGTAAGAAAATATTGTTTTACTTTAAGTATCTTCTTTGAAAAAAATTGAACTATTATTAAATAAAAATAGAAACCATACCATAATCAAATCTCTCATGTCCATGCAATTGGAGTCACTTTCCTTATATCTATGTGTGACTTTATTCATTTGCTAAATTATGCAAGAAATCAAGTGAAATATAATTATTTTTTAGAAGTATAGAATTTTAAATTGCAATAAAACAACGATGTATTATTCGATTGAAATGAATTTTTTTTATTCGAAAGATAATCTTGTGGCATAACATTGTAAATATGATCACGCAAGGCATAGATTCGTCGAATGGGCTCAAAACGAGATTGCCGTTGTTCCCGATTTTCATAAGCGAATTTTGTTTAGCGATGAAGCGCACTTCTGGTTGAATGGCTACGTCAACAAACAAAACTGCCGCATTTGGAGTGAAGCTAATCCCCAAGTGTATGTCGAAACACCGTTACATCCAGAAAAACTGACTGTTTGGTGCGCTTTATGGGCTGGTGGAATCATTGGTCCGTACTTCTTCAAAACCGATGAAGGCCACAACGTTACAGTCAATGGTGATCGGTATAGAGCCATGATTACTAACTTTTTCATTCCTGAATTGAACAATCACGATGTCCAGGAGCTGTGGTTCCAACAAGACGGCGCAACATGTCACACAGCTCGTGCCACAATCGATTTATTGAAAGACACGTTTGGTGACCGCCTAATTTCACGTTTTGGACCTGTGAATTGGCCTCCAAGATCTTGTGATTTAACACCACTAGACTATTTTCTGTGGGGCTATGTAAAGTCATTGGTCTATGAGGATAAGCCACAAACGCTTGACCATTTGGAAGAAAACATTCGCCGTGTTATTGCCGATATACGGCCACAAATGTTGGAAAAAGTCATCGAAAATTGGACGTCCAGATTGGACTACATCCGAGCCAGCCGTGGTAGTCCTATGCAAGAAATCATATTTAAAATGTAATGCCACAAGATTTCCTTTCGAATAAAAAAATTCATGTCAATCGAATAATACATCGTTGTTTTATTGCAATTTAAAGTTCTATACCTCTAAAAAAACACCCTTTACTACAAAATATATTTACTAAATCAAATGAAGAAATTAATTTTTGCGGGACAATTTCTATACATATTTAAATAATAGCACCTGCAATGTTAATTGATTGTTTATAACTTCTCTTTTTCAAACTGTGAGGGAGTTAATATCAACGTCGCACTGTTCAGCTACACGAGGGCCTTTGGCGACGGACCACGTAATTTCGAGCCATGGTCAAATGACGTGGACGTCACCTTAGCTGGCACCACCTTTCCTAACTACCACACTACACCAATGGGAGGGAGTTTGAGCTCTCCATAGATTTAACGTGCATCGCTGCTCTACACGACGGGTCTTTAGTAGTACTGGGCTCGAACTCGTGACATGATCAGCCACGATCTGATACCTTGACCACTCAGCTACCACAATCTCTCTTTCAAACTGTATGATGATTGCTAAAAACGGAACTTGTAATTTTGAATCACGGTCAAGAGCGGAGGATAGCACCTGATCTTCTCTCCTACTTCGAAAAAAATTCCACACTGGACCAACATTAGGAATGTGAGTTTGTGCAGATTGTGCCTCAGGTTCATGGAGAGTTTTCAGGGTCAGCATAACTTGAATCCATTTGTCGCCAAAAACAATGCTGCCACTATTTAGCGATCATTATCCGTGGTTACCGCAGCCATGCTTAGAATTGTAGGGGGCATTTTGAAATTTTAGTAAAATATTTAAACCGTACTTGAACTCTAATATTCGATTTTTTTTATGTATAGTGAAGAGGTGAAAATCCCTTAACGCGGCATTCCTATCGCGAAAAATACGAACGGAATTTCACGCGCAGGGTACCTAATACCCAAGGGTATTTACATTCTCCTTTTACCAAAACATTTGGATAAAAGGAGGATAAAGGAAGATAAGTAGGGAATATACTATGTTTATTACACTTTTCACTCGAAAATTTAGTTTTTCTGTTCTTTTTAGTAAAGCATTCAGTACATTGTTTATAAACACTCCTTTAGTCTTTTTTGCGAGTGTGAGTGCGATGTTTTCACTTGATCTCATTTTTTTCCTTTTATTTTGCAGAAGCATTGCCTATTGGTTTCTACATTCTTCTGTAAATCGAAATCCAAAACACTTCAGAAACCAGCGTCTAGTCCGATGTTTAGTAGGTAGTTTCTGACTATTTAACAAAATAATTTGAGCATTTATTGTCGCAACGATCAACAACAAAAGAAATATTGTCTCAAGCTAACCATTATATTTTCTAGTCAATGAATAAGGTGTGGTTATTTTATCAAGGACGTAATTGCTCCATCAGTTAAATTATCTGGATAGACTTCAGTAGAGAAATCATACTTTCTATTATACGCTTCATCATTCGATTCTTCCTCGTCATTCTCGCAAAGAGACTTTCTTCATCCGAAAATACTGTAGTACTATATCTATTAAATACTGCACCTATTAAATTACTTACATATTATATTTC